>CM073216.1:600000-1200000 GCA_037042885.1 Auricularia sp. M12
TGGGACGCGGCCTTCCTGCTCGCCGAGCCGCGCGCGTTCGCGCACCTCGCGCGGCTGACGATCAACGAGCACTTCTGGCTGCAGGACGCGGCGCTGCCGCGCGCGCCCGCGCTGGCGGAGCTGTGCGTCGTGCTGGGCTCGTGCGCGGACTACCGCATGTTCGCGCGCATCTTCACCGACGGCACGTGCTCCGTGCTGCACGCCGAGCACGCGTGGGCGTGCCCCGCGCTGCGCGCCGTCCAGCTCGCGTACGACCCGCCGCGCGACGCCCGCTGCGCGCCGCGCAACTGCTGCTGCGCCGGCGCGCTCGCCATCTCGCTCCGCGACGTGCACCATTTCGTCGTGACGTGCCTGCGCTTCGACGCCCCCCGGCTCGCCCGCCTCGTTTTGTCCGGCGTCGACCCCATCGACTGGGACGCGCAGGACCTGCTGGCGGATATTGCGGACGACGTGCAGATATCGCCGTGCGTCGACCGCGAGGCCATCGCGCAGGACGAGTGGCACTCTTGTACCGACTTTGAACATGACGATTGATTCGTAGATAGAATATAATTGACGCCCCGAGGGAACCGTGCATTTTTTGAAGCTTCTGAGCCGCTGCGTCATTCTCTACATACGCCCTACGCAGGGCAGTCGACGGAATCGCCTAAAGCCCATTGGAAATTTTAGAGCCTGAGGTTCTTGGGAACATACTTCGAAGGAGACTAAGCTTCAAGGCCGGCCTCCTTTGAATGCTTCGTTCAGGAGCCTGCGCAACGTCGTACACCTCAAGCTATGGGATTCTTTGCGTTACCCGGGAATCATCACAATGCAAGGTCTGTGTTGTACCACAGATGCTAGTCCACAGGTTATTGTGTCCCGGGGTGATATTCCCTGCACTTAAGAATGGCGTCTACCTGCGTGACGGCATTCCAGTCTACCAGGGACGATATCTGGATGTCCTCAGCCAGGCCAGAGAGCAAACCATGGGCCTCGGGATCTATGGGCTCAACCCCAGATAGTTTGAGGATCGCGAGGCGGTCGCCCTCGAAGCATAGGCATTTCGTCACGAAGCGATGCACATCGCGCAGCGAAATCGTGAGCGTCTTGGCACAGCAACATGCCATTACCGCCGGTGCGTCCAGGTACTCAGCCTGCCTGAGTTTGCAATCCTTCTTCGGCGGACAGTATGCGAGGTGGACTGAGCGCAAGGCTGGGCAGGCCCACGGATGGTCTGCATGGAACACTGAGCAATTTGTGACTGCGGTGTTCAGGATCCAGGGCGTCCCCATCGAGCGCAAGCACCAGCGGTAGTCTGCGCATCCGCTGAGCACAATGCACAGGGATGTCAGGCACGGCGCAGCCGGAAGCGCCGTGTCCTGAGGCCAGTAATTTTCGTCGATCGTAAGGTCCTCCAGGTGCCTGTACAGTTGAGGGTCTTCCCATACGCCTAGGAAAAGTGATTGCTCCCGCCCGAGGTGTACCGTGCTCCCAGCGCTACGGATTTCGATATAGCGAAGACGGATGGTCATAGAGTCGATGCGTGGGTATATCTGAGCGAGATGCCCTGTCTGGACGAAGAGCATGCCTGAGCCATCGATCTCGAACCGCTGCATGCCCCGTGCGCGAAAGAAAGAGTGAACGGTTACAAAGCTCATATCCACGGCGAACCCGCGCAGAATTCGAACAATTTTCAAGGCTGGGTGTGTAACGAGGCTGTCGGGTTCGGAGGTAGGAAAGCTGCTATCCGTTGAGAACCCGTGGTGGGCAAAACAGATCATTTCGAGAGATGGGAGGCTGTCGAGTAGGCTACCTATGTCGTCCAGCAGCAGAGGTCGGGTGTTAGGCCATGTGTGATAGTGCAAGCTGACCAGATTTGCAAACGCCCTGTATCCATGCGGTGAAAGAACAATGCCGCCCAGAATGCAGGAGCGCAGAAGCGGTGCTTCGCCACTGAAAATATTTCTGGGCAAGATAAGCGGCGGGCGCGGCATGAAAATTCGTCGATGCATGACGAATTCACGAAGAAGCGGTGCCGGCTGTTCCAGGGCGTAGTATGTAGCAAGCCTTTGTAACGTGTCCTGGTGCTCCTCTCCGGCGATCAGAGGTGGCCAGAAACCTGGACCTTGGTCTTCGCTCAACAAGCCGGGAGGTACGTCCATCTCCGTGTAAAGCTCCAGTCGCGATAGTCGCTCCATGTTCTCAGTCATGATCTGGCAGCAAGCTTCAGTCCATCCCGGAGGGTCAGGCAAGCTAGCAACAAAGAGGGCCATCTGCAATGGCCCCGGCTTGGAGCGGTCAATCATCCATCGGTCAAGGCGGAGGCGCTGGTATGCGTATGGTGACAGGATTGTCATTTTATTCCAGAGTTCCGGCGAGTCGATGATCAGGGAGCGGAGACGGTGACAAGATTGAGAAACTGCAAGCACGTCGTGTACGCGGACCAGAGAGTCTCGCAGAATACGCTTGAGCAGGACCGGCGGGAGCATAGCAAAAGCGTTGTTCCTATTGATCTCGCGCATCCTGACAGCCGTTCGGAGTGCTTCCGAGGAAAATTTAGAGATGGTTTGGGCGCTATCAGCTAGACTGTACGAGTATCAGTATGGTCATGAATGCTGAAGACAAGTGCGAATGTGCAGTATTCACACATGGCCTGCCAGACGCAAAGTCTCCTTTGCGCAAAGCGTCCATTCCTCAAGCTGTATTTGAGGGGTACGCGATGAAAGCATCTATCGTCGTTGGCAAGATGGCAATGGGCAGTGCACGAGCGGAAGAGGGTTGGGCAAGACTTGGTGCAAACACGCGCAAGCACCGCGTTGTCCTGCCTCGATTCTCACCGGCAGATGATTCTGCTTGCAATCCTTAGTCACAGTGACCGCCGCACTCATGGCCAGTACGCGGCTTTGGAGCTGGCGTTCGTGCAGTCAGGCGTAGTGTTCTTGAATCAGTTTGCTGCTCTCTGCCTGTCCGAGACGACAAGGACTTCCCAAGAGCTCGAGGACTACTCTGCCTTGTTTACGTACGACCAGAACGACTAGGGCACGCGTGCAACATTCCGCCTTGAGGATACCATGGGCATCGTCGTCTCTCAGACTTGGTCTTACAACTAGATGCGGTTGGCGGTGACACGCTTTCAGAACCTCGGATGCCTGCCAGACCTTCGAGGTATCGCAAGATGGACTGCTCCCCTAGCGCATATGTGTCTTAGTCCAAACCTGGATGGTCGAGCGGAACGCGATCGAGCCGGTCGGTCCCAAGTGCAATGGGCATCGCTCTTAATCTCCATCCTGCCCAGTCAGTCTCGCCGTCTACCTGACATCCGAGCAGTTGGAACTACATGTTGCACGCTATGCGCTCGGGCGGCGCCATACTGTTCGCCGCGTCCTGCTTTGGTAAGTACACATAAAACATGTTCCGCCTTCAGCTGAACAAATGCATAGCGCAATTGAATATGTGGGTCAATCCCAACTATGTGCTCCAGTATGGCGGCACATCGCTCGCGTCCGGTTCGCAAACCGCAATCTCGCGTCAGGCAAAGTCGCAAGCATCCAGCGGTCCCTGGTGTATGTCCCCGTCTCCGCATTCAAAGCAAAGAGCTGACTGTTCTTTAGCCGTGACAAATTCAAAGTATCTGCCACCCAGCGGAGACCCCCGAGATTATCTGAGCTGGGCACCATAGTACGTTCAGGTGATAGCCATCAATTTTGCGTTTTGACCCGGTCCACAGTTGGTGGCCGAGTTGTAACTGGTGTCCTTCAACGTCGAGCACTGTTCCGGCGTCCACAACTTCGATATCTAACTCTACATCATCATCTGCACCCACGGACAGCAGTTTGTCATCTAATGCCACGGATTCTACCCTTGCAACATCTTCTAGCGATTTTTCATTCCCCACATCATCATCCACAGTCGCAGATAGCAACCTGCCAACAGCTACACCTTCAGACGCTGCTACTCCCACATCGAGTTCAGCTGCCCCTCCCGTGATGGCGAAGCGGGGAGATTATAGGGATAACGCTCGCTGGAGTCGACACGGTGGTTACCGTCACCGCCTTCGTGAGGCCGCAGCGGCATCGTCCAGCACGAATTCGAAAAGCACAAGCATCAGTGCCACACGAAGACCCACGTCGACAAGCTCGAAGTCAAGTACCCGTAAGGCCACGACCACGCCCAGTACAACGAGCAGTGCTACCAGCCGGCCTGTAACGACGAAGCCGACCTCCACGAGGGTTGCATCGACCGTTGCTACCACTAAAAGTGGTACGAGCAAATCGACGACGGCTAGGACTGCATCTGCCGTTGCATCGACTTCTATCGCGACCAAGACTGGAACGAGCAGGTCGACAACAACCAAATCCTCCTTCACGACATCGTCCGTATTGCCAACGTCTTCCACTAAGACGAAGACTGTGAACACAATCACTACCCCAAAAAGCAGCAGCACGAAGAAAACTAGCTCCACAACAGTATCGCGCTCATCTAGCGTTCCGAATCTGCCCAAATCAAGCACAACCTCCCCGTCTGGCACTATCAGCAAGCGAACATCTACGTCGTCATTATCGAAGAGGTTCGCTGCCCTAAACTCTAATTCTTTCATGTTCTCAACCACATCGAGCAGCAGCAGGTCGACCAGCACGGCGTCCACGAGACCTTCAACGTCATCCACGTTATCCACACGCTCGACCTCGTCTTCCACTCGCGCAACCTCGGCTTCCCCTCGTTCAACTTCGTCCTCCACTCGTTCGACTTCGTCCTCCACTCGTTCAACTTCTTCCTCCACTCGTTCGACTTCGTCCTCCACTCATTCGACTTCGTCTTCCACTCGCTCCACTTCGTCTTCCACTTTGTCGTTTTCCACTCGTTCGATCTCGTCCTCCACTCGTTCAACCTCGTCTTCCACTCGTTCAGTTTCTACGTCCACTCGTCCAACTACGTCTGCCGGCATATCCACGTCCCCGTCGACCCGTTCCACTTCGTCCTCTACTCGGTCAACTTCGCCCTCCGCAACCATTCGCCCTACCGCGAGCTCTTCCACGCGTTCGGCGTCTACGCCGAATTCAAGCAGCACAGCAACATCTCAGTCAATCAGCAGCAGTTCGCGGCCTGCAACCCGCGCTACTTCCTCGGCACGTTCCACGGTGTCCTCCTCGATTAGCAGAAGCGCGTCATCGACCCTGACCTCAAGTCAACGTACGTCTACAAGTTCAACGCCGGGTAGCGCGACGCGGCTGTCTACGACGGTCACTGGATCCACGAACAATACCACCAGCACCAGACCTTCGAGTACTCCCACAAGCATCCAAACTACCAGCAGCACAACGGCCACAACACGCAGTGCAGTGTTGACGTCGCTCACGACCAGCTCATCCAGCTCCTTGACATCCTCTTCTTCATCCATCCGATCCACTCCTACCACCACCACCACGACATCTACAACGCCGCGGACCACTAGCCCGAGTACGACATCCTCCCGTAGCTCGGTCCCTGCATCAACAACGACTTCATTCCCTTCGTCATCGTCGAGTCCTACGAGTCCAACTACCTCCAGTCGTTCTGTGTCCACCAGCTTGTCAACATGGTCCACTTCGACCACAACGTCGACCACAACGTCGACCACGACATCTTCCTCCATGAGCGTGACAACTTCCAGTACGACTACGAGCGCCAACTCAACGACTACATCTTCGGGCTCAGCGACTGCGACCAGCCTAGGCAGCGTTTCGCCGACCCCGGGCGGCAGCGCAACTTTGCCCGCGAGCAGCACTGTCAGTGCAAGCGGATCTGCTACACCTTCCACAACCCCAGCTACGTCCACTGTGACTGCCACCAGGACGACCACAACGACCACAACGTCAACCTCCACGTGCCTCACGTCGTCCACGTCACCTCTCCCTGCCAGTGCTAGTATGTACAGTCATCTTTATCTCGAGGCCCTTGCTAACCAGCGAAACTTAGCTTGGACACTGTGCCCGTATATTCGCCGTGACGGCGTCGCCAACCCTGACGTGCGCACTCTCCCCGACACAGGCTGGGTCGTCGCCATGACCGACGCGGTCCACCTGGCCGCCATCGCCGGCGCATCTGGCCGCTACCCCCAGGGGTTCGCCGACGCGACGCGTTTCATCCGCGCCTGGTTCACCAGCAACTCCACGGGTGTGAATCCCAACCTCAACTATGGCCAGCTCATTCGCGGCCCTGGCCCTGACGTCGGCACGTATACCGGAATTCTGGACTACCGGTTCACGACGAAGGTCGCGAACGCTATTATGATTATGCGCGCGGCCAATGCGTCTGAGTGGACGCCTGCGGACGATGCTGCTATGAATGCGTGGGCGACGCAGTATATTAACTGGTTGACGACGAATACGTTGGGCATCCAGGCTTACCGCGCGACCAAGTACGTTCGTTTCCTGCGATTCTTGTCTTTTGCTAATGGCCGTACAGCAATCATGGCACCTTCTACGTCAACCAGCTCGCCGCGCTGCGTATCCTGGTCGGGGACATTCAAGGCGCCATTGGCGCGCTCAATGGGTACTTCAAGGGCATTTACCTCAACCAGATCCTTGCCAGTGGTGAACAGGTGCGTCGAGACAATATCGGCGGAAGGGGAGCAGCCACTGACGAGATTCTGCAGCCGCTGGAATCCATCCGCACGCAGCCTAACCATTATCAAGCGTTCAACATCGAGGCCATGATCGTTAACGCGCGTCTGGGCGACCAGCTGGGCCTGAACTTCTGGTCGACGCCGACGCGGTACGGCGCGACGATCCAGACGGCCGTGGATTATCTGATGCCGATAGCGGGCGACGTCGGCGACCTTGGGCTGTCCGACCTCGCGCCGCATGTGGCGACTGTGGCCGCGGCATACGGCGACCCGGACGGGGCCTATGCGGACTGGCTGAATGACGCGTTCGGCAATGGGTACACCTCGCAAAGGTGGTGGTTCTTCGACCAGACCGCCGCGCTGCCGTACTCGCCCGCTGCGCAGGCGATCGCCTCCAGCATCAGCGCGTCGCTGGCGTCGTCCACGCTGTCATCCACGTCATCGGAGACGACCACGACCAGCGGTACTGTGGATACGGGCTCGAGTACCGGCACGGACAGCGCGACCGATTCGCTATCGACGTCTGCTTCGACAACTGACAGCGCTACAAGCACCGTGACGACGGACAGCGCGGCTACAACGACGCCTGCGCCAACTACTGACGACTCGACGAATTCTGCTGCTGTGACGCTCTCGGTAGCCAGTCAATGATTGACTTACTCGTCCTTGAAGCGCTTCCATCTCGCCCAATGCACACATAATATATATGCGTTCCTAATACATACACCTTCACGAAGTATTTGTGTGTTCATAAGCTTTGCAAAATAACATCGAGTGTACAGTAGACTGTAGTAGGACGGAGAATCCATTCGGCGCAAATTTTGCGCTGGGCTTGCGCAAGAGCACAAGCGATCATGAAGGTGTTGTGTAACTTTAAGGTGCCGTAGACCGCAGCACAGTGGAGGCCCAAGAACATTCCGTCTTGAACGCCTCAGCGCTCAGGGTCGCACCGGGGGACTGGTGGGTTTGTACGGTAACACTCGGAAATATCGTCTCGCTCGTAGACGGCGCAAGCCGTTTCAGGAGCGACCAGAATGTATTGCATGAAGATTGCATGCGAAGTTCGAAGAGCATGATATAGCGCTAATAGTCTCCTTTACAGACTTTACGATGGAAGATAATCGTTCCAGTGCAGTAAGCAGCAACCGGCGCGAGGTCATACAGGGCCCAGGCCAGTAGAAGTACGAGTATAACGAGCGTGGAGCCAAGACGCCGGTGCAAGTGCAGACTGCGTTGGCAAGTGAAGAGCACCTGATACATATGTAGCATATGGAAAGGGTCGACACGAGACGGGGAACCGAGTCGGGAGCAGAACAGCACAATGGACAGTGCTCACAGCGTTAGCTGGCGTCGATCTATGAGCGGCTACACACGGGAGCACAACGCGAAAATCCAAGAGAGGAAAACGCCATTGCATTGAGTCCATCTTTGCTCGGGCGTTCCGCGACAGTTCCAGATCAGACATTTGCTAGATTCAGCATGTACAAAGCTTGCAACACCATTAATACACCAAAGCAGAAGAAAGCGACGCAGCTTATAAACAATGCAGCCCCTTCACACTCCAAGTCATTCGACATCCATAGGATCAATATCCATGGGTTCGCCGCTATCCATGCCGTCGTCGACGCGGAGTTCAGGCTCCGGGTCGTCGAGGACTTCGATGGTTGGTGGAGGGAGCGTCGACGACCATGGAGAAGGGCGGAAAAGGACTAGCGCGGAGCTTGCCTCCTCGCGGGGAAGGGACAGTTCGGGGATGGATGACCGTTTGAGGGCATCGTAGAGCGCGCTGGACAGCTTGATACCACCGTCCGCATCCGACTCTTCCTCCGCTTCAGCCTCCGAGTCCGACGCGTCAAGATCGGTTACAACAATGCCTGGCGAAGCATGAGTGAGTCCGAAGACGTTGCGGGAAGCCTTGTACGTACGGTCTTTCTCGGGCTCGTACCAGCTGCTGTTGTGCATATGCACTTCGCGCGTCGGCGGCGTGTACTCTTGGACTTCCTCGGGTTCGGGATAGTACGAGTACGGGTGGCCGCTTGGTGTATTGATTGGAAGAAAGTCCTCGGGCTCCTCGACGACAGGCTGGGGAGGCGGGGACGGCTCGAGGCGGAGGCCCTCGAAGCCGCGTTCGACGGTGGCGCAGCGTCTGCGCTTGGCCGCCACGGGCGGCGACGGCGACCGGCTTGACTCGAGCTCGTCGTCAGAGGACGACTGCGAGTCATGCTTGCGCTTCAGAGGGCGCGAAATAGACGATGAAGCGGGCATGAAGGAGGTCGGCCCAGCCCGATAGTAGCTAGCATCTGCGAACGCGTGCGGCGCTGTCGGCTGATAGTAGAATGTGCTCGTCATCGAGGGCGGCGATGCGGGGTCGGGCTGCGCAGACAGAACTCGTCCCGGTATAAGTAGGAGCGTAGGTTGTGGTGGACGCTCGACTTGAACATTCGCGAACTCCGGCGTTCACCGGACTCTGCGGACCCGGAGCGCCGGCGCATTCGAGAACGCCCGAGAACTCGGAGAAGATCCACAGTGAAGCAATCCCCTGTGGCAACGACGACGGAGAGCTTCAGCCAGGTCCCAGGAGACTCCATCAACGACAGTTGCATAGATATTGCATGCATTGAAAATACAGTACATGTAGGAGATTTGGCAATAGGCTCACAGCAGTAGCAGGTCATCGTCAGAGGGAGCGTCTACATAGTGGGCATCACCATCGCTTGATCAGTTTCCACTGTCCCAGCTCGATTTTAAGCCACCATGCCAGTGTGCTGTATCTTGCGGGCGGGACGTCGGTCACCAAGCCCTCGGGGAGCGCTGAAAACGTGCAGATGGTGCTAACGGTGCATTTCCCTGAGAATACCGCGGTATAGTCCATCAGATATAGATGAGGTCAAAACCGCAAAGTTACAGCTCTGGGATTGGGAGCGCGAATGTGTTGGAGGACTTGATGAAATCCGTCCACACTCCCTCGAGGAAGGCGTGGCTGCTGTGTATCATTTCCATATGAAATTCGATTGTATGAACTTTCTACGAGAACCGTACCGCAATACTCGACAATGTGATCAGCTCGGTGAACCGGGCGCTTATCCCCGAGACGTATGTCATGGCTCTCACCGCGACCACCACCATAACGCCCACACATGCCGCGCTCCTAATATTCAGCACGCTCGCTGTAGCAGCGCTGCTAATTCCACTCCCAACGCGAAGAAAAGCCCACGGCAGGGCTGAGCAAGCATCGGATGGCACGATCGCGCTCGGCACGCGCTCCAGCGCTGGCGAAATCGTTCCCGGCGTGCTGGCGCTCATAGGTCCGCGCCGCGCACGTGCATACTGCTGGATGCTCATTCTACATAGGCAACACGCCGCTTGTGCGCGTCAACTCGCTCAGCGACGCGCTTGGGGTCGAAATTCTGGTACGAAATGCTTTGCGCGGAATTTCTGACCTTGGAGGACTGAAATCGGGATGGGAAGGGCAAAGCAGAGGTACGCTGTTATTCTAATTGCTCATTACCTTCTGCACGTTGATAGCACGAAGTTCTTGAACCCAGGCGGGAGCGTCAAGGACCGCGTCGCGCTGCAAAGTCCGTCTGTCTGAGTCTCCCGCGTCCGTGAACTGACTGACCGCGCACTGGAATAGTCATCACCGAGGCGGAGAGGCGTGGCGATATTCGTCCTGGCTCGCGTATATTCGAGGGCACGTCCGGGTCGACGGGCATTTCGATTGCGATGGTGGCCAAAGCGAAGTACGTTTGCGCGCGGTCGCACCTGCAGTTCTGTTCTCTCTGTTCTCAAATGCATGATTTCCGGCAGAGGATACGATGCTAGTATGTTCGCTATCCGAGCAGGGTGTGATTCTGGGACTCACTGGTTATCTAGCAATCGTCATGCCCGACGATACAGCCGTAGAGAAGATGCGCTCAGTAGAAGCTTACGGCGCCCATGTCGAACGCGTTCGGCCGGCTAGTATTGTAGATCGGAGACAAGTGAGTGTCTCCCTCTGCATTGTTGGCATTTCCGATAAATTATTCTTGCAGTACGTTGTGCGTCCATTAGTACCTTCAACAGTGTCCATGATCTGAGGAACTGTCTTTAGAATCGCGCAAAACATCTCGCCCAAGAGTACGGCCCTTTAGGATACTTTGCCGACCAGTTTGAGGTACCTCAGGTCCTCCTTCGACGCGATCGGTTGACCTGTGCCACGATGACAGAACCATGCAAATTTCCATGCACACATTACGGGTACAGGGCCTGAGATATGGAAACAGCTGGACGGGCGGGCCGATGCCTTCGTCTCCGGCGCAGGTACGCTTATTCACGGAGACGATATGGACTGAAGGAAGCCACGCATTGCAGGTACTGGCGGCACCATCGCGGGGGTCGGGCGGTACCTGAAAGACAGATTACCCAATATTCGTATCGTGCTTGCGGATTGTCAAGGATCCGGCCTCTATAACAAGGTGTGCGAGCTCGTACGCAATCCTGCAGTTTTCTCTGGACATTCAGTAGATTAAGCATGGCGTGATGTACTCCGAACGTGAGAGCGAAGGGACTCGTCGACGACATCAGGTGCGCATCTCATTTAAATTCTATTGCGTGCCTTCGCTGCCGTCAGCTCATCGTCTCGATAGGTAGATACCATTGTGGAGGGCATGTGAGAATCACTTTCCGACCACTGTGGCTCGGGAATACTTTGAATCGATACTGACCTCGTGCAGAGGCTTGAACCGTCTCACGGCGAATGTGGAGCTTGGTCTCCCCATCATAGACGACGCATTCCGGTAAATCCGGTTCTTTATCGATAACCGTAATCCTCATTCTCGTTCCCCAGGGTATCGGACGCCGAGGCCGTGGCCATGGCTCGCCATGTGGCCTCGCACGATGGACTGCTGCTCGGGTCCAGCAGCGCCGTGAACCTGGTGACTTGTTGCAAACTCGTGAAGAAGATGGGATGGACGGGCAGCAAGCGCGTTATTGTGACCATATTGTGGGTTTCACCCTGCCGGTAAATCTTTTCTAATGGACGATACAGATGCGACTCGGGATCCCGACACTTTTCCAAGGTGCGAACTTGTCTTTCAAGCGGGTTCCGACGTTGATGAGAACTTCAGTTTTGGAACGACGATTATCTGCACAAGGCCGGTATACCCATAGACGCAGGGCTTGTTGAAGCACTCTTGCGACCCAATTGATCAACTTCCACGAACTCTGCTACCAATGGCCATTGATCATTGACCAAGCAGCCGACTTTTGTGCATCCACTGGCAATGTTCGCGAATGTTGAGCCCAAGTTGAGCCGGGAACAGAGAAATCGTTAGAATCCCTGGAGATCTTCCCGACACCGGCACACAACAACTTTCCATGAGCGAAATGACTGAATCACTGGATTGAATTGACAAGCGCCTGATTTAGCCTCAAAACATGCTTTAGCGGAAATCTCCGGTATCGCGTCCAAATCGCGCTGGGCGAGTCACAGCATCCTGCTACGCCTCTTCTTCCGCCCCCCACCGCGCCTTGCTCGCGTACGAGCCTTTCCGACGCGGAAAATGTCGACTTATACTGGCCAATGGACCGCGAAGAACGTGCGGCAAGCGTTCTTCGATTTCTTCGAAAAGAACGGGCACACCTTCGTCCGGTCGTCGTCAACGATCCCGTATGAGGACCCAACGCTGCTCTTTGCCAACGCTGGCATGAACCAGTACAAGTCCATATTCTTGGGCACCGTCGATCCCAACTCGGATCTTGCAAAGCTCAAGCGGGCGTACAACTCGCAAAAATGCATTCGCGCGGGTGGCAAGCACAACGGTGCGTGCTGGCAACATGCATATGAGCTCGGTCGTTCAGCTGATTATATTCAGATCTCGAGGATGTTGGTAAAGATTCGTATCATCACACTTTCTTCGAAATGCTGGGCAACTGGTCGTTCGGGGATTACTTCAAGGTGAGTGACTCGCGCTCGGGTACAATAGCGGGCTCATAGTTCCTCAGAAAGAAGCGATAACATGGTCCTGGCAACTGCTGACCGAAGTCTACAAGCTGCCCAAAGACAGGTTATATGTGACCTACTTCGAGGGCAACCCTGCTGCTGGTCTCGAGCCAGACCACGAGGCCCGCGACATCTGGCTTTCGCTCGGACTCGATCCATCTCGCGTCCTCACAGGCTCGGCCAAGGATAATTTCTGGGAGATGGGAGCGACGGGCCCGTGCGGTCCCTGCAGCGAAATCCACTACGACCGCATCGGCGGGCGGAACGCCGCCCATCTCGTGAACCAGGACGACCCGCTCGTGCTCGAGATCTGGAACAACGTCTTCATCCAGTTCAACCGCGAGGACGACGGCTCGCTGCGGCCGCTGCCCGCCAAGCACGTCGACACCGGCATGGGCTTTGAGCGCCTGGTGTCCGTGTGCCAGGACGTGCACTCCAACTACGACACGGACCTGTTCGCGCCGCTCTTTGCGCGCATCCAGGAGCTCACCGGCGCGCGGCCGTACAAGGGCGGATTCGGGAAGGACGACCCCGACGGCATCGACACCGCGTACCGCGTGATCGCCGACCACGTCCGCACGCTCACCTTCGCGCTGTCTGATGGCGGCGTGCCGAACAACGTCGGGCGTGGCTACGTGCTGCGCCGCATCCTGCGCCGCGGCGCGCGCTTTGCTCGGAAGAAGTTTAACGTCGAGATCGGCTCGTTCTTCTCGTCGCTCGCGCCGACGCTCATTGAGCAGCTCGGCGACGTCTTCCCTGAGCTTACGAAGAAGTACGACGACATCAAGGAGATCCTGGACGAGGAGGAGGCCTCGTTCGCGCGCACGCTTGACCGCGGCGAGAAGCTGTTCGAGCGCTATGTCGCTCAGGCGCGGGAGTCGGGCTCCAAGGAGCTCGGCGGAAAGGACGTATGGCGGTTGTACGACACGTACGGCTTCCCCGTCGACCTCACGCGCTTGATGGCTGAGGAGCTCGGCTTGGGCATCAACGAGGCAGACTTTGAAGCTGCGCGACAGCACTCGGTGAGATTGGATTGCTGTGATTGAATTGTGCTCATTCCGTTCTAGTTGGAGGCAAGCAAAGGCGCTGGCAAGCAGGGCAACAAGGACGTTGTCAAGCTGGACGTGCACGACATCGCGAAGCTCGAGGCAGACGCGACGGTACCCAAGACGGACGACTCGGCCAAGTTCCTGCAGGGCAAGGCGGCAGAGCTGACCGCGGTAGTGAAGGCCATCTACCACAACAAGACCTTCGTCCCCTCGACGGCGAACATTCCAGACGGCGAGTCGTTCGGCGTCATCCTCGACCGCACGAACTTCTATGCCGAGTCAGGCGGGCAGGAGAACGACACGGGCAGCATCGTCATCGACGGCGAGGCAGCGTTCGAGGTGTCGAATGTGCAGTCTTACAACGGCTACGTGCTGCACGTCGGCGCGCTCAAGGAGGGCGCGCTGAAGGTCGGCGATACCGTCCTGCCGATGTACGACGAGCTGCGGCGCTGGCCGCTCCGGAACAACCACACCGCGACGCACATCCTGAACTTCTGCCTGCGCGAGACGCTGGGCGACCATATCGACCAGAAGGGTTCGCTCGTCGCGCCCACCAAGCTGCGCTTTGACTTCAGCCACAAGGCGCAGATCGCGCTGCCCGACCTGCAGAAGATCGAGGAGGGCTCGCGCGAGTGGATCCGGCGCAACGTGCGCGTGTTCTCCAAAGAGGTCGGCCTGAAGGACGGCTTTAAGATCCCCGGGCTGCGCGCCGTGTTCGGCGAGGCGTACCCCGACCCCGTGCGCGTCGTCGCGCTCGAGTTCGATGTGGACGAGATCGCCAAGGACCTCGAGAACCCCAAGTGGCGCAGCACCAGCATCGAGTTCTGCGGTGGCACGTGAGTACATCTGCCGTGCCTGTAGCTCTAGTCGATGGCTGACGCTTCTGCTTTCGCAGACACGTCGCGGAGACGGGCACGATCAAGGACTTTGTCATTACCGAGGAGTCGGGCATCGCGAAGGGCATTCGTCGCATCATCGCTGTGACCGGCCACGAGGCTGCCGAAGTCACACGCATTGCGGCTGAGCTCGACAAGTCCATCAAGCGGTTGGATTCGCTTCAGGGCAAGGAGAAGGATACTGCGATGAAGGCGCTCACGCTGGTCCGTTCATAGCTGCCTTCATTCATCCCAACCATCTCTCTAACATCTACCTCAGGAACTGAACCAGGCCGATATCTCGGTGCTGCGGAAGGCCGAGCTGCGCGAAAGCTTGCTCAAGGTCCGCAAGGCGTTCGATGACGAGGTCAAGGCCCGCGAAAAGGCGCAGACGAAGACCGTAAGTTGCTTGTGCAGCGCGCTTTGCATGGCTGACCATCTTCCGATCTTCAGGCCGTCGATGCAGTCTCGCAGCACTTTAAGGATTCGCCCGAATCCCCTGCTTTCATCGGCGTCGTAGAAGGCGGCAATGCCAAGGTTCGCAATGCCTTCGCGAATCAGCACATACTCATTCCTTTTCGATAGCTACTGCAAAGCGTGATGAACCAGGGCAAGGCGTTGAATAAGCCCGTGTACGTCTTCACGCGCGACGAGACGGGCGAGAAGGTGCTGCACGCCGCGTTTGTGCCGCCGTCGCAGATATCTTCGTCATTCGACGCACGCGTATGGGCTGCCTCGGTCTCCGAGGTCATAGGCGGAAAGGCCGGTGGCAAGCCGGACGCTGCGCAGGGAGTGGGTACTAATGTGGGGAGGCTCGAGGAAGCTATTGCTATCGCGCGCAAACGGTTTGCTTAGTGGTTCGAACGAATTGTGGGTTGGGGTTCGTCGGCTTCCTGGATTACTCTGTTTGAATAGAGACTATTGTCTGGCTGAGAAAATCGTGAGGTCTATAATATATCATGAATTAATTTTCCCGGGAGAGAGCGTCCGTAGAATATTAATGTCAGGGTGCAGCGATAGATTCTCGAGCGCTTGGGGCCGAGCCGGACTTTGGTTACGTTCAGTCCTGCACCGTCACCGGGCGTCCATGTCCCTGCGAATATCTGGAGGACATGTAGCTATCAGGGCATTCGTTCACTCGTCCTCTCGCTCCTGCAGCGCCAACGCATCACTGTACCGCCAGCGCGAACGCGACCGGCCGCGGACTGAAACACCAACAACTGTCCATGAAGACCGCGCTGCAGACCCCTCGTCGTCGTCGTCGCCGTCGAGCCTGAGCTCGCGTGCGGAACGCATGGCCAGGGTGGCGCTGAACAGCCCGTGGGAGTCGTCGTCTGCAACGCCCCGCACAATGATCTATGGCAACTACATCCACTGCCTGCTGCCAGACAAGCGAACGGGGCGCCTCGTTACCTATATATTCCCGCGGCCGTCTTTTACACTCAAGATGCACCCACTGGCAGTTCATCCTTGTGTCAGCGGGCTCGGGCTCGACCACGGCACCCTCAGTCCTGTTCAGCCGATCGATAATTACAAGGTCGTGCGCGACAAGCGCGAACTGCAGCTGGCACAGGCTCAGAAATCTCGGGAAACGGACGGCTGGCACTGTAATCTTCCGCCAACGCGCTTGCGGGAATGGACAAGTCATTGGCTGGATGTGCTATTCGACGGCGAGCCGCCTCAGCCGCCCTCAAAATATCTAGAAGAATATGAGCAGCCCGTGTAAGCGTTGCAGTTATCCGCTCAGAGTTTTATCTAACCTTTTCGCACAGAACATATGTTGGATTAAATGGCCGGAAGGCGCCCTCCTTTGCTCGCGGTCGAACTAGTCTATTACTCACTTGCTTGCTGCCCGATTACAACCATACGGACCCTCGACATGATCTGAACGAGCTCGGCCTTCCCAGCCATGTCACGGATCTTCTCCTGGCTCTTCCCCAAGGACCTTTCACGCAAGACATGCCTGAGCTCCCGACCATAACCCGCATCTCGCCCGCACAATACGTGCTCAACTTTCACTCACGAAAAGCTCGTAACGCGCTCTACAACGCCTGGCAGGCCTACGCCGCACAAGTTGCGAAGGCTCGCGACGGGTGCAAGCCGCCGTACACCATGGCGTTTGACACGCAGCGCGAGGCGGCGCACGATCCGGCCGTCGACAAGGCAGCGCATGCCATCGCCGCGAAGGCGCGCCAGCACGGGCTGGACGTCCAGTTGGACGCGATGGGAGGGCTCTGGCTCGGGGACACGCGCTACGCGCGCGTTGAGGACCTGCCTAAGCTCATCTTCGAGCGCACCGGTATGACACGGCCTGGGTCCTCGACGAAAGGCACAGTCGCATCCAAGCTCGCTTCAGCGCAGGCTAAGCGCTCGGAGAAGGACTCAGAACATGAGAGACGGAAGTCGTCGCATTCCTTCCCGAAGCTCAAGGACTTGGAGCAGCCCGAGGAACCTGAGCGTCCACCCGTTTTCCAACCGCACGGCCGCTCATTGCCGCGAGCGCGGCGGCGTGCGGAGTATCTGCGGGACGCGAACAAGTGGGAGTTGCCTCCTGGGCTCGACAAGTTTCTCTCTTAACTGTCGCTTCCGCGTCCCCGTCGCTTCTTCGCATTCTCCATGCTATCATCACGAGGCAATCTTTGCGAGTTCGTCTTTGCTGTCGGCGCTGTGCAACGGGCACTGTATCAATAATTACTAGTACTTGGAAGAAATCCACCGATTAGGTCCGCTATCCGCCTGGCGCTTCAACGCATCGGTAGGTCTGTATGGGGGACTGTAGCTGTATCTCGCCACGGCCGCAGGCATCGACGCGCACAGCTCTGCCTCCTTCCTCCGATTTCCAGTCAGCCACAGAAGCACGATTATCGCGGCAGTCGTGACGGTCAATTCCTGATGGCGAGCGTAACTACGGTCTGTCCAAGGTGTGCGGCATGCACGAACGCCAGCAATCGGCCTGCTGGCAACATGGCCACGCGCCCCTTGCCATATGAAAGGCGCGGACAGAGGTCATCCACCAGGAGCGCTTTCTTCTCTTCCATCTCTTCTCTGGGCTTGCAATGAGGTCTTCATTCGCTGCCACGGCCTTGCTCGCTGCCACCGCCCTCGCTTTTGAGCGATTAAGTACAGAACAACGCCAACAGTGAGCACCAATCATAACTTCCGGCGTGTTCCACAAACCGATTGTTCACGGTAGGCTCGAAGCGGAGCAGACGACAGGCAATGTGGTCCCCGGTGCCTACATCATCGAGCTCTCTTCGGGGTCAAGTAAACGTTCAGCCGACTCTGTCCGTTGCATAGCGATCCTGCTGCTGCAAGGGCTCACCCCTCTATTTGTAGGTGCTGGACGAATTTGTCGGCCAACTGGACCAGCGCGTGGCTGGCAAGTTCGAAACCCGGAAGAAATACGTCTCACCTGTGTTCAATGGCATTTCGGTTCAATTGAAGGTATGTTGCATGCTGCAATAGTCTGGAACAGTGGAACACCCGCTTAAGCCGCCCTTCAGACGCCCGAGGCATGTGCAGAATTCTCTTCCGGGGACTAATAACAATCCCGCCATACAGGATGTCATCGACCTCGCATCGATACCCAACGTTGTTTCCGTTAGCCCTGTTTATAAATATTCGGCTCTCAAGTGCGTTTTGCATCCCCCCGAGATGTAGCTCATTCGCGTTCAAGACCGGTTTCCTTTCATGTGGCTTCCGGGCCTAAAGATCCTGCTGTGCTACCTTTCGGCCAGAGCGTGCATGTGATGACTGTAAGTTACATATGCGGCGAAATTCCATCGCTTGACCGGTTTTAGGGAGTTGACAAAGTCCACGAGCAAGGCACAACAGGAAAGGGCATCAAGATCGGAATGCAAGCCTTCCCGCATACTCTCAAATTTATATTTTCATATTAACGTGAAACTTACAGTGTCGACACCGGCGTCGACTACAACCATCCTTCTCTCGGCGGAGGCTTTGGTCCTGGCTTCAAAGTCGCAGGTGAGTGGCAAAAGCCGTTATCTGGGGCACAGTCTTAATGTCGCAACGAAAGGTGGATACGACCTTGTTGGAGATAAATATTCCCCAGGCTCGTCCTCGAACCCTCCTGTGCCGGACGATGACCCGCTCGACTGCGTTGGCCACGGCACCCACGTCGCCGGTATCATTGGCGCAAGCCCCGGAAACGAGTTCAATATCACTGGCGTAGCGTACGACGCTAGCCTGTACTCGTACAAGGTGTTCGGGTGCTCCGAGTCAACGGGAAACGACGTGATCATTGACGCAATGCTCCGCGCGTACGATGAGGGGATGGACATCATCACGTTGAGCCTCGGCACCAACACTGGCTGGTCGGACGACCCTACATCCCTTGTCGCCAGCCGTATCGCGAATTTGGGAGTAGTTGTAACAGTCGCCGCTGGTGCGAGGCTTTCTGTTACCCAGAGGCCAGAGGCGTGACTCTCACTTATCTGACTTCTTGAAGGTAATAGCGGGGACCTGGGCCCTTTCTTCCCCGATGCACCAGGCACCGGGAAGGACGTGATATCCGTAGCCTCTGTCGAAAAGTGAGTGGACGGGCTGCTGGGATGCCTCATTCTCATCAATGATCTTCCAGTGTAGTTACAACATACCAAACCATTGTTACCAGCGTTGAGCACGACCCAATGGCAAGTGCGCTATTCTGTAAGCTGGCGGTCCTGATCGTCGCCAAATAGCCTTATGAGATATACGATCCACTTGCCGACGTAATCGGAATGCCACTCGATGTGCCCGAGACGCCTTTCCCTCTATACGCGCTCACGACGGACCCGCGTGAGTTCCCGATACGAATGGTCGCTCTAAAACTAACACTCTGTAACTAGTTGCAAGCGATACCGCTTGTGCACCGCTTGGAGACGACGTCCCTGACCTGTCGAGCTATGCGGTCGTCCTGCGGGTAACCGACCTCCCCGCAACGACATGCACTGCAGTGCGTCGGCCTCGGCAGCCACTTAATCAGCTACTCACTTTCACTAGCGTACTCAATACAACAACCTCGCCAAGAAGGTAGTTTCCAATCAAACTACCCCATATTATTGTCTAATCCGGCTCAGAACGGTCGCACCATTATCGCATACAAGTCAGTTGTTCGGACCTGATTGCGGTCTGGCGGTCGCTCATGTGTTCCGCACAGTGCTCCGGTTTTTGTGCAGGCGCCCTCAGGCTTTAAAGCCGCGAAATTGCGCAACGCCGAGGATGGCATCTTCGTAAGCATTTTTCTCTGGAACTCGTATGCATCCGGCTCTCATGCGCTCTGCAGCTATTAAACGAGATCAGCAAGGGTTCCAATATCACTGTCACATTCCCGAAGCACAACAGCGAAGTCGACGTTCCCAACTCTGAGACCGGCGGGCTGACGTCGTATTTCTCGTCTTTTGGACCAACCAACGACATGCTCTTCAAGCCCGCCATCGCTGCTCCCGGAGGTGAACAACCCGGTTCCATACCTTGGATATGCCTCACCAGTTGCAGGAAATATTTCGAGCACATGGCTAACGAAGGAAGGAAGTTGGGCCGTGGCCTCTGGCACTAGCATGGCCACGCCATACGTACGTTGAGTCTCGTTATATGTCGTCCCACTCATCCTCTGCTGTTAGATGGCTGGTAGCGTCGCCCTTCTTTTACAGACCAAGGGCAAGGGTGTCGCGAAGAACGCTCGCACAATCTTCGAATCCACAGCTGTCGGTCTCCCCGAGTCCCGCGAACCGAACGCAGAGCTGCACACCCTTGCACAGCAGGGCGCCGGCCTTATTGACGTGTTCAACGCTCTGAACGTACAGACGGAAGTCTCTCCCGGAGAGCTGCTCTTGAATGACACAGCGCACTGGAAGGGCGTGTAAGCGCATGTCATTCAAGCTGGGGGTTTCAACTCATGGGCTTACAGTCACAAGATTACTATCAAGAACACCGGAAAGCAACGGCAGACCTATAACTTGTCGCACCAGGCCGCAGGCACAGCTGTCATCATGCCTGTTCGTGCGATACCTTTCTCATTACGAACGCAGCTGACTTGTAGGCTGATAGAACCGCAACTTCATCTCGCCTTACCCCGTGCCCTCGATCAACGCACCAGTGACCGTTCACCTCAGTCAGACGCGCGTGACTCTCGCACCGGGAGCCTCGACTACAGTCACTGCAGCCATCTCGCCACCAAAGCACGTGGACCCGAAGACGCTCCCACTTGTCTCCGGCTGGATTCGCGTGCAGGGATCCCTGGGCGACCGCCTGCAGGTGTCGTACATGGGCATCGCGGGGTCCTTGCGCGATGCCGCAGTGATCAGCACTGACAACGCCGGCCTGGAGACGGACGTCAGCGTCCCTGCGCTGATCCTGCCCGAGGTGGACGAGAACGACCATCAGGTGGCGCAAGTCGGCCCCCGCAATTATACCCGCACCATTTTCTCCCTGCCAGGGCTCGCATTCCTGTATGTTTTTGCCTCGAATTTCGCCTTCAACGTGATCGGGATAACTCACACACTGTCTACCTTCTACTCTCAGAATGGCGCAGAATTCTGCGCGCATTGTGGTCGACCTCATCGACGCCACGACCGAGGTGCGCGCGACGATTCCCATCCAGCCCGCCGGCGCTCCCGACTCCAAGCGCTCCGTGTCGGGGTGGTGGCGCCCGGCCGACCTGAGCTCCGAGTCGGGGGGCACGTTCGACGCCGTGCCGATCATCCAGCGCGTCGCGCAGTACGAGCACGGCAGCCGCCACCCGCCGGCGCTCTCGTCGTACTACTGGGTCAACTTCCCGACACGGTACACGAACGGCACCGTCATCGATTTCGGGCAGTACAGGCTCCTCCTGCGCGCGCTGAAGCCTTTCGGAAATCCCGCGTTGGAGAAGGATTATGAGGTGTATGTCAGCGAGCAGGTGGGCGTCGTCGAGAAGCTTTAGGTGCAGTGATCATTTTTTCACTTTGCCCCTATCTATGCATTTGTCACATTCCCTGCATTATTTAAATAATCTTCCGCTTTGAGAGAGCAAGAGCCAGCGTGTCGTGCTTCTTGATCGAGGATGAAAGATGGGTGAGTGAAACCTATTTTCGTTCGTTTCATCTTTCAACCATCTGCGTCCTTTGGAGTAGAGCAATACAACATCGAAGTCCGAAAACCGTGAGGCTGGACTCCTCAAATCGAAAGATGGAAAACGCGCCCTGCTGGCTCTTTGTTGACGCTCTGCCAAGAACAGACCCCGCGAAGGTTCTCCTACTTATTCGGTCTCGAGCGAGCAGCAATATGAGAGCGACGCGGCCACACCAGCCTTACCGTTCTCCCGAGTCTCGCGGCGGATTTCGGGATCTGGCGCCGCGTGACACGGTAGATCCTCGTTGAAGTGAACATACAGTGTCTGCGGTCAGCGTGGCCTATACTTACATTGATCAGGAGAGCTCTTCGCAAACTGGGGTTGTTTAGATTCACACACTTAGTAGTGCCTGGGCCTGCTTAGCATAGACCCCGCGAGAGCTCTGCATTGAATGAATGCACGGTCTCATTATATATAGCTGAATCGACATTGCGGCCATAGCGTTTTCCCCGCGGAGGATTTCGGGACGCTATGGCTCTCTGCGCAGCTGCGACTTCCATGGCCAGTTCCAGTTCCAGTTCAAGGGTCCGACGGCCTGGCCATGAGTAAACTTGAATACTAGTCACCTGCCAGTGACGGTCTCTGCCAGCATCTCTCCCAATCCAGTCCCTTCGCGCTTTCCCCCTGTCCAAAATCATAGGACTCTCGCTCTACCAGCAACTTCATCTGACAACGGTGAAATGAACAGCCTGGCCTGGGACCGTTACAAGCACAACTTGAACCGTCCACCAGATTGCCGCGGCTTCAATTCAATTTTGCGGCGGCCGCCACAGTGACACTGGCAGAGGCCCCGCGAAACTTCTGTTGCGAGTGCAAAGCGTTCAGTTTGCACCACTAGTTCATACTAATAGGTACTGCCAGCGCACGAGGGCTCGATTCACAATAACAGCAGCAATCTGGGGTCGTCCGGCGGAGATCGGTGCCCCAGATTGTGTCCGACTTGACCATGGCCACAGTGGACGACCGGGACACTCGGCGCGCCGCACTGCAGCCGCCTTCTGGACCTGACTCTGAGCAGCGAGATCGAGAGTTGCGGCTCCCGAATCCATCCCGATGCAGTCTTTTTGTAAGTACTTATCCAGGCTGCCGCTGTAGGTCATGACATTGACTATTAAGAATGATCGATGATGCAGATGACCAAGATGCAACTGGGGAGGTCCTCGATAAACTGTACCGCGGACGCGGACAGCGTGCTGAAGCTCGACTCGGAGGCCTGAATTTCAACGGTGGCAGTTTCGGGGTGCGTAGCTATTGCTATAGTCTCCTGCCCTCAGGCTGGGTTGTTTGTTTACGCTTGTGCAGCCGCCTCGTGGCAACTGCGATCCCGCGAAGCCAGGCGACAGGTTCCGCATGTCGCCTTCACAACTGCGCATGCAAGAAAGTAGAGACAAATGAAACCAAAGGCCGCGTCGTTCCGGGCATACGCATACGCATGACGAACCAGACAGGCAGGGAGGGAGCTGCGCAGAACGCCCAAGGCTGTCGACTGCGCTTCCCGAACGAGTGGCCACAACAACAGCACCCGGCAGCCGGGCCTTCAAGTTGCAGAACACTCAGGCTGAACTCGAGCCTGGAAGAGTCGCACCGCTTCTCCGTCTCCTGTCTCCCCTGGCCGAATTACGACTGGGGCGCCGCGGGGGGAGAGAGAGTGGTCCCACTGCGGGACGCTGTACTGGTACTGAATCGCCATAGACGCCATCATGGAAGTTCGAGCGGCTCCAAGTTGTTCTTCGGCCGCGCTGCCATTCAGTCATTCGAATAGAGCGGCGATGGGCGATGTGCTGCAGACTGAGACTCCACTCGTGCATGGAGGGCTGACTCTGAGGTCGCTGGTCGTCGGCCGATAAGATAAAAATGATGATCTTTGATCAGAGTGACAGATCTGGCAGATCTGGGCATGACATGGTTGGGGGCATGCAATTTGTACAGCCTGGGGCGAGAGAGAGAGAGAGAGCACAGCGGGAAAGCGGTCTAGTGGGATGAGGAAAAGAAAAGAAAAGAAAAATTCTAGGGGTGCTACCGGGGGTCGGGCACGGAGAACGAGGCGTCGGTGGCGGCGGACTGGGGCTCGCGGTCGTCGTCGTCGGGGCTGGTGGCGGGCTGGGAGCGCTCGAGGGCTGCGCGCTCCTCTGCGGTGAGGAAGCGGCCGCCGGGGCCGCGCGGGCGGCGCATGGCGTGCTTGTGGCGGGACTCGTGCAGGTACGGCTTGCGCTGGCGCGAGAGCCGGTGCAGCTCCTCGAGCCGGGCGCGCGCGAGACGGCGCTTGATGATGCGGTTGTACTGCTTGGCGTTGACGTACAGCGGCTCGTCGTCGAGCTCTGCGGCGTCGGGGGGCTGTTCGGGGCGTGATGGTGGCTGCTGCTGCTGCTCGGCGGCGCGGTCGATGGGCTGCTGCGGGTGGGCGTGGGCGGGCGTGGGCGGGAGGCCGGGCGTGGGATGGCGCGAGGCGTGGGGCGAGGGCGCGTAGGACGACGGGCCCGACGGCGGGTAGGCCAGCGCGGACGGGCCCGGGTAGCCCTGGAGGTGGCCGGGGACGTGGTGGAGGAAGGCGGCGGCGAAGTCCGGGTCGGGGGCTCCGGCGGGCCCCGCGGGGTGGTCGAGCGCGTACTGGGCGTGGTGGCGCAGGCTGAGCGGGTACGGCGCGAACGGCGTGTGCGGCTGCGCGTGCGGCGGCGGCGGCGGCGGGCCCGGGTGCGCGTGCGCGAAGAGCTGATCGAGGGAGGCGTCCATGCCGTCCAATTGGTCCCCGTCCCGCCTTTTATCCCGCTGCTCTCTTCCCGGCGCTCCGGTCCGGCAATCCTCTTCCACCCGAACTCCTCCCGCCGTCTCTCAGCTCGGTCCTCACCCGCACAGGCACTTACTTGCTGCTTGCACAAAAAAAAAAGTCTATCTCTCTCTCTCCCACGCCCAATCCGGTCTGCTACTCTTCCCCGACGCCCGCTCTGGCGCCGCCGTGGATCACTCTCCCTCCTCGCCGCACGGACAGCTGCCACAGATGAATGCCGTCCCGTGTTCCGCTGACAGTGAAGGTTAATCAGAAAAAACACGGCGGCAGCGCGCAATTCACTCTCTGCAATGAACAGTGCAGTGTCCGTCTGACCGGCACGTCGAGGGTTCCTCAGTCTGCTCCGCCGCCGCCACACTTCGCCTTCCTCGCTCCACTGCTTGCCTGCTTGCAGTCGCCATCGCTGATATGTAAGAGAGTCTACAGTATGCTAGTTATCCAGTTCGGAACTGACCCTTCCAGCATAAAATGACTCGCCCTGGGAAACTCCCAAACTTTCAAACTTCAAACTTCAAGCTCCAACCGAGCAAGCCGCCCAAGCCGGGATCGATGATCAGAACGCATGTCAGTGCATGTCCGCGTATCGATGGGATACTAGTACTGTATAACCTAGCATTGCACTGCACGCCGCCACGACTTTGGCATCCCGCCCATCAGAGATTGCGATGACGGCGGCAGCGTCCATTGGCGGGCTCCCGTCCCGCTCCGTTGAGACTTCAAGCTTCAGATCGCAGCGGCGCCTGCCATTGGACGCCCGCGCCTTGACATCTCCGACTCCGAGTCCGCGTCCGCTCCGCCACTGTCACTGTCATTGTCGGCGCATTGTGTCTGAGTCTGGCGTCCTGAATGCGGGATCCGGAGCGACGTGCCGACGTTCTTCGTTCTGTATCCAGGGTCGTGGCGAAGAGTGCAAACCTCGAAAAGGGGCTGGTGCGGCGAAGTCGAAGGTCGAACGTCGAAGGCCTGCACCATCATTGCTCATGCTCAGGGTGGCTCGCCGCACGTTACAGTTACTTGAGAGAAGACGAGATCGGTCACTGGTGCCAGTGGGTTAAGGGCATCTAGGGTCGCGCGGGGGAGCCTGAGGACGTTCTGAGTCGAGTGCACTGGCAGGGTTTAGATTTCCATGCGCGTGTATGTATGAAGAATTTTTCATTTTTGTTTCTGTGAAAGTCGCGTTGGCACAATGGCAGTATTTCCGAGTCGGGCTGATTGGTTTTCAAGCTACCGTGACTACTTTAGTTGATCGCGGTACTACTTGGGCAATGCATACACCTCAACGAAGACTTCACCAGAGCGAGCACGGTATTTGCGCATGTTGACCGGCACCTTTTGTACGTACAGTACTTATCGCGGTGTTGTTCCGCTTAAAACTCCGCTCAGGCCTTTCTTCCTTCTTCCCCACCCAGCGAGTCCGACACTTTAAACCTCGCCATGGCATACTGCGCTCGCGAGGCAGGTACTGTCATTCTGCGGCCGCGAGCGTCTCCACACAGAACTACGTCCGACGCTGAAGACGCAAGGACAGCACAAACCAATGTTCTTGATTCATCCCGCTGTACTACCATCTGGACCGCGTCGAGTCGGAGCACGCCTTGGGAACTCGCAGCGCCACGTTCATCGTCTGAAGGACGAAATGAAAGACTCAACTGCAGAAGCTGATACTCGTGCTGCTAGATTATCATTATGAGTTAACGTGCGCCAGGACGTCGACGACGAGCTGTCCAGTGCCGGCGCACCTCCAGGATCCGACTCGGAGACCTCGTACCTTTCCGACTCCTGCGCGGTAGACGATGCTGGAAGCAGTGCGCCCGCAGCGAATGGGGCCTCGCAATTGTCCGACTCCAGACACGGGTATCGTGTCTGCTACGCTGCGAGTCTCAGCCAGGACGACTCGGAGGCGGGACGACAAACTTGAAGATAGCAAGGCGGATTCGGAACGCCTCCTTCAGGCGTGCATTTTCTTACTTTCGACCGTCTGATCTGGGGTAATCGCGGTGCTCAGAATCCCTACAGGCATGCCAAGGGACTACTTCAAGTGCCCTTGACCTCATAGTGCGATAAATGCCGCTAGCTCGTCTGCGCGGCACCACTGACAGAGACGGGCCCGCCCGCCGTCCTACCAGTGTCGGTTTTCGAATTGCTCCCAAACTCGAATAGAGACAAAATGCCTGCCACGACGAGCAGGACGCTTCTCTTTATACATTGGCCACTTTCTCGTCGATATTGTCAATGACAGCAGCAACTGGAGGATTTCCTTCTATAGGGGTCGATAGGGGTACTCCACCTTCAATTACTGCTTCTGGCCCGCGCATTCCCCCCCCCCCCCCACCCTTTTCTACGCTATTTGTTCTGGATAAAATGGACGGCTGGTGGGAGCGGGTACGCAAGCCGATGACAATGTTTTCCCCGGCCGCCCATCCTCGCGCTGACTCGGAGGACGACCACTACATGACACACGACCGTGACAGCGTTCGAGGGACCTCTCCCGCTCCCCATTCTCTTACTGGACAGAACGTCGCTCTGGCTCGCTATTCTGAGCTTCAGAGCAGGAGCAAGGACGCGGTACGCCTGCTGTCCGAGTCCGAGTCCGACTCGGCGCGCGAGCTCATGCCTCGTGCTGACCTCCTCTCCTGTAGCCTCCTCTCGCGCCAACCGTTCGTCTCCCCACCCACTCGATTCGGAAATGCAGCTAACATGTCGGGTGTCGAAGGTCGAGGCGAAGCGCGAGCACTTCGAGAAGACCATGGCGTCCGCGCCGCAGCACGCCGGGACCGCGTACCGCGCGTGGCTCGCCGCGCACCACGGCGCCGCGCAGACACCCGTCACCGTGCGTCCGCACGACGCCCGCCTGCGCGTGAGCCGATCGCAGCACCGGCTGCGCCAGAAATTCAAGATGCAGCGCGGGGAGAACCTGCTATGAAGAGCAGTCAGACGAGCCTGAGACAGTGAGAATTAGGGATAGAACTTTACCAACTGGCCTCGTACCAACTTGTTGCCCATTCGGTAAACATGTACATTAGAAACACGGCGCAATGTGACATCTTGCGCCTCCTTTGTCGTGCTGTTATCAGCCGAGTTTACCCGACGAGGAAATATGTTTCCAAGTTTTTCTACCTTGAGACTCCGCAGAAGGAGACTGGGAATGGGGTGGAGATATGTCTTGTCGCAGATATCTCCGGTATCACCGTGTTGTCCGACTCCGCGGCACGCATCCGAAGTCCGACATTCCGCCTTCTCTGCCACCAACCAGCATGTCGATATTCACAGCTGGGTCGGGCTGGCTTCCAGGCTATCAACTCTCGATTATTGGTCTTAACTCAAGCGATGAAGCTCCATCGAGCGTATCCAGTCCCGCTTTGGGCGCGTCGGGCTCAGGGTGTGTCCAAATCCGTAACTTCACCGTCTATTCAGAGGCTCATGTTCTCTCGATGCGCTTAGGCCTAAAGATGCTACAAACACACCTGTTTTCTCAGAGTCCGCTTTCGTCACTTGCGATGAATTAGCAGGATCGTACTCACGCTCCCCTCGCCTTGTACTGAAGGCCCGAGAGGTCAGTCCCATTTCCTTGTAGGCCAACATGATAGCTCAAAAAAATTACGACATGAGCTCTACATGGTCTTCGTCGAGGTGCGTGCCGGCCAGGCAACCCGCCAGCCCTCGAATCATTCTCCAGACTCTGCGGGTCCCAGAGGGAGTTCTCGGCCTGGCTGATGGAGTACGACATCACCCTCATGAGAGAGCGCAAGGAGAGTCCACACGAGCATGTTAAATACCCGATCCAACTTGTGGTGTGTTGATTTACCGGGACGGGTTGCCTGCGTCTGACCAGCCTAACTTCAGAATGCCACGCTGAACGAAGACGACCTACCACGGGAAGACCCGCGGCCTCGTATCGATGATCCGACTGTGGCTGAATGCTTGGGCGAGTTCCGCGCATCGTTTCAGTTCGTGGAACAGCCAGGTGGAGCGACGCAAGACGAGTTCAGCGTCTGCCGCAACTTGCGCACCATCATCCAGACCTACATCGAATACTACACGCTCGGCCGTATAAATGCGGCCTCTCTGCGAGCTCCCGTCGACTCCTTGTTGCATACGGTGTTTGTCACGGATGGCTCCATGCATCACCAGTGGGATCCCCTTTGTGCTTCGACTTGAAGGCTCCAGCTCATGTATCGCTTGTCGCAGGAACGAGCTTTCAATTCCACTTCCGGGCTTCAGCCAAGATAGGCGGCAGAAACTGGGCTTGGATGTGTGTGGCTCTACGGAGATCGGCGCGACGATTTACGGAAAGACCACTCTGGACCTGGCCAACCTTTCAGCAAGCGCAGCATCGAAATTCCGCCTCAAAGATTCGCTTTACATACTCCCAAGGAAATGCACTGGAGAGTCCTATATAGCAATTCCCGAAATCGTCATCGAGTACGAGAAGGAGGCCGAGGACATCGTGAAGAACAAACTCGTTTTAGACATTTCGGCTGCTCTGCTGCACCGAACGTATCTTAATCTGCCGCAGCGGCCTGTCCACGGCCTTGCTGTCTTCGAAGATCGCTGCTACTTTTACTACGGGCTTCGCATCGATAATGTGCGCTGTTCATTATCGTGAAGCATGCATGGAGTTAACCAAATCGCCCCAGGAACCCAACGTTGCTCAATATACGAATTTCTGCAGGCTCGTGAGGTTTAATGAATGGCTCAGATTCTACATCACCTTGGTCAAAATCCGGAACGAGATTGAGGCCGACCCGCTCCCCGACATCGCTCTGTCGGATGTTCTGCCCAAGGAGCCGTGGACCTGCCCACCAGGCACCGTCACGGCACGCGGCACGAAGAGAAGGCCATCGGGATCCAGCCATAACGAACCGCCTAATAAGAAACGCAAGACGAACGCAGATTCCGCGCCAGAATCCGCTAATAGCTTCGCCGCCGGTTCGTCGCTAACTCTGCACGCACCCAAGCCCGTTCACTCGAAAGCCGAATATGCCGTTCTCAACGACTTCCCTGACTCGACCGATCCCTCGGAGAACGCATGACGGCCTCGCACGCAAACTCGGAGGTTGCAGCCCGTCTGCCCAAGTATGATGCCTTGCCGCGAAGCACTTTTCAGCGCCGCTACGTTTATAAGTTGGGATTCCGGGTGGCAACTAGCTCTGGGACGATTCGTAGAGTTACGAATTAAATCGTTCATTGCGTCGGTTTGCCACCGTGAACGTACTGTATTATCAGCTCGCCTTGGCCAATTTCCTTGTCTTCATATAAGCATGTGAAGAGCCGTGGGATGAGATATGTGAGATGGGGGGGGCTTCTTTTCCTCTTCCCATGACGATGGTCCCTTTGTGCCACCGTACGCCGCCCATGGGAGTACCGTCCTCGACGAGCTCGCCTTGTGTAGACTCGCGCGAGGTGCTGGAAGGAATGTTTCCAGCCCCGGTACAGCGTCTGCCTCGCGGTTCGGGCAGCACGCTCAACGATGTGTCGGCTATGGCCCGTCCATCGTCTATCCATTCACCCACACTTGTAGACGGGCCCACGAATCAAAGACTTCAATATAACGACGCTCTAGAGGCGCTACAGGAATGCGCACAAACCATTGTGATGAGCATGCTGAACGCACAGAACCACGCCGCGAATTTGAAAGGCAAACGCATGAATATTGTCGTACCGAGAATCGCAACCGAGTCACACAGACGAGTCCGCGAAGACGGTCTCCCAAGCGGAAATAAGAAGCCCAACATCGTCGCCGCCGACGTCGGCGAGCAGAGCAACACGCCCGCTTATATTGTCAATGCCCGCGCTGCGGGTGGCCGGGTGGCGCCGGACCACTCCCTTTGTCTCCCTGTGTTTTTAATACACGAGCATGGCGCACGTACGCCACGATTACCCTCATCTCTCTCACCTTTTACTGCCTCATGGCCAATCCCGACGGTGACTCCGACCGTATGCAGCTCAGCGACGGCGCGCAGCAGCCGAACCCGCAGGGCGAGCAGCCCCAGAATCTACGCACGCTCGAGCCCACGCACCAGCCTGCGCCACTCAATCGAGACGTGCCTCCGACCCCAGCTCAGGCAGCTCGTAAGGCCGTTAACAAGAGGAAGCGCGACACCGGCGCTGATGACGACGCAGGCCGCGTCGAGCAAATTCGGGCACTCGTCCTGCGCGCCAACAATGAACACCTCAGCACTGCCGTGGTCCCGTTCGAAGAGCGACCCGAGGCCGCGAGCCACAGCAACTTCCACATGTCGTTCTGGAGCGGCACTACGGCGCCATGCGTTGTCAACGCCCTCCCGAATTTCGCTGTCCAGCCCCGTGGCGTCACGCTCGAAGATGCGCTGGCCTTCAACAAAAGCGCTCCCCACTGGCTCAATATCCTCCGCGCCGCCCAGAATAACCCGCTGGCAGCAACGGGCTACGCATGCCTCCTCCAGATCATGGACCAGGTGGTCACGAAGGAGAACGTGGGCGAGATACGTGCGGATCTCCAAGAGGCGGTCATTCGCACCAGCCATATCGCCTCAGTTGTCGTCATCGCGCCCACCTTCTCTGACGATGCGCGCGACGGCCACCCTCTATACAGCCCGCACAGTTTCCTCGCCACGAATATATCGCTCGAGGCGGTCCACACGCTCTGCGCCAAATACGCGATGCACGTCAGCTGGGAGGAGCGTCGCAACGGCGTATCCTTCAACGTCCTTGGGCCCGACATCGCCCCGCCCACACTCATCGGCACCTTCGAGAACTTGCGCAACCTCCCGACTATCACGCCGGCGCTCGAACAGCGCTTCCTGTCTAAGATCCGCGAGCATGTCGTCGCTCGATTCGAAGGCATCGAAGACTTCCTGCGGAGCAACAACGCAGAGGTGTGGGGTGGCGGCCAGGTTGAGCCCTGGTGGGCACAGCTGCTGCACGAGGCGATCCGCATCAAAGTCTGGCAGTCGACGGGCCGCGATGGTAAACCCGAGGCGCAGATCACGGTCTACGTCCTCGGCGTCTTCACGGGCAGCTTCCTCCACTCCATCTGGGAGGACAAACTCCTCGGTGCCACAGTCGACATGGGCGAATTTGGCGTCTTCAAGCGCACCGCGACCGAGAACAAAGGCAAATGCCTTATCTGCCGAGACCGCGAACATCACGCGCGCATTTGCACAGTCTGGAACCACCCCGCGTGGCCCGAGGAGTTGCGCCTACGCCGCCAAGAGCATATCAAAGCCGACAAGGAAGCCCGGGCGAGCAGCAACTCCAGCACTCGCGGCGGCCGCGGAGGTTCGCGCGGCGCGACTCCGTATGGCCGCGGCGCCCCTGTCTTCTACCCGCCGCCCCCGCCAGCAGTCTACTATCCCCCGGCGTACAGCTATGGCTACGACGCTCCGCCCGCGCGTGGACGAGGAGGTCGCGGCCGGGGTCGAGGCCGTGGACGCGGCGGCAGGGCAGGCTGGTGATCGCTCCGAAGACGACAACCTCCATTCGCAAATTGTTAATAGCGTGTACAACGAAGAGCGCGCCGACGCGAGAACCGAGCATACACCTGTCCGTAATACTTCTCCTTCATCCCAGTCTCAAGTAGATCCTCCTAATCATGATGCCTTTCTTGACTATGATACCGTCTGCGACCTCTCGCAATCCCAGACTGAAGCAAATAGGGAAAATAATATATTCATTACGCAAAACGGGAATGTTGTCGACCCTCCGCCAGAGCCCCCGCCACCGCCTGACCAAACTCGACGTCGGAATCGCCAATATGACCGTGTTAGAGTTCATCCACGTCGCGCGCAAGATGCACATGCACCGTTCCTGCGAATCAGGATGTCAAAGTCCCTCTCCGGTTTGAAAACCAAAGCTCACCTGCATGTCGGCAGCCAAAATATGCGCGGCAGGAGCCACAATAGCCAAGATCTGAGCAAATGGTGGGAGATTGAGCAGGAGATGCGAGATCGTAAAATTGGTATCCTCGCGGTCCAAGAGACGCACCTTTCTGACGAAAAGATCGCCAAAGTCAACCGGGAACACCAAGACCTGAAGCTTTTCTGCTCTCCAGATCCCGAGAAACCCACGAATACAGGTGGGGTCGGCATCGCGCTGAATAAGCGCATTGTCCGTACGCAAGACGCGAAGTCGTGGACGATTGTCCCTGGCCGTGCGATTATTGTGAGCATAGATTGGCACAGGCAACAACGACTAGCAGTGCTTGCCGTATACGCACCAAATGATCCTGGAGAGAACAAAGAACTCTGGTCGAGAATTCGCGAAGAGCTTCAGCGGCGCACAGACGTGCCAAGGCCGCACTGCATGCTGGGGGACTTCAACATGGTGGAATCTTCGAGTGACCGCCTGCCTGCACATCTGCTACAATCTGATATGTCAGCCGAGTTCCAAGAGCTGATAGCATACCTACGTATGATAGATGGCTGGAAGGAAACAAACTCGCGAGTCTTCGCACATACTTGGCGGAAACCACTGGCCGATGGCTACAGCCGCATCGATCGTATATACGTGACCGAGCGATTATTTATTGCGAGCCGCAACTGGAAAATTGGCCTTCAGGGATGGTGTACTAATGCTGACCACTTACCGGTGTCGGTCGACCTCATCAACCCCGCTATGCCGTTCGTGGGCCAGGGAAGATGGTCAATGGGACTGAAGCACCTGCGCATTAGAAAGTTTGTCAATGAAGTCATCGAGCGGGGAAAGGAACTTGAGGCGAAGATAGACGAGCTGGCAGCGTCGTCTCGCGACCCCGACCACAATATTCAGCACATCTGGGCCGAATGGAAGAATACGATCGGGGAGCGAGCACGCCATTATGCTCGCCTGCAAGGCCAGAAGTGCGAACGAATGTTGAAAGCACTTGAAAAAGACAGACGTTCAGCAATTCAAAGTGCCGCAGACGGAGAATATCCTCGCGAAAGCCTACCTTTTGAAGTTCTGGCCCTCGATGATAAAATAGACGACTTGAGCAAACGGCAGAAGAAACGGCGCAGGGAGAAGGCACGTGCAAAAAGGAGGATGTACCACGAGACAAATAGCGGCGAGTGGTTCAAGTTAGGGCAAGCAGAAAAGCGTACAGAAATTATCCCGCACCTCAAAGACACTAGGCCACATGAAGAGCGCCTTAGCACGAGGAGCCAGGGCCGGGCGAGGTCAACGACGCCAGCACTAGACGAAGGAAATGAGCGCGAGCACGCACAACAGCCTGACATACCGGAGGGGGATGAGTACGTCACGCGAACAGATGAAATGGTAGACATAGTCCGCTCCCACCACGAGAATCTGCAATCCCAGGACATCCACCCAGACGCGAACGAACGCGAGGCCAAAATGAACACCGTGCTACGATTTGTTAAAACTCGGACCGATCCTGACCAGAATGGTCTTGACAGCCTACTTACCGAGGAGGCAGTCCGCGATACTCTCACACACGCGCCGAACGGGAAAGCCGCGGGCCTGGACGGCCTTATTCACGAGCTCTGGAAAGAGCTGGAGGCGGAGTATCGAGCTTCTGGAGGGAGAGGTTTCAATATAGTGCGAGTGCTTACGCTGCTATTCCGGGACATACAATCGCACGGTCTCGTCAAAGACTCGAATTTTGCAGAAGGATGGTTGTGCCCTATATATAAGAAGGGCGACAGGGGCGATATCGCGAACTACAGACCCATCACGTTACTCAATACGGACTACAAGCTCCTAACAAGGACACTCACCAGCCAGCTAGGTGCCATCGCGCCGTCCATGATTGACAAGGCGCAGAGTGGCTTCGTTAAAGGCCGTCAGATCACGGACACGACGAAACTAGTGCGACTGATGGTGAGCTATGGCGAGAAAACGGGAAAGAATGGCGCGATATACTCTCTGGACCAGGAGAAAGCCTATGACAAAGTGATGCATGACTACCTTTTCAAAGTTTTGCGACAATTTGGCCTACCTGAATTATTCGTCAGCACTGTTGAAAACCTGTACAAAAACGCATATACCAAAGCTATGCTGAATGGAGTTCTTAGCAAAGCGTTCCGCGTCACCAGAGGAGTGCGTCAAGGCGACCCACTCAGCTGCTTGCTGTTCGACTTCGCCATTGAGCCGTTGTCGACGATGCTTCGAGAATCCGGGAGCCTCAAGGGCTTCACTTTCCCCGGAGCGAAAGAGGCGCTAATAGCAACGCTTTTTGCTGATGATACGACTGTATATATGTCAGAAGAAGACGATTTCGCGAGCCTGGACCAAATCCTACGTACATGGTGCATAGCGGCTGGAGCGAAGTTTAACGTTGCCAAGACAGAATGTATTCCGATAGGCACACCTGAATTCCGAGAACGCTTCAGACAGGATCGACGCGCATCTCCAGCTCACACGCGCCTTCCAGCTACCGTACGCATAGCTGACGACGGGGAGACGGTGCGGATTCTAGGTGCATGGGCCGGGAATGATGCAAAGGACGATGATACGTGGGACAAAGTCTTCAAAAAGACGTCAGAACGATTGGTACGATGGGACGAGAAGCACCCTACCGCAGAGGGCAGAAGGCATCTTATCCAAGCTTTTGTTGGCGGGGGTACACAGTACTTGACGGCAGCGCAGGGCATGCCCCCGGAAATCTTGAAGCGTTTCGTCAAACTCGAATTGGACTTTTTTTGGGAATACAAGAAGCATACCGTCAATGCGGAGACATTATACCTCCCGCGAGACCAAGGTGGCGCCGGGATCCTCGACCTCGAAGCGCGAAATGAGGCGATTTACTTGGTGTGGACGCGCGAGTACCTAAAGCTGCCCGAAGAGAGACCGACCTGGGCGTTTGTCGCAGATGAGATCTTCAGGCACACCCTCACGCTCGAATGGCAAGATAGAGTCAAAGAAGACACGCACATTATGGTCAACCCCTTCATGCAGTCTTGGAACCCCATGGAACGCCAACGTCGCACGGAACGTACTGGTAGCCGCGAGAATGCACAATCGGGCCTTCCGCTCGAGCTGGAAATGATGTATAAGGCAGCAAAGAAGCACGAGGTCCGTCTTGAAGCGACGTACATAAGCGAGGAGGCGCGGCGGTCTGCGCCTGCATGGTATAATATCGAGCACGACACATCTTTCCGCCAGCACCACTCGGGAGATACTGTCGAATGTCTTCGCAAAGTCCACCGAGTTGTCACGATTCAGGATGCAATGCACTGTTATGAGAATGATGATGAGTTTGGAAACTACGGTCCCCCGCACATCAGGGATATTGAATGCGAGTGTCTCCACTGCGAATACCAAAAGGCGATGGGCTGTAAGCATCCATACCGCTGCCAGGATGTAGCGCTTGACCTTGTACAGTCCCAGCGCGAAAAATGGCGGCCAGGGTGGGGTAACGTCGACAAGTCCACCTATTTATGCGAGGCGGACATCGAGTTCAACGAACAAGCAGCCAGATTCCAGCAGCCGGTAATCTTCGATGCGTCAGTCCCTGAGCACAAGCGCCCCGAACAGTATGCCAGGGTATTCACGAAAGAATTGAGCGTACTTCCAGACGAGCCGCCCCCCGACAACGGATACCCCCAGGGAACGCACGAGGAACCTGCGTCACAGTCAGACGAGATAACCATCACCTGCTGTGGGAAAGTCAGAGCACCTCGCAGCCATCGCGCCAAGGCAGTCTACGTGGTCTGTAGTGAAGAGCTCCAGCTCGACTTTGCCCGGCGAGTAGGCGATGGGAATCCGCAGACTCGCGAGCGAGCGGCTACGCTGGCCATTCTGGATGCTGCACGCCGCGCGCCCAAAGACCGTCCAATTTTGATCAGGACCAATGCCACGAGAACGGTGACTCGCCTTACGAACGCTAAACGGAAGCTAGAACAGACAGGTTGGGTCATGTGTGGCGAAGATGCGGATGTATACAGAGCAGTTGTCGCGACCTTGCGAAGTAGATCGGCTCGAACCCGAATACAGTATGTATGCGCTGAGGACTGCGACGCCGGATATGAGCGAGCGATGTCAAGAGCGGAAACAGCTCTGAGCGATGCAGACGTGCCGCGCGCACCTTTCCTGACTGCCCCGGCCAGTTTTGACGCGCCAGGGCTTCCCTTGGCGAACGTCACGCAGCGCCTGGCTGCTCGAGTGATCAGGAATGCCAAGTCAGCCAGGACGGAGACATGTACCCGTACGCGAGAGAACTTAAACCGAACCAGAGATGACATGGCTAGGCTCCTGAGATATAGGCTGCCAGATGCGAAGATCTGGAGGTCGATTCAGCACAAGGACTTTAGCAAAGAAGCTCGAGCATTCCTCTGGAGGGCGATGCACGACGCTCACCGTTGTGGGCAGTTCCTCGCGAACTGGGGCGGCGACTGGATCGAGAAATCTAAGTGCAAGGCGTGCGTCAGCGAGCCAACTGAGTCTATCGAACATATCTTGCTCCAATGCTCGGACCCGGCAGCCAAGCAGATTTGGGGCCTCGCGGAGGACATGTGGTCAGCAACGAATCGCCCTTGGCCGAGACTGTCGTTGGGACTGATCCTTGGATGCGGCGCGGCGCGCTTCACAGATAAGGACCTGCGAGGGAGAGATCGGGAAGCCGTCGGCGCTTCCCGCCTGTTCCGAATCATCTTATCCGAGTCCGCACGCTTGATCTGGAAACTCCGCTGCACGCGCGTTATGGAACATGGCGATGACGAGAAATGGGAACACCCACCAGCTTATGTTGAATCAGAATGGTACCGCATCATCAACGACCGTTTGACCTCTGACAGACTCTTGACCAATCGACGTATCTACGGAAAGCAGGCTTTGAAGAGGAATATTGTCCTGGCAACTTGGTCCTGCCTGCTCGATCCTAGGGTAGTACCCGAAGATTGGATCGAATTCCCCGGGGTTTTAGTGGGTAAACAACGCTCTTGAAGTTGGAGTCCCACACTACCTCGCGATGAGGTGTGCGTAATGCATTTCCCCGGGAGTGCCCTAGATATACATATCGCGGAAACACCGTGAACCTCGCCGGGACCCCCGTAATGGGGTCCTACCTGCCCTCCCACCGGAGAGCAAAACTCAACATGACTCGCATCTTATGTGGTAGGTCATGTTGTAGGGCACAAAAAAAAAAAAAAAAGAGATATGTGAGATGGCTATCCTGCCTCAAATACTCCGATCCAAGGGGACGCAGCCGGCAAAATCCGGTACATCATGTTACCATGGATGGGTCGCGCGACCTCGCGCTGGAGAGGTTCCCGACCCCGCAGCTCCGGCGGACCTGTGAACGGTCCGCGGACCAGGCGGACATTTTTTTATCCGGATAGCGTCACATGGCGACTGCTGAGCATGTGCAGAGGGACCTCAGAGATAGTCTTTTGATATTACGACTTGCTTGGGCTCATCCCATCCACACCAAAATCTCAAGCCAGATGAGCACGACTGCTGTATGCACCAGAACGATGTTAGTGTATTTATATTGACCGAAGCCCTAGGCCAGCAACATCGACAGCGCGTATGTCCAGTGTCCAGACTGCCTGGAGCAGATCAAACGTGGCAAGCAGAGCAAGACCGGCGCTTTGACTACCCACCGCGGCTCTAAAAACTGCATCGACACGCAGAAAAAGAAAAAGAAGGCGGATGACTTGGCTGCGGCGAAGACCAGAGGCAGTAGCTTCTTCAAGAAGTTTTTGGCGCCTCGAAAGCCAGCCAGGCGAACCACACGCCCAGCGCTAGCTCATCCCGGGTCGCGGCCACCCTGAGCGACGATGACGAGGTCACTATCGTCGAACCTGCTGGGACGGTCGAGTCTGAAGGCACGAACGCGCATTCTGCTGGCATGAACACTGTACTATCCGCTGGTGAGGCCTCAACACACAATACATAGACTGGTACTCACCTTTTTCAGCAGCTACGACTGCCGCCGTGTTGGTGGCCGATCCGACGTTGCGTGCGCTACTTCAGGATCTGCGCTCGGCCACGTTGCGCCTGCCCGACAGCGTTCCTCTCAGCAGGCCCGGCGACATCCTCGCACAGCTGGCCATCGACCCGCACGTCTTGGAGGACGAAGAAGGTCCATGGCGCGCTGTGAACCGCACGTTAGATGGAGTTTTACAGAAGAATAATCGATCATTACCTGCCGCTGAGCTCGCTAGCATCGTGCGCCGCGGTCCACTCGGCATGGACGCCGTCTGTTCCTTCCTTGAGGAGGCGGCCGTTCTGCTGGGCTCTGAGTGCACGGTGCTGCAGCCGCGCGTGGAGCGCTTTATCGCAGGAGTATCTAGCCTGTGAGTGCGCCGTTAGTTCGCGCTGTACGCTCGCGATTAATCGTGTGCGTACCACAGTATCCCACCCAGCGTGGCAGCCACCCAAGCAGCAGCACCTTCAACCCCGGCTACCGCTCAGGAAGCGCAGACGGATCGCCTGACCGCAGGCCGGAGCGCGCAGGCCAACGCGAATGCTCGAGCTTCAGCGGCAGCATCGGCAGCGCCGCATCCTGAACCGTCAAGAGCGTCAGCGCACGATCGCAGATGCGAGGGTATTACGCTCACCATGCCTGCCGGTACCAGCCCCTATACCGCCTATCCGTTCGGGCTGCACGTCGCCAATGCGCTGCCATGGAGCGTGCACCTCGTGCGCGACACCCTTGTCGTCCAATCCACCGACTGTCCGGGCGTTGTCAAAGGCGATGCCACAGCGTGTGCTTTGTGCACACGCCTGCTGACCCATCCGTCGATGGCGGGCATCTTGACCCGGATGGAGCGAGGTGTCCATGAGAATGCCGTGCTGCACTATCATCCTGTCGGCGGGCTCATCAACATCGCCAGACGCAAAGCAAAGGCAATAAAAGCGCTCCGACTCACCACGCTGGGGCAGAGCCGTAAGCTCCTCCGGCGCGCGAAGACACTGGATGAGCACAAGAAGTTTGTGATGGCGGTGGGGAGCGGGAAGACGCCTCGGCTTCACGCCCTGGTTCGGACGGCGCTGCGGTGCAAAGCGGGCATTCGGCGCATTGTGGCGCTAGTTGACGCGGCGGGGAAGCGAGTATACCAGCCAAAGGGATACGAGGAGGAGGAGATGCTGCGCGGCATCCTATTCCTACGGATGGGCGGCAACAGAGTGGCGGAGTTGGCCCATCGGACGTGCGGCCTTCCCGCCGTTTCAACCCTTCGCCAATCATCTCTGACTCAACCACTTCGGCCGTCGCCCAAGACGCCTAGAGCAGACGATGTGGCGCATAATATTGATGTTGCCTTTCCGAAGACGTCCCAGCCCGCATCGCCCACCCTCGCAGTGCTTATGTTTGACGAGCTCAAGGTCACTGAAGCTGCACGTTGGTGCCCTTCCACCAACAAGATTCTGGGTTTCTGCCGCGAGCACACTCAGGATTCGGTGCTTGACTTCGAGACCATGAAGGAGGCCGAGCAGCTTTGCGACGACCTGAACGAGAAGAACATACATTTGGCAACTGAGGTGTGCTTTGCAATCCCTGCTGTGACGTTCAATCTGAAAGCCGTTATCTAGGCCACGGTTGCCGCTATCGGCAAGCTTTGCGGGAATGCGCGCGAGTATAGCGCACGTCCGATTCTCATATCCGGTACCTGCAAGCGCGAGAGCGGAACGGCGCATGCATCGCTCATACAGACCGTCTTGGACACCTGCATCAAAAAGCAGGCTCAGACTGGCTGCAAGATCATCTCAGTTGCGTCTGACGGGGAGTCTAGACGCGGCCTCGCGTTAGAGCAGCTCCTCCTATCGCGTACAATATCCTTGACCTCGCCGCTCTACGACATGCTTCGTGGTCTGAAGTTATTCAACTTGAACGTCGGCTACGACGACATCACCATTGACAAGGACTACAAGCATGTCCTGAAGCGCCTGCGTAACCTGGCTCTGCGTCGCGCTGGATTTGTGATACACGGCGTTCACATCACGCCGGGTCAGATTCGCCGTCACCTTGCGTCTACTGGGGCAACACCCGCACACCTAGACCTCATTCTCAACCCGAAGGATAAACAGTATGTTGCTGTTATGTTTACTCTTCTGCGCGACATTTGGTCACTGCCGGAACCGCTCGCTACGGATCTTCCGAGCTTCGCAGCCACTCGTCGAGCTCTCAGGACTTTCGGCAGGCTCTGCTACTACCTGGTTATGCCGTACCTGCAGATCGACCTTTCCCTGGCTGATCAACTCGAGTATCTGAGTGCTGCTGCCCACCTCGCTGTCGACGCTTTCACTTACAATAACTCGGGTAAACAGTGCATGTCGCCCATGCTATTCCTCGACATCATGCACATGATCAAGAACGCGTATGTTTGCGTCGCAAAGACGAAGCTCTCGGACCCTGACGGCAAATTCTGGCTGATCCTGCTGGGTACTGATCGTCTCGAGACTGCGTTTGGGATCCTGCGGACGATCGTTGGGAATGACACAAACGCAGATGTTCTACAACTTGGTACTCGTCTGTCTCACGTCGTCGAGTGCGCCAACATACTGGCGCGCTTTCCTCACTGGGATCGTGAGCCGCGGCGGCTGCACGCATCTCCGGTGACGGCCACGGGCGCGATCTCGAGGGCGGCCGATCATATCAACCCTGCCAGCTGGTCGGGCGACGTCTCAGTTCGGACTGTGGTTCTTCAAACCTGCTGGCAGCGTGGGCGCAAGCGGATCGAGGAAGAATTCGCCTCAACCGGCATCAAGTCGCGTCTACGGAAGATCGAGGAGACGCGCGGTGCGGATATGCTGTCTCCTGCTGGGAGACCCATTGAGAACGACCTGGACTCGGACGACGAACTTGATGCGGACGACGAACCGGAGGTCCGCGCATCACAGACATTGGAGATGGACCTCGAGGACGTTGTTGGTGCGCAAGAGTGCGAGCACCAGTCGAAATTCCTGCCAACTGTGGAGGTCGGCGACAAGAAGGCCCGAGTCTACAAAGCGCGCGCTCTCAAAGAACTTCTTCATTACCGCGCTAAGCCTTCAAAGGACCGCCTTCAGCGCATTGCAAACCTTCCGACGTATGCGCCAAATAATGAGACGTCAGCACACGTTGACGACTCGACCGTCCTTGGTGCAACCTCGCTCTGCGTCGACGATCCTATCCTAACAACGGTTGTCTGTGAGAAACGCGTCTTCGGCTGTGTCGGCCAGGTCATTACGATTGAGAGCGACGCTCGCTCCATTCAGATGATTTCCTCCGAGCTTTTACCTGAGCCCAGTGTATCGGTCACTTTCCGTGTGCTTCAGCTGCGCGAGCTGAAGGACAACAACGAAACGACCTGGCAGTGGAACGGACGCTACGACGATCCGTACACCATCCCTGGGCGTCTCATCGAGCCCGTTGATCCAACCGTAGTTGTCGCAGAGCCAGGGCGCACTACATTCAGTTTCAGGACCGAGGATCTGTGTACGCTCACAACGGCGATGTTCGACAAGATCGCAAGGGCCGACTTCGCCCACCTGCCGAAGGTCAAGCGCACTGATGCGTTTCCGTATCGCTCTGGAGGTACGCCATCTCCGTTAGCATATAATTTCGTTGACATGTCAGGATAGATTATGCATGCTTTGCATGCGAACGGGAGGGTCGCGATACAACAGACGCCCTCGGCGAGCGCTTCTGTCCGCGATGTGACCCTCCTGTTGAGCTTGATTGGAACGACGCACCCCGAGTCATCGAGCACATGGCGGGCCATCTCCTATTTGACCGCTCTCTCGATCGTTCGCTTGAGCTCTGCGGATTCTGCCTGCGCCCTGCACCGCAATGCCTGTTCTATCTCAGGAAGGGCAAAGGTGCCGATAGCGGCATGCAAGTCGATTTTCGGAGCAGCAAATCGCGAGGCTGTGAGCGTGCGCGACCCTTCAAGTATGCATTTGCGAGCAAGTCAACGACCCATTCACCATGTTCCAACGTCCCGATCCTATGCCCGAGGTGTCCACCAGGGCAGCCGGCAGTCTGGCGGTACAACTTTGCTGCACACTGCCGACGTGTTCACCCATCTGCAACTCTGACGGATTACAGCCAGCTGCACGAAATTGCGGCATCGGAAACCGAGGGAATGCGGAAGTTATGGGACGCGCGGAACGCTTTGCGCCGCACGTCGCGCAAAGCTGGGCCTCCTGAGCTGAAGATCTCCGATGCTCATCGCGCTGTTGTATCGTGAGTACCTTGCTACCATTGTACGGGGAGACTACTGAATTCTCGCAGTGCAGTACCATCGGATGGAGCTGACTCCCTTGTACTCCTTTCGGATGATGAGATTGACGTTGAGCAAGATGACGACCAGCATTTTGACGATGAGCTACCGCCTGCCGATGCAGCCGACTCGAGCGGGAGTGACGCAGAGATCGATGACGACGGTGACGATCTCCCAGTTCAAGGCTCAGATGCTGCTCAAGAGCCTTCTCTCAATGCGGACGAACCAGGAGTAGCCAGCAATATGTCGGGTTCTGCGGTGTAAGTCGCTGCCGCTCTCGTATTGATTCTCTTTGACCGTCCCAGTCTGCCGCCAGATACGGGCACTATACCCAATGCCACTTCTGCTGCGGAGAACGGAGAACGGCAAGGGCGTGGCTGCCGCATAAAAGCCAAGCGCAAACTCGCTCGCGACACGTGTATCTGCGACAAGCAGGTAACTGACAGCGAAATAACAGCAGGCAATAACGTTATCGAGTGTGCGATCAAAAGTTGTGAGACACGATGGGTATGTCTTCCACTGCACTTATACATTTTATTCTCACCGCCTTTTTCTCGCAGTATCATATGGACTGTCACAATTTTACCTTCAAACCGAAGGGCTGGAAGTGCGATAGCTGCGAAGCAATTGCCAAGTCCGCAAAGCGTCGCAAGACCAAAAAATAGGCTATGTTTATCATATTGTGCATTGAATGTGCTCTTATTGCTGTATATACACGCATAGTATGGCCTTTGTGAGCTCTCGACACTGTCCACTGCTCAGATACGGCGCGGATCGGATCTATTTCCGCGGACCCGGATGTATTTCCGCGGAAATAGGATGGATGGGTCCACCACCGCTGGCTTACAGGCGTTACCGACCCGGTGCCGTCAGTTTGGTTCCGGTGTCCCCTTGCTCCGATCGTCGCTTGACACAGGCCACGCTGAGAGGGTCAATGAGGCTTACCGAGTCCGCAGGCCTTCCTGCACCTTCCAGTCCTCCCATCTCAAAAAGGAAGAGTACAATTTGACACATGAGTTCAACGATTGTATGGGGAGGATGCGATTGTGCGTTAATGCGTTTGGGCAGCGCGGAAGCTCGCGGAAGCAGGAACGGGGCCAAATAGCTGAATTCCGAGTTTGGTGCTTGTTTTCGTCGTTCATCGAGGATTCTTTAAAGTAATACTTATCACCTTGAGGATACCTGCGTAGGCGACGCCCGGCTACTCATCGCTCACACATTGGCACAGGATGTTCCAGGCCTTGACGCTGCGTCAGCAAATAAAAACGATGGCAAAGGGCCTAGCCAATCGACGTCCGGCTATATAGCAACCTTGCTTGCCCGGTTACAGCAGATGTTGTCCTCCAACATTCACCTGCTTGCTGCTACCCTAGCACTGCTCCTCATGTCGGCCTCTGCAAGCTCTGTACCGTGGGCTGACGGTCCGCTTCCGCTGGTCGCGACGCCCCAATACGCGACTAAAAAGGACGATCTCTGGACCAAAGGCGCAACGCACATGGCGCTGCTGCACAATGCTATCCTGCGCGGATTCAACAGCGTCTACCTGCAGGCGCCTCACGTGCGCCCGGCGGATTATGCAGACTTTGTCGGCTACGCGCTCGCCTGGTTCCGGTTCGTGAAGAGTCACCACGACGATGAGGAGGCAGAGCTCTTTCCCAAGGTCGAGGATGTGCTCGGTGCCAAGGGAATATGGGATGATACTCACAAGGAGCACGGTGCGCTCGCCTCAGCCGTATTGTCACTGAAGCCCGTTCTCACATGCAGTCCAGAGTCCTTCCTGGACGGCCTCGCAGCGTACAACACTTATCTTACCTCACTGCCTTCGCCCGCGTCCTTCAACGGGAGCGAGTTGGTGAAAATTATGGACGGCTTCAAGCAGCCCTTCAACGACCACTTCCACTCTGAAATCGCCACCATCGCCGCATTTGCAGATAGGCCTCTCCCCGCCTCTGAAGCCGACCGTGCGTCCGAAACATTCAAGCTTTGGGGCAAGAAGACGTTGACGAAAGCCGGTCTGACCGACGTCGTGCCATTCTGTCTGCTCAACCTCGACCGAACCTACGAGGATGGGACATGGGCCACCTGGCCGCCAATGCCCGGGCCTGTGCGGTGGATGATGGTCAACGTGTTCGGCAGCTGGAATTGGGGCTGGTGGAAGTTTGCCAGCTGCGATGCGCAGGGCAACCCGCAAACGTTGTATGCTCTGCGGGACGCCAAGGCTCAGAAGGAAGAGCTTTAGTCTTCCGTCTGTATGATATATTATCGACTGCTGCACCATGTACCTGTATACTACCCATTTCCAGAATCAAGAATCAACGTGCCCCGGCCAATGAACATTTTGCTCGAGGTCTGCCATCCACTGTACTCGTTGAAAGTTTCGGACAATCTCCGATCCAAGAGCTCAATTCCGGGAATGTCTTCTACTGGTACAACTTGAACACCTATTCCATACAGATCCACTTATTCCATTGTCGGCAAGAATACATACATCCCTTAAAGACAGCGCTAGCCCCAGTCATCCATCCTAAACGGCGTGACAAGGTCATATGTTTGATCATTCTCCATGCCGCCCTTCCTCGCCCCACCGCGTCCAAACAGCCGGCCAAGCAGCGCGGCGCGTCGGTCGCCCGGCTCGCGCTTCTCGCGCGGCTCGGGGTAGCACGCGTCGATTATCTTGGCGAGGCGGCGCGCGGATGGCGTAGCCTTGTCCGCGCGCGCGTCGGCCATCTTCTCGGTGAGGAAGCGCGCCACGCCCGGCATGGAGAGCGGCAGCTCCGCGTGTGGCGCGGGGAACGCGTACAGCGGCGCCTCGGGCGTGTTGGTCAGCGCGACGGCGCCCGACGCGGGAAACGGCGTCGGCGTGGGGAAGTTGTACGGCAGGCGCGTCGTGTCGTTGTTCGTGAAGCGCCACGCCTGCTGCGTGTTGGGCGGCACGCGGTTGTCCAGCGAGAGGTACAGCACCGTGCGCCATGGCGACTCGGCCAGCGGGACCTGCGCGGTCAGCCTTCGCGCAACTGCATACCAAGACGGGACGCACCTTGACGAACTGCACGACCGCCCGCAGCTTCGCGGGCTCGCCGCCGAGCTTCGCCAGCGCGCGCGGCGTCGCCTCGATCTTCGTGTCGGCCATGTGCGCCAGCGCACGTAGAAGCGCACGCCACGATTGCGCCTGCATGTGGAACGCCGGCGACGGAAAGGGCGCAATGGCCACGACGTCCGGTACGGGCGGCGCAGGCGGCAGACGGTAGGTCATCTGCGGCGGCGCGAAGCCGTATGCTGTTTGGAGTGCGTGAGCAATGAGAAAGAAAAATGAATGTACGGCGCATACATATGTTTGCGAGGACACCACCGGCGGGTGCGAGCCCCACTTGCGGAACGTCTTGGCCGGCCACGACGGCCTCCTCGGCATAGGCGTCCAGCCGCACCGTCTCGCGCTCTATCTTGGACGACTGCGGGATTTGCGGGACGGGCATCGACGCGGAATGCGCGAGTGCATGCGGCCGTGGTTCAGACGGGTCAACTTCATGTTCGTGTGGGAGTACGGGCTCGGAATGATGGTGGACGAGCGGATGCGGCTGGGGTGTTGGCAATCGACGGATGAGTGGTGTTGGTGTCGTCGGCAGTTCGGTGACAGTCGGCGTAGGCGAGGGAGACGTGAGCGGCACGTTGAAGACGTGTTGCTGCGAAAGTTGCGCGGCGAGGAAAGGGTTGGTCTGCGGCGGTGCTGGCAGAGGCGCAGAGGTGGTGGGTGGCGACTCCGTGTATCGCGGCAGCGTCATCTCGTCCTCCGGAGGCGCACCGGGCTTGAGCTCGCCGGCGGCAGCGAGCTTGCGGCGCAATGCGTCCTCGACCTCCTGGGCGACGCGATCAAGCCACTCCTCCTTGCTTTCGCCAGCCGCCTGCGCGCCGTCGAGCCCCTCCGCCTCAAGAAGCTGCCGGCTGAGTTCTTCATCCCGCGCGATCTGCTCCTCGCGCTCGCGGGCGAAATGCTCCTCCTCGCGCTGCATCTCCTCGGCCATACGGCGCTCGTCGTCCGCGCGTGCACGCGAATCCTCGGAAGATGTGGTGATGAGCGAGATGGAGGACACAGAAGACAGCCGCTCGCGCAGGTCATCGGTCACCGAGCGCGGAAAGTCGAACGCGCGCGGGTCGTATTCTTCCCAGCCGGACTCGTTGCTGCTACTGTCGGCGCGCATAAGGATGATGTCCGGCGCCGCTCTCTGCTTGCCCTTCGATTTGCCCTCAACAACGGGTGAAATATCTCCAGCCGCATCGAACGCGCTGGGATTGTATTCCTCCCATGCCTCAGTCGCGGGGCTAGCGCTGGGCGTGGACATCGCGAGGCTTTCTTCAATAGCCTTGCGAAGCTCCTCCTCTTCCTTCTGTGCTTCTGCGGTAGATGCGGCTATGGCACGCGCTAGCTGGGCCTCCTCAGACTCGGGGTCATCATCGGGTGACACGCCGGGCAACGGTTTATCTGGCGGGTAGAGTATCGGTTCGGCATAGTAATCCGCAGACGAGTATGCAGGCAATTGCTGATGTCTTGGTTGTGGAATAGACGGTCCTGGCATGTCGTCCTGTTGCAATGGTACCTTGGGCGGTAGCGGTGGAGCCTGTAGTGTCTGGACAGCGTACGGATACTCTTGAAAGTAAGACGAGGAGGGCCGTGGGGGAGGCTCAGGGCGCGGGCTAGATGAGCGAGGTAGGTGTGTATTTGGCGAAGGCAAGTATGCATAGGATGTGGACGGCTGCTGGTAATAACGTTGCGAGTCTGAGTGCGGCTTTGGAGGCGGCGGTGGCACAGGCGGCGGTTGCATGTGGGCTGCATAGGGCATTGTGTGTCCCACAGGGCTAGGTGTAGCTGAGCCGTAGTATGATAACAAATGTAAGCTATGAGACGCGAAAGCAGATAATCCGGGCGCACGCTGTCGGGGGCCATATAAATCCGGTGAGGGTTGATACGCGGATGCAGGGCGTGCGCTGGCGCTCGCTGAGATCGGATATTCAGCCATATTCTTTGGGGATTATTGGTGGTCACGGACAGTGCCTGGATGGGTACATCGCACGGCAGCAGGCGGTGGCGGGAGAATGAAACTCGGGCGCGCCGCCGCGCATAGCCGATGATGCCCTTGACCTCCTACATTCCCGGTTACCTCGTTCAAGTTCGCAACTGCGTGCGCGCTGGACGCAATGCAATGCTCTGGGACTGATAATGTGACTGATGACCGCACTGCGCACGTTTTCCGGATGGACTGGCCAGCACCGCTTGCAAATCGCGCGCACTGCCTTGGCCCCTGCAATTTTGCAACTGCTGGCCTGCAGGAATCCTGGTTGCTGTGGATCTGGTATTCCTTTTGCAATAACCGCTGGGACCAGAGTGCTTGCGATCCTATGTTCACACCGATTGATTGGTTCATGAATGCATCTGTCTTCATTATGGGACCAGCCAGTCTTTAACGCTTCATCCTACGTTTACACCTGCGTCTTCGTCGCCTGCACCCGCGTCGCATCAGCCACAAGGAAAGTTGGTCATAGACCTTGTTATTGCCAATGCTGCTTTGCGAAGAGCTGTACATCGCCCAGAACCTACTGTCAGACAGTAGGACCTCGAAATACGCCGATGCCGGGCAGCTTCATGGGCGAGACGCACGTCACCGCACAGCAGCATGGGCTTCAAGGAAGTAAAGCTTCATTTGGACGTCACTAGTTCAAATCGAAAGTATCCTCACAGGGAAAGAACGACTTCCAGGGACCACAATCGTCCGCCTCAAGATATCCTGCAGACACCTCGAATGCGACCTGCAAATTGGGGATAGCAGCACACAGCGCCTTGAGGTCGTCTGGGGGCGCCCGGAAACCATCGAGGATAAGGCGCTGCATCGCGCCAGCAGCAATGGTCCTGCTGATGAAAAATTGAATGTGGGCGGTGGAGACGGGCAGGGGAGATGGTATATCCGGCGTGTGTGCAGGGTTTAGGCCTTGAATGTTATCATTCACGCGTACGAGGCGTAGCTGCGTGATAATGTGCCGGTACGGGCCTTCGCGCGGAATAGGGCCAATAGGCACAGGTAGGAAATCCTCCTCATTGCATACCTCGTCGCCAGGGGCGATGAATAGCGTCAGCTCCTCCAAGGCGGGCAGCTGGTCAGTGTCGAACATGTGCCAGTGGGATCTGAGGACAGCAAGCCGGCGGAGGTGGGGCATGAGATCCGCCACTGGTAGGTTGATGAGGAGATACGTCAGGGTATCGTATATGAGATCGACGACAACATCCTGGCCGTCCAACCTGACCGCAAAGTAGGGAGCGTCCTCGATGTCTGCCACATGGTCCATATCAGGGAGAAGGCAGCGCCGGTAACCGATCTCAAGGGACCGAACATAATCACGAGAGTGTACCGTGCGGAAGACCAAATCCCAGTCCATGTCTGTCTGAGCTTGATACGAAGAGTGCGCAGTAAGAGCGCTGAGGCATATATGGTCTATGCGAGAAAAGATCTCCAAGAAAGGACGGACAGCCTTGTCGCTATACGTCTGCAATCGGCGCAGATGTAAGCCCCGCAGTGCGTCAAACTGCTTGGGTGAATCAGGCGGCGACACCAGTGTCAGATATTGCAGATTATTCGTGGCAGGTAATACGAGACCATCGTCACTCTGCGTGAGAGATACGGCACACTGGTAGTAGAGCCTCGCGACGTCAGTCATCACCTGACCAGCGATTGGTGGTATATGCGTCCACAGAAGGTCCATATTGTGGAGCTGGGGGGCTGCGTCGCCGAATAGATTGACCGGAAGTGGCGCAGTGTCACGGTCCTCGAAGTACATGTGGATGCGGAACCACCTGAGAATGGGCGCCGGCGTCCGAAGTAGATCGCTCCAGCCTGTCCCCGACCATGACTCTAGATCCAGTGAGAGTGACTGCATACGGGGCATGTGTTTGATAAGCAGTGCGGGGACCGTCTTGTTGACGTCTATCCGAGGATCGAAAATGGTGTCAAGGCCGTCCACCCGGATGACCTTTGGGGTATGCTCGAGTACGTCCGGGAGGTCGAGATAGAGTGTAAGTGGAACTGAGCCGCCCCGGTCGAGCAGAAGCGTGAGTAGTTCGTACGAGATAGGGACAGTGTCCTGCTGATAGGTATAGATACCCCCAAAGATGCGGCGCGTTCAACAGCGACGACCTCCAGGCTCTGCACACCAATGCAGCGCGGAAGAGATCCAGGAGGGACAAGTACGAGAAGGTCCTATGGAAAAGCTCGTGAGGCATACGGAGGACCGGAAGGTCGTTGTTGACCTGCGCCGGCATCGGAGCTGGAGACTGCTCGATGGACACCAGATTAATGCCCATGGTGAGACTCCGCTACCGGGCGTCAATAGACGAGACGAGTGGCTGCCTGAGAAGCGGCGATGGCGGGGACGAAAGCAATGGACGCCTGCTGCAAAGCGACGAAGCGCGGACATCGAAATCAGCATCCTCCTCAGTTCGAGGCGCTAGAGATGGCAACTGTCAAACTGGCACTATTGTGCTCTCGCATGGATGGACCGGTTCCCCGAATAATTGAATATAGGTCATATGTAATCCTGGAACCCCTGTCGCCCTCGCCATAATGCAAGGCGCGGTTAGAAGATTAGAACACAAGCCGGATCGCTGAAAGTCTGCATCATGAAAGATGGTTGCATCTGTCCACGTCCTGGAGGCAGCCGGAGTGGATGTAGTAGTCCCAGCAAAACTCGGAGTGCTCAGCCATCAAGCCTTTTGCGTTGCGATTGCACAGAGCAGAAGTGTCAGCCTTCGAATCGCGCAAAAGGCAAGCCGGCAGAGGATACTCGGGGGAAGACAACAATAGGGCAGTCAAGCCAGGACCAGATGGTAGCAGGCGATCCACGAGTTTCCGTGTTCTTCTCAGTCACCTATTCTCCGAAGGACAAGTCAGGTAGCCACTGGTGTCATGAAGAATTATGAGGCTGCAACTGACCGGACCTTTCAGTGAAAGTTCGGTGCAGCTGCGAGACAGTCACCTTCTCCGAGCCGCAAGTCTGAGTTACTGCTCGTGGAGCTTTGAGGAAAAGCGCCAGGGACCGCGAAAAAAAAAAAAAAAATCCCCAAAGGCAACAGTGGCTCCTCGATTCGGGTATCAGAAAATGAGCGGTGAAGAGCAAGAAGAAAACAAATTTCTGCAAGATCAGGCACCAGTGACGAGCGAAACGCGTTACAAAGCGTCAAGGACGACAACCAGCCGACGGATGGTGGCGAAGAGAAGGACGCTGCGGTCATGAAATGCGCACTCTAGTACCAGCGTACGTCACACAGACCGAGCGTCTGGGAAGAGCACATAAAGAGCCAGGCTTTCGCATCCTGGCTGAGGCTAGCAACGCCGGCTGGAAATCTTTGCCTCTGTCTGGTAATGTCCGCTCGTAAGTAGGCCCTAGCGCAAGAAAAGCGAACCACGTTCAAGGTCACGCGCTATGAGACGTGCGCGCTTTTTTCTAGGGCATGTACTTGCGCTGCCGTGAAGTCGGTTTTGGGTCGCGTCGCGGAGTTCCGAGAAGCCAGTCCGAAATCGCCATCCGACAGTGAGCTTACAACGATGAGGTGTCACTATTCTGAAACCCTAGAAATGAGAAACGGCAGGGCTTGAACCAAAATAACCAGGATGCTTTGTCGGGGATTGCGGAACAAAGAAGCGTTGCCGCGTCCAAAGTCCGCCAATCGCTCTTGTGCTCAGACAGCAGCCACATGTCGTTCACGCAGAGCGCCGCCGAGGTCGAGGCGTCGACGCGCGTGCTGCTGGCGAAGGCGGCAGCGGCGCGACCGCGAGAACCGCAGGGGGCGCTGCGCAAGGACGCACTGAAGCGACTCACGGCGCTGAGCAAGTCGCCGTACGGCAGTATGAAGCGCCTGGTGGCCGAAAACCTGCGATATTTCTTCAGGGACTTTCCGTCGCTCGAGGACGAGGTCATCAACGCCGTCTACGACATCTGCGAGGACAGCGAGCAGAGCGTGCGCATCGCCGGCTACCGCGCCATCGTCGAGCTCAGCCGCGAGGACGGCAAGTGGACGAAGCGCAACACGGACGTCCTGCTCCAGCTGCTCCAGAGCGACGACGCCGTCGAGCTCGATGTCATCACCCACGCCCTCATCGACCACATTCACATTGACGCCGCCGCTGCTCTCTCGGTCATGTGCGACCACGCCGCTGCCGACCTCCGCAAGCTCGTCCTCGACTTCTTCCTGCGCCAGGGCCGCGATCCCATTATGGGGCACGTCCGTGGCAGCCCCCAGAGCGAGGCTCAGACCGTTTTCCGCGACGGGCTACTGCGCGTGCTGCCCAAGTCGACACCACAAGAGGCTGCTCAAATCGCAGAGACGTTGCTACTCCCGCTCGATTCATTTGCGCCAGGCCAGCCTTACCGTGCCCAGCTGCTTGATATTCTCCTTGAGCACTGCAAGAACGCTCTCAAAAGCGACCTACGCGCGAAAAATCCGCTTACGCTCCCCACCACTCTACCTTTGCTCGAGTCTGCAAGCCGCGTCCCTGGTGTTCCATTTATACGATTTAACGGTGGGACTCATGCTGCTTCTATTCAGGTCTTGTGTTGATGCTGTTTCAGCGACATTTCTTTTGACAAAGAACACACTCACTCGGCTCACACCCGACGTGCAGTTTAAAGTGCTCACCTTCTACTTTACCGCCCTCTCCGACCCCAGGGTCCCAGTCACAGAGCGCGACGAGGCGCTTGACAACTCGGGCTTCATTATTGAGGTGAAAGCGTTCTTGTCTGTCTGTCCCACCTATTCTAATCCGACCAGACGCTTGCGCGCGCTAGTGGACCCGAGATGTGGACGGTCGTGCACCAATTGGCAAATGCGTTTATCACGGTACGCTTCAACCTCAAGTCGAACGCAGCTCGCGCGCCCTAACCTCTTCGCAAAATAGCGTGGGACAGCCTGCCCGCCGCTGGTGCCCGCCTGGCGCATGCTGCAGCAGCAGGCGGAGAGCGAGCCGCGCAACACGGCCGGCGACGCGCTGCGGCAGATCAAGCTCGTGCTGGACCCGCCGCCCGTGCCCGTCCGCCCCGCGCTGTCCGCGTCCAGTTCAAAACCCATCTCGCTCAAGCGCAAGGCGTCCGAGCCCACTCCCGTGCCCCGCGGGCCGGGCGGCCTGTTCCGCCAGGCGATGTTGGACGCCGTGCCCGGGTCCGACCACCCGCTCACGAAGCGCATGCGCGCGGACTCGTCGCCCTCGGTGAGGGAGAAGACGCCGCCGCCACCACCCCTTGTGGCGCGCATCGACATCGACCGCGACCGCGCGGGGAGCCGCAGCGCGCCACCGTCGCTGTTGAACCGCATGCTGGCGTCCACACCCGTTAGCCCTGCTGCTGGGATTGCAGGTGCGCGGCCCAACGTGGGCGTACACGCGGGTGCGAGCGGACGAGGGCGTGCCGGTGCCAGTGCGCGAGCGCTAGCGCGCGCAGCAACGGAACTCCCAAAAACCTGAGTCTGAGTGCGCGCATCTCAAACGGCCCTGGCCAACGAGGCGGACGCAGCGGCGGGGGCGGCGCGCCGAGTCTGCTGCAGCGTATGGGGTCCGACGGGATGGATATCGACGTCGCCGTTGACAATGGACATCGACCACTCAACGGCAGGCGGATGCGTGTGTATAATGCCCGATAAAGCTGAAAACCTTGACGATCGTCTTCGGTCTGAGTGTGCGTTTATATGTATAGATTTGTGCGCTGTGTACGGTGACTTCGCGTGGCCTTTAGAACGACGGTTCTAGATCTAAACTATTCTACATTGGTGTCCGCTCGGTTATCAATTAGCATCCGCCTGCATCAACCTGCGCATTGACCCTGTCGCATTGAAGAGACCCGCTTGCAACCTTGGCAAATTTATTGAGAATTTAATTCACTCCGGATATTCCATGTGCATGACTCGAGGGGTTTTTCAACGCAATGTCGCAGGACAAGGTGTTTCTCGTGGCTAGCGAGTGATCCGTGCATCGCTCGGCTAGTTTGGAAAATTTTGGAACTCTCTGAACGGTTCTAAACGGCGACGGAAGTTAACCACTCATCATGTCAGATGGCGATTCCGGAGTCGCTCGGAACTTCGACACGTCCAACCTCCTCTGACCTGCACCGCGACTATTTGTACTATCATCCAATGTTCATGGTCTCCTAACAACTACCGCGGCTCGTCTCGCGCTCCCTGTGTGGCGGCGCGTCCTGTCTTGCGCTCGCGTATGTTTATGTGTTATTCCAGGAGCTTCATTTTAGCCATCCTCCGCATTGCTGCGCCTTTTCGCGTCAAGTCTTGATTGGTTTCCTGTCACCTGGTGCTCTTGCGCTCCTCTTTCGGCCTTCGGGCGTAAAGACTCACTGTCGTCAACAGTGACCGTTTCGGCTGGTGCTGGTGCTGACAGAATGGAGTTGCTGCTCAGAAAAGACTAATTCTCGCTCTTGACGCCGTTCGCGTTCGTGTCGACAGAGCGGATCATAGCTCACAAGACTGTGGGTCCATTTGGAATTCTAAGTCGATTTCCTGACATCTTGCGGAACTACAGTGACGGAAAAAATCATTTGTACACCCGATTTTTGCCAATTTTGCAGACACAACTGTGAGAGCCTCAGACTACCAATCCTCCTGGTATTCACATATGTTGGTGGAAAGCACCTAAGCTTTGATTGTGTGCTGTGATCATGTGAATTGGACGGGTGCTGATTGAGATATAAGCACAAGTCCATGAAACCTATATAAGTGCGAATTAGCCCCTCATTCCTGAACAAAGGCTGATCTTTCTGAGATCCCTTTCCTATCACTAAATGAGATGGTAGGCTATAGGAATATGCCATGGGAATTGGAGTCTGAGGCCAGTCTGTTTGCTGGCGTCCCAACAAACTCGGCTCTCAGTACACCCCAAACTTCATCTCATCGCTGATGTCCAGGCAAATAAACCCAGGTCTCCCAGGAATAGCTACATATAGTTATTTATACAAGGAACATAACTCATAAATATGGGTTATAAAAGTTATCTGGAGGATTCTCAGCGATGAGATGAAGTTTGGGGTGTACTGAGAGCCGAGTTTGTTGGGACGCCAGCAAACAGACTGGCCTCAGACTCCAATTCCCATGGCATATTCCTATAGCCTACCATCTCATTTAGTGATAGGAAAGGGATCTCAGAAAGATCAGCCTTTGTTCAGGAATGAGGGGCTAATTCGCACTTATATAGGTTTCATGGACTTGTGCTTATATCTCAATCAGCACCCGTCCAATTCACATGATCACAGCACACAATCAAAGCTTAGGTGCTTTCCACCAACATATGTGAATACCAGGAGGATTGGTAGTCTGAGGCTCTCACAGTTGTGTCTGCAAAATTGGCAAAAATCGGGTGTACAAATGATTTTTTCCGTCACTGTATCGCTGCGTTTCTTGCTTAATTTGACTCTGCACTCCGGTTATGACCCTGGACCCAATGATACCAGTGGAGATCTGTCCTTGGCCGATGGAAACTGCATATATGCTGTCGGAAAGCGCAGTCATGGGTTGTGACGACCTGCTTAGTGGCGAACAAAGAGGGCATGCAAGGGATGATCATCTATGGCATTCAGGCAGGTCCAGGAGCGGAAAAGCCGTGCTCGCAGTGGCATCTTGGGTGACTTGTGCATCCAGGGGGCTGTAGGATAGCTCACCAATTGTTGTGAGTCTAATCATTTCGGCCTGTGCGACGGCTCGGCCAGCTTTTTTCTTCGGGCGGTCGGACTTCATGGCTCGTGTTGCATTTTTCGAAATCGATGCTGCAGTGGGTGTTGGACCGGTGCACCAGCACAAATGCGATTTTGGGCTGCTGAGGGAACTGATTATTTGGCAAATGTAGCCGTCGGCAGTCACGGTAGCACACGGGCAACCGGTCCGACACAGGTTCCAGGGCAGGCATTCGACCCTGGTCGATGAAGCAAAGCACCGGCCTAATCACCCGAGGCGTACAATAGCATCTTAATGACGGTTACCATCTCCAGCCTGAGCTCCTCGCTATTTCGATGTCCGCAGTCCCCGCTTCAACGCTTGCCTGCAGTCTCCATTGCTGTGACCATTATCGCTCCTCATTCCTGGTGTCCTAGCCATCTATACTGGGTCTTTGCCATGGACGTCGATCTGGAGTCCGTCGGACATGCGTCCTCTCCGTTTCCGGTGCACGCCAATGACGGCCTTCCTGTCACGGTGTGCTGCATACACCACCGACCAGGAGGCGTAGCCGACCAGGAAGGGTACTCAGGAGGGGAAGGTCGAACACATAATAGACCAGATCCAACCTAGGGTACATCCGAGGGCAATCGCCGGTACATATAGTTCGATCGGAGGCAAACCGGATCCGAACGCTCCGGACAACAAAGGAAGCCAAGCAACACCAAAGATAGGTCCGGAAGCGATGGGAAAGGCATCGGGGAAGTCACCGAGGGTAATCGGGAGCCAGTGGAAGCAATGAGGGGTAAAGGGAGTCAAGGGAGGGTCAAGAAAGAGTGAAGCGTCGCGCCGAAGGCGCAGAACGACTCCGGACGAAGGGGATAAAGGATGTCCGTGCCTATGGAGGGTATCGGGCAGGTATCCGAGACAGACCGAGGTGTCCTTGCATGTATGCACGCACCGACACCGGGGGCGAAAGGCGCCGACGCGATGGCGAGCGCAATGCGTCGGTGAGCGAGGTACGGGCGCACCACCCAACAATCAACACTCCCACTCCATCCGGACAGCCTCCGGACCATGGACCATGCCGCGCGCGGACCGAGGCGAGTGTGGCGGCCGAGGTCCGAGGTGCCGGAGCGGTCGAGCATCCAGGGGACAGAGGGTGAAGGATGTACGTCGGCACGATCGTTGCAGCTTCACCTGTACTCCCAGCGCACACCGGCCATGCAGGGCAATACCCGAGGTGTGGTGTGCGGCATCTCTGAAGGTGTAGGCCGTAATGTGACACCGAGGAGACGGACCGACGAACGGCTACACGCTGGTTGGAAACCAACGCAGCGGTGATCGACAACAATGGCAATAGCGCGTCGCATCCAAGGACCGAGGTTGACAGGGGTCCGGTGACGCCGAGAGAAGGTAGCCGAGGTGCCAGCGGTCCGGAGAGGCATGCAGAACGGGTATATCGGTCTAACGGAGCGGGTGAAGCGGCGAAAGAGATCCAACGGAAGCGGCGTATGGGCAAGATCGCCGCGCACCGTAACACTTCCCGTCCTCAGCATGCCTCCTGAGCTGTTCCACAGGGTGTTTTCGCACCTGTACCTCACAGATCTTTTCCACGCTGCACTGGTCTGCAGGGCCTGGAGGTCGTCGTTGTTGGGCGCGCCACACCTGTGGAGCTATCTAGCCATGACCGTGAGGAAACGTCCCTATCTCGTCGAGTTGCTTGCTCTCCTGCTCGAACGGAGCGGCTCAGTTCCGCTTACACTCTATCTCGATCTGCCTAGTGTGCTCGACCTGGATCCGAAAGTTATCCAGGTCGAGGGTGTTGATACTGTCTTCGATCCTCAAACAGATGTGAACCAGACACTCCCTGCGTTACTCATCCAACACATGCCCCGCATGAAGTCTCTTTCACTGGATCTGGAGTCATGGTCGGAGACAGGCTGGGAAGATCTCCTGACGACACTGGCGCCGATCCTCAGGACCGATGAAGGAACAGTCATTTACGCCACGGTACGCGTTGCACAGGGCACCGTTCATCCGATTCTCCCATCAGAGATCGTTGCGTTGGAGCACCTGGAGTTCCCACACGTCAGCAGTCCCCGCCGCTCTTTCTCATTTGTTTATTTTCTCGCGCCATATGTGACACGTATTGCGTCCCGTTTTGTCAAGACAAAGTACTAGTATGTTGTTGTTCGTTGCCAGTTTGTCTTAGGTGTTCGTTATCGCTTGACCTTGCGCACTGTCGTCCGCTCGGGAATATCATATCCTTGAACGTGAAAGGCACATCATATAGACAGCGGAAAAGCGAAACTAGACCCAAAACAGCATAGGCATATCATCATCACAAGCGTGTTCTTTATGTATGGTCGAAACTAGACTGCACATTCGAGCATGAATCAACCACGCCATCGCAAATCCAACCTATGAGTCATTTTCCATTACAATATACAGGAAATCATCAGGCTACACTGCATGAGTCACAAAATCTACAGGCTATGCTTGGCTGTACATGTCATCACTGTGCAATAGGGGTGAACATCGAATCTGTGCGAGTTACGGGCTGCGCGGATTTAAGTGCGGACTTAGGAGCGGAGATTAGGGGGTCAGGACCGAATCACGGAGATCAATGCCAAATATATCCATTTTAAGGCCATGCCTTTCCACAGCACAGGTACGTGTGCACAGGTTGTGCCACACATCACACTGGATACTCAAATTGATTGTCCCCAATCACTGCCTCGACTGGTGAGGTACTATCTGAAAGTTCTCGTCATACTGGAGCAATGAATATAAAAGTGGGGGTCTCAGAGCCAGTCTCAGCATCAACCAACTCATCCTCCAACCACAGCTACATCCTCTAGCATGTCTTCCCTTCCCTCTCAGCGCTTTGTTCGTGTTCGTCCTCCTACACCTCATCCTCGTGCCCACACTCTTTCAACTCTCTCCCCTCTCAATTCCTCTCCTCCTTCCTCTCTTCCATCGCTCTTCTCGGACCCCATGTCCACCTCAACCACCTCACTCCACAATGGCCTCGTCAGCGATGTGCTGAGGGACACCTTGGTTGAGCGAGGTGGTTGAGGTGGACATGGGGTCCGAGAAGAGCGATGGAAGAGAGGAAGGAGGAGAGGAATTGAGAGGGGAGAGAGTTGACAGAGTGTGGGCACGAGGATGAGGTGTAGGAGGACGAACACGAACAAAGCGCTGAGAGGGAAGGGAAGACATGCTAGAGGATGTAGCTGTGGTTGGAGGATGAGTTGGTTGATGCTGAGACTGGCTCTTAGACCCCCACTTTTATATTCATTGCTCCAGTATGACGAGAACTTTCAGATAGTACCTCACCAGTCGAGGCAGTGATTGGGGCACCTATATGTCACCTATATCAGGTACTAAGATACGGACAGTCGAGTCCGTATTGTGCGTACAGATATAGGTGATTGAGCTTCACAGCAGTTACAGCAGTATTTCTAGGTGAATTCTGCTGGAGGGGCTGGAGCTGCTGGGGTCGGAGGTCATGTCCGCAGGTCCGCTGGCCGGGGGAACCCGCCGCCGCTGCCTCCGCACGTCGGGACCTTTGCTCACCGTCGGAGCTCACCGTCGTCGCCGCTCACCGCCGCCCGCCGCCGCGGCCGACGGCGACGACACAACTTCGTCAAAATTCATTCTTTTCTCTCCAAAAAAAAAAACACACACATCTTGTATATTATGGCCACTCAATGGAATACATTTGTGCTTTTCTTCCAGGGAGCTACCAAGGAAATATATTTCAACCGAGAACTATTGCTGCTGCTTCATAGGAGCTAAAATAGACAGGGTCATGAAGCTGGTGCAAGTGCTATTGTTACATATATTCGTCGCACTGTGTGGCGACCCTGAGCGCCTGAGCACCTGTGTGATAACTCAGCCGTGCTGTGCGGTTGACGGGTTGGTGCCGACCTCATGGTTGCATATTGCACTTTCACAATCGCAGCACCCCAGTCTCAGGACGCGTGCTCAATGACATCCTGATGCACATCTACGTCGTCTCCTACGCCCAACGGCATGATTATAAAGAGGTCTTGAGGCATCCATGGTACGCCTGCCTGCACCTTCAAACATGAAGAAGATAGTCGTTAAATCCAGCATGTCTTCAGCTGTGGTACACCGTCGGCTTGGGGGCGGCACAGGATCCTCGAAGGTCACCAAGAAACTCACGGCGCTGGCCAACGAAGAGCGCGAGGTCCACGCTAAACGCGCCCTGCACTTTGCAGGTACGTTGGATCGCATCTTGCTGTCCATAGCTAACGTTTCGAAGCACTGGGAGTCTCCAGTGCTGCTGCCCTGCACGCCAAGGAGCTCGACGACGATCCAGTCAGCACTGCCAGCGACGATACTTGGGTGGACGAAGACATCAATGAATCAACGCGCGATAGCCTGGCAATTGCCATGCATAATTACCTACGCTTCGTACAGCCCGCGTAAGTATTTTGCTTTGGGGGCATCACTCAGATACTTATGCGCGCAGTGTGCCCATCAAGCGGTACGACGACCGGACTCGCGCAGACCGCATCATCGCGCGCGAGGCGGTGTGGGCAAGCGTCATGCCCCGGCTTGTGGATGCATATCTACAGTGGCATGCCAGCTCAACCACACCCGAGGCGGACGGCTCAGCAGACGGCGACACTACGCAGGACGGCGACTATCACCGCGTCAGCGTCATCGACATTCTTCGCGAATACAGTACGCATGTTTGTCCTGCGTGTTCCTGATTACTTACAGCACCTCGCGCGCAGCGTTCACGCCGTGCCACCGCTACACACTTCACGCTGACGAAACCGCGCCCCTCGCGCTCATGCGCCTAGGCCTGCTACCGTGCACACCATTGGATCCATCGCTCGCGGTGTCGGTCAAGTTATTGGACCTCTATCGCCGGCTCCGTCGACACGCGCCGCGATTGGGCGTCCAGCAGTTTGTCAAGGCATTGTGTGATATGCACGATGTACGCTTGCATCATTTTTTTGATACTAGCTTCGCTGACCGTCATTCCAGCGACCATTCCGACCATATTTACGCGAGCAGTTTGCGCTGGCCTTCGATGTCTATCTGGCCATTCTGCGCGAGGTCGACACCCGCTTGAAAATCGTCATGAAGCGCTCCGAGCCGCACTGGAGGGTAAAAAATGCGTGCCCTGCATGCCGTCTAAGGGTATGGTTTTTATTTCGCTGCCCGGCTGCCGCTAACAAAATTTCTAGCTGCAGGATGAGCCAGACCTCGCCGTCCCCGCATTTTTTGCCATGGACGGCGGCTTCTCGTTGAAGCGCAGCGCTGCGGCTGGCAAGGCGGACCCTCGCACGCTCGACTCGGACTACCTTATCAACAGCAGCAGTATCGATCTCTACGAATACGAAGTCAAGCGCCGCACCAAAGTATCGCGCTCTGATAAGGTATGCCGCTGGTCATTGCCTGGGCCTTTTACTTACCTCTTGTTTCACAGAGCTCGTCTGCTGACGATGTTTCTTGGGAGACTCTCAACGAACCCGGCGAGCCCGGTGACGACGCGCCGATGCTTAGCGCGTGCACAAAGCGCTGGAAGGCTTCGAAGGCCGAGCACCAGAAGGTCGCACCTGACATATTTGACCAGACAGGCATTTATGTCCTCGTCTGCCGTCACGGTCTCGTCCTGTGGTACGCGGAAATGCGCAAGAGCGGCGAACTGTGAGTTCGCCGCATCCCGTTTCTCTTACGCAGTACTGACCATGCATCAGTGCAAAGTATCCACTTGGCTGTCTGGCTCGCGTCCTCGATGCTGGGCTGGCTCCAATCCACGGCGGAGCAGATATTGGCTGTGCGCTTCAGGGCACGCTCGACCGCAGCTCTCTTGGCGAGCGCGCGCGACACGACGGACTCAAATTGTGCATGAACGCGTTCCACTGCTACGGGCACAACCGGCTCTGCCAGCTCGAGCGCCATCCGCTCTACCAGGTCGGCTTTGGGCTCGAGGATCTCGAGACCTGCGAACGCTTCTTTTCTGGCAGCAACAACGTCGGCGGTGTTGTGCGGCACGCATCGCACTTTCATTACACACAGTTCATCGACCTTTTCCTTACCAACTGGGACGAAGAAAAATATGCGGAACTTAGTACGTGTCACGCGCTACGATCTCCCTCGATACTGATGTGCTCAGGCAAGTTTCTTTACAACAATGCAGTTCAAGCCCTGAAGATCATTGCCGACTACGAGCCTCTGTTAGCCGCCTTCAAGAAGCGAACGGGCTACTCGGACGACACGATTGCGGGCTGGCGCGGCGAAGAACTAGCACATCTCGAGTCGCTGAAGGAGGAGCCATTGGAGGACGTCCTTCGCATGGAGTATGTCGAGGCTCTGCAGGAGCTTGAAGCTGCTGAGTGTGTATCGTTCCTTTTCTGCTTAAATGACCGCTAACACTCATCAAGAGCCGCAGCGGCAAAAGCTCATGTTCAGTTCCAGGCTGGGTTCGTCGTCTTTGAGGCCGACGACATGTCAGGGCTCGACTATGGCGACGTCATGAAGCGCAATACGCATCGCCGCGCCGCGCATGACTCGCTGACAGCAATTCATGCAAACGTTCAATCTCTCGAGGTCGCGCTGAAGCTTGGCGGGAAACGGTGGACCAAATACTCGCTGGAATACCAGGACACCGTCAAGAAAATTCATCAGCGCGACTTCATGCGCGCCGTGGACCGACTTGAACTGCTCATGTTGCAACGAATGGCTGAGCTCGCAAAGACGCATTCTATCGGAACAGGTGCGTCAGGATAGCAACGTTATCTCGATACTTAGCTGACGCGCTGTACAATGTACACAGGATACAAGCTGCGCGAACAGATCGGCAAGAACATCAAATCGCGTTCCAAGGCCATCGTTACGGCCGTGAAGAACTACAACAACGCGGCCCTCGCGCTGAATCCTCCGGCACCGACTGTCGATTTTGCGCAGCTTTTGGAATGGACGGAGATGCAAGAATACGATATGCTTCGACTCTCGCGTAGGGGCGACGTGCGTGAGCGCGCGTGGGCGCAACCGGCCAACCGCGAAGCAGCCGTCAAGTACCACAAGCTTCAGCGTGCGCGAGAGGAGATCCTGCGCTGTCAGGTGGAGATGCGCCGCCTCGTGACAGCAATCGTCAACGAGAACACTGAGCTGGATCGCGTTCTCCGAGAGCTTGTGCAGCTCAACCATCCACTCACTCACGAGGTTCGCGTCCTGCGCCAGCGACGCTCTGCGGTCAACGAAAACCACATGACACGCCTGGCAAAGCTGGCCGTGCTGCCTGGCTTCGCCGCGTCCATGGTTCCTGGCACGAGGCAGCAGGCCGGCCCGCACTCACAGATCTCGCCTTCGCGGCAGGGCTCAGGGGCTGGATCAGGTGGTGACGGACAGGAAGCTGAAGGGTCATTGGATGAAGATCCGGGTGACGAGGGTGTGGATGATGCGGACCTGGATCAGTTTGGACTCTTTGAAGACTACCTTGCTGAACTCGACGACGACCTGTAATCCTGACTCTTGTAAAATTTGCTTCGCCCACTTTAATGCATGCTGTTGTGCTTTCACCGTTAATCCGAAGCTGTGTGAGGACGGAAGGCAAGGAGGTTGCCCGAACACCCGGTTGCAGTATCTCCATCTGTATCACAGGAACACTGGTTGGCATCGCTCTGCAGCATGTGCTGTGGTAGGTGGTATCTCGGCGTCAGTGTGGGCTGATAAAAGGTCTGTCTCAAGCGAGGTCGCAGTGCTTTCCCTTGTTCTTGTACGTGAACGAACACGCTGCCCGCCCATTGCCACGCCTCTTCGCCGCACAATCTGCCCTGCACTCCCACTAGTCACGCTTCTCAACCACTCCCAGTCACGGGTTCCATGTCGCCTGTCTGGACGAGCACGACAAGCAGTAGAAACATGGCTCAGGTGTGCAGGACAATGTTATGAGCGTGCTAGTTGTCTCTCAACTTGTCCGTGCAGCGCGAGTTTGCAGCTCGTTGAGCGTATCCAATGTGAGAGTTTTATGGATATGTAAGAATACAACATTCCAAGCGCTTCTCACCGATTTCAGTCTCGTCTCTCCCCGTGGTTGTCCATGTACGAAGAACAGGGAGCGGAGAGCCTGGTCGGCGTGCTCTGGTACGTACAGGATAACACGGTAAGTATTTTATTTTATCCTCTCACTCAATTCACATTCATCAGCTGATTTATTCTTGACAAAGGTCTGAGAAATGGATGTGCTGCGATTTGAGGGGGTTTTGAAGGCAAGGTTGAGGTCCGGTTATTGCCGGATTGCCTCTAAACCTCGTCCTTGTCGCCCGACCGACGCTCGACGAAACGGCACACAACCACCCCACGGCATGGTGAGCCGCTTGCTCATGTAGCAGCGTCTTCTCGCTGACATAGCGCATCAGGTACAGCACACGCCTTTGCGATTTGGCACACCCAGCCAGCGAGAAGGTCGCCCGGCATACGTGACTCCTCTGGCCACTGCACGCATGGCCAGATCCCCGGAAGCCTCGCCTGCGGTCCGCTCCTTCATTTCACGGTCGCGCAGCAGCCCGCCATCTGTCAACACCTCGAGGAACGCACCGGGATGGCAAGTGCCTGGATATGCGGGCACCATGACGCTCTCGCAGGCAGAAGCCTTGCAACGCAGCGGTACCCCCACTACGCCCACCAGATCTCGCACAACGCAGACTACCACTGTCATCCAGGCCCCCGTCCCCTCCTTCGTCGCTCGTGGAACACCTGGAGGAACACCGCGTTTCCAGTCGCGTGTTGCTGTCGAGCCGGGCAACAGTACGTTTTCTACATGATATTTCGTATTTGACCTTGCTAATATGATTCCTTAGAGCTAGATCACCCAGACCTACCGAGCGGCAAGTTGCTGACCGTTGCCGCCGTCGAGAAGTGGCGGAAAGACCGAGCCGCTCAAAACATTCCAACGACAGCCCTGGACGTTGCGCGTGCTCGCGTGCGCCAGAACTTCGGCTGCGCGAACGACGGGACGGACGATAACCGCGACAATGGCGACTTCCACGTCGAGTACGCCTTGAAATTGGAGGACCGGACTGCCCTTACGCGCGACGCTCAAGCCGACATTGACCGTGTCGTAAGTAATATATTTTTGCTGTTATCTGCTATTGACAACACCATGCAGGTCACCGCCTTCGACCGCCAGACTGACGCTCTGACGTTTGTCTTCTCCGTACGCCCAGAGACGCGCCCCGACAACATCGAGCGCACCAGTGCCACGGATCCTACAGCCTGTCGCGTGAAGGACCCACTGGCCATTCGATTCGCTATTCAGCATATCCCGCGCTCGCTACAGCGCAACGGCAAGATTTCGCCGCAGTGGGTCAATGCCGTCGAACGGCTCAGCAACATGGTCAAGCAAGCGTTCGGGAAGCCGCACATCGAGCAGTGGAACGAGCGGCGCAAGATGGCCAGGCAGCGCGGGCAGCTGACTGGAGAGCGTCGTCCAGTCACGCAAGAGGGTAAGCCCACTTTCTGACCATGGCAAAAAGCGCTGACTGTGACTTCTCAGACGATTTTTTTACAGAGGACCTCGTAGAACTGCGCATGGCCAGCGCTCGTGCTCGCGCCGAAGCACTCGCTCTGCCAAACGGAGACGAGCCCGAGTTCCCCGAGTTCCTCGCCAGCATTGCAGAGACCGTCAACGAGGAGGAGTACATCCGGGACAAGGTTACAACGCTCGACGCAGTCAGCGCCCTGCAGCAGCTCATGCTCGACGGGTTGCCTGAGCACATTGCCGCGCAAATCGTCTTCATGGCTGCCGCGGACAAGGCTCGTGGATTCTCCATTGAGTTGCTTTGGTATGTATGGTTCCCAGCTACCTGTGCCGTCATGTAATCCTGATGTTGGCCTTTGCTTTTCAGAGTGTTGTGTCGCCCGGTGTCGCAGCAATGCTGCAGATCATGTCACATAGCCAGGCCCACTCCATCTCCTCGTTATCTTTCCTCTCGCCCTCGTCCCAGCTTTTGTATGCTCTCCTCCTTGCTTAGCTGCTACTGCACATGTCACGTCTTGCTGTGTTAGTCGCTCATACATTTGCTCTTGCTTTACAAAGTCCGACCCGACCTCGTCTTTTTTTCCATACTCACCGATGGCCCGCCACCGTCTCAAGGGCCTGATACCTACTAGGTTTCAAGCCAAGGCAACCCGCGACAAGGTCAAGCGGCGCCTGCAGGCCGATGCCTACAAGGACTACTTGAAGTGGGTCAACGACGCACATGCCGATATCAACCAGACGATCCTGGACGGCTCAAAAAAATTCGGCAAGTGCGTACAATACTCGCAGTGCTTGTGGGCCTGCCTGACCTGTTGCAGGAGTGTTGCAGTTGTGCGCAGGCGTTTGTTGGGCCGCGGCCACTCGAAGGTCCCGTCGACGAAAGCCAAGAAACCTCGCGATGAAACCTGGACAGCCTACGTTCACTGGAAGGCCAAGGAGCTCAACGAAGGTGTGTTATCTCCCTCAGCCCTGTGCTATTTCGTCTTAATAACTTCGTCACAGGCCGTCCGAAGGGTTCTCGTTGCAAGCTCGAGGAGATTTACAAGGCCATCGACAACGACACTGTCTCGTATAAAGACCGCCCCGACGCGGAAAAGAAAGTCTGGCTCGAAGAGCTTGCAAGGCATCGCGAATCGACGAAGACTCAGAAGCGCGAGAATCGCAAGGCGGAGGAGATCGACGTCGCGCGCACATGTAGCGGTATCAGCGACGAGGTACGTTTTTATTGCTTGCATTACGCTATACTGAATCATTATGCAGATGGAGCATATGAAGATGCGCACCGGCGTTCAGTCGTTCTTCATGGCGGCCCGTACGGACGCGCTTCAAACAATCAAGCCCATGATCATTTGCGAGGAGTCCGTGCGTGACTTCTGGATCTACGTTATCGGAAAGTCGCCCGAGTACATCGTGCGTCAGTTCGAGATGTGGACAGTCAATGGGTTGATGGGTCAGTACATTCTTTTTTGATTGCTTGCCGCTAACCTCGCGCACAGGATCACTGGGCCCTCAGAAAAAGAACGCCAATGATTACAAGAATAAGATACGCCATATTATTCAAGTTGGGCTCAGTAAGTCTTCTGCTCATGTCTGTCCGTGTGCTAAACGTACTCCTAGATGTGGTCATGGCCGCGGACGGCAATTTCGACGCCAAACAGTACAAGATGAATTATGCATCGTACGAGACGGTCATTCGAGGCCGTCTCGGTGTGCAACTCGTTGGCTGGACGTACGAGAAGGGCATTTGCAACCCTGGCGACATCTCCGCGGTGGCCGACCTCGAGAAGCTCTATGACGCGCTCGTGGCCAAGGAGTGCCGGTGGGAGCTTGTCCCTGAGGACGAGCTGTCCGAAGCCGCTCAAGTACAGCGCGCGCGACGTTCGGATTACGGCAAGACACGCGGTCCCTATAAGAAGGCGCGCAAGGACGACGGCTCGGACAGCTCGAGCTCTGAGTCAGAGTCAGAGCCAGACGAACGCCCGGCCGCTCGCAAGAAGAGCACCGCGGCCGCGACAACTGCTCGCGCAAAGGCAGCCAACGCGGTGCGCGCGACGGCCAAGGACAAGCGTGCGACGGCCAAGGACAAGCGCGCGCCCCCTGTCAAGGGTCCGGCGGCTGCGAAGAAGGACGCGCCCGCTGCGAAGAAGGCGACGGCCAAGAAGAGCAGCGCACCGCGCAAGGGTGCTGGTGCATCTGGGTCAGGGCCCTCGTCGTCGCGCGGACGGGCGGCAGGGAACATGTCTACGCGCACAGTAGCTTAGTCCCACCGCATCGTTGTCCCATGCCGCCAAACATGCTCCCAGTTCCTTCATGCACCTCTGCCGCCTCATGTCCTGCATGCAGCTTATCTGCTAGAAATATATGCACCTGCTAGCTTTGCTATATCCTGTGGTCCGACAAGAATTTTGCCATGCCAATGAGCATCAACTTGGGATGATCTGACATGTATTCCATTGAGTGGCCATAATATACAAGATGTGTGTGTTTTTTTTTTGGAGAGAAAAGAATGAATTTTGACGAAGTTGTGTCGTCGCCGTCGGCCGCGGCGGCGGGCGGCGGTGAGCGGCGACGACGGTGAGCTCCGACGGTGAGCAAAGGTCCCGACGTGCGGAGGCAGCGGCGGCGGGTTCCCCCGGCCAGCGGACCTGCGGACATGACCTCCGACCCCAGCAGCTCCAGCCCCTCCAGCAGAATTCACCTAGAAATACTGCTGTAACTGCTGTGAAGCTCAATCACCTATATCTGTACGCACAATACGGACTCGACTGTCCGTATCTTAGTACCTGATATAGGTGACATATAGGTGGATTGGGGACAATCAATTTGAGTATCCAGTGTGATGTGTGGCACAACCTGTGCACACGTACCTGTGCTGTGGAAAGGCATGGCCTTAAAATGGATATATTTGGCATTGATCTCCGTGATTCGGTCCTGACCCCCTAATCTCCGCTCCTAAGTCCGCACTTAAATCCGCGCAGCCCGTAACTCGCACAGATTCGATGTTCACCCCTATTGCACAGTGATGACATGTACAGCCAAGCATAGCCTGTAGATTTTGTGACTCATGCAGTGTAGCCTGATGATTTCCTGTATATTGTAATGGAAAATGACTCATAGGTTGGATTTGCGCAAGGAAATGACTCAACTGTTTGAATCATCTACAGCAACTGCAGTGCTGCTGAGTCATCTTGAGTCAAAGCGAACCATCCTAGTCATTGTATTTGTGACTCATTGTACTTTCCCCACATGTATATAAAGCGCCTTGACGCCCCAGACTGAGAATAATAACAACCACGGAGACGAACCAGTGGAACGTCCCAACTTGAATCCTAAACCTCTCTTGCAGCAGTAGCTTGAATACCAAGTGCTTCCTAGTCTTTCAACATCCAGATCTGTAATCTGTCAGCTAATAGAGTTGGGCAGAACAGAGTGTTGATTTGATAGTGAGACTTTACTGTTCGAGTACACGTATCTGAGAAAGCATCAAGTGGAACGTCTACCAAGTCGCCTTCTATATCTCTCTCTACAACTGCTGATCGACGCAGCGACACCAGTAACCTGCTATATCGTTTTCCTGCTGTTCACCGCCCAGCACAATCTGGAGCTTGACCAAATGGACGTGTCAACTGCCTATCTGAACGGCGTCCTCGAGGAGGAGATCTACATGCTACCACCTGAAGGGATCGAAATACCTGAGGGGTGCTGCTGGCGGCTGAAACACTCGATTTACGGTCTGAAGCAGGCCGGTCGCACGTGGAACACGACGTTCGACAAGGAGCTGGGAAAGCTTGGCTTCACAAGACTCGACGCCGAGACCTGCCTCTACGTCTTCCGCGACAACGACAGCGAGTACTGTTTTCTTGTTGTCTACGTCGACGACCTCCTCCTAGCCGCAACCTCGCGCGCGTTCATGAACAAGGTGAAGAGCATGCTGGCTACCACCTACAAGATGCGCGACCTTGGCGAGGCTTCCTACATGCTTGGGCTGAAGATCACTCGCGACCGCTCAAAGGGCACCATCTCACTCTCGCAGACACAGTACATCGACACTGTCCTCAGACGCTGCGGTATGTCGACCTGCAAGCCGTCGTACACCCCGATGGCGCACAACTACAAGCTGTCGAAGGACAACCCTTCCGATGATGGAACAATGCCTGTCGCTGTCATTGACGGTGTTGAGGTATCGTATGCATCGGTTGTTGGCTCACTGATGTACGCCATGCTGGGGACCAGGCCTGATATCGCCTACGTCGTTGGAATACTGGGGCGCTTCACGGCCGCGCCTAGAGCTTGTCACTGGGAGGTGGCCAAGCATACACTGCGATACCTCCAGTGCACGCGCACGATGCAGTTGCGCTACAGGCAGTGTACTGGCCCGATGCGCTTCATGTGCTATTCTGACTCGGACTGGTCTGGCGATGAAGATACTTCGCGCTCAACCTCTGGCTACGTCTTCATGTGCAACCACGGTGCTATTACCTGGAGCAGCAAGCGTCAGAAGCTTGTTGCCCTCTCTTCCACCGAAGCCGAGTACATCGCGCTCAGCAACGTTGGTCAAGAGCTGATCTGGCTTCGCCGGTTCTTCGCTGAGCTTGGCCAGAAGCAGCACGGTCCCACGGTCGTCAAAAGCGACAATGCTGGCGCTATCACCCTGTCCCAGGAACCGCAGTTCTGAGCCAGGACGAAGCACATCCGCCGCAAGTACCACCACTTCCGCGATGACATTGTTCGACGCCGTCGCGCCCGTGTGGAGTTCTGCCCTACCGAGGAGATGGTGGCAGATATCTTCACCAAGCCGCTCACCCGTGACAAGCACTGGCGTTTTGTCAAGGCGTTGGGCCTCCGTCTGGCTTGAGTGGGGGTGTCAGAATGCGTGGGAACATTGGGATGTGGCTGTGTTGTTGGGAAACCTGACAGAATGCAACACAGCCACCGGATGCAAGCGCAGCCTCCGGCCCTTTTGGCCCTGACTGAGCGGAGTTTGTACCTCAGACCGATACGCTATTTGCGCATACGGCTGAGGTACGTGGATTTGGGCTATTTCTCATTTGCTTCACCTGTACTTATTGTTTCTCGTGTAGACGCGACTTGTGTCGCCTTACAGGTGAATTAAGACCGATACGCTATTTGCGCATACGGCTGAGACGCGACTTGTGTCGCCTTACAGGCCGACTTTTGTCACCCGCGCCGGCACGCTATTGCGCTTCTGCGCCTCGTTCAAGTGAATGAGGATGTCACATATCCTGCATGCACGCCGGACATCCCGTCTCCATTGCCTGTCTCCGTCGCGCACATCCAACTCTTCATTCGCAGGACCATTGCTCCTGGCGCACTGCAGCGCCTTGCCCTCGACGGTTTCAGGGTGCCGCGGGACGACCTGAAGGAGTTGTGTGCTTCATTTCCAAACTTGCAGGTCGCATTCGAGCTGTCATCAGGATATCTAGAGGAGGACGACTGCGGTCCGTGGAGATGGTTCTTTCCCGATGAGGACTGCTTTAATATGTGAACTCGTGCCGGTCTATATGCAATCCCTTACGCCGCTGTACTTTTCTCGCGCAATTCCCCAGTCAATCCTGTCCCGCACACAACCGTGTTATGGGCGTATGGCCACGTCTAACTGTGAGCGATTGAGCCGCCAAGTAATCATGCCGTCTGCTGCCACTGGTCCCAGATCCGACAGGAAGTCACTCAGCCTGAGGATGAGTAATGAATTTTTCGGGTACGTGCCAAGAGTATAGAGTCTCCGCCTGGTCTCCGCAACTCATGCGACTGTAAGTACTATACCGGTGAGGTGCATCTTGATGCTTGACGGGTGGGCTACGAGTCATAGGCACTGCGACGGCCACGTTGTCTTCCCACCACCTTCATAGCAGCACCTGGGTTGGTGATTTAGGTTGTGCACGTCATTAGAGTCGGAATTCGGTAGGGCTCGAATCCCCGCGTCCAATTGCACTAGGTCAGGTCATCGCGCGAGGCCTCATCAGCCCCGAGGCTGAAGTCTGTCTGCGTGGTGACATAGATACCGACGGCAGACTCAGAGCGTCCTCTTGGGAATCGACCAATTCCTTGGCTTCTCAGCCCGTTACAATATGAGACAAGGGTGGACCGGGCCATGCGACTGCATATTCCAGCCCCCTCGCAGGCAGCGACAAATACATCAAGGTCTTAAAGTTACGTTGCGAAAGCAGGATGAGAGCGTACAAGGCGATCCGTGGCCAGACGGAAGTTATCGTTGTCTATTCCCTGGACTTTGGAGTCCATGCGCACGAGCGGGTTCTTCACGACGTACTCGACGAACGGGCCTGCGTAGAGTTGCCGCAGCATAAACCGAAGTGAGTCCGTCGTCGGGTCGGAGAGCAGAATAAATTTGAAGCCGCTTAGAGTCTCGAAGACGTGGAATTTGTATGTGGAGGTGCGGTAGCCGGTAAATTGCTCGTCTCTGCATTCGAGTTCATATTGGGATGAGGAGGAAGAGATGAAGCAAGCGTACCGGCCAGACAGTTTCTTGATCATATTTCGTAGCGAAAGCAAGACACCATAGACTAGTTTCGACTCCTCATCAAAGGGCAAGGCGGTCATGGGCGGAGGCTGCGGCGCCTGAGTTGCGAGGGGCGATGGTGGCTGCTCGCGCGTGGGCGAGAGCGCGAGCGTCGGCCCGCCGTCGTTCGCGACAGCGAGAACAATGCCTGAGTTAGATGCGAGAGTGTTGCGCGGGCTGCTGAACGCCGACTGTGTCCCCGCCGCGCCGGCGCTCTGCGCAGACACGGCGCGCGAGACACCAGCGAGGATGGTGCCCTCCGCTGCTGGCCGCGGCCGTTTGGCGCGGTGCCAGTCCTGATAGTAGATGCAGGCGCAGTGCCGGTCGAACACGTACAGACTGTAGATCATGGTCGAGGCAAGAGCGCCGGTGGCGGACTTGCAAACGCGCCGCCGCGTTTCTTGCTCTGCTTTACGCGCGAATCGCGAATCGCGATGGTGCGCCTGCTCACGCACAATCTGCTCGCTTGCCACGCGAAAAATTGCAACAGCAACAACTTCCCGCTGGAGCTGCGCGATGTCCAGGTTGCCCTCCGAGAAGCCGACTTCAGCGAAGAATTTCTGCGCGGCTTTATCCCCCGCTTGGAATGGACGGCGCTCGTGCAAGCTGCGAGGCAGGTGTGTGATAGGATTCTGTACCATTTCAATCCCTTATAATAAAAAAAACCACAGCTAGGTGATGATTCGTTACCGCAAGAACCCTTGGACGCCTCGTCGGCTTCGGAGGACCAGCTGAAAGCGTTGCATCGCGTCTTGCTTGAAGTTAGCATCCAAACGACATATATAGCACCAATCCTAACCTACAGCCAGATTCACATTGAAGAAGGCAGCATGGTGTGCCCAAATTGCCAGCACGTGTATCCTATCTCGAACGGCATTCCGAACATGGTCAGCCTGCAGTTCAATGCCCCTTCGCCTCCATCTGATAAATTCTCAGCTCCTCGCAGAGCACGAACTTGCGCGAAATTAATGTCTTTGCGTATTGTATGAATATAACGATGGATGAAGCATTCTTCTAGTTTCAGACTGAAACCCTTTGATGAGACGAGATCTCACGTGTGTGCCTCGGACATACGTCGTCAAGCTCAAGGCGCGTGAACGCACAATATCGCACAACTTTCTCCAACTTTGAATTTATACGGATAAAAATACACAAGTAGTCGCAAGGAAAGTGGACTGACTCGGGAAGTCACGCATCTCCAGGACTCAATGCTTCTCCGAGCATGGCCTCAAGGTCGGGCTTGGGTCGTACCGGGCTGGGCGAATGCAAGACAAGACGGTCCGCGACGTGGGGTTCAAGTCGAGTCCGACTCGCAGTGTTGTTTGCATCGCGCTCCTCCGACTGGGCTTCCGGATCCTGTGTCATTGCTCGCGGAGAATCGCCACTGGCAGAGCCCACCTCACCCCGTGCTTTCTTTTCGGTCACGGTGGATACCGCAGGACTCGTGCTCCTCTTCCTTTTCTGCGCTCTCAGGCTCTCGGGGAGCTCAAGTCTCCAGTCCCTCTTGCCTTGAACTTCGAGGCCCGGAATGAGACCAAGAGGGGTATTTTCGATTTCTTGTCGGATTCGGATGAGGAGGATGTAGAGTCGGACCCAGCCTCGCAACGTGTCGATACCGAGCGCACATCCTACATAGCGAGTGATGGTTGGTCTCTACGCTCCCGGTGCTTGATCAGAAATAATGCCAGTGAACCATGCATGGAGAGATGAGTGTACTCACGTCGTCCTCCCAGACACCGTGATAGTAGCGAACCCTGTCCTGCGAGACAGCGAGGGCATGGACAGGTCGCTCTGAAAAGCCCAGAAAACGACGATGGAGGAGGGCGAGGAGCACATCCATCTGGACCTTGCGGTGTGCCGAGCCTTCCTCCATCTCGTACGCGGTAACGAGCTCGACAACCGGAAAGTGGTCCAATGTTATACCAACAAACCTGCGGTGGAGGAGATGGATCGCGTTCCCCAGGAACAGCACATCCGCATCCACTTCAGTCAGGCCGTGCATGTCGAGGGCGGCCTGCTGGTAGACAACCGATTCCATTACCGTCGTGCTCTTGGGAGCGAGGTTGAGTGCCTGTCGCACGTTCTCGTAGACTTGTGGCAAAAACACCGGGACCTCCAGTCTGCGGGCCAGGTGTCGTCTCAGCTCGGCGACTCGGAGAAACGCAAGAAAACGCAGAAAGAAAGCCTACAGGAGCTCCATCTCAGCATGTACCACGAACGCCCTCTCCAGGAGGGTATGCACCGGTCCCCGGAGGCTGGCCTTATTGAAGCCGCCGAGCTTTCTGAAGACGCGATATTCCGAGCAAAGAATGTCGGCGTTGTGGCAAATTTTCCAGGGGTCATGCCTCTCGGATCCGTCGCCGGACGTCGTGAAGGTGAAGATATCTGAGAGCTCCTCATAGAACGGATCGAGCCTTCGGTTTCGCGGCGGGGGAAAATCGCCGTTCTGCACAATGTTGAGGGGCGGTCGGCCTTGGAACGACGCGGCGTTGACACACCACTATGGACGTGTCAAAGACCTCGTCGAAGAGCGGATGCGAGTGGTCGACGTCGATGGCTCTTCCTCTGAAGCAAGCGAACCAGAACTCGAATTCACGCGGCGATTCGCACAGCCTTCAGCGAGGTCAAAAGCGACTCGACGCCTAACGGCTGCACACACTTCGAAGGCGATCTGAAAGTACTGCGTGACCAGGAGCATTATGAGTGCCTGCCACGACGGTCAGGCCAGAGTTCAAACGCACTCACTGCTTTGCGGCAGGGCTGTCGCTTCTCGATCTATCCAGCATGTGCATCGGCGCGCGCGTTAAGGAGCGAGATACTGCGTGCACACTCACGATTCTGGAGAGCCGTCCCTGGAATCGACAGGCGTTGACCTGAACGGCGCCTGGATAAGTACAAGCGACATGCGGGGGAGGATAGACGTACCTTGCACTATTCGTCGACATCCCAAGATGCAAGTCTCTGGTCAAGCGCGAGTTTGTGGCGTAACTCCGCTCGGACGTCCGAGGGTCAGCCGACGCCATCACGGTCCTTGTGGTCGTGACTTGTGACTGTGCTGAACACAACCAGTGACCATCTCCCGTTCAATGAGAAGAGAATTCGCTTTGGATATGTTCACAGGGGTCGTATCGATTGTACAATGATCAGGTCCGCTAATGTAAAGAGATGAGGGGGGCAGGAGGCAGCAAACCATGCACGCGGCCGGAAACCAAGAAAGCAGAAGCAAGGTGGCAGAGGAGGGGAAGGGGTGACCGCGGGAATCTACGTATATACTCTACCAGCCAAAGCGCGACGACGACGACGACAAATGCAGGAGACGAGACCAGAGCCAGGGGGACCGGTGTAAATAATACAACACATGCAAGCAAGCACAACGAGACAGCGGCGGGCACACGTCGCATCGCGTCACGTCTCGGGCTTGACGGCGGAGTCTGACGGCGACGACGACGAGGGCGGCGGCGGCGCATCCTCCGTTTTCGTGGCTGCTGGAGGAGGGGCATCGAGTTGCCGCTTGATGGCCTCCACGAGGGATGCCTTGATCTGCTTCTCGGCAACGCTCTCGACGCCCGCAGCCTCGGGGTCGTCCGTATCAGCACTCGCACCGAGCGTCTCGCCGGCAACAGCCTCGTCCAGCGCGAGCTTGGTTTCGCCCAGCCGCATTATATCCTCCTACAAACCGGCGCCTCAGTGAATCATACCTCATGCCCGCTAGACACATGCATACCTCTATCGTGCCCTTTGAAATGAGCTTGATGACGTCCACATCGTTCTTCTGGCCGATGCGGTACGCGCGGTCAGCAGCCTGCTTATCGTTATGCGGGTTGAAGTCCTGGTCGAACAGGATAACAACGCTCGCGGCGGTCAAGTTAATGCCCATGCCGCCCGCCTTAGTCGAAAGCAGGAAGACCTCGATGCTCTCGTCCTGGTTGAACTCGTCGACCAGACCGAGACGCGTGTCGACCGCCGTCTGGCCAGTCAGGAGAAGGTACTTGACATCCCTGAAGTCCAACACGGCCCGCAGGATATCCAGTACTTGAGTGAACTGGACATCACGATGAGTATCCTACTGAAGGACGAAATATTCCAAGCAACGCACCTGAGAAAAGATAAGCACGCGGCGCTTGGCCTCGCGGTAGGTATCAAGGAGCTTGACGAGCGCTTTTATCTTGCCCGAGTTCAAGAACATGTCCTCGGATCGCGCGAATTTGGCCACACACTGCCAGACCTACATTAGCACACAGGAGAAACAATTAAAAAAAGATGAGCAGGGGCAAGACGCACGTCATGGGTCTGGCAGAAATGCTGCAGCTCCGAGTCAGTCATGACGCTCATATCCTCGACGATAAACGCCTCGTTCGAGTCCTTGAACTGCTCGTCGAGCTTGCAAGCTCTCGCCATCTTCTTGAGCAGTGCGTCGTCGTACTCGATGCGGAACAGCGCCGGGTGGCTTGCGGCCTTGCGCAGGTCCATGAGCACGTTCGTGCTCAAGTCCGCCGCACCGGGCTTCTTCGTCGCCGCCGCGCGCGACTCCGGCGTCGGCGGCGCGTCCATCTCGAGGCTGGCCAGCTCGCGATTTTTGCGCGTCTTGGCGCGCGTGCTGCCCGTCGCTGGCTGCGGCGTCTCAGGCTGCGGCGTCGCCGTGGCAGACGGCGCGGTCGAGCTCGACGCCGCGGCAGCCGATGCTGCCGCGGCCTGCTCGAGCAGCATCTTGCGCGAGCGCTGCAGCACCTCGCGATAATGCTCGCCCTGCGTCTCCGTCATCTCGCACCACTCTATCCGCTCCGTCTTCTTTGGCAGGTCCTTCAGCACCTGTCCATCGCGTAAGCAAAACCAAACTGTTTATTCGACAGCCTTTCGCTCGGCAAATTACCTGGTCCTTCCGCCGCCGCAGCACGAAGGGCATCATCATTCGCTTTGCGCGCATCGTGCGCTCGCGGTACAGCATGTTGGTCGCCTCATTTTTGACCTTGAAGATTGCGCGCAGCGAGTTGGTGACGGGCTCAAACTGCTCAGGCAGGATGAAGCTCATCAACGACTGCAGCCCAATCATCAGCAATTACCCAGAGCCAAATACAAACGAAGAGACATACCACAAGCTCCTGCAAGTTATTCTGCAGCGGTGTGCCGGTGAGCAGCAGGCGCCAGTTGGAATGGATGTTCATCAAATTCTTGTACCGCTGCGAATGGCAGTTCTTGAGCACATGGCCTTCATCGAACACGCACGTCTGCAAAAACGCAATCAAAACAAGAAAATCCATCAGCATTCCCGCGCCTCCAATCCAATCCGATCAGCACGAAAACGGAAGGAGGGACACACCTCCCAGTCGATCCTCCGCAAGAACTTGCGGTCGAGGTCGGAGCTCTGCGCGAGGTTGTACGTCGTGACGAGCACCTCCCACCCGGCGGGCTTGTCGGCCGCGTCGACGAGCGTCGCGCGCAGCTCCGCGCGGTCGCGCTGGCCGCCGTAGTACGTCTGCACGCCGATGCTCGGCGCGAACCGCTCGAACTCGCGCACCCAGTTCTCCAGCGTCGACGACGGCACGATCACCAAGTGCGGGCCCTTCCCGCCGTGCGCCTTCAGATGCGCGAGGAACGAGATCACCTGGATCGTCTTGCCCAGACCTGCCCAATACGTCAGCAGAGGCGCACCAAAGGGGGGAGGACAGGGAGGCTCACCCATCTCGTCTGCGAGGATGCAGCTCAGCCGTCGCGAGTAGAGCAGGTTGAGCCAGTTGAGGCCGAGCATCTGGTAGTCCTTGAGCGTGTACTCCTCGCGCACGAGCGCGGGCTGCTTGGAGATGTAGTCCTTCATCGCCGACCGGCGCGCGATCTCGGCGTTCGCGGGCGGCGCAACGGCGACGAGGTGCGTCGCGGCGTCGCGCTCGTTATCCGGCGTGCGCGTGCCGCTGCCGGGCGTCGCGCCGCTCGCGGTGTGCTGCGACCACATGTCGAGCACCGCGCGCAGCTGCGCGCCCGTGCGCTCGCACGACTCGACGAGCGAGTCCACGGCGTGGTACCCGCGCAGCTGGTCCTGGCACTCCTCGAACATGCGCGTCGGCACGCTCACGCCGCGCCCGCGGCCCTTCGTCAGCACCTTCTTCAGCTTGCCCTCGAACTCTTCCGCGTTGGCGTACGGCCGCAGCTCGATCACCGCGCGCGCCTGCTCCGCCGTGCAGTTGAGCAGCTCCGTCAGGCTCGTCTCGTCGGCCTCGTTGAACAGCTGCAACGCCTTCGCCGCGAGGACTTCCGGCGCAATCACCGGCACGTCCGCGGCAAAGTGGCTCGGGTCGTCGCCGAAGTCGTCGCCGTCGTCGTCCGAGTCGACGACGCGCCGCTTCTTGGGCCGTGGCTTCGGCCGGCTCGTCTCATGGTAGTCCGACTCATAGTCGCTCCCGTCACCGCCCGTGCCGCTGCGGGCCTTCTTGAGCTCCGTGCGCTTCGCGTAGATGGCAGAAGCCTTGGCCTTCTGCTTTGCGGCCTCGCGCTGCTGCGCCAAAATGCGCTGCTGTGCGAGCCTCGCCTGGTCGACGACTTGTTGCTGCTGCATCTGCGGGAAGCCGCGCTGCTGCGGGTTGTAGTGCTGGAAGCGCTGCTGCTGCTGCTGGGCGGCGTAGAATTGCTGGGGAGTGAGGTTGCCGAGGTGGTTGCCGTTGTTCATGTGGCCGTTCAGGCCGTTCATGTTGAAGCCGCCATTGCCCATGCCCATGTTCGCCATGCCGTGCATGTTGAGGCCGTTCATGGCATTGCCGATGCCGCGGTTGGCGTCCTGGAAAAAGTTGTTTTGGCCGCCGACGAGCGGGTTGTTGAGGTTTTGGAGCCCCATGCCGCCGTTCAGCGCCGCGAGGCCCGACATATTCAAGTTGTTCAAGTTGCCCAAACCGTTGCCCATACCATTGCCGTTCATACCGTTCATGGAGGGGAGGCCGTTGCCGTTCATACCGTTTGCGGGGTTCAGGTTTCCGAGGGAGTTGGTATTGTTGGCGGCATAGTTGAGCGGCGGGGCGCCTGCGTAGCCGAGGATGGAGTTGGTGATGTTGACGCCGTCGACATGCGGGCGCTTGTTGGCCATGAGCGACTGGGTGTCGAGCATGGAGTCTGCCGGGCGCTTGCGGGACGTTGTCGGCGACGGCGGAACGTACAGCGGGGCCGGCTGGGCGGGCTGCGGGTTAAACGACGGCACGGGGCCTGCGCCCATCGACAGGCTGGGCTGCGAGAGGAGGTCGTTGCCGAAGCCGCCGGGCCAGGACGCGTTTCCTAGGCCGCCGCCGAGGCCGAGCTGGGCGCCGTAGTGGGACTGGTGGGGCTTGTAGGTGTCCGTGGGCACCGCCGACGACGACGAGGAGGAGCCGAGCAGGTTGGAGGTGTCGACGGGCTGGGGGTTGAGCATGGGCGCGCCGAACGAGTAGGCCGGGGCCTGCGAGCCGTCCCTGGACTGCTGCGGGGGCATCTGGAGGCCGGAGAGCGGGCGCTGGTTGAGGGTGTTGAGCACGAGCTGGCGCTGCTTGAGCTGGTTGAGCGCCGACTCCTGGCGGCGGCGGTCAGCATCGCGGCGCTGCGGGAGCGGGGCGGGCGACGCGGCACTCACGCGGTTGGCGTCGGCGGTCATGGAGCCGGCCTGGAATGTGCTGCCGTACATGGCGGGCGGCGTCGGCGTCGGGGCAGACGGCGAGCAGGGCTGGCTGGCGGTCGCGACGGGGGAGCCCACACGCGGTGCAGCGCCGGAGACAAATCAAAGGCGGCCCTCCTCCAAACTCCGACTCCGATGTCGTCCTCCAACGCCGCCGCCGCCGGCCCTGCCGCACGGCACGTCCTCCCCCCGCCGCCCGTCGCCGCCTGTATGCTGACGTCCGCGCAGCATACACGCCGCCGTCGCCGCCGACCACGCGCTCGCGCTGTACCCGGACACGGAGACGCCGTTCCGCTCGGAGACGGACAAGGTCCACCGTCTGCTGCCCTACCATGTCTTCCAGCACTCCCAGCCCGACCTCGACCGCGTCCTCGCCCTTGGCGCCCCCGCCGACGCCGCCGCACCACGTGACCCGGCGCAGGCGGAGCTCGAAGGTCGCGTCCCGCGTCGCCGCCGCGCGCGCTCCCAACCCTGACGACGCGCCCGCAGAGACCGAGTTCGCCATCGCGTGCCACGGCCGGTACCGCGCGCTCTGCAGCCGCTTCCGCGAGATCCGGACCCGCGACGCGTCGGTGAGAATCCCAGGATACTTCCCGGTGATCCCGCCGCCCTGACGCGAGCGCCCAGCGCCCGTACCCCGGCGGCGAGCAGGCCGTGCTCTGGCAGGCCGTCGTCGACGCCGACCGCGCCTTCACCGCGCTGCTCTCCGCCGAGAACAAGCGTCTCCCGCAGCGCCCGCACGCGCTCCCGCCGCCCGTGTACCCCTCGCTCCCGCCCGGCTACGCATACCACCCCTACCCGCCGCCCCCGCCGCCTCCGCCGGAGGCATTCACCACCCCCATCCCCGTCCAGCTGCCAGTCCGGCTCCTCCCGGTCCTCACCAACATGGGCATCGTGCCCGTCCCGCTCTCCAGCCTCCCGCCCGCCGACCAGCCGCAGCCGCCCTGCGTCCAGCTCGGCTCGAGCAACGGCGGCACCGCCCTCGACCTTACTATCAACCTCAGCCTGCTCCAGCCCATGCAGATGTCCGGTCTCGCCGTCCTGCTCAACTCGCTCGTCGCCCGCCCGCCCGGCATGCCCGTGCCGCCTCCCCACATGCCGTATCCGTACCTCCCACCCCAACCACCACCACAAACAAGCCCCAGTCCCGCCAGCAGTTCTGCTGTCAAGAAGGAAGAAGAGCTCTAACGCGAACGGCCGGCGTTCTGTATTCTCACGGTTCCTGTATTTTAGACTACGACGAACGTGTGTGGCTTCGACGTTCGAATTCCTTTCCTATCCAGGCTGCATTCCCCGGGACGATCTTCTCAGGAGCAGAGCTTCGTTTTCGCGAGTCGGCACAGCTCCAGGGACTGGCGTCACTGTACAGTATTAACACGCTGCGCGCTGCGAAGCTGGACTCGCCCACGCCAAGATATCGATGAGACGGGATGGGATGCGTTCGGGTGACGTCTGCTGGTTGCTCTTGCACGATATCCTCGATCATCTGCATCTGCGTTCCGGATTTGGCCACGGCTGGTTTTGCACGCGCAGGGCGATCCGCGTGCGCATGCACGTCTGATGCACGCCCGAGGATCCGCAGCGCTGGGAAATTAAGCTGCAACTGCAAGACTCGGCGTCAGATTCAGCGACCTTCGGATTTCTCACGGCTCCCATCGTCCTATTTGCTCAATCAGTTCGGATGTGTGCTCGAACCTGCTGCTGGCAACGCGACCGTGAAAGCACGGACTCAGTCTTCACAAATCGTGCGACGTTGGCTGTCGACTCTCTCAGCTGTGCGGTGCTGCCCGCATACCATCTCAAGCGCTGGTACACCATGAGTGGGAACTCCGCCGACGCAAGCTGCCGTGCTGTGGGCCAAACCCGATACTCGAGGTGAAGGATTGGACCAGAGGACTGGCGGTCAACCCATTCGCGTCTTCTGGGCCCTCTATCGCAATGCTCATGTCTTGAACCTACAATCTTGGCTAGTTGTGGCTGTCTCTTGAGTCATGCGTCTGGTGGCCACCGCTGTTCTGCGCACTCGTTGAAGTGCATGAGATGCAGCGCTTGGACGATACGAATGGATTCATTAATAATAATTCGCACTCAAATTTGGCTTGTCTGGCATCTGCGCTCCGAGTCCTGATTTCGCTTGCAAGGGCATGCTAATAGCTGCTCTGTTCCCGTGTGTGCTATACTATTTTATTATAATCCGTATGACCGAGCTTCGTCGCCAACACATTTACCAACTGCTGCAGTCGCGAGCGGCGTCTGGCCCGCGCTACCACTTTCTAGCTCTGCAATGTCGACTTGCGTATTTCCAGGGCCACCTCAGCTACTGTCGACGCTATCGCCGTCGCCATGAGTTTCAAACCGGAGTCTTGCATAAATAGCAGCTTGCTGGACTATAGCATCTGATCATGATCGTCTCGGTGCGCCTGCCTCGCCAGCATCTGAGCATGCGACGCCTCGCTGCGGTTTGTTCTGCTACTCTGGCAGATTCTAGTGAGGAGACCGGTCCAGAGTCACATCTTGAGGACAAGTACTACATGATAATCTCTGCGCATACTTAGTTTGTTCTGAGTTTTTTTTTTGGCGTGTTTTCATAGTAGCAGGTACAAAAATAAGTATGTCGCCAGAGAACGTGGTCGATTGCGATGCATGTGAATGCCATACTTAGGCACGGAACCTTGCGCAGCCAATGGTGCGTTCACCGCTTCGGATGGTCAAGATGGGTACCCGCGCGGTCGTATAAGGACCTGCGGCGTTTGTTAATTTAAACCCTCCATCCTCTTCCCGCCCCCCATCTCCTTGTCTGCGTTACGCTCGGAAGCTTTCCATGCTGCACGCGCCATGCGTCGCGCGATATCCCAGCAATGGCGTCGTATCGCTCGACTGTGCTAGAGCTGAAGCCTGAGAGTTCCGGATCTCTCGCTCCAGGAGCACTTGAGTAACGCGACTGGACCATTTTGCAAATACTGTGTCCTCTTCTCGGCTCCTGCCAGCCTGAGAGAGCGTCTGTAGTTCCAGAACTCATCTCGGACCACCGTCCTCAAGGTCACGGTGGCAATGCGGGATCAAACCTTCGCGCCGGGCTCTGCTCAGCCATCCTGACCATCAGCACACTGTCCGTATCGCCCAAGTCGCCGGTCGAGGCGATGCTCGTTACTACTAGATTGCTCATGGCTGTTGTATGCGTTGCTGATGCTGATACTCCACGACGCTGTCCCACGACTGGCCACGGAGATGTGATGGTCGCCCGAGTTTCGGCCGTCCAGCCTCAGTCTTTCCTTTGACTGGAAGCGACTACGTTGCAACGCTTGTCCAAACGCGCAGGAGCCGGATTCTACGAGGTAACTGGGCGGGAGGCTCTCGGCGGTGCTCTGGCTCAGGTGGTTGCTATCGCTCGGTGCTGTGTGGGTCTTGGTCATCCGTGCACATTGCACAGCGGAGGTGGTCAGCTCGATGCCGTTATCATAGCTCGCTCCCAGGCTATTCTGAGCGCGCCCGGGGTCTGAATTTGATATCGACCCCCTACGCATCATGACACGCTTCGCAGCCTGCCAGTTTGATTTTTCAGCCCGTTGCTCTCATGGGCTCGGACCGCCTAAACTTAAACCATCATCACTGCGACGCCGCATGCGCATTTCGTCGGCGCGTGGACCACTGCGCGATCACCTGAACAATCCGAACAGCAGAGATATCGGCGGATGCGCGCGCGGTATAAGAAGGCGGGATGCCACTCCCGTTGTTCCCCAGAAGTCCCTTGACGTTCTTCTTCTCCCCTTCTCGCACGCCGCCGTCTGTCCCCATGGCCCGCTTTGCGTTCGCTGCCCTGTTCGCTTTCATTTCTTCTGCGACGGCCACGCCCTTCAAGGGCCGTGTGTGCGGCAGCAACCCCAGCCCGGAGAAGGTCCTTAAGGCGGAGGCGCATTACCAGTCCCTCGTCGCCGCCGGCAAGGACAAGCCCAGCTCCTTCGCGGCATTGGCCACCTCGACCATCCCGGTCTACTGGCACATCATCCGTTCGAGCACGTCTCTGTCGGGCGGCAACATCCCCCAGTCCCAGATCGATGCGCAAATCGCCGTGCTCAACGAGGACTACGCCAACACCGGCCTCACGTTCACGCTCGCCGGCACTGACACGACGACCAACTCGACCTGGTTCGACCGCGCGGACGACTGCAGCGGCTTCTCCTACCAGACCGCGATGAAGAAGGCACTTCGCAAGGGCGGTGCTAACGCCCTTAACGTCTACTCGACCGGCTTCACGCGCTCGTCGGGCGACTGCAGCGGCCTGCTCGGCTACGCGCGCTTCCCGAGCGACTACTCGTCGAACCCCACCGACGACGGCGTCGTCATCCGCTACTCCACGGTGCCGGGTGGCAGCGCCGCGCCGTTCAACGAGGGCCGCACGCTCACGCACGAAGCCGGGCACTGGGTCGGCCTGTACCACACCTTCCAGGGCGGCTGCTCCGGCTCTGGCGACTCCGTCGCGGACACGCCCGCCGAGGCTGAGCCCGCGTTCGGCTGCCCTACTGGCCTCGACACGTGCTCGTCCGCTGGTGTCGACCCCATGTGCGTTTCTCTTTCCCTCGTCTTCAGTTCTGAAGCTAAATCTCGGGCGCAGCCACAACTTCATGGACTACACCGACGACTCGTGCATGACGGAGTTCACCGCCGGCCAGACTACGCGCATCAAGAGCCAGCTGTCGGCGTACCGCGGCATTTCTTTCTGATTTGTCGTCCTTTTCGGACGACATCCGCCCCTTGTATTCCCTTTCTACGGACCCCCGTGCATCGCGCGTTTTCGCTTGAAAACTATACCACTGTCGTTGCATCTTGACGTTTTCTGCGTGATGAGCACGGCCTGCTCGTGAGAGTCTGAGCGCACCGCGCGCCTGAGTGTCCTATCATTTGCCAGAAAAGGTCTGCAGTCAAGTTGCATTGTGACACGGGGAGCCACGGTACATGAACTATGTACCGACACATTTTACTTCGACCTGGTATAACCTATTTCTTCGCGTTTTCTTGGTTGAAAAATGAACTGCCTGCAGTGCTTGTCTGAGCCGCGTATGTCTGATGCCGCTGTCTTGGGCTTTGACTGCGGGCTTCCCTCTATGCCCTTTACTCTCCTTTACTCGCTTTACGTAACAACCCACAGGCCCTTTGGGAGTATTGTAGCCTGCTCCATGGCCAGATGTGCTCTGTTCTATTGATGGTACTTTGTATCTAGCTGAACTTCATACATGCGACACCGACATCGCATCGCAGAGTGCGCAGCGTGAGCCCTGTGTATAGTGCAGACCTCAAGCTCAAGGGCTAAGCTCAGAATTTCTGCTTGAATTCTCTCGGAGACTGATCAATCGGTCACACCAGGTATTTTCGTGGCAAAGTGAAAGACGGTGGTATTTGGTTTCAAAAAGAAAAACGGCCGTCTACTCAGAAGGAGTGGTAGTGGGCTCAGCCGGAGGTGCAGTGGGCTCCTCAGCGGGAGTGGTGGTCGGCTCCTCAGCAGGGGCGGTGGTGGTCGGCTCCTCAGCAGGAGCGGTGGAGGTCGGCTCCTCAGCAGGAGCGGTGGTGGTCGGCTCCTCGGGGGTAGGCTCGGCTTGGAAGACAACGCCGCGGTACGCCGTCAGCTGCGCCTGGAGACGTTCGGTCTGGCCAGCGGAGAACTCGGTCATGCAGGAGTCGTCAGTGTAGTCCATGTAGTTGTGACTGCGGGCGGGTCAGCACCTAGACTGGAAGCGAGGCGAGACGAGGCGACGTACATGGGGTCAACACCGGCGGACGAGCAGGTGTCGCGGCCGGCGGGGCAGCCGAACGCGGGCGAGGCCTCGGCGGGCGTGTCCGCGACGCTGTCGCCGGCGCCGGAGCAGCCGCCCTGGAAGGTGTGGTACAGGCCGACCCAGTGGCCCGCCTCGTGCGTGAGCGTGCGGCCCTCGTTGTACGGCGCGGCGGTACCACCCGGCACGGACGAGTAAAGAATGACAACGCCGTCGTCGGTGGGGTCAGAAGAGTAGTCGCTCGGGAAGCGAGCGTAGCCGAGGAGGCCCGCGCACTGGCCTGTTGAGCGCGTGAAGCCGGTCGAATAGACGTTAAGGGCGTCCGCGCCGCCCTTGCGGAGCGCGCTCTTCATCGCGGTCTGGTAGCTGAAGCCGCTGCAGTCGTCCGCACGCTCGAACCAGGTCGTGTTGGTCGTGAAGTCCGTGCCGGCGAGCGTGAAGCTGAGGCCGGTGCTGGCGTAGTCGGCGTTGAGGACGTCGATCTGCGCGTCGATTTGGGACTGGGGGATGTTGCCGCCCGACAGAGACGTGCTCGAGCGGATGACGTGCCAGTAAACCTACGCACGCATGAGCATACGAGCCTCGCATGCACAGGACCATGAGACCACTCACCGGGATCACTGCCGTGGCCAAGGTTCCAACCGAGGCAAAAGATTTCGCCTGGGCGCCACCAGAGGCGAGAATGCTCTTGAAGTGAGCCTCAGCCTTCAGGACCTTCTCCGGGCTAGGGTTGCTGCCGCAGACGCGGCCTTTGACCGCGCTCGCAGTCGCGGAGGAAACCAAAGCGAGAAGGGCAGCGAACGCAAAGCGAGCCATGGGGACAGACGGCGGCGTGCGAGAAGGGGAGAAGAAGAACGGCAAGGGACTTCTGGGGAACGCTCGACAAAGCAGACACCCTTTTATCTGGCAGCCCACGTCCAGAAGCAGGACAGGTTGCACATGCACCGTGCAATATCGTCAACGGTGGTTACAATTCACCTTGTGATCCCGCAGTGTCTGATCAACTCGAGCATGCTGTGTTTGCCCGATAAGCAGCTGACCCCACAGGAGATGCGGGGATGCAAGCGTGAGTCGAACGGCAGCTCATCGGTATCCGCGATGTAATGCCTGGCGAAAGGACAAGTTTACATACTGGAGCACCACAGCAGGCGGGAATGCGAAAGTGGCTCCGAGTCCCAGGACAGATGCGTCTTTGGTGGTTATCATTCCCACTGGCTTGGCGATCGCCAAGAGCGCCGTCCAGCAAGAAGCCTGCCATGATCATCGCGACCACGAGATGTTACGCAGTGCAAGAACAAGAGAACTTGTGAAGATGCGTACGGCATGACGGAAGTTCCAGTTCTTTGTTCAACGATCGTCTTGGATACTTAGCATGACTGGAAGGTCGAAGAAAACCATGCGCGTTCTGTCACAAGCGAAGCAAATTGCGATGATGCATGTTGAGCGGTACCCTGCTCCATTTTCAGCGCAAAGAGTTGTCCGTGGATTCCTGCAACGACAAGTAAGTCGAACGGTACTGGTGCGCAGTGTCGGTCAACCCGGTTTCGCTGTCTGATAATCATCGCATTCGGCGTTGGGGGCAGGGCCAGACCATGCGTGATGCTCGTCGGCTGTGCTGATTGCTATGGTTGTCGAAGATGAGCGGACGTGAGTGAATCCGGTTCCGTGACTTCCGACCGTCTCCGCTCCTGGAAAGCTGCAAGTACTCAGTCAGCCGCAAGGACGACCGCTATTCGTCAGCACCACCGAGGTCGTATGGATGCTGTGTCATGCGCGACTGCGGTGTGAACCTGGACCAGCGAGACGTCATGTTGAACTGTAACACTTATGGGATATCGTCCCTGTAAGAGACCTGCAAGACATCGAAGCATTGAGTTGTAGAGTGGGCTTTTTCCAGAGATTCTGACTTCGTGGCAGCGTCGAGGAAATGGCCGGAGAGCCTACGCGGTCAATCAGAGCAAAGAGCAAGGAGGGAAGCAAAGACTCGGCGCCAGCAGGTTTGATGCTCTTATAGGACCGCGAGGGTTCCTATCTGACTGCGCAGGTACTCCGGAGCAACCTGGGTATCTCCGTTACGGCCGACTCTCTGAGTACACTGCTTGTGCTGTACCCACCCTGCTGAGAGCTACGTGCGGTCGGATAGAGTGCTCATTACAGCTCTTTGGAACAAATCTGCTACAACTGGGGCAACAGTACGCAGTTGACGCATCTAAGTCCAGATCGGTATTTCAGCAACTCCTTGATTGTGCTAGATTATTCTTTAGGCGACGAAGAAGCTGGCGTACGATGAAATAAATGCAAGAGCATTTGGGAGGAGAAAAGGACTCGGGCGGCGGTGACGGCAGCACGCAGCGCCCATGTGCTGGTGAGCGCGGAGTTGACCCAGGTTATCGGAGCGAAGCGCATCCGGCGATCCGGGTTGTCGGCGGCGAACCTCTACTCCACTCTTCGCTCTTGCAGCCTTGCACTATTCCAAGTCCCCTCTAATCAGGCTCGCGTGGGATGGGAGTGGCAAGGGCAAGAGGCGTACTGTGACAGTAAGCATGACACCGGCAAGCCCGTCGAAAGCCTGAGGTAGCAGTCGAAGCGGGCCGCACGTATATTGCGTCCACGGCGCGCAGCACTCAGCCCCGACTACTACAGCTGCAGGGCTTGACAGTGCGTGTAGCCGCGGCCGCGCGTAATCATGGTGGCTCGCGGCGCGTGGAGTGGAAGGAAGAGATTGCACCCAACGATGTTCACCTCCGAGCGGACCTTTCCTAACTCCGCCCTTTCTTCTCCGAGTCTTTCTTTGTCTCATGTCCGGTGCCACGCAGTCTCCGTACGTTGTAACCGTCCTAAAATCGCTATTGCTTACAATTATGTCCCCGTAGCTCTCCCCGGCACGGAAGCACGTCGGCGTGCGTTATTTACTGTCCTATAGTACTGCGCTTACGAACTTCACCTGTCGCAGCCTGGACCGCGCTGCTATACAGAACCAGGGAGCCTCCAATAGTCCTCCGTAAGCCTCAATTCGTGCACCGCCTTTACGGTATCTTATGACCTTGCCGCATTTTAGCCTTGCGTGCGTTCAGCTTGTCTGTTTGTTCAGACTGTGATCATAACGCAATGCCAAGCGCAAACTCTCCTCCGTATGTGTGTCCATCTGCACCCCGCTGTTGCAATTGCTCACGGTCTTGCTGCTTCGCAGGGGGCCAGAAGCTGTAGGAACGTGCGTTCTGCCTTTCTTCTCAATATTGTCGCCTAACACAATTCCCAGGAAACTCCGCGCGTGAGTACAGAACGTGCGCAATGATACAAACCTTGTAACGCGTTGCACAGGGGGACGGGCACCGTGTCTCCTTCGGAGTATCTTCCTTCTGTACTACATCAGGTTTTTCTCTCTAATAACGTGCAGGTTCTGTTAGTCTCGTAACCCGACTGACCGCAAGCGGACTTTGAAATTCGGGCGGGTCCGCTTGCGGATAGTCTGGGACATTCCAGCGCCGTTTACATATGTCACAAACTCAGATACTGAGCGTGACACGACACTTAGCCGATTTTCACCTCCCCGCCACCCCGAAACATGTTTTTACAGACCATCTCGAAATTGAATCTTGGGACGATATAAAGCAAATGAAAGTCAGATTGAAGAGAAAATATGCGGAAAATATATAGTTGCCAAAAGGTTCCAAGGGGTCCAAAAGTGCTCTAGAATATGCCAGATTGCTCGAAATAAATGGGTAGCGTTGCGCGAGGGTGCACGATGCGACGGGCTGCACGTTGTTCAAACTCCGATCGGAGCCATCCTGAGCTCCTGTAAGGGTTAGCTACCACTAAGCCTTGCGGAAGAGGTCCTTCGCTTACGAGAGCGCTGCTCGCTCGAGTCTTGAGTGGCAACGTAAGTCTCTGTAGAAAAGAACCTTGGGCGGACTCTGCTCGCAGAGCCCGCCTTATATACAGTACCGGGATACATCAAGTCATACATGAGTAACCGGTACCGAAACGTAGCCTGACCAAAGTCCAAGGCGGACAAAAGAACAGCAAACCCGGCGGGAGGCCCTCGGCCTCCCGCGCCTATCTCCGTCAGCGAGGGAGGCGGTGCGCGGCCTCTGCACCACGCGCTCCGCGTCCGCGAGCATTGTCGTCGGCGAGGAGACCCGAGCGCCGGCACCGCGGCCGTCGCGAGGGCCTCCGAGCCCGCGTTCTTGCAGCTCCCCGAGCCAGCCCCATTTGCACGGCAGCGACAGAGCCGTATTTTTCTACGCGGTTTTCAACCCTCTTCCATCTTTAAATACTTATTTAAAGCATATTTAGCTGGTTATAATTCCCGAAAAAAAAGCAAGTTATAGTAGAGCTCAATAGCCCCCAATTAGCTTCAAAGTCATTTCTAGGTGGGTGCAGGAAGAAGAATTTTGGGGGGAGGTGAGGGTAAGATTTGACGAAGTCCCGTGTCACGCTCAGTATCAGGATTTGTGACATATGTAAACTGTTGGCCCATGCGCCTGGAGGCAAATCGGGATCAGAGCGGAGTACGGACTTAACGCGTCCGCACTCCAGCGCGGTCCAAACGTGCCTGTCCGCCCCAGCTTTCCTTGTTGCTCAGGCCTTAGAACAAGACGCCAGAGCGTCTTGTCGGCTCGGATCCCCCGCTATGACCGTCTCCGAGTAGTATATAAGGCTCGAAGGAGCCCGCCCACAAAATACCAGGTTGCTTCCACTCAGTTTCCGCTCTCAAGACTGAGCATAGCCACAGTTGATCAACTGAGGTATCTCGGCCGTTTCTACCACGACCGACCGCCAACAGCCTCAAGCTTTTTATTCCGCCACCTACCGGTAAGCCTTTGGCTTCATAGGTAGCATAGGACCCGTCTTTACGACGCCGTATTTTGCCATTTCTAGTACAAATCAAAAAAACAACAAAACCACATGGATTACGAACAACTCGCAAACACCGTCAGCGCGCTCCAGGCAAATCAGAGCGCGCTGCAAGCTGAGCTGGCCGCTGCCAAGGAGACGGTCGACAACATGCGCGATTATGTCGTGCATGCCGTCTCCGCAGCAGCACAGCCAGCTGCGGCATCAACTCCGGCGCCGGTTATAAACCCCGCCCGACCGGCTTTGGTGCGTCCCAACATCCCCGCGTTCGATGGACGACTGCAGCTCAACGCTGCCCGCTGGTTCGCCCAGGTCGAGGACTCGCTAGTCGGCGCGGATATTCCGCGCGACAAATGGCCCTCCCAGGTCGTCGGCTCCTTGACCGGTGAGGCCCTCGCGTGGTATATGAAACTACGCGCTAATAATAACGACCAGCCGCCGACGTGGACGACGTTCAAGGCGGAGGTGCTATCGCACTTCACGACGGCGCTCCGCCTCGAGGAGCTGCGGACCCAGCTGCGCCAGGTACGCTACAGCCCCGGCAATGTGCTGGGGTACATCACCCGTTTTCGCACCGTCGCTGAGCAACTGCCCGACGAAGAAATGACCTTCGCGGACAAGCGTGCTCAATTCCTCGAGCCGCTGCCGCTCGACGAGGCGCTGGAAATGCGCAAGACGAACGCGTCAACAATGGACGCGCTCTACGACGCTCTCCGGTCGTACAGCCATGCCAAGCAGCTCTCAGCACGCCGTCCGCAGCACGGCCAGTCGCAGGCAGCGACGCCTCGCAACGGTAAGCCTTTCAAGGCTCGCCGCACTCCGTTTTCTCACGGATTTGGTTCGTTCGCGCCGTCTACAGTCGCACCGAACCCATACGCATCGGACACGCCGATGCAGGTGGACGTCTTCCAACTCGGGAAGACGTCCTCCACGCCGCGCAGACCTCCGCCGCGCGCGTCGAATCCCGACGCGAAGGTACGTTGCTACAATTGCAACGAACTCGGGCACAAGGCTAATAGGTGCACCAAGCCGCGTAAACCGCGCACAGACGATGCGCGCAACGGGCGCACTGGTAGCAGCCAGCGCGGACCCATCGCGCTCAACGTTGTGTCGGGCCCGGACGCATGGGACGTCGCGGACGACCTCATTCACGCCGCGGCAAGCGCCACCGGCCCTCTCCACCTGAATACCGCGGCGCTCGAGCGGATCAGGTGTGGATGCGAGGGGACCTCGCATGAGTTGGAGGACTGCCCATTCCGGAACAAGAGACCCGCACCGAGCCCTTGCAACAACTCGCACTTGCCGGACGACGACAAGCCTCCGCCAGGCGCGTCGCCTGCTGTTCTCGCGCGCTCGTACGCACCAAGCCCCTCGCCATGCTACTCACCGACCGTACCCCCTATTCCGACTGAGCGGTCCGCACTGAAACCGCCGGTCCCTGGCGTACGAATGGATGCGCTTTTCAAGCTGGTTATCGAGGAGAGCATGTTCACGATCGCCGTGCTGCCCGATCAGCCACAGAACATCATCAGCCGGGCAGCATTACACGCGCTGAAAGGAGAATATGTGCACACCGTCCGGCGCCCCGTTGAACGCAGCGCCGCAGGCCACGAGCTTGTGGTCATCTTCCTACCCATCAACGGCGTCAGTTTCGAAATCATGTTCGAAGTGCTCGATGGCACCCTCGACGGCCCGTATCAAATTGGACTCGGTGCTGCGCTGATGGAGGAGCTGGACGCCACTGTAGTCGACGAAAAACGACTCCGGCTGATTGAACCAAGAGAAGGACGAGGAGTAACTCTACGGCGACAACCATACCATTTCGCGCTCGCTGGCCGCGGAAATTTCGACGTACTTCATGAGGAGCCTGGCTCCGTCGCCGCCACCGTCCTTGCCGCCGCCACTGCCGCTGGCAACGACTCCGAGACCGCCTCCGAACACGACGACGCTGCGCCGGCCGACCAGAACGAACCACCGGCCGCCGTACCCGCGCCGCTCGCCACTGTCGTCGTGTCCGTTCATCCAGGCCCTGCTGCGGCGCTTGGACTGAACATCGCCGAACTCGGGGATGAAGACGAGCTCGAGTACGTAGACGACGACAGCGACACATGGAGTGAGATGTCGTTTATTGCAGAGGCCCAGTATATGGTCAATGCAGCCGCACTCGAGGCCCGCCTTCACCAGCTCGCCTCCGGGAACTCGACCCCAGACAGCGAGCTCAGCGACAGGACCTGGACTCCGCGACCGTCGTCTGGCTGCCCGACAGAGACCGACCAGCTCGAGTCGGACGACGACGACGACCTCAGCTACTACCGTTCGCTGGCACGGCAGTGCGGCGTCCCCGACGCCGACATGCAGCCTCTCTCTACGGGGCACACGCTGCACCTGGTGGATGTTGACTCACCACCTGACTCAGAACTCGCGCGTAATGCCAATGGCTTTTTCGCACTCGTTGACGCTGACTCGGACGCCGAAGTCGGCGTGTTCACTGTGCCCAAGAGACGTCGCCCGACAGACTTGCTCGACGACGAGGAGCGCGAGACGCTCCGAAAGCGCGTTCGGTTCGAACGCCTCTGCCTAAGCACGTTCCAGACCCAAGGCATCGATCTCGCCGTCTATGAAGGACATGGCGGCGGCATCAACCTCAAGATTCTGCCTGACACTGGCGCTCGACTCGCGTTCATTACCGAGGAAGCCGCAAAGCGCATGGAGAACGTTGAGCTCGTTCCGCTCCAGTCGCCACGTGCTGTCTATGGCGTTGGCGACACGATCACCAACTCCATCGCCGTTTTCCCTGTCAATCTTGGCGGCTACATCGCCAAAGTCCTCGCATACGTTGTCAACCTCCGTGGAACGCGCGACTACGACCTGATCCTCGGCACCGACTGGATCAGCGCACACGAAGGTCGCAACGACTGGCGCTCCGATCGGTACGTCTTCATGAATCCGAAGACTCGGGTTTGGCACCACATGCCGCGCGTTGTCACGAACGACGAGGAGGAGCAGCAGAACGCTGGTAAGCTCGACTTGCCCATCCTCAACCAGAAACTAATACCGCGGAAGCGCCCTCGCTCTGAGCAGGGTTTTAACCGCGGCGAGGATGAGCTGCACGTACTGGCCGTGCAGACTGAGCCTATGACGACCAGCGCTCCCATTTCAACTTCGTGTACACCTGTTCCTTCCACCACTGACTCACCCCGATCGCCGACTGTTTCTACTTCAAATGCCGTTTCCATTAGTTCACGCCCCACGTCTTCTGTATCCTTTGCCCCGAACTCTCTCCCTTCTCGGTCGAGCCCCTCGCGCCCAAAGTCGCCTCCGCCGCCTGCAAAGAGCGCATTCTCAGCGTTCGGCGCGAAGCTCAAGTCTCGTTTTTGCCAAATGTTCCCGTCTCTATTCCGAGAGAAGGTGCGTTTCAACGGCGACCGTCGTTGGAAACACACTATTGACACAGAAGACTCAGCACCGGTTCGCTCGCGCGGACGACCGCTCTCGCCGCCTGAGCATGATGCTGTGCAACAATTCGTCGACGACGGCCTCGCAGATGGTATCATCGATGTAAGTCTTAGCTTTGTAAGTTAGACTTGCGCTTCGAATCTTAAGTTTACCGGCTCGCGTATCACTCGTAGAAACTGAGTGGCACAAGTGCTCCAGTAATATAAGACTGAGGCTCGTCGTTCGGACGAGCCTCCTTTAAATACATGTGCTCTCACTGCATTACCTAAGCAAACCACGTAGCTACACGACGCGCTGCAAACTCCACGTTAGTGCTTACTCATTCTCTTATGTGCTTCTTTGCCCGACTATCAGGATGTGTATCAGTAAGAAAGAAAGCTAAATACAAGAAGTCGGGACTGCGCGAATAGGAGGCCTGCGACCGTACAAGGAAGCTACGGTCCTTACACACGCCCTCCGCGGCTTGTACTGCAAGTCGCCACAGATAGAAAACTTGTACGGGAGATGGAGTATCGGTTCGCCTAGCTGCCAAGCGTAACCATATTTCCCGATCCAATTCCTCCGAGGTTGATTCCGAAGATGCCTTCAGTAACCGAGCGCGCGGCGTCCTCCGTCTCTGGTCCGCTTACTTGGCGCACGCGCGAGTCAGTTGGCGCGCCCTCCGTGCCTGTACCTGCAAATTCCATCGCCACATCCTCGGACGGAAGGGTAGCGGGGACGGGCTGATCCCCAAAGACGTGAGTAGGCATCATGAACGGTGACAGCACGTGGCTCACGGTCTGCTGGTTCCACTGCGCAGGCATGTAGACGAGTACGTCGCGATTGCCAACGCGCACTGAGCGAAGATCTTCGGGTTTGATGACCTGTAGTTCCTCAAAATTCTCGCGCGCAGTAGTGAGTACGCGGTTCAGATCCTCGCCCGTCGTTGCTGACTGTGGTGCCCCATCTGCGAAACCGCTGCTCCCTCCGAGACCGCTGCTCCCTCCTTCGCCCATCGGCTGGCTTGCGCGCAGCGTCATAGGATCGTACTGAGGGGTAGCAGAGCGCTCCCGGGACGCGGCGATACAGTCCTCAAGCAGCTGCTCAATTGCCCGCGCGGATTCCAGGCGAGCTTCTCGAGCTGGCCGTTCGGGCCTGCGCCACGATCCTCCCCTGCTGCGCCGGGCGGCGGCTATGAGTCTCTGGTGAGGATGCACGCGGTGGACGCTGTGGGAAGTCGACGCACGATACTCGGGACGACGGGCTGGCCGTCAGAACGCGAGGCGTCCCTCCATGGGTCTGGTCGGCCTCACCACGCTCGCTGCCTGCGTTTCCTGCAGTCGCTCCGCGTGCTCCAGGAACAGTCGAATGGTGTCGTTCGACGCGGACGTTCCCGGAGGAGCGGGAGGCGCGGCGGCTGTCAGTCCGTAGTGACGCGGCGCGCGCTGGAGCTCGTGGTCCTCCTCGGCCATCTCGCGCATGAGCGTCGTAGCGCGGTCCTGCTCCTCGCAACTCGGGTTGACCGCCTGCCATTCGCGATACCGAGCTGGAGCCGGAGTCGTCGAGGGAGGACGTAGTCCGAGTAGAGCGTGGTGGGCTATGGTCGCCCATCGGATGCACAGGTAGTGCTCCTCCTCGCTGAAACCGGGTGGGCGGATATGCGGCATTGAGAACGATACGGATGTTGACCGTCTGCGTCGCCAGGATGTCCACGAAAGCACTCGAGAGTGCAATGAGGAATCTCCACGAACTGGGTGCGTCCTTTTATATTTCCATTCTGCCAACTGGTTCCGCGATTTCTGAACACGTTCATGCAGGATCGGCCACGTCTCATGCGTTCCCATTCGAACCATAGTCATGCCTAACCGTACCGCACGGTTTTGCGGTACCGTGTCCTGTTCAATTCCGAACCGTTGCCGCATGTTGATTCCATGCGCCTCGCAGTAGTCAATGAATATCTGCAAGTGCGCCACATCGGACGCCTTTTCTTGCGTCACGGTCCCATCCCCCCACTTAACGGCAATAAGTGAGTCGTGTCCTTTTCCCATTATCCCAACGATTTCAGCCGCAATTTTGCGTTTGTTTTCATAGGGTAACAGTACAACGTCTTGCCAGTTCCGATTTGGGAACCGCGAGTCATCGCTAGGTACGTGTATGCGCAGCAGGTCCGCGTGGAACACCGGATGGATCCCGCGCTTCCTCATGTCTCGCGGCAATTCCAGCTCGTACGAGTTACCAGGTTCAGTGACTCTGGTTATCAAAAATGGCCCAATAAATTTTGGTACGAGCTTCCGCGCGTGGTATTTCGGGATACTAAGGTTCTTGGTGTCCAGATACACCCAGTGGCCCTTCTCGAACGGTGCATCCCGGCGCAATTTATTGGCATGGTATGTTTGCGAGACTCGCGCTGCGATAATGGCATCATGGGCCGCCATCGCCGCTTCACGGGTGCTCTCAATAAACCTTTGGACGCCGGGATATTCGCTGTCCCGATCCCAGGTCACGCTTCGCGGATGCTGACCGTAGTTCAGGTAAAATGGGCTAAACCCCGTTGTAGCGCTAGTAGCGCTATTCATTGCGAATTCAATCGAGGCGAGTTTCTCGGCCCAGTTCTTCTGGTCCATCGCCACACATTGCCTGATCATCTGTCCCAGGGTACGGTTTGCCCTTTCTGTCGCACCGTCCGTTTGCGGGTGATAGGACGTCGACATTCGCAGTTGAGTTCCGGTGAGCTCGGTGAGTCGCTGCCAGAACAAACTGGTGAACAACGTATCCCGATCACTAACGATAGCTTCAGGCATGCCGTGAAGTTTGTAAACTGCTTCGAATACGACTTCCGCAATATCCGCGGCTTTGTACGTAGTTCGAACTGGTACTAGGTGAACCATAGCTGTGAACAAGTCAATAATAGTACAGATTCTGTCAAACCAGGCATGCTTCAAACGTGATTTAGGCAGTGGTCCCACGAAGTCTATTCCAATCACCTGCCATGGTCTCCGGGGTACCGGCAACGGTCTCAGCTGTCCAAACACGCGCTGTGTGCGATCCTTGGTCGTCTGACACGTCTGACAGGACGCTACGTAATCCTTGACGTCTCTCGTCATCTCTTTCCACCAGACCTCGTTGCGCAGGTACGTCAATGTCTTCTCGGCTCCAAGGTGTGCCAATAGCGAGTGTGCTTGCTCGATCAGATGCTCACGAATTCTTACGCCACGAACCGTAACTTCGGGTATACACAGCAAAGGCCCAGGTTCACTAATCAGAAAAATAAGTTGGTGCCCTGCCTCGCCCTCCACCCGGAAGTTCCGGTACGCCGCCGGTTCTTTCAAAATTTTCTGGAACATCTTGTCATGATCATATCGGCCCGCCAGATCGCGCTCTAGTACAATTTCCGGTACGCTCTGAGCGATGATTTTGGCTAACCCTGGCTTTTCCGCGGCGATGTACGCGATAGAGTCGTTTGCTGACCGTTCCGGTAAGCCTTCTTGCACATCGTCGGTTTGTTCACTCTCAAGCTGACTTTTAGTGGCGGATTGGGGTTGACGAGTGTTGAAACTCTTGTCTCCCGATTCAGCCACAGATTGCTCAGATGGTCCACCGATCGTGCGTTGCGCAGCTTCCGCTGTTCCGCCATTTTCTCCATCTGGCATTGACCCCTTTTCGACCAGCACTCCACGCGGCTCTGACCTTGTGATCACCTCGCCCTCCAAGTCAGATTGCGCGGTGGACGTTTTGGTCCTGGCCGTAACCCGATTGGGACGTCTCAGACGCAATTCTGGTGCTGGCGGAGCGGTCTCGCCCTTCAGACGCGCCGACCGGCGAATGATCCTGTTTTCGCCCTCCGAGTCACTTGCCGAACTACTGGCTACGTAAATCTCGGCTTGCCGGATTGTCTTACGAGATCGTAAGGTACGCGCGGCCATCACGTTCATCAGCACCGCCCGTCCGACGAATACTTGGCTAGACAGAGGTGTCTCGTCCTCGCTAACTGGAGGTGGTATATGCCGTTTCTCTTGTACATACTCGACCTGATCCCTTACGGTCCCCTTTTGATCTCGCTCATAGATCCGTGATAACCCGTCTGCGAGCACATTCTCGGGCCCAGGGATGTACTCGATGCTGAAATCAAACAAGCTGATCAGCTCGTACCAGCGTGCTTGCCGATGCGACATTTCCGACTGTTGCATGAAACTAACCAAGCTCTTGTTATCCGTGCAGATGCGAAACTTGGTACCAAACAGTAGTGAGCGAAAACGTTTCAGTGATTCAACTATCGCAAGCAGCTCCCTTTCGTGAGTCGCATAATTCCGTTGTGCGCTATTGAATTTTCCGCTCCAAAAGGTAATTACTTTGGCGGTTTTCAAGTCATCCCCTTGGCAAATGTATCCGCTAGCTCCAGTTAATGAGGCATCAGTGACCAGATTGATCGCGCCAGCTTTCATCGTGTAGTCGAGAGCATGCCGTCGGCGATCCCGGTACTCGTGAACAATTCGCTTCACTTCGTCAAACGCTCTTTGTGTGGTAGGTGTCCACTTGAACGCTTTGGTGCTGCCTGTTAGGCCTGAGAGCACCCCCATCGGTATTCTGATTCCCTTGCAGTTCGGTGCCAAAAACCCCACAGAACCGAGGAATGACATAAGCGCTCCCTTACTCGTAGGCGCTGGCCAAGCAAGCACGCTTTCGACCTTCCGCGGATCCATCTTGATCCCGCGATCGTCGATCACGTGACCCAGAATGTCGAGCTCTTCAGCAAATAACTGCATCTTCTTGGGATTGAGGTAAAATTTCTCTTTCCTCAAGACGTCAAGAATAATGCGGAGGTGATTGAGATGTTCCTCAGCGGTGTCCGAATAAACGATGATGTCATCCAAATACACGGCCATGAACACGCCGATATACGGAGCGAAGATATGATTCATCAAGGTTTGGTAGGTAGCTGGCGCATTGCAATCCCCAATTTGCATGACCAAGCTGACCATAGTCCCATCTGGAGTATTGAACAACGTACGTGGTACGTGTTCAGGCTTCACCCGAATTTGCTCATATGCATCCGTTCCGTCGATCAAACTTCGGTACTTCCGTTTGACAACTGCCCTGAGAATCTCTTCTATATCGGGTAAAGGGGCCGCCACCTTGATGGTGTTCGCGTTTCGTGGCCGAGTATCTATGACGGTCCGTATCCTCAATTCACCCTCCTTGGTTTTCGGCTTCGGAATGATCATGAGCGGGCAACAGTTTCCGCCCGCAGAGTATTTCCATCTTCCAGTATTCAAATAGGCCGTCTTTTTCTCTATCCATTGCTTCCGGCATGGCTCTGGGCACAAAGACTGCCTATAAGGATAAGTTTTATTTTCATCCTTCAAGGGTATTTCGTGGTTGATGGCTCGTAATGGTGGTAACGGGGTATTGGCCGCCGATAAAAATAGATCACTTGCTTCCCGATGTATTTGCTGACGCATCTCGTCTATGCCTAGCTGTTCTACCATGGTCAATCCTGAACGGAGTACCAACATAGATTTCCCTTCCAGAGGTAATGACTTCCTTGACCCGATGTATACTCGTGTGGGATTGAGTCCGATCATCACAGAGTGCTGATAGATAAACGGTGTTCCCAATACAATGTCATACGTATCGACATTGGCTACGTCCCAAGTTCGGACCTCATTAATTCCTTGATACTCAAACCAAGTATCGCATTCCACGTGTACCTTTGAATGGGATCCGATAATTGCCAATTGTAGCTCCAATGGTTCGCGCTTACGTCTCAGCGGAATCTTCAGTTGATCCGCTAAGGTCGTGGACATGAAATCCGTGAGGGAACCAGAATCAATCAAGGCTGAACATTCCTGGCCGTTAATCAGAACTGATACAGCGACAGGCATGGGTAACATTCTCGACTCGTTCTTTACACGCATAGCTACCCGTGTCAGGTGATCGACGCGCTCATCAGATAGAAGCCGCGTAAGTCTCTTCGGCAGGGGTGCCGATCTCGCCGGGCCCGCTGCGAATGCAGGCAGGCTCGCCAGCCCAAGTCCAGCGCGAGATCGTGCCGACGCTACTCTCGGCGTCCGAAGATGCTTCTTGACCAATGATGTCGTCGATGAACTCTTGCTGGCTGTAGTAGATCTTGTAGGGCATCTGAGTCGTTTCCCCGACGGGGACGCGCGCATCAGATCCAGCGTGAGATGCGGAGGAATCTGAAACGGAAAGTAGAGGCGGGGGAGAATCGCTGTTAGCCTGCATCGGATCCGCTGAAACGGGTGTACCGCCGCGCTCCACAGGAACCGAGTACTCGGCGCGGACAGCGCCATCCGCCAGCCAGAGCTGAAGGGCGGCAGCCGCAGCATCGAGGTCGGGTCCAAGGTAGTGGCAGCGACGCCCAGGAGACCTTTCAGGGGATTGAAGGAAGGAAGAGTGCTGATATAGGAAGTAGTCGTCCTCAAAGCGCAAAACCGATTGCCGATGTTTCCAACCGTAGTGCCTAGCAATCGCACGATAGCGCTCAGGCGGAGGGGAGTCTGGCACGAGCCAGTTAGCTCCGGGCTGAGGCGCTGACGCGAGAAGATGGGTGCGCACCTGTAGAGGGAGTCATCTCCAGGTCCACGATAACGTTTGTTGCGCACCAGCGCGCCCGTCTTATTGAAGAACTCAGGCGACTTGAGCACCTCGTACAACGTAATCCCATTACGCAGCAGCTCGACGGACGTCTGGTAGCAGCGATTGGTCGCGATGTCCAGAACCCAGATGTCGATTGCATCGCACTGGACAACCCAGCGCTCGCTCTGCGACAGTCCGAGCCAATGAGCGTGGACGTAATCGGTGACGAGGTGGAAGGAGCCGCGGATGAGGGTGTGCGCCTGTTCGTATGGCACGCCGTCGTCCACCCACGGAAGTGGTGTAAGGTTGGCGACGAAGATGCGGTGAGCGTCGGAGGGATGGATTGAAAGTCCGGCCAGCAGGAAGGACGTCACATCGAGACCGCTCTGTCCGACCACCAGCTCGTCGCGGCGGATGAGATAAGAGCCATGATGCAGCTCATCCCAGACGTTCCACGTGTCGAGTGGTACGAACTCGCCCTGCGGGGCCTCGTGACTGGCAACCGACCAACGGTCGAGCAGCGAGTCGTAGCCGGCGCGACGTGCGGTTCCCTCGTGGTGCCAATCGGCGAACGCAGCCCTAATGAGCAAGGTGATGGTCTCAGAGCTGGCTCGAGAGATGTCGAAGATGGGAATGTTGGCAGAGGGCATCGCCATCATGAGCCGCACGAGTCTCGCGGGTACTGGGCGATTCTTGCGTCGAACCCGGGGTTTATCAGAGTCCCCAACCGTTGGATTACGACTCGGCACGACTGCCGCAATCCTGGCACCTCGTGGTTCGGCCTCTCTATTCAGTGGACACGATCTGGCGTCGTGGTTGGGTTGGTGACACGTAAAACACAGTTTCTTGGCTCGGTGCTCGGCATATTCTTCTGGTGTCAATCGAGATGATTGACGACCACGCTCTCCACCGGCTCCGCGTTTGGGCTTATCACGACGATTGACACCCATCGCGTGCACAGACGCGTTCCCCGCACTTCGGGATTGACCGGCGTGGGTCTCATGTGACTCCTTGGGCCGACTCCGGAAGCGTGTCCGGGGTCCTGCCCGTTTGCGGGAATCGCTCCCCGGTTTCTCGCGACTGGGTCGCTCAGCAGGCTCCTCCCGCTGAGCCCGTTCTCCTCGTCTCCGTTCCAGCTCGCGCAGTTCTGCCCGTTGAGCATAATGCACCAAAGTGCGATAACTATCACGATCCACGCTGCGGCCTTTCTCGAGCCAAAACATCCGAATATAATTATCGACACCATCCCAGAATATACGCTTTCGTGTGTAACCATCAATCTCAGCATACCGTACGGCGAGGTTCTCGATGTCCTTCGCATAATCCTTGACTGCCCGTCCTTTCTGCTTCGATTTAAGCAACTTCCGGCGAAGATCATCACGAAACTGCACGGGAAAGCAATGCTCGTACAGTTTTCGGTATACTCGGTCTACTGTCCATTTCTTCAGCTTGGTTAGAGCAACATGCCGCATATACCAAGCCATCGCTTCTCCTTCGAGTGCGTAAGCCATTGCTTCAACAGCATACGAGCCATACAGTTCTTTAGCTCTGCAATACGTATCATACTTGAATATCCAGGCCTCGAAAATATCCAAATCGGCTTTGCTGTCGTACTTAGGCGTTTCCATCTTCATTTTACGAAGTGCAGTGCGGCCGCGACGCTTCCGGCGTTCCAACTCTTCTTCATCAGGAAGTTCATTCGAGTTCTCAGATTCACTGCTGCTACCAGAGGATCCAGGATCATCACTGGACGATCCATATTCTCTACCACTAGAGCTCGACGAGTCGGAGCCGGAGAATGAACTTGTTCCGCCACTGTCACTGCCACTTCCATCGTCCGAAGGCTCGGTGTCGACCGTCTTACGACGGCGCACTCTTTCTTCAGGTCCAGGTGTATTCAACCGTCGCGAATATAATCCCCCAGGTGGTACATCGCGCTCGGTATGCGCGCGCTTGCTGTGTCTATTGAGCTTGTCCGCGGGATCTCTCAACGGGATATCCGCTCGAGTAATGGGTCTGGACTGCTGTTGGGAGCTTCTGCGGCGACTTGACCGGTCCTGGGTCTGAGAACGATGCTTATGGCTATGTCTATGTGCTCTGGAACCTTTGCTGGACTCGGTACTGCCGTCTGAATGGTCACCGCCTGGATCTAACACCACTGGCACCGCCGTCTCTTTCTCGAGTACTGTCGACGGTCCAGCCACTGGGGATGGTGTTCGCTCGGGCGTCTTAGCCCTTTCCTTGCCCTTATCTTTGGTCGCTTTCCGCGACTTCGACTTGGATCTGGATCGCGCCCGTTTAACCTTGGTCTTCGAAATAGTGACTGCTCGCACTGGCACCGCTCCCGGCAGTGCTTTGTTCGTCATTACCGCACGGCTGTTACTCGCGGTACTCGACCCCCAGATCGGTATGCCCTTCACCGGCGTCTTGAGCGCGTGCTCGCGTATCAGGGTCTCGTCAGGCTCTCGTTTTACCGACCCCAACTCGAACTCGACAGTGCGCGGCAGACGAGGTGGACTGGATTGCGGTAGCTCATCCAGTGGCGTCAAAGATCGCCCAGCATCCGTATACTCGAGCTGGGTTGACGTGGTCATCGTTTCCCAGTCAGACGAAGAATCCGAATCGAACTCTGCCGACCAGTCCTTGATCTTCCCGTAATCCCAGAACGAGTCAACCTTTTCAGTTGTCTCTAAATCCTCCACAACCGTTGCGCTAGCCGTTCCCGAGTTCTCGTTTGTCACAGGAGGTAACTCAGCAATTGTTCGCTGTGTCACCCATCCAGGACTAAGCTCCTCGCTCGGAGCTGTTGCGACTGACGCTGGAGGTGTAACTGGAGTTCGAACAGGTAGTCCATATCGCGCTCGTGTCTCGGTCGCGTGCTCAATGGCTTCAAAGGGAGTTTGCGCGCGAATCCGAGTTCCCAGAATCCAAAGTCGCAGCCCACTTCTCAGGGCATCCACAGCCTCCTCATGCGTGAATGGACTGTGTATTCCCGGTCCTACGCTATAACGCCTACGTGGCGTTACGGGCTCAGGTGCGGGCGTAGCATACAGCGAGCGCTCTGTGCTGTTCTCAACCGACCCGCCCTCCAGCCCGTTACTCGTACGGGCGGATCTATCGCTACGCGGGCTGCGCTCCAGTTGAGCTACACTGCCCTCTATGTGCTCTTCGGCCATACCTATACCTGCGCTAACCAACCGCGCGGTACTGACCGTCGGGGAATTCTCTTCCCGAACCTCATCCACATCTATGTGGGCATCCGCATTCCCGCGGGCATCCGTTCGATGACGGGCATCATCGATTTCAATTTCATCACTCACTTCTCGAGCACCGTGATTCGACGGTGTATTCGACGAACGAGCGAGATTGCTGAGTGGTGAATCCGGAAGAGCCACTTGTGTTGGATCTCCCTGATTGCCTGCCACGTCAGCTCTCGTGGCCTCCGAACTGCCTCTCCTGTCTGACTCATCAGCTGACACGTTTCCACTGCCCTTTACCTGATCAGTGAGCTGGCTTCCGCCAACCAACTGCCGTTGCCGACGAGTGAGACGCGGCGAGGGTGTTCCTACCACTGGGTCGATGCCGCCCATGCCTGGCAACTTCGGTTGATCAGGCCTACGTTGCTTAGACATCTGGGTGGCGTCGTTAGTGGAGTACTGACACTCAAAAAATGTAAGTCTTAGCTTTGTAAGTTAGACTTGCGCTTCGAATCTTAAGTTTACCGGCTCGCGTATCACTCGTAGAAACTGAGTGGCACAAGTGCTCCAGTAATATAAGACTGAGGCTCGTCGTTCGGACGAGCCTCCTTTAAATACATGTGCTCTCACTGCATTACCTAAGCAAACCACGTAGCTACACGACGCGCTGCAAACTCCACGTTAGTGCTTACTCATTCTCTTATGTGCTTCTTTGCCCGACTATCAGGATGTGTATCAGTAAGAAAGAAAGCTAAATACAAGAAGTCGGGACTGCGCGAATAGGAGGCCTGCGACCGTACAAGGAAGCTACGGTCCTTACAATCGAGCCCTCAACGTCGCCTTGGTCGTCACCGATACTCTTGGTCCGCAAGAAAGATGGTACGCTTCGCATTTGCGTAGACTATCGCAAACTGAATGCGGTCACCAAGAAGAACAGTTACCCTCTTCCTTTTATTTCAGACTGCTACCAACGCCTCGCAGGCGCCAAGATCTTCACGCTCTTCGATCTCAAGTCCGGATATTGGCAAGTACCCATCGCGCCCGAGGACCGCGCAAAGACGGCATTCACTTGTCGTCAAGGGCACTTCCAGTTCCGTGTCATGCCCTTCGGGCTCTGCAACGCGCCCGCGACCTTTCAAAACATGATGAACGACATACTCCGCGAGTACATCGACCGCTTCGTACTTGTCTACTTGGACGACATCATTGTCTATTCCCCTGACGAGGAGACGCATACAAGGCACGTCCAACTCGTCCTTTCACGACTCGCTGAGCAGGATCTCATCCTGTCCGAAAAGAAATGTCATTGGGCACAGGACAAGATGGAGTACCTCGGCCATATAGTTGACGGCGACGGAGTGCACGTCAACCCCGAGAAAGTCGAGGCCATCATCGCCTGGCCCGCTCCAGAGAACATCACACAGGTACGAGGTTTCCTCAACCTCGCTGGCTATTATCGACGTTTCATACCCAAGTTCGCCACCATCGCATCCCCAATGTATGACCTGCTGCAGGGCTCACCCAAGAAAGGGTCGGCCATTGTCTGGACCGACCGCTGCCAGCGCGCCTTCGACGAGCTCAAGGCCGCGCTGACTCACACACCGCTGCTTGCACACCCCGACGTCGGCTCTATTTTCATCATCGACACCGACGCCTCTGGACACTGCATCGGCGCCGTTCTCCAGCAACTTCCCAAAGCCCTTTTGGAGGGGAAGGACGCTGCCGCTGTCGACCTCAAGACACTCAAATTCTCGGACTCGTCGCTTCACCCCATCGCGTATGAATCGCGCCGCATGACCCCAACGGAGACTCGATACTCGGCACAGGAGCGTGAAATGCTCGCTGTGGTCTACGCGCTGCAGAAATGGCGCCAGTACGTTGAAGGTTCGCCCATTCTCGTACGCTCAGACCACGAGTCCCTCAAGTACTTCCACACGCAGAAAGATCTCGGACGACGCCTGACGCGCTTCGTCGACGATATTGCACACTTCAATGTCACCATTATCTACCGTCCCGGCAAGCACCAGCTCGCCGCCGATGCGCTCTCACGACGATCCGGACACGCTGAGGTTCCCGACTCCGAGACGTTCGCACCGTTATTTGCGAACATTGCTCACGTCGCTGACGAGAACACAGAATCGGTGGAAGAAGATGCTCCTCAGCTTGGCGACTCCCTCGTCGCCGCCTTTGCTACGCTGCGCCGCTGGGAACAGACCCTGGCCGCCGGAAAGAAGCTCGACCGACCCGACTTCGAGTTCCACGACGGGCGACTGCATCGCCGCGTTAAGGGCAAACTACTTATTGTCCCTACAACTCTCGCCGAAGCCGAAGCCCTGGTCCACAACTTACACGTCGACCTCGGGCACTTCGCCGCTCCCTGCGTCAACCGCGCATTGAACATCCGCGCATGGTTCCCAGACCGCACCAAGATCGTCGCTGACGTTCTCAAACGGTGCGACAATTGTCAGTTCGCACGTCGTGAGAACTCACCGACGCAGCCGCTACACCCGATGCCGCGTCCAGCTGCTTTCGAACGCTGGGCATTCGACTTCATTGGCCCTCTACCGCGCACGAAACATGGCAATGAATACATCCTCTCGGCAATGGACCATGGCACTAATTGGGTCTATGCCGACGCCCTGCCGCGCCGCTGCGCCGAGTCCGTCGTCATTCTGCTACGCAAAATCATCAGCCAGCACGGCAAACCGACCTCAGTGCTTACTGACAACGGCGAGGAATTCCAATCGTACGTTCTCCAGAACTTTCTCAAACGCCAGAACATTCAACACGTCCACACATCGCCATATCATCCGCAGACTAACGGACGTCTCGAGAAGTTCAACGACGTGTTCATCATGATCCTTGCACGGTACCTGGCTCCGACTAGTCAGGACCAATGGGATCAGTACATGCCCGACGCGCTGCTCGCTTACCGCGCGCACCATTCCAATTCCCTCGGCGTCTCTCCTTTCTATATGACCTATGGCTGTGAACCCCGGCTGCCGCGCGACACGGTCTATTCAACCATCGCGGCTCCGCCCACCGCTGCTGAAGTCAAAGAACTTCACCGCCGCCGCTACGAGCACGTCAAAGACCTTGAACGCCTTCGCGCTGAGGCTAACACGCGCGCTCTCGCCCGACTCGAAGCCGAAGCACTTCGCCGCGACAATGACTATGTCGAACGCGGCTTCGCTATTGGCGACATCGTCAAACGCAAAGCTGAGCGCCCCTCAAAGCTTCACCCGCGCTGGGACGGTCCGTTCATTATTCACGACATGACGGACAAGAATACTTATCAGCTCGCGACTCGCGCAGGCTACGTCTTGAAGCATCTATACAACGGCGAGCGCCTCTCGCGTTATATTCCATCCGACGATGCTCGCGACTTATGGTATGCCTCTGCTGACCTACAGCGCCGCTCTGCTGAAACCGCTGCTCAGCGCCAGCAGGATCGACGTCGCGTGCTCCGGCAGACTCAAGCCGCATCTGCCACTTGAAAATGGACTTGGATTTTCCTTTCCGTTACAATCTCTATAGGATTACTTAGGTTCATATGTTGTATTAGGATTTTACATGTACGGGTTACTCGGTAGACATTTCCTCTTTACTATTTCCTACCCCAGGCAATCTCACTTCGCTCGCGGCAATTGCAGGAGCAATTGGCTAACGAGGGGGTGATGTTGGCCCATGCGCCTGGAGGCAAATCGGGATCAGAGCGGAGTACGGACTTAACGCGTCCGCACTCCAGCGCGGTCCAAACGTGCCTGTCCGCCCCAGCTTTCCTTGTTGCTCAGGCCTTAGAACAAGACGCCAGAGCGTCTTGTCGGCTCGGATCCCCCGCTATGACCGTCTCCGAGTAGTATATAAGGCTCGAAGGAGCCCGCCCACAAAATACCAGGTTGCTTCCACTCAGTTTCCGCTCTCAAGACTGAGCATAGCCACAAAACCGCGCTGTTGTGTCCCAGCCGCTATGCAGGACGAGCCCGGAGCGGAGTCCGAAATAGCGGCTGGTTACGAGCCTAAGGTTCTGTTCGAAGACCCAGCTCTTCCGAGCTTGGCACATCGGCCTCGGTCTTAACTACAAAATAGCCAATGATGAAGACTGCCCGTTTCTGCGGCAGCATCATGCGGCAAACGTCGCAACGGTAAGTTGTTGCCCCCGTGGTGTGTGATCCCTAAGTCCCGTCCAGAACATCAAGTTCCCTAAACTCCCAGACTTGAATAATCAGGACGATCAGGACGAAAATCTTCACACTTTCCAAACTGTGTTCAACATAACGGACGACCCCAGTCGCCCAACGGTCGATCCTTTCGAGCTCGCCACAACCGCACCCACGCTATGCAAAACATACCGTAACTTTGTCGAAGGCGGTCAGATCGACGAAGCAAATATGCGAAAGCCGGTTGACCAGCTCCTGGATGAAATATTCACCTTCCCAGGTTATCGTGCACGGTAGGTCATCCTTGGAGATATGCTCTGTTTGACTAAATACAAGGTGCAGTTCTGAAGTGCCCATGAGTCTGCACGAGATACCGCATTACATCCGTGAGCATGTGAAGCTTGCTGCAGATCCTACGACCAGGATCGACGCAGTCGTGATCAAGATCACGTCCGTGAATGATCAAGATCAATCGCTACTTGCCCAATTTCTTGCTCGACCGGAAGCTTGCCTTTATCCAATGCAATATGGAGTCGAGCCCCACATCGCCCTTCCGGACATAATCTTCGAGTACAAGGTGAAGGATACCGCTACACTGCTGAACCAGATCGTGATGGATTGTCTCGGTGCTCTTCAACATCGACAATTTCTCGGCCTGGGCCATCGCAAGATCCATGCACTGGCAGTGGAGGAAACGCAATTTACATATTTTTGCGCTAGTTGGGAAAACGAGGTAAGTGTTCTGATTTATCTATGTCCTCTTCCTGGGCTTATTTAGTCCAGAAACCCACCCTCAAACGCTACAAGCCGCACGAAATCAAGTCGTTCGAAGACTGGCTGGAATTCTATATCGTCCTTCATTCAATCAGGGCAAAGATCAAGGCAGACCAATTTACAATCTATCCGGAAAACACTCGTCTTCGCCTCGGAAAGCGCAGCGCATCTGAGACGCGAAGTCCTGATCCATCCGCCAAACGTCACCAAAGCTCGTCCAAGGCGGCCCCGGAGACAAGGAGCGGTGCAGCAGCAAATGACGGAGGTGCAGCAGCAGCTGAAGGTCAGTCGGACAATCCCGGCTCACCTTCGTCGTACGGCTTTCCTCTCCATGCTCCTCGTCCGACGCGGCCCAAGTCGGCCTACACCCTCCTCGCCGATAACACATTGTACGAGATGGAAGCTTCCGAAGATTTCTGATCATGGACGACTGTAACTTCCGAGCCATGCAGGCCTTGCCCTTGTACTTTATGCTAGCAATAAACGCCGCCACTTGCTGCTCTAATCATGCTAAGCCAGATGAGCGAGCCTGCCGTGGATTCAGAATCGACGTCGCGCAGCCCAACTATAACGCGGCAAATATCAAACACACAACAGCGCAGGCAGCGGGCTGCATCCCGGTCAGCAAGAGCAAGGACCGCGTAGAACTCCAAGCAGCGCGCGTTAGATTTCAGCCAACTAATGGATCGCGAGCGAGTACGCGCTGATTCTGTACCGCGACCGGGGTCTGAGGAGTTGCGGGGGAACAAAGATGCATTTCACACGCAGCAGCGCGCTTGCGAGGTCGTGAATATCCATACAGACCTACTGTATAAGCAGGACGAAAGCAGGGAGAATAAGCGTAGCATGCGACGAAGGCCCGGCGCTCGGTGCTCAACGCCGGTCGGTCTTGCCGCCCTTGCGCTTGCCCGAGAACAAGTGTTTCGGCTGCGTGAGCAGTGAGTGCGGTGCGCGAAGACGCGGACGAGACGCGACGCACCAGTTTGACGCGGATCGCGCGGTCGCTCTCGCCCGCCTTGGCGTGCATGTTGCGCATCCGCTGGCCGAGGTTGCGCAGGCGCACGGCCTTGGACGCCTGCGCGTCGGACGCCATGCCCGCGCGCTGCCGGTTCGTCTTCGGCGCGCGCGCAGCGACGGCGCCGCTGGCGGTCTTCACGCGTTTGCGGGGCGTGTCGTCCTCGCCGTCGACCTCCATGCCGTCTTCCTCGACGTCCTCCCAGCCGTCGACCTCCATGCCCTCGTCGTCTTCGCCGCGCTTGCGTTTGGAGCCCGCCTGCGCCTGGACCTGCGCGCCGCGCGCCTTCGCGAGCATCTTGGCGCGCTCCTGCAGCCGCGACGGGTCGATGCCCGCCGCAGTCAGCTTCTCCGCCATCTCGCTCATCGTGCGCATCCCCGCGGTGCGCGGCAGCACCGTGCGGTTCTTCGAGTGCTTCTTCGCGAGCGCGAGCTTGCGCGACGACTCGGCCTCTGCGTGCCGCTCGTCTTCCGAGTCGACCTGTCGCAACGGTTAGATTTGATAACGGCTGAAGGTATGCGCAGAAGTAAAACAGAATGGACGCACGATCTCCTCATCCGAGTCATAGAAGCCCTCGGCTTCAAGCTTCTCCTCCTCGCGCTCGAGCGCCTCCAGCCGCTCCATGATGTCCGGGTCGATGAAGTCGGCGACGTTCTTGCCGTCCATGATCTCCGGCATAATGTCGTACTTCCACTCGTCGTTCGCGAGGAAGTAATTTTCTGCGAAATATAAGCGACGTTCCCGCAAGCAAAGGGACAAGCCACCCACTTTTGACGTCGATGTTGTGCACGCCGGCACCGCCGTTCTCCTCCTGGATGTCGCGCTCGACCTTGGGCCGCTCGGGGTCGTCCTTGTCGAACTTCTTGCGCGAGAGGACGGCTTCCGGGATGAACGGCGTACGCTCGACGTCGTCGCGCGGCTTGGGCACGGCGACGTGTATCCGGTTGGCGATCGCGTTGATTTTGGAGCCCTTAAGCTTGGTCTCGACGCGGTGGGCGAGCAGGGCGTCGCACCCCTTGTTCTTGACGTCCATTACGCCCTCCTCGGTGTAGCAGCTCGCGACGACGAGCTGGGCGCCGTCGGCGAGCACGCTCTGCAGGTGCGCCTTGTCCTCCTCGTTGAGGTCGTCCGGCTTGACGATGTCGCTCTTGTTGCAGACGACCAGCACGGGCTTGCCGGCGAAGAGTGGCTTGATGGAGTGGAAGAGCTTGCACTGGGCCTCGACGGAGTAGCCGCACTGGGTGGAGAGGTCCATGAAGTAGAGCACGGCGGCGCGCAGGTGGGCGAGGGCGGTGATGGACTGCATCTCGATCGTGTTCATCTCCTCGAGCGGGTGGTCGAGGATGCCGGGCGTGTCGACGACCTGCCAGCGCAGGTACTTGTAGTCGAGGTGGCCGACGAAGAGCGAGCGGGTGGTGAAGGCGAATGGCTGGACGTCGACGTCGGCGCGCGTGACCTTGTTGACGAAGCTCGACTTGCCGACGTTCGGGTAGCCGCACACGAGCAGCGTCCGCGTCGTCGGGTCGATGGCGGGCAGACGCGAGAGATGCTGCCGGACCTGCTCCAGGTACGCCAGCGGGTCCTTCTGGCGCTTCATGATCGTGGCCATGCGGCCCAGCGCGGCGCGCTTGAGCTGCTTGCAGCGGTACATCGAGTCGCCGAACTTGAGCAGCCGCACATAGTCCTTGGCCACCTGGTCTATTAAATGGCGAGCCGTCCGCAGCTGGCCCAGGGCGAGTTTGTAGTGGTTCTTGTCGTACAGCACGTTCATCAGCGAGGACATGAATGGGTGCAGGTCCTGAATTCCAAATTAATAAGAATTCAAAGTGCATAAAGCGGCTGAACAGCGCACATCGAGCATCGGAAATTCTGTCAAAATGGCGCCCAGCTTTTCGTCGAACGAGTCCTGGGTGAACTTGACCTTGCGCATGTAGAAATTCCGAATGCGACTGATTTTGAAGTTTTTGTGGATGACCTGCGACGAGCGCGATGAGCAACAAAAGCGGGCGTGGCATGGACTGACCGTTGGCGTCTTGCGCTGGGTCTTGCTGAGCACAATGTCGAGGAAGTCATTGGCGGTCGGAACGGGCGCTATCGCCTTGAGACCCTTTGTGGACGACATGGCCGGTGAGCAAGCCGCAGCGGGGAAGACGAAAAAAGTGGCGCGGCGTTTGCCGGCCCTTGTCCTGCTCAGCGCCTCCCAGAGTCCCAATGACGGCCATACCAGCCGCAAAGCCTCCTCGGTCACCGTCGGACTCGCCCAAGGGCACTGCGAGCAGGGTTCTGGCCGTCGTCGTGGGCTATGGCGCCGTTACTGGGCGCTACCTTCGCCGCAGCCCGCTGCTTGTTCTGCTGCTCTGTGTCCCCTGCGCTCTCCTTCTCTGGGCTTTCATGAATCCGTTCCATGCCATGACGCTCGTGCCAGCTAAATTCGCCAATAAATTTGCTCCGGGGCCTGTAGAACGGCCAGTAATTGCTAATGCGACAGTGCCATCGGGGACTGACAGCAGTGTTGGACGACGACCCGCGCCGGTGCTGCTAGTGTCTGCTTACTTTCCTCTGAACAAGTCCAAACACTCGCTGTACCAGTACTTCAAATGGCTTAACAACTTCTACGGCCAAGTCGCGACGGACTTGTACCTGTTCGTGCCACCAGATATGGAGGATGCCGTGCGCAAGATGCGCGGCCAGCTGCCCTTCCATCTCAACACGACGTTTGCCTTAGCCTCAGACGTGCCGCCTCTCGCAGACCTGCGCGACACGTTCGTCGCGAACCACGCGATCGACCCCGAGAAGCACAAGCACAACCCAGAGCTGTACATGGTGTGGGCCGCGAAGCCATACTTCGTGCGCGAGGCGATCCGCAACGTCCGCGCATCCGGGCGCGGCATCGGCGGCGAGGGCGACGGGACGTACCGTTACGTCTTCTGGGTCGACGCGGGCAGCATGCGCGAGAAGCACGCCTTTGTCCACTGGCCGGACGTCGCGCGCCTCGACGCCATCTGGGCGGACGGCGCTGCGCTCACGGGCACGCCGCGGGAGGACCTGCTGCTCATCCCCATCGAGCACCCCATCGCCCCGCACTTCGCCGGATACCAGGAGAAGGACGGGCCGATCGACGAGGGCCACAACGTCGAGACGTCCGAGGGCTCGCTCTTCGGCGGCGCCCCGAAGGCGCTGGAATGGTGGATGGACGTCTACTTCGCGTACCTGCGCCACTGGGCGCAGAAGGGCCTCTTCGTCGGCAAGGACCAGAGCCTGATGAACGCGCTCTTTGTGCTCTTCCCCGAACGCTTCATCACCGTGTGGGAACGCGACCCGCGTGCTCCCTCGTCGCCTGGCACGTCGTACTATGGCGGACTTGGGTACTGCGGTGATCCATGGTATGTCGAGCCCGTGCGTTGTTCAAAAACATGCTGATTGAAGACAGGTTCTATTATTTCTTCTGGATGGCGAATGAGAGCGGGCGCGACGAGATGAACACCATCTGGGCCAAGCTCTGGCGCATAGATTTCTGGCACGGCCCCCGTCTACCCTGTCGTGGGACTCGCGTGCTCGCCATGGACGATGTCCTCAAACACATGTTCGGCTCGCACTGGACCAAACCACATGCGACAGTACCCATCAGACCTGAGCCGTAGAATCACCCTTGCCTTTTTGCTGTCCTTTAGAGCTGTTTGATCGCTGCATCGTGTATTTAATAGTCGCTAACCATGAAGTGTCCTATTTGACCTCAGTTCACAGTCCTGACTCCTGCTGCATGAGATGCATAACCGTTCCGTTCCCATCATAGGCATCAGTTTGAAAGCTAAGCAGGCGTTCAGTACTGATGATTATCAGGTGAGATGAATATGGTTCTATGCTGGCAAGATCGACAGAGACTACGTAAAGTAGATAACAGAGGAAAGCGTTGGCAGAGCGAGGAAACAGCAGATAGCAAAGCAGTCACAAGTGACAACAGCGAGAATCACGATTAGTTAGGGATCTTCTTGAACCCCTTGAATCTTTCGGAGTTGAGCCCGTTCTTGCGGAGATCCTCGAGCATAAGCTGCGCGGCGGAGGGCTGGGCCATGATTGCCTCGACCTGCCTCCGGCGCATGTACTCGTCGTACAGCAGCGGGTTGATGAGCATCGTGCAGCCCGGGATGGGTCTGAGGACGCCCTCGCGGATCATCGCCTCGCGGAACGAGCTCCTGCGCCGCGGTGGCTCCGTCGCGCCCTCGATGTAGGCTGTCCCGTAGATATAGTCAGCCGTGGTGTCTTCGGGGTCGTCGACGTAGTCGATCTCGGCCGAGCACGGCTCGGGGATGACGAATTGGGCGCGCTCGGGCTCCGGGACGCGGCGCTCGGGGCCGTCGCGGACGCGCCGCCTGCGGCACTCGCGCACGAGCACCGCACTCTCGTGCATGGACATTGCGTCCTGGCGCATGGGCGCCAGGCTCTCGCAGGCGGGCATCGCGTTCTTGCGGATAGGCGCTGCGCTCTCGCGGACGGGCACCTGGCTCGCGCGAATGGGCGCTGGGTTCTCGCGGCGACGCTGCGCGGCGGTTCCGGCGCTATAGACGAGATTCGCAAATTCGTCGTCAAGCACATCACCGACGAAGCCGTTGAGGAGTTCGGCATCGAAGTACACGTTCGACATGATGTTCGATGGGTGATTGAATTGGCTGGTTGGGGATTGGTGGGTTTTGAGCTGTTGACGGCGCGAGATGAGATGACTGAGGGAATAGGACGATGTGGTAGAGAGTAAGAGTAAATGCGAATCCGTGCTTTTATCTGAAGCCACATAGCGATTGCGATCGAGGCGTCACGGCGGGAAGTCAGCGGGAAGAGCGCCAGTCGGGATTCGAATCCAGTCTGTCTCGAAATGTGAGACAGGCAGGAAATAGGGGCTCGAAAGGCATTGGAAAGCGAGCTAATCAAAGCAGTCCCCAGAGAGCAATTCAGCATGGCGCGTAGGAACAGTCATACAAGAAACGTTCCGAGCGCAGGAGTGGCCAGTTCGACATGTCCGCCCAATTGGTATTCCCATCGTGCTTGTAAGACGGGGGGATGAGTGTTTATGGAAGACTGGATAAACAGTGCGAAGATCTATCAAAGAGGACCGTAGTATTCTGCGAGGAGGTGCAGCTCAGGCGCGACCCGACGGTCGGCACCAAACTCGAAAGCAACGCTGGCAGATCCAAGTCCAGTGAAGTTGGGGCCATGTTGCTTTGTCCCATATAAACCAGTGGAAGATGCAGAAAGGCGCGAGATAGAAGATTCGTGACGATGAGCGACGGGGGGCCTAAGGTCAGTAGTCATGCTCGGAGCTCGCGGAAATCTAGTGATAGCGCAGATATAGAATCATGCGCCCTACTTAGCGGGCACCAACTCTAGCACTGCGACCGTCTTTCAGTCCTTACGGCGAGGATCGTGGTTTGATGGACAGACGATGACAGCAAGAAGCAAGGAGGATTTCGGTTCTGAACTCCGATTATGTAAGGCTTTGTGCTTGTGGAGAACTGCACACTGACTGCATATTCATGCCCAGCCGCCGTACTTATACAACTCCTAAGTAGTGACCTAATAAGATATCTGTGTGCCATAGAGATTCAGTAACTCGCGAGGTCAGGACGGGGTGACCCTCTGAGTCGGAGGCCGCCACCCCGGCCCAAAGGTACGCATAAGCACGTCCTTGATAGCCAATGTCCTCGTCATGCTGCAGAACGTCCGCTCACGCCAGAAATCCAACCTCCAGCCAGTGGCGGACCACAGCACGTTCATCTCGTCGCGTTCGCCCTCATTCGCAAGCCAGAAGGCGTAATAGAACCTGAAAATGATTAATTTCGAGTGCGAAAGTGGTAGTGCAGGGGTGCAGTAACTAACCATGGGCTCCCGCAACTTCCCAAACCGCCTTCTTTTCCGGAGCCGCCGCCACCGGCCACGACGGGGTCTCGGTTCCACACCGTGATGAACCGGGTGGGATGCATCACCAGGAGCGAGTTCATGACGACGCGCTCGTTGCGCACGGGATGGCCGTGCGTGACGAACTCGCGCATTACCTCGTAGAACGCCCCTGTCCACCATTCCACGGCGCGTGGCGAGCCTCCGAAAAACGAGCCTTCAATAGCAGATTAAGCGCCGAACCGCTTCGAGATGCACAATGCTGACTAACCTTCGCTGAACTCGGTCTTGCTGAGGATGGGGCCTTCCTCGGGCGTCCATTTCGCAAACTGCTCCGGCAGCAGGCGGTCGATGGGGACGAACATGAGCTGGTCCATGGCCGTGCCGGAGATGTCCTCGCCCTCGGTGAAGACAAGGTCAACGCGGTCGAAGCTGGGCCAATCGCTGTATGTGTTGCGTTCGCGCATGTTACTCGCGTCGACCCAGAACGCGTAGCGGTACGGGTCCGCCTGGCCCGAGATGCCGCGCCCGGCATACTGCACGTTGTGCAAGCCCTCACGCAGGAACCATGGTTTTGCGGTGCGCAACTACAGAGTGTGAGAGGGAGTGGCGCGAGACGAAATACTGCGCACCATGTACAGCTCGGGCGAGTACTTCTGTGCGCCTTTGTCTTTGGAGTATTGGTACGCGAATTCATTAAGGAAGCCTTTAACAACAGGCAGGTCGTGAATAGAGGCGTAGGTTGTGTTAATGTGGATGGGCAACTGGCCGCGCAGAGTACGGAGGGTATACTCCATGTCGGGCGGCGCGAACATGTAAATATCCGTCGTGACGCGGCTGAGCAGGTTCGAAAGCCATTTATTATACTGCCAGTGACTATCAGCAGAGGTTCAGCAGGAAATACTCATACACACCTGCTGGATGGGGAACTTGGACCGGCTGAGCGGGTAATACGCTGTAACGAGCAACACAGGCGCAGGGGTGGGCGGTGGCACGGCAGACGGCAGCGACCACGCGTGGAACGCTTTCAGCGGCGAGACAGAGAGCGAGCCGAAGTGCGCGTTGATCTGGTATAATATAAAGGCCCACGGCGACAGGAACGCGATGAGCACTAGTGTGCACGGGTTTCGCCGTATTGCTCGCCCCGTCGACTTTATGAAGAGCCCCAGCAGTGAGAGCAGCGTTGTGCGCCCGCGCATTTAGGGCTCGGAGGGAGGAGCGCGGTGCAAAAGTGGCCACATATGATGGACGTCGGAAGAGCAAATTCAATAGTTACAACTGCGGCCTGATGTACTACTTTGGAGTGAAACAACTAAATTGTCTTCAGGCAGACGGACTACTTAGTAGACAGTTACTATGCACGAGTTTGATTCTGACAGTCGACAAGCAGGCGTTGATACAACTCACGTGACATGGACTTTGGCGGGATGGTAAGGCAGGCAGGCATGCCGTGTCATCCGCTCTAGTTCACACATATACTGTATTGAGAGCAAAAACTACCTATAGCACCTGATGTACAAGCCGGGCTACGCCCAACAATACGCATTCAAAACAACATCGATCCAACGAACAACGAACACCAGTCCGGCGCGCGCACTCTCCTAGCAAGAAGCACGACGCAGCCAACATACGCAATGGGGGCTCACAAAGAACGCGCAGCCTCGTCCCAGTCTCGGATCTCAGTCCCAAGCACGAATCCTAATGCCAATCAATGTTGATGCCCGCCTTCGCGTCCGCGGGCAACTCGCGCTGGCACTCCTTCTTGAGCCACTTGGCCGCGCGTTTATCGTGCGCGACGAGCGGCGCGAGGCGCTTCAGGCACAGCGCGTTGTGCAGCCGCAGCCACTCGGCCTCGTCCTTGCTGAGCATGTTGCGCTTGACCATCTTGACCTGGATCGGCACGCACGTCAGCCGGCGGAACGCGAGCCACGACGTGCCCTCGGCCGCCTTGGGCGGCGCGACGCGCTCGATGACCAGCGCGCTCTCGATCCGGATCCCGAACTCGCCCTCCTTGTAGTACCCCGGCTCGTTCGTCAGCACATGTCCCGGCCGCAGCACCTCCGTGCTCGAGAACGATTGTGGGCCCTCGTGCACCGTCAAGAACGACCCGAAGCCGTGCCCGGTGCCGTGGTGGTAGTTGAGCCCGTCGCGCCAGAGCATGCGCCGCGCAAGAACGTCGAGCTGAGCACCGCTCGTGCCCTCGGGGAACACGGCGGTGTCGATGGCAATCTATTTGGCGATGAGTGCTCGCACGCTTCGAGTGGACTGCGACGTACGTGGCCCTGGAGCACGCGCGTAAAAGCTTCGCGCTGTTCCTCAGTCGGGTAACCAAAATGTACTGCACAGAAATGAACGGTGGTCTTCGTGCTAAAATATCGGGCTTACCAGTCCGTGTAGTATCACACGTTCCATCCAGATACTGTCCACCAGAATCCCTGCAGCAGCGTCAGCCTCAATCACACTCTACACAAACATATTCAAACTCACATAAGATAAGGGGTTTGCCGGTCGATGGGGCTCGCGGCGACCTTGGACGGGACATAATGCGGCAAGGCCGCGTTGGGACCGGACGCAGAGATGTTCTCGTACGCGAGGCCCATATAGTACTCCAGCTCCTTGCGGAACAGCGTGAGGCGGCGGCCGGCCTCGTACTCGTCTATCTCAAAGCCCGCCTGCATCTTCTCGTCCATCCACGCGAGCCAGCGCACGAACGCCGCGCCGTCGCGCAGGTACGCGGCCTCAAAGCCCGCGATTTCGGTCGGGTTCTTGATCGCTTTCGAGTCGTCTATCCATGACGGCGCGACGACGTAGCGCACGGAGGTCAGCATGCATGAGATGGCATAGGGTGTTTGCGAGGTGATCAGGACCTGCAACGGATACGAAATCAGCAATGATAGAGGGGAGTATGAGGGCGCGCACCTTGCCGTCACCCCAGTCGCGACGGCGCAGCCATGTCCACACGTCGTTGTACTCCTTGACATCGATGCCGAGCTGGTCGAGGTATTCATGCACTTCTGGCGTGACCTTCGCCAGGCCAGTGAACAGCACCGAGCGTTTGGCTGTCGTGCTCCTCGAGACGTAAAGATACGACAGGAACACAGGGTTGAACGGCACGTCCGAGCCGCGCAAGTTGAGCAGCCACGCGATCGAGCTGAGCGACGCGACCATCGCGCCCGCGGTGTCGGCGCCGCGCGTGCCCATCCAGTCGCGGAAATCCTTGAGCTTGTTGGCGGCCTCTTCGCCTGTGAAGGTGCTGTCGAGTACGAAGATGGGGTCGCGCGGGCGCACGGGCCGGTCCTTCCATATCACGTCGACGAGGTTGCGGTACGGGAACGCGAGCAGCACGCCCTTCTGGTTCATGCGCTGGCTGAGCGAGACGGCGTAGTCGTGCGTGAGCATGCGCGAGTCCATGCCGACCTTGCTGCCCCGCGGGACCTCCTAATAGCCTGTCAGGGCCGGATCGAAGCGTTCGGGGAGGGCGTACGCACGAGTATCCATTTGTCCCAGTCAACGACGTCAGCGTGCTCGCCGACGCGGTGCACGAGCCAGTCGCGACTACACTCGCGCTCGGCCTGGGTCCAGTAGCGCGAGTCGACGAACATGTGCGCCTCGGTGAGCGAGACCACGGCCGTGCCGGCGGTCCCGGTGAATCTGGGTGCAGAGCAGGCAGCATGAGCTAAGCCGACACGCGGCCGACGGACACGGGCGCGCTTACCCCGAGATCCACTGTCGGCGGCGGTCGCACAGCGCAACGTACTCGGAGCCGTGGTCGTCGGTCGTCGGCACGACGCTAGCGATGGACGGGAGGGCGTCAGGGCCGGCTGGCAGCACAGCAGGCGTCAACGCACTAATAGTCTATCTTCTGCTTGGCCATCTCGCCCCGGAGCTGCACGAGCCGGGTGTGCGAGTCGATGTTGAGCAGCCCGGGCACGCTGTTGAGCAGGTCGTCGTCGTCGCCCTCCTCCTTGATGGACCATTTCTTGTCGCTGTTCGGGCTGACGAGCGTGCTCGCGGTGTCCGGCGGCGGCGCGCGCCCCCACGGCTTCTTGAACAGCCGGCCGCTGTTCGTGCGCGACAGCGGCGGCGACTCCTTCGAGCTCTTGGACGGCTTGCGCTCGACCTGCACGGTCGCCGGGCGCGACGGCCGCGAGAGCAGCGCAGACGAGGTGAACGTCAGCCGGTCGGCGGGGACGCGGGGCGAGCCGCCGGACCGGGACGAGTTGAGCGTGTCCGTCTCCGAGTACGACGTCGAGGACGAGCGCACGGAGCGGTCCGTGCTGCGCCCGCCCCCGAGAAACGGGAAGCACATCGGCGGCGGCGGCGGAGGCGGCGGCATGGTGCTACTACCAAAAGAACACGAGGCAAAGAAGTTTTTGCTGCCGAGCTTTGATTCCGCGACTCATACAGAGCTCAGCGGCAACTGCCCGTGGCAGCAATTCAGCGGAAAACTGGCAAAAAAAAGCAGAAAGCGGACATTGTTCCTGGTGCTTGAAAACTCAGAGACGATTAGGGAGTTGAGTCGGAGGTCGGTTCGCGTGCAAGATGCGACTGGCAATTCAGTCGGTTCCCGATCCCGACGGTCGCGCCCTGTCAACCGACATGGCACATGCAAATTGTGAAGAAGGGTGCAACGTGCGAATCAGGCCGCAGCGTGCTGCCGCACCGAGGCCGCCAGGTGGGATGCCTGGCTGACGCGGTGTGGCAAGACGCCTGCGGTATGCATGAGACAGCCGTCATAGTCAGAAGACCTGAACGCGGCTCTTCATCGTTGAGAGAATGCCAGCTACAGCACACGAGCAGAGACCGTCCGAATGAGTTCACGTGGTGTAAAGAAAGGGACGGACCCCTCCATGGACATGTCGGAGACTTTGAACGAGCACGAGCGTAACATTATAGCCCTGAGGGGACGCGCACCAGAGTCATCACACTTCCTGGAGGCAGTAAACTCCACATGAAAAACCAGAGAGCAGCGCTTTGCAGGAAAAGGGGTGCAGCAGTAGTCCGTGGATCAGCCATTCCGCAGTGGGCGCGAGCGATCCTCGATCTCCGAGGACCTGAAAGAAGCCGTTCATCCAACGTCAAAACCCACAGCCGCAGTGCACACCATGCACGGGCTCACGTGGGCAGGCCCTCCAGACGACCGAAGAGTTCAGCATCAAGTACTCGTAAACGCAAACAATGTAGCCCTGGAAAGACGCGCGTCTGGAGTCACAATAGTCCCTGCCGGCCCTACGATCGCCAGCTCGAGCAAACACGAGCGAGCAAAGCAGGGAAGAGAAATACAAGCACGACTTCAGACTCCGGTCAGGGGCTATTACATGACATCACGCGCCGGATCCACATGGACCCTGAACCCAGCATAATGGCGCGCTACGACAGCGCTCTTGCATGGGCACAGATGAGCGCGATTGCTGATTCTGAAGTCAAGAAAAGAAAGCTCAACAGACGTGGGGTACAGAAATCTTTTGCTATCTATAGAGAGGTGATGATATACAATCCCATATCCACCCTCCACCAAACAAGACTCGAACAAGACGGGTCACCTATTTACAGTACATATACCACCGAAAAGCAAAAAACGAAACCGAAACCGAAAATACGAAAGTCTGCTCGAACGAGGGGGGGAGGACTCACGACGGCTCAGGCTCGCCCGTCTCCCTCCAGCCCTGGTCGTCAAAAGTCCAGCGCGAGAACCGCGTGTTGTCCGTCGTATTCCACACGCGCGGCGGCGGCGCGCCACTACTCTCGCTCGCCGACGAGCCCGCCCTCTCCCCACCACCACCTCCTCCACGACCTCCACCAGACACATCCATCATCTCGCCCCCGCCCCCGCGCATCTGCACGTCGTACATCATCGCTTCGGGCGGCGGCGGCATGTAGTAGTACGGCGCGTACGGCGGCGGGCCGTACGACGCCGCGTACATCCCCGGGCCCGCGGTTGTCGTCGTCGTAGTCGATGGGGCGTCCGCGTACGAGACGTACGCGTCCATCGGCGGCGGCGCGGGCGGCGGCAGCGGCAGCGGCGGCGGTGGCGGGCCGGTGTCCATCGGCACGACGGACGACCGGCGCGGCGGCGGGACGCCCTCGACGTACGCCGCGGCGGACGTCGCGCCGTACACCACGGACGGCGGGGGAATCGGCGCCGGCGGCGGAGGTTGTGGTAGTGGCGCTTTTCTCTGCTGCTGTTGTGCTTGCGCCTGCGGCGGCTTGGCGTGCGACGGCGGCGTCGGGCGGATCGGCACGGGCTCGCGTCGGGCGGGCGCGACGATGGGCGTGCCGGGCTCCGTCTTGACCTTGCCCGCGTTGTCCGGGCGCACGCGGATGGCAAGCTGCGGGCGCGGCTTCGGGTCGCGCTCCTTCTCCTTCTCCCTCTCCCTCTCCCGCTCGCGCGGGACAGGCGGCGGCGGCGGCGTCGGCGCGGGGCGCGCGACGCATATCGCGGGCCCGAGGAACGGCAGCACCGTCCCCGGCGCCATCTCCTCGACGTCCTCCGCGTCCACCGCGCCGTCCTCCGCGCCGCGTTTACGCTTCTCGCCCGCCTTAGGCCCGCGTCTCAGCCCGCGCCCCTTAGCCAGCAGCGCGCGCAGCACGCGCGCGGCGGCGCCGTCCGCCGCGCAGAACAGCGCGAGCGCGTCGGTGACGGCCTCGCGCGCGGGCACGGCGAGCAGCGCGGCGGGGTCGCGCAGCAGCTCGACCGCGCACGCCACCGCGCCGCCGAACGCCGCGCGCGCGAAGACGTAGTGCGGCACGCGGCCGGGCAGCAGGTGCCGCGCCGCGCCGACGACCGCGTGTGCGGCGCTGACGACCGCGAAGTGCGCCGGCGTCGCCGCCGCCTTGCGCGCGGCTGCGAGCGGGAGGAAGAGCTGCAGCACGCGCGCCTGCACGAGCAGGACGAGCGCCGCGCGCTGGGCCAGCGTCACAGGTCCCGGCGCGTGCTCGTCGGGCGAGACGGGCGACGGCGACTCGCTGTACGTCGGCTCGAAGCGCAGTTGCGGTGGGACATCGCTCAGCCACTCCTGCAAGTCTGCCTGGCACGTCTGCGCGGTCTCCAGCGACAGCTCCGAGTTCGGCTCCCCGCTCATGCGGTGTTTTATCCCTTTGAAAAGCTGGACAAGACTGCAGTCACCGTTGAGCAAAAGCGCGACATTGACGTAAAAACGCGGACTTGCCGGCAGCGCAGCACAATGAACGAGTTGTCTCGCCCAGCTTCAGAATTGCTGAGTGGCGGCAGTGCGTTTGAATGTACGTCAAATTGCAAGTCGTCGCACTCTGCTGGAAGGGTGGTGGAGAATGAGCCATCAGGGATAATGTGAGGGTGGCCCAGGGCCTCGGAGACGAAACTGCCAATCGTGAGTCAAGTGTGAGTGCATGCCTAACAGCGCTGGGACGTACAGGTCGAAGTACAGCAGGTCCCACCAGACGCGGCGCCTGGTCTCTGCTTCAAACAAGCTGAAGCGGCCAGGGGTGTCGCCTGGATCCACCCCCAGTCCGATCGAGCGCGCGGCTGCGACGGCCTTGTGCAGAGCAGGGTAGACGGTGCTGTGGACCCTCGGCGCGCCGTCGTTCAGGCGGAAGAGCATCTGGAGGAGGAGCGCCTGGACGTAGTCCGGGTCGCATGCGGCGTCCCGGCGCGTGCGGTCGTAGACGATGAGGGCGTGCTCTGAAAGGTCAATGAGGCGGTCAGGGTCGTACGCCCAGGGCGAGTCCAGCCGCTCGCTGTGGTGGCTGCCCAGCCAGGTCTGCGAGCCGATGGCCCACGCCGCGCAGGCGAGGGCGACGAAGCTCCAGGACGGCGGGTGCGGCGGTGCGGAGTCGAAGAGCGCGAGCATGCGGGTTTTGAGGTGTGCGGCGTGCAGCGCGGAATGCAGCCTGAGGACGTCGTCGAGCGCGTCGAGCAGGTGCGGGCGCATGTCGTGCGGCGGGAGCGCGTCGAGCAGCGCGGCGGGCAGGCCGGCGCCGGCGCCGGCGGACGCGAAGAGCGCGGGGTCGGGCAGGTCGGGGCCGGCGCGGCCGGCGGCGGCGTCGTCTGCTGGAGCGAGGTCGGCGGGGACGAGCTGCAGCTGGTCGATCCAGAGCGCGCTGGCGTCGTCGATGCTGACGAAGAGCTGGCCGGCGGCGAGCGTCGGACGCGCTGCGGTGCCGCGCCCCTCTGCCGACGCGGGCGGCTGCTGCTGCATCTGCAGCGTGTTCTCGATGACCAGGATGCGGTTGTGCAGCGTCTGGACGTCGCTGTATGCGGTGTGAGTATCCCAGGTGTCATGTCGGGCTGAGCAGTGAGCACGGACATTTTGTCTCTGGCCTCGACGGAGTACTGGCATTTGAGCGCGGTGCCGCGCTTGATGCACGACCCGCACGGCGCGCGGCGGTCGCATTTGAGCTTCAGACGCTTGCACTGGGCGCGGCGTCAGCGAGAGCAATGAGCAAGCGCCGGCGCGCAGCAGGGAGAGCGCGCACCTCGGTGCATACAACCGTCACGCGCGACCGGATCGCCCTGTGCGCACACACGCGTCAGTCCTCGGCGTCGTCAACGACAGCGAGCACGGCGTACGCGTTCCCAATGGGCGGCGGCGGCGGGTCCATGGCTGCAGCGCAGGGCGAGCGTAACGGTAGAGAAGAGCGAGAGCTGGGCGGGCTCGGGGTCGGTCGATCACCCAGCTCTATGAGCATTTTCTGATCCGGCACGGCACCCGCCCTCCGGCACGGCATTGTATGTCATAGGCACCCGCTGCCCGACTCACCTCTGTAAAAACACAACATTCCCGTCCAGCACACCGTCTACTGATTCCAAAGGCATCTAGCAGACGCACATCTCACCCTCCCAGACAATTTTCTCTGCAACTTTCAGAGCACTCCCGCAGCCTGGCGCGCCGAACCAGGCTCCGAACGCCTGCACGCCCAAACGGGCGCCCTCAGCGCCCGCGGGGCCAGGCTCGTCCTCTGCACGTCAACCTGCCGCAGGATAGTGGACAGTGCTCCCATCCAGGGATCGCTCGCTCCCATGGCCAAACACCGACGCGCGCGCCGCTCCCGCCATTCGCGCCCGCTGCCGCTGACAATCCCGCTCCACGCCCCTTCTCCACCGCTCTAGTCGTGCCCGCCCCGGCCTGGAGCTTCGCGGGATCAGATTCAGACTCTGGCGCTCTGATCGGGAGCTTTCATTTGGAATCCCCCCCCTCGAAGACGAGTATGTATCGTTTTACCAGGCGCGGTGCCACTGTAGCACACACATCTCATTTCGGGTGAATTTCGCTTAAACAGCTTTTAATTTCAACAGCCAAACGATGTTGGCACTGGCATGCCTTCAACGGGATGCACTCCCTCGGCCTGCCATGGTCCCATTCTCACACTGGCACTGAGGGCAAGCCAAATGCATCTCAGTCAGCGGGAGAAGAGAGGCGTTAAGAGATAAGTTACACTAGCTACAGTAGCGCTGTTGCTCTAGCAATACGAGAAGCCGTGCGACGGTCAATCAGCCGTGCAGGGGATGCCATGGAAGGCACTCAGCCCGAGTGAGCTCACGCAGAGGAAGGCGTCCTCGACAATGCTTCCACCTCATTTAGTTGCATCTCTCCGCTGATGAGCACTTCTACGAGTCAATGGGAGAGGTCCATAGGCCGAATGATAGGGACGCGGTGAGACAACTTGAATGGGGTGTTAATGCCTGCCCCTGGATAGGGATGCGACCGCCAAGTCGGCTTCGGCATACATCGAACGAAGTTGGAAAAGATGGTACGAGGTTGCTGGCGGTGGGTGTTTGAACTCCTTGGAAACTGGACGCCGTCTGTTGGGAGCTGTCGAGTACTATGGTCAGTCGCCACCTCCCGACACCGCCTTCCCATGAAACTCATTTATCTCACTCATACAGCAAAACTCTCAGGAGCCATCTAGGGATTCCGGAATTTGCTTGAGACTGGCAGGCCTGTACTTTTCTGCAGAGCGCACCATCAAACATCGCGGTTTTTGTCTCTCAATATTATTTGGGAACGTAAATTCCGGCTCTAAACCCTTCTCTGCGACAATGGAATATAGCACATGTGTTCCAAGTTGCTCATTGAGAAGACGGCGGCTGCACAGTTTCACGCTCCGCTTCCATCCGGCGCGAACCTTATTGGCATCATCAAAACAACCGCCGTCCGGCTTCCTCCTCAAAACCCGCCTCAAGACCCAGCATGTCGCTCGTCGCGCCGGACCCCAACGTCCAGTTCCAAGTGCGTTGTTCAGCGCGGCGTGTCTTGGAGGATGGCATTTCTGACTGGGCGGGCGCGGTTTAGCACATCCTGCGTCTGCTCAACACGAACGTCGATGGCAAGCGCAAGGTCATGTACGCCTTGACGGAGATCAAGGGTGTTGGCCGCCGGTACGCCAACATCGTCTGCAAGAAGGCCGATGTGGACCTCAACAAGCGGTGAGTTGCGGTTACGCGTTCGTGTTTAGCTGGTACCATTACTTTCTGCCACTTTTCGTTGCAATATCCCAGTTTCATTTCTACTGCTTTGCACACACCTACATAATTGCATATTATTTTATTGCACCGTAACTGACGCTATTTACGCTCTGCAGCGCGGGCGACCTGAACTCGGACGAGCTGGAGCGCATCGTGACGATCATCCAGAACCCGACGCAGTTCAAGATTCCGACGTGGTTCCTGAACAGGCAGAAGGACATTGTCGACGGCAAGAACTCGCAGCTCGTCTCCAACGCCGTCGACTCGAAGCTGCGCGACGACCTTGAGCGCCTCAAGAAGATCCGCGCCCACCGCGGCCTGCGCCACTTCTGGGGCCTGCGCGTCCGTGGCCAGCACACCAAGACGACAGGTGCGTTTTGCATGATCACTGCGTCCCGTTTGCCTCGCCCATTCTGCCCGTCCTTTCCCTGGTCCTCTGGGAATCCTATGCGCTTCCATCCATTCTGCTATCCCTCGTTGCTGACGCCCCGTGTCCGCAGGTCGTCGCGGAAAGACCGTCGGTGTGTCGAAGAAGCGCGGCTAAACGCCCCCGCCGCGCGCTCGCCGACATTTCTCGCTCTGCCGATGCCGATGGTGCTTTTTTGTCGACCTTATGTTCTTTGTTGCATGCCGTCACGAGCCCCGCGAAAAAAATATTATGCAGCTATGCGTTTCTCGACAATGCGCAGAACCTGTCAAACCAATTGTCCTTGAAGAGTTTTTGCTGAATCCCATGGATGCGACGTTGCCTGAGCACGCGCCGAAGAATTGCCGTTGGTCTTGGGTCGCGTCCACGATGGAACGAACATGTGCCTTGTCCACTACTGCATGGGATACGTTCATCTCGGCGCGTGGGTACCTCGCCCCTTCGCCAATCCGTCATAATGCCGTGTTTTCGCTTTCTCGTCTGCATACCTTCAGAAGGGCTGATGTTGGAACACTCATAATGTTGAGACTTTGAATAACTGAGGAGGACATGCAGTCGGGATCTGAAGTTGGTTTACCCTCTTCTCCTAGATGGCTTGTCATTCTCCCTCAAAGTCGCGCTACACTGGCCGATCTGGCCTATGGTCCATGAGGACTGTTCATTGCAGACCATCGCTCTGGACGCAGCGGCTTTATTTTGCCATATTCGGCCCATATTCGGGCCATGACGCCAGTGCAGCGTGGAGATACCGCATTCCTTGCCCACCCCACTCAGCGCTGCCCAGACCACCACCGACCTTTGGGGGTTACTTCGCTGTGTAAAGCGCGTCAACGTCATGAGAAAGGAGAGATAATTTGTCCGTGTTTATATCTAGCCTGGCTTCACGCCACAGATATCGATCGCGTCCATGTCGCAGGACGCGGCAGCGCCGCCGCCGCCCCAGCTGCTGTACGACATTCTCGAGCGAATAGTGTGGCTGGCGCCCGATGCCGCGTTAGTTGTGCTCTGCCGCGTGTCGCGTGACCTGCGGTTTCTCGCAGAACAGGAGCTCTATCGCGTCCTCGACTTCCAACGCGTGCTCAATGAGCCCACTGTCCGCTGCCTCGAGACCATAGAGGGCGCGCCGCGGCTCGGGAAGTACGTGCGTGTGCTCAAGCTCGGTACCAACCTGCGCTATTACAGCCAACGAGCCGCGGCGCTCACCGGACTCGTCGTCAACGTGCTCGAGCTCATGCCCCACCTCCGCGCTCTCAGCCTCCCTCATCTCGATCGGATTGTCGACGCGGAGCCGCGCGTGATAGATGTCATCGCCGACATGCCAAACCTCACCGACATGGACATTTCCTGGCAGCCAGAACTAGCACCCCTTCTCATGAAGCTGCCTCCTCTCAGATATCTCGCGTTTGACGCCGGTTCTAGACTCCACAATCACTTTGACAACGACTATCTGGAGCGCTTGCTCGAGGTTTGCGCGCCGACACTGGAGGACCTTCGTCTTACAGGCTACGGACTCGCCCAGTTCCTCCTCCCGCGGCCGCAGCTCGTATATCCTGTCTGCGTGGAACTGCGTCTCCTTTTCTGCGACCCGCTCGAAGTCAACATCGCACAAGCCTTCCCGAGCGTGCGATGTCTCGAGATCTTTCCCAACCAGGTGGAGCCCCTGGAACTGATCACGAGCCCCGAAAACTTCCCCCAGTTGGAGCTGGCGACGCTGGGCATCGATGTTGCGGGGTACAGCGCAGAGAAGCAGGGGAAGGGACGGTTGCTGCCGCACCTCGCGCTGTTCAGTTCCGCGGACAAGATCACGCACGAGGGCATCCTGTCGCTCGTCGGGCTCCTCCAGGCGGACAAGCTGCTCAGCATCCAGCTGCCGCATAACTTTCACCCGAAGGAGACGCCCACGCTGATGGCCCGCATATTTGCCGTCTGCCCCAGCCTGCAATTCTTCACCGCGCAGCTGACTGTACGCGATGTAAGCCTGCAGCATCCATTCTGCACGAGCAGCGATGGTTTCTCACGCATGATCGTTGGTCTTGCCGCAGCTCCCTCAGCTCTTCACGACGATCCTGTCGTCGGGCCCGCCCACGCTCAAGTCCGTCTCGCTGCGCTGCCCGATGGGCGACGTCATCTCGGTGGACCCCGTGTACGACCTCATCCGGCCCTCGCTCAACGCGCTGCGCACGCGCTGTCCGGACCTCACCCTCATCGAGGTGCGCCGCTCGGAGATACTCTCGCCCGAGCCCGACCTGCACGTCCGCCTCGCGCCGTGGGACGGCGGCGAGCTGCGCTGGTTCAAGCGCACCGGCCGCCAGTTGCCCGCCCATCCCGGGTTTGCGTTCAGATATTGAGATTGGGGGGACCGAACTTTCATTGTGCTGTACTATGACACTGGAGCGAAGGACAAACTTCAATGACGTGTATGGCTTCCTGTTAGTGACGATATTAGAGTACATTGTAGTGTAAAGTACAGCATTGATGTGTGTCCCGACGAATTACGCTACAGAGGTTAGGCTACAACTCGAACAGTCTCGCTGACCGACAAGGAAAGAAATGGAAAAGAAAGCTGAAAGGTCCGTTTATAGCCCAGATGTCCGTTTGGCCGTCGCTTCATTCATGAATTGGCAAGTCGTAACGGTTCTCGTGAATCATCAGCAATTGAGTCACCCTTCCGGCGAGCAGGACACACCAAAGTATTTGTGCTGCATGGCCTCACGCGCAGTCAAACGCTCCGCATGGTCGTACTTGAACAGGCCATCAAGTAGGTCAAACGCCTCATCGCTCACGAACGGGGCGTTTTCTGGCTCGAGAAAATGCGACCAGGGTCGCCGTGGATAGCTACGGAGGTCGGAACAAAATGAGTAAAGGCCCGACTGAAAAGTAGGATGACTAACCGGTTGGTCAGGGTGAGCTCCTCGTCGAGCAGGACGTCATACTTCTCGAGGCAGATCCACAGATCGTCGGTGCCGAGTACTTTGGCGATGCGTCTCAGCTGCGATGCCTTGTCTGTCCCGCGGAAGAACGCGTCTTTCCGGAACACCTGCAGCAAGAGCCGGTCAGAGAAAATCAGGTGGGCGGGCACGAGGACACGGACGAGCGCGGCAAATATACAGCCAAAGGACCAGAGGTCGATCGAGTAGTCGTAGTATGTGTAGCCCGCGAGCAGCTCCGGCGCCTTGTAGTGCAGCGTGCTCACGCGCACGTTGTACGGGCGCCGCGGGTGGTAGAACTCCGCGATGCCCCAGTCGATGAGGCGTAGCTGCATTCGTGCGAGGCGGGCGTGAGTAGAGGACGCCGGGAACTCGGCAGAGAACGCACTTGGCGCCGCGTGTGGTCAATGACGACGTTGCCCGGCTTGACGTCGCGGTGCATGATCCCGCGCGAGTGAGCCCAGTCGAGCGCGCTTAGGAGCGCGTGCATGTAGAAGCGCACATCGTCTGGCTGCAGCGCGCCGAAGCCCGTGGTGCAGTCGACGTGCTCCAAGACGAGCGCCGGACTGTCCGATCCGCCTGGGTCGCGCACGATGTCGAGCACGCGGATAATGTTCGTCCCCCCGCGCAGGTTTTGCAGGATCTTGAGCTCGCTCTGGACCTTGCGCGGCTTGGTCGGCTTGAGGATCTTGATGATGACGCGCGCGGCTGTCGGGACATGCTTGCCCTCGAATACCTATTGCAAGATTAGCGCAGGAAGGTGTGCAAGTGCGACAAGGACGTGCCTCGCTGTATCTTCCATGGCCAACTTGCTGGCCTACTTCGTACGCCGTGCTATCTCCCCACGGTATTTCCAAGTTTTCTAAGGTAGATGACGAGGACTGCGAGCAGGCCACTATCTGTGCTCACCGTAGTCATACCAGTTGGGCCCAAGGACGGCGCACGCGTCCGCGTAGCAACGCGAGACAGAGACCACCTGGGTACTCATGTTGTTGGAGGCATGTAAACGCAGATCTTGCAGCACCAAGTCATTCGCGGGATCATCTTACTTATATAGGAACCTCCTCGCATCATATAGGAACGAATGAGATGCCGGCAGTGAAATTCTATAGCCTTCACTGCCCGCAGCAGCGGGAAGGCATGGACGGGACTGACTGTGCGCGGTGCTGACGTTGGCGCCGGAAGTCGATATGTCAGTACCAGCGCGTTGCTGAAGGTCGTGCAGGTTGGCCGGAGCAGCACGGAGGATGCTTGGTCATCGTCAGGAAGCGAGCACGCGAGCTGGCCGGGCCCGACAGTGACTAGTGACCATGGGGTGGAAGCATCTGCGGCGCAAGTCAAGGCGGTGAAGCATACGTCGCGTGCTAGGGCAATTATTGCCTTCCGCAGCCAGTTGTACAAGGTTTAAAGAGCAACATTGCATGGCAGAGCAGTCTGAGATCCATGTAAAGGCATAGAAAGGCGATGAAGTTTGTAGTCCACGTCGTCGCTGCAGCGCGGGACTGCGGAGGATGAGGTCAAAAAAGTCCCAGATCGCGAGAAAAGCATTTTCAAAGGCCTCCGTTCGAGTCCTGGAGAGGGCATGATAGTAGAACGAAAAGTGCAGGGGTTTTCAATATTTTCGAGTGGCAGATGAGAGTCGGCGAGGAAGGGTCCGGGAGTCCGGAACGGAAAGGACCGGAAGCGTATCCCGCACCGCACCGACGCCGGCGGCGACGACGACGGCGACAACGAACGCCAGAGCCCAGCGCAAGCGATAGCCGGAACGCAATGACTGTAACGAACCGCAAGCGACCCAACCCGGCCGACGACATACTTGGTGAGCTCGTTGTGGCGGCCTTTGATCAACGCCGTTGACGGCGACGAGCAGCCCTATCCGAGCCTGGAATGCAGATAGAATGCGACTCGTGTATGCTCGACCTTACCCACTCGATCAGGATCAAGTGCGCGCACCCAGTCTGCGAGCCCGGCGACGGCGTCGACATATGCCCATCCTGTTTTTGTCGCGGGGCAGAATTCGGCAAGCACAAGAACAACCACCCGTACAGAGTTATCGTACGTTCAATGATTAGTCGCTGTATGTCCGAGTTATATGTGGCTAACTTGGCACTTTGATCTAGGAAATGCACTCGTATCCTATTTTCACCGAAGATTGGGGCGCAGACGAGTACGTTCTCATCTCATCTCATAACTCCCAAACATTCTTATGATTCTTACAGAGAGCTCCTCCTCGTTGATGGCTTATTAAACTCGGGCATGGGCAACTGGCAGGCCGTCGCAGAACATATTGGCACGCGCACCAAGGAAGAGGTCGAGAAGCACTACAACGACGTCTACATCGACTCGCCGTTCTACCCGTTACCGGTTATGACGAACGACTTCTCGCATATTGACGCGGACGACTTCCGCGCAGCGAAACGGCGCCGCATCGAACGTATGAACGAACAGCCCATCGCCCCGCCACCACAACAGGTCGTCTCTCTCCCAGGCGTGCACGAGGTTGCGCACTACCTGCCTGGCCGTCTGGAGTTTGAAGTCGAGATCGACAACGAGGCCGAGGACCTGATCAAGGACCTTGAATTTGGGCTAGTAGACGCGTACGGCGGGGACCAGATTCCCGAGGACCCGAACGACGTGGACGTCAAGGCGCGTGCAAAATGGCTCGAGGAACGCGCCGCGCAGCAGCACGCGCCGGTAAACGGCAAGACGCTGCCTGGCATGTCGCTCCTGGTGAACGGCGACGGCGTCAAGAGCGAACGCACGACGCCCGCGCCGCCTTCTGACGATAAGAAGGCCGAAGACGAGGAAGAGGCTGTCGACCCGCCGCCGATGGAGAGCGCAGAGAGCATCGCATTCAAGCTCACGCTCATCGACATGTACAGCGACCGTGTCCGCAAGCGCAAAGAGTCCAAGGCATTCGTACTCGACCGCGGCCTTCTCGACATCAAACGCGTCAAGGAGAAAGAGAAGGAGCAGCAGCCCAAGGAATTCTCGTCCAAGTTCAAGGCGTTTGCGCGCTTGCAGACGGCCGAGGACTACGAGAGCTTCCTGAACGGCATGATCTGTGCGTTCCTTGCATCCATTCATACTTCGTTCTGACACGCTTTAGACGAGCTCCTTCTCCGAAAACGCATCATGAGCCTGCAAGAGTGGCGGCGGCTGGGTCTGACTTCGCCGCAGGAGGTGGAAAAGTACGACCGCGAGCGCGCACAACGGACGCAGCGGCAGGCAATCGAGCGCGGGTACTTTCCCTTGGACGCGACGACGAAGAAGGACATCCTGAGCGCGACGCCTCAGCCGCAGCCAGAGCGCCGCCCGCCGCGCGCGCCATTGCAGCTGCAGACGGCGCCGTCGCTGCACCTGCTGAACGCGGCGGAGCAGACGCTGTGTGCGCAGTTGCGCATCCTCCCGCGGCCGTACCTCGTCATCAAGGAGACGCTCGTGCGCGAGTTCGCGCGCCGCGGCGGGCGGCTGCGGCGCAAGGAGGCCAAGGAGCTCGTGCGCATCGACGGGAACAAGGTCACGAAGATCTGGGATTTCCTCGTCCAGGCTGGCGTGCTCAAGCTGCCGACCCTGGCCCTCGAGTCCGGCGATGCCCTGCCGCCTCCCGAGGCAGCGCCGCTGCAGATCGAGGCGCCACCCCCGCCTCCGCCAGTCGAAGTGGCCGCGCCGCCGCCGGTGTATATGAACGGCACGTCGACGTCTTCGTCTACGCCGTTCTCGTCGTTCTTGCCCATGACATGATTGTGCTTTTAGTTGTAGATGCGCTATGCGGTATATTTATATGTATTTTAGAAGGGATTAGTCGCTGAACATTGCTCTCGATACTTGCTAGCAACATCAGTCTTTGATCTCAGGCTGAGAGCTTTGGCTATCGACGCTGATGTCCTCGACAGTGTTCCGCGCGCTTCGTTGCCACACTACATGCTACTGCAGACGACAACGCTTTGGGCGTTGTAGCAGACATTGCCAACATTGGCATCCCTTCCTGATGAGCGCTCTTATCGCTGTGTGTGGTAACGCGTGAGACGGCGTCTTCCTTGCTGCTGCGGACGGCGAGCACTGGCTGACTGTCCCATTTGCAACCGCCGTCAACGCGTCACGCAATGACCCCTGACCTCGTGCTGCCTGCCGGCCAACAGTAGCTCGCCGCCGGCTTGATCGTTAGGCCGGTCTAGGGTAACGACGAGAGCCGTTATCGCTGCGGACGGCGACACGAGGCCTGTTCTCATCACCGCAAACAACGTTCCAGGCTGGGTTCCTTCACACGCCCCACTCACAGTCATCGCCTAGCGCGCGCATCACGCAACCCCCGATATCTTTTGTGCATTGTCCATAAGAGGTTGGCCGTTGCCAGCCGAGTCCCGCGATGGCTGCCTCTGACCTCGTCGTCTCCGTCTCCCGCGTTTATGCGGATGCTTGTGCCGAGCTGGGCCCTGAGTGGTACGACTATGGTACGCACGTCGTTGTCCAAGCTGCTCGGCGCTGATAGCTTGCAGACAAGCTGCAGATTCAGTGGGGGCCGCAGGAGCCCTACGAGATCATGCGGCGTATCGGGCGTGGCAAGTACAGCGAGGTTCGTGCATCTGCCCCGGTCGTCCCTATCGTTAATTCTGACTATCTTCGTATTAGACATTCGAGGCTCTCCATCTCCCCACGTCTGGAACGGTCGTGATCAAAGTCCTCAAGCCCGTCAAGCGCAAGAAGATCAAGCGCGAGCTCAAGATCCTACAGAACCTGAGCAACACCTCGCCCGTCAACATCATCCGCCTGCTCGATATTGTGCGCGATGTAGACTCCAAAATTCCCAGCCTCATCACGGAGTACGTCGACAACTGCGACTTCCGCACTCTCTACCCCCGTCTCTCCGCCGAAGACGTGTGCTTCTACATGTTCGAACTGCTTAAGGCGCTCGATTGGGCACACGCCCGTGGGATAATGCACCGCGACGTGAAGCCGCATAATGTGATGATAGACGATTCACGCCGTATGGTACGCAGAATTGTTGGTCTTCCTGTCCCATTCTCCTCACACTCTCTACAGTTGCGGCTTATCGACTGGGGTCTCGCAGAATTCTACCACCCAGGCGTGGCGTATAACGTCCGCGTCGCGTCGCGGTGCTACAAAGGACCAGAACTCCTCGTCGGATACGAATACTACGACTATAGCCTGGATCTGTGGTCGTTAGGCTGTATGCTGGCTTCTATCGTGCGTATTATCCGCCCTATCGCTAATGAAAACTCATTGCGTTCGTGCGCGGCAGATCTTCCGTAAAGAGCCCTTCTTCCACGGACGGGACAACAACGACCAGCTGGTGCGCATCGCCAAGTTTCTCGGGACAGACGGCCTCAACGACTATCTCGACGCGTACAACATCCCGCTCGACCCGCTCTTCAACGACATCCTCGGCCGGTTTGCACATCCCCCTTCGTTTTGTTCGCTCGTTTACTCATGGAAGTAGGTATCCAAGGAAGCCGTGGACCTCGTTTATCACGTCCGAGAACCAGCGCTACGTGTCCAATGAGGTAGTTGACTTCCTCGACGGTCTCCTGAGGTATGATCATGCGGAGCGTTTGACGGCGCAGGAAGCTATGGCACACCGATATTTCGGTGAGTAATTTGCAGTGTGACGATAGAGCTGGGCTGATGCAACACATCGGCCAGACACGGTACGGAATGCTGAGTGAATAGCGAAGGCACATCCATGCGTGTCATTTCTACCCACTGGCTGCCAGTCGCGCTGCAGGATCGCTGTGGATCTCGTACGATTGTCGCTCTCCATCCATGTATGACATAGAAATTCTAGGATTGATACTATTGGGGTTACAAACCGCTTTCGATGGCAGACGCGAAGAAGCTAAACAATACATGAGCAATAAGGAATCCGCAACAACTACTCTACAATACGTCCCTCCAAAAAAACCGGCGCACTCTATCCTGGTCCATAAATTTCTCTTCGTAGTGTTCCTGAGTATCCCTGTCGAGCCTGGCGAAATTTTATTCAGCCTGTTCGGTCACAGGTTGGCAAGACTCACGTCAGATTCACGTCTAAGGATATGTCACGGGAGGCCAGATAACCGTCGAGCAAGAAGGCAATGACCATCCAACTGCCAATGCCGCCGCGGTCCGTCTCGTCCCACAATTGGATGGTTTCCAGGTCTGGCGCCTGCTCCATCCAGGAGTCTATATTGTTCTTTATGGGCATGACGACCTGCCACAGAATCACCCGCGTTGAGGCGCGAGTATGTATCGACCCATCCCAGCCGAGCACTCCCATGACGATGAGCGTGTGCAGCTGCGGCGGCATGTGCGTGAGGGTGGGCAGCAAGCATGAAATGAGGGTAAGGACGGTCACTGCGGTGAACCCGCCAAGGCTGCCTGCCATGACTCCGCCACATTGTCTGATGCTAAGTTCGGTCAGTCGATCCTGGATTGGCAAAGAGATGACTTCCTCCAGTGGACGAAGGAACGGCTGCCAATTAACCCAGAATATTTCGCGCAAGCGCAAGACACGAAGATTGGGCGCGTGCGCGAGCAAGGAATGTAGATAGGGTGCCTCAAGCTCACACCAGATGAGCTCGAGCGTATGAAGAGCTGGAAACGTCCAGAAGTTTGAGTCGGGTGCATGCAGCTGATGTCGGTATAGCGAGAGAAACTCGATGCGCGCGAAAAGACTGGCGTAGTCTGGAAGCGGAAACTCCAGCGTTGTCACCGTCCAGGGTACATCAGGCGCGTTCAGCCGGATTGGCTCCTGCGGGCTACCAAGCGCTAAGCGAGTTATTGATGCGCGGCCCGACGTGGAAAGGCACTGCACGAGGCCTGTCGTGCGACGCAGGTCACCGGCGACGTGGAGCACCAGGTCGTCGACATTGACGCATTGCACAAGCAAACGGTCCACAGCTGCTTTCAGGTCCTTCCACAACACAGCACGACGTCGTCTGAGCTGAAAGCGTTTGGACGAAAACACCGGCTGCATCGCATGTTCGCAGGTCAGGTCAGGCAAGTACCGCATCTCACGCGGCAACTCCAGCCGCCGCACAGCTCGCGCGAGCTCGGGTCTGCCCGCGACCGCGCGGGCGAAGAGGATGCAGGTTTTCGCATTGCACAGCGAGACATCGGTGTAAAGAACGTCCGTTGCGCACGCGTACCATGCGCGACAGACGAGCGTACAGGCTCGGAGGCTGGCCGGTGAAGGTGGATCGAGTGGCCCAAGCCAGCGGTGCCCGCGATCGTCGCGGCCGAAGTGGGCACGGGCGGCCAGGATGCGAAAGATGCGTAGCTGGATCTCTGGCGGAAGATGCGTGGCGGGGTTGCGCGCGTTCGTATGTTGCGTCCAGCGTCGCTTCGATTCGGACAGGTGCTCCTGGAGCGGCACCAGGCATTCATAAATAAGCAACCAGACTGCAACACAGACCACACAGAGCAGGATGGCTGGCCAGAAAATCACAACGAAGACAACCTTTGCCATGACCCAGAAAACTGTGGCAATGCGCTCTGATAGTGCCATCGCCTCGTTATATGGCGATTGGGGATCGCGCGGGGATCAAGTCGAATAGTCGATTGCGAGGGGTGGCTATATGAACGAGAGCCGTACTGTGCAATTATGGCGCTAGGAAATGGGCCGCTGACATGTCAACTTGGAGGAAGGGTAGCGTCATGGCTCTTATTGTGCCCGGAAGCTTGGACTTGGAAGGGAGCCGCGGTTGCAATAGAAGGGCCGGCGGTGCTGCAGTTGGCAAGCATTACAACTTCTGAGTTCAAATGTCCAATCATCCTTGTTTCCTTCCTCCCATCGTCTGTCCTTCTAAACACGCACAGCGTCATCACATGCATTCAAAAATGGTCGCCGTCACTGATATCGGTGCCGACGAAGGCGCATGATTCTGCGTCCAGTACCAGATTTCTGCGAGCGCCGAACTTGACCTTAGGCTTTCGCAATGCTGCCATCCTGGATGCCTTCGCTCACCCCCCAAAATTTTGTAACCTGGCATGTGGAGGCTGTACTAAGTGAACTCAACTTCACTCAACATGGACCTGCCATCGTTGCATTCGACTTTGGTACCAACCCCGTCGCATCGGGCCTCCTTGCAGGACGTCAGGGTCTTTCTCGTTGCATCTCGGCACTCTGAATTCAAGCCGCGGTAATTATTCATTCCCACGTCTTATCTGCCTGATACATTCCAATTGGATGGACATGTCGAACTTCACTGGCGATTCCTGCGCTCGATAAGACTTTTGCATGACTGTTCCCGCGCAACATGCTGGGGTTATCTCTCGACATGTTCTAATGATCTCATTTACCCAATGCCTTTCTCCCCCTGTTTGCGGAGTGTCTCTCACATTTCGAGACAGACTGGACTCAAATCCTTGCCGGCGCTCTTCCCGCCCACTTCCCGCCGTCACGCCTCGATCGCAATTACTCTATGACTTCAGATAAAAGGCACTGAACAACCTCTACTCTCACTCGCCCATTAATAAGTCGTTCTGCTCCCTCAGTCGTCCTAACTCGCGCCGTCGACAGGTCAAAAATTCTACCGATTCTCAACCAGCCAATTCAATCACCCACCGACGCCATGTTGCACGTATACTTCGATGGCGAACTCCTCAACTCCTTCGTCGGTGATGTGCTTGACGACGAATTCTCGGCCCTCGTCTACAGCGCCGGAACCGCCGCGCAGCGTCGCCGCATCCCTAGCGAGTACCCAGCGTCCATTCCCGAGAGCCAGGTGCCCGTCCGCGAGAGCCCAGCGCCTATCCGCAAAAACCCGATGCCCGCCTGCGAGAGCCCGGCGCCCATGCGCCAGGACGCAATGCCCATGCACGAGAGTGCGGTGCTCGTCCGCGAGTGCCGCAGGCGGCGCGTCCGCGACGGCCCCGAGCGCCGCGTCCCGAAGCCCGAGCGCGCCCAAGTCGTCATCCCCGAGCCGTGCTCGGCCGAGATAGACTACGTCGACGACCCCGAAGACACCACGGCTGACTATATCTACGGGACAGCCTACATCGAGGGCGCGACGGAGCCACCGCGGCGCAGGAGCTCGTTCCGCGAGGCGATGATCCGCGAGGGCGTCCTCAGACCCATCCCGGGCTGCACGATGCTCATCAACCCGCTGCTGTACGACGAGTACATGCGCCGGAGGCAGGTCGAGGCGATCATGGCCCAGCCCTCCGCCGCGCAGCTTATGCTCGAGGATCTCCGCAAGAACGGGCTCAACTCCGAAAGATTCAAGGGGTTCAAGAAGTCCCCTAACTAATTATATTTCTCGCTGTTGTCACTTGTGACTGCTTTCCTATCTGCTGTTTCCTCGCTCTGCGATTGCTTTCTCCTATTTTCCTTGACTCACCACTGCGCTCTGTAATATTATACTGTACTGTCATGCGTCTAATAAGGATCATTCGGAGTACGCAGTTGGACTACAGAACTCAGGTGAAACCTCATGATCAGCGACTATTAGATTTATGGTGCAGAGATTCAATATGGCTCCAGACTGCAGACACGGAGGCCGTGCTAACTTCAAAATTTCTATGGCACGCACCTATTTTATCGAATCCCTACTGAGGATGTGTCTAATTAAAGAAGCTGGAGCTATTGGCACATTATTTACTGCCCGATCATAGCCTGGGAGCGTGCTGAGCTGTTAAAGCAGGGAGTCCAGGGTCGGTTGCTTCCGCTCCGATGCTCCTCGCTTGCATCCACATCCCACCGAGCTTCCAGCGATATGTCCGGCGCAATCCTTACCTCCTTCTTCCCTTTGTTATAGCAATCGCGCTGTATATCTTCAGTCAAACGCTCGTCAATCCATGGACGCCGTCTACTGTGAAGACTCCAGCGCAAGCGCAGCCAGCTAACCTAGACACCGAATCCGACCTGCCGCCGCCGCCTGCGAAGCATGAAGTTCTCCTGGTCACTGCATTCTATCCGCACTCGCATTCCAAGCACGCGGTGTCCGAGTTCAAGCGTTCTTTGACGGCGTTCCTGGGCCAAATTGCGACGGACGTCTACCTCTATGCGCCGGCATACCTCGTCCCGCTCGTCGAGTCTTTGAGACCTGCTGGTTATAACGTGTTCGTAAACACTACGTTTACCAGCCCATTCGACGTTCCGCCACTGGCAGCTGTCGGACGGGCGGCGTTCGAGGCCCTGGTCGCGCTCGATAGCGCGAAACATAGTCTTGGGCCGGAGCTATCTGCCTTCCTGACCTCTAAGTCGTATTTCCTCTCTGCTGCTGCCCACTCGGCTCGCTCTGGAGGTCGCAAATACCGCCTTGCATTCTGGGTGGATGCAGACACGTTCCAGACGTCGCGACACGCATACCGGCACTGGCCCGATCCCAATCGCTTCGACGAGGCACTCGCGACGACGAAAGTACAGGAGGACGCTATTCTAGTCCCCATGGAGCTCGACCCGCCAGACCAGCTCCGGGCCTGGACGGCTGCAGACGGCCCAGTGGCAGCGGATGGCTCGTGGAGCGAAGGTATGTGTCGTGTCCGATGCACCGCGCCGGCGCATTGCTGACCTGAGCGGCGTGGCCCAGGCTCGTTCTTCGGCGGCAGCCTGGGCGCGGTGGACTGGTACGCACGCACGTACTACACGTATTTCGAGCACTGGCGCAAGCTCGGCAAATTCGTTGGCGACGACCAGGCGCTTATGAACGTCCTCATGCTCATGTACCCCGACCGCTTCGCGACGGTGTGGAACCGCGATTTCGACGCGCCTTCTGCACGCATTCCCAAAGACCCGCGCGAAGGCGCGCTTGGGTACTGCGGCGACCCATGGTAAGTTCTACCTAGGCCGCCTTGCTTGGTGTCAACGATTTGCAGGTTTTACTACCTCTTCTGGCTCGCGCGCGAGGACGAGAAGGCGCGCATGAACGAACTCTGGAGGAAGGAATGGCGCTGGGACTTCTGGAGCGACCGCGCGCCATGCCGCGATACCCGCGCGCTCGCTGTACGCACGGTGTTGCAGAAAACGTATGGCTTGGGGTGGAAGGCGCCTCCCGCCCCCCTCAAAGTATCTGAGGAATCCTGGATATGAACCGCCCGCCGCACACCTGTATACCACGGCTACCATACCTGCTCTATTATCTACTTGAGCATCCAGATCGCTCTATGTATCCCGGATCGCCAGGCACGTGCGGCTCAAACATCGCCACTGATTCACGAGGATCGCATTTGCCCAGCTGTGCTCGTGTTGCGGGCGTATTCTATTTCAAAGAGATTGTACATACTGTGGCACAAGGGGACATGCTTTCGCCAGGTCGAGGGCCTCGGCGGTTACGGGCTGCGCTCCCGCATGGGTTGTCTTACAAACATAAATCTTCAGTGCTTCCACTTCGCAGCCCTGAGAGGCCGAATGATCCGTCTTGTCGGTGCTTGCCCCAGCGTGCTGGAGGGTATATAGTAAGTGGCGTGTTCCTCGGCCACACTTGCCCGCCCTTCTCCCGTACATTCGCGCGCCATGACCGAGACGCGGTCTTCCACGGACAAGGAGAAGCGCGAGCAATCGCCGTCACCATCGCCGTCAGCGGCTGGCGTCGAGGAGGTCGCCGAGTACGACGCGGCGTTGGTGCGCAGAACGATGTGAGCCCGCTTTTTTTTAGCAGCCCCTGCCATTTTGCATCTGTTCTGCATACTCACCGTTCCGCGCTCCAAGGCGCAAGGTCGATCTGCATCTGCTGCCCATTCTCGGCGCGTTGTACGCGTTCAACCTCATTGGTTCGTTCCCTGCGGCACCCGCCCGCCGAAAATGAATTGAAACGCTCATCATGAACGCAGACCGGTCCAACATCGGTCTTGCACGCGTCGTGGGCGCGGGCGAGGAGCTGCGACTGGATATCGACCCTCGGTACTCGATCATCGCCCTTATTTACTTCCCACCGTACATCCTGCTGGAGTTGCCCTCTAATCTTCGTACGCCAAGCTCCATGTTTTTTCAAGCACTCACTTCTCACACCCTCTCAGTGCTCCGCAAGTACGCTGCTCGAACAGAATGGTACTCCCTTATTGAAAACATACAGGATCGGCCCTGCACGATGGCTGGGCACAATCTCGCTTCTGTGGGGAGCAGCGATGCTCAGCATGGGATTCGTGAAGGACTGGAAGGCCCTCGCAGGCTTGCGCGCACTCCTCGGTGCATGTGAGGCGGGCTGGTTTCCCGGGTACGTTGAATCTTCCCTCCCTCCTCTCTCCCTCAACGCGGCAGCGCGCTTAATGGCGTCTCACGTCGGGTAAATTAGGTGCATCTACCTCATCTCGACGTGGTATATCCGGCGCGAAGTGCAGACGCGCTTGGCCATCTTCTACCTCACGTGCGTGCTCCCCGGCTACCCCCATGTGATGACCGCGAGACGCTCACAAGGGGACGCCCTGCGGAATAGCTCGACGCTTGTGGGCGGCTTCCTCCCGATATTTGCGTATGGTGTTTCGACGATTGGCGAGGCGAGTGGTTTGCTCGCTTGGCGCTGGATCTTTGTGCGTTCGCGCGTGGCTGTGGCAAACGGCAAATTTACTCCCATCGTCCTCTCCGCACCTAGATCATCTGCGGAATCATCACCTGCGCCTTTGCACTTCTTGCCTTCCCTCGTAAGCTCATAGTATTACGCACTGGATTGTCCTTGTTGATAGGACGCATTCCTGCAGTCATCGTTGACTTGTGAGTTGCCGACCATCATCCTTTGTGCCAATGTTAATTCTTTTAGTCCGGATCGTGCTACGTTCCTTAAGCCCGAAGAGCAGCAGCTAGTCAAAGATCGCGTAGAACATGACCGCGCGGATTCTGAACCGGATGCCCTTACATGGCGCAAGGCGGGCGAGTATGCTTTAGACCTGAAGCTGTGGGCGTTCGGCCTCATGTACATGTGGTAAGTCGCGTCTCGCAGAGCTCATCTTAAACTGACTCGTACTGCAGCTCGACGATGCCCTCATACGTGAGATTCTCGCTAGTACGAGTTCGCATCCTCGCTGACTGAGTGACGCAGGCGTTCTCGTTCTTCCTGCCTGTTATCCTGCGCGGGATGAACTTCAGCGTGCGCGACGCGCAGCTTCTGGTGCGCCGGCACCCCACTTGCTCTAGATGCCCGCGCATCTCTATGCTGAGTCTCGCATTCTCCTGTTTCTAGTCCTCCCCGCCGTACATCTTCGCCGTGCTTCTCGGCCTTGTCGTCTCGCGCATCTCGGATAAGGTGAACATGCGCGGGCCTTTCATCCTCGCGCAGACGGCCATCACAATTATTGGTCTTTGTCTCACCGTAAGCCTTACCATATCTTTCCCTAGTATTCATGACAAGGCTCTTCTGCAGGCGTTTACCACGTCACATGCGAGCCGTTACGCCGGGACGTTTCTCGGGCTGTTTGGCTGCCAGGCGAACATCCCGTCTGTGCTTGCGTACCAGGCGAACAACATCGCCGGCCAGGCCAAGCGCTCGTTCTCCAGTGCCCTCGTTATCGGGCTAGGTGGTATCGGAGGTACGATCTCTATTTCCCTCCCGTCTGACTGGCTGCGGGATGCTCATCGGTGGTTTCAACCCAGGAATCATCGCCAGTGTTGCCTTCCGCGAGAAGGTGCGTCTCCTTTTCTGACTTGTGCGATTTGGCCACGAGCTGCTCATGCGGTTCGTCGTTTCAGGACGGACCAAAATACACGCCGGGCCTCGTAACGAGCATCGCGTGCCAGGGACTCATGCTGGCCTGCTGCTTGAGCACGACGGCGTGGTTCGCGTATCGCAATAGACAGGTGCGGTCTGGGACTGGGCCGCTGATCGAAGGGCGTAAGGGCTTCTTGTACACGCTGTAACGAGATTTATGACTGGGATCAGTGTCCTTGGGTGAAAATGTATAAACAGGGATGATATCTGGATAAAATCTTGCTTGATATGTCAAAGCTTACGGAGCTTTATGTTCGAATGCGTTCGAAATCATTGTCCGTGGGTCTGCAGACTCGGAGCTCGAATAAGACTACTTCTTCTGTTGTTCTACCTCCGCCGGCCGAGAAATTCTGGGGCTATCGACCCAGCGCGTGATACGCACAGGTCAACCGTATCTTATTGTAGCCGCTGTGGTGGATTCAACTAAGAAGATACTATTTACATTACTACGGAAGTCTCTCAGCGATCTGAAACACGACTGACTTGTCTCCTGTCTCCACAACATCTCTCACGATGAATCTGCCCGTCGTCTCACGCGCCAGGTTAAACTGCCCCGGTGTGTACTTGAGACAGCTGTTCGTGAGAACATAGCGCTTTGCGCCACCGACGTGCACGGAGATGAGCGTCGTGGCAGCCTTGACGGCGCCAATGTCGGTCTGCACAGGCACGAGATAGAATAGGTATTCCGTCTCATCTTTCCTGTCGTGCTCGAGGCTACATTCCGGGTCGAACTGGCGACCCACCAGGCCCGAGAAACGGCGCATCTCGGGGTGGTGGTAGAAGTCCTCAATGACGCTCTCGTCGGCATCCGTGCCGATGGCGCGGACCACCTGCATCTCGGACAGAACGAGGTCTCCTGGGCGCGTCATGCGGCTGAGCATTGGCCCGATACGTCCAGGTAGATCGTTGCCCTCCTGAAAGCCCAGGTTGGTCACAACTGTGACGAAGCCGTCTGTAGCAGCAGCGGATGCCGGCTTGGGGATATCGTCCGAGTGGCACACGTAGAAATCTGCGATGAGGTATTCGAAGCGCTCGGCACCGACTATAGGGACGAGGGCTTCGCGCATCGTCGCCTCCGACGAGGGGTTGATGTCGATGCCGACATAGCTGGCAAGCTGAACCCCGGCGATGAGCAGATGTGCGAGGATGGCGCGGGACTTCCACGGCTCTGGGCCAAGCTCGACGTAGCGCACGGGCCGGCCGTTGGCGAGTAGCGCAATTCGATGCGTGGACGCGAGGAGAGCATCGCGGAAAGAAGGCCCGTCACGCCCGGCGCAGAGGCTGCCGCTCTCGAGTGCCATGCGGTTGATATTCGCCATAGTATCGAAGATTTGAGAAAGCGAGTCGTCCCCTTTTGAGGCTGGCTGTAGCTGAATGCCGTCTGGGGCATACTTGTCTGAGTTGTCGAGGATGATGATCTGTTCGAGTTTGACTGTGCTGTTGGCGGAGATGGCGTCCGCGACCAGGTCGTTGAAGCGAGGCAAGGAATCGATAGGCATGATTGGAAGGGGTGTAGTGAGACTAAGGACCCGTAATCATAGGACGCTGGAGTGGCCCAGGAGGCCTCATATATAATAGCTCAGTCGAGATACCCGCAGCGCTCACGGCCCAACTGCTGACGACAGGTAACAGTGGCCCCTCACGTCAAAATAAAAGCGTGATTGCTCTACGTGTCAGACGCGGACTGTGTACTGGCATAAATCAAACTCTGTGTTCTGCGCCAATAAGTTCCCGTTGATGCACTCTTTCGTTCACTGCCGATCTATATCAACAACAAAAATCAAACGCGAAAGAAAAGAAGTGTGACGACCAAGGGAATAGGGGGTATCACAGTGCTCGCAACGACTGGCAACGCGAGGTCGCAACGAAATCCGCGACAAAAGTCGCAGCACCTCGCAATACCTCGCAACGCCCACTCGCATCATACTGACTCGCAACACCCTCTTGGCACAGGAAGGCATTGCCATCATTCTCTTTATCATCCGTCCACAAAACATGTAGTCTTGCATATTTCTCGGTACTTTATAACGACGGAGTGCACGGTGTTGCGAGTAATGTTGCGAGGGCTATCACAGCACTTGCTCGCAACGCTGTCGTCGCAACATTTCTTTGCGAGCTCGCTGTAATACCCCCTAAAGTTGCGGTATACAGTAAATGACATTTGGCTGATCTCCACGATGACGCGTGTAAGTGACGTGCAGGAGAGTCGAGCTTTGCCACGGCCACGGCCACATGTGCCACATGCGTATGCCGCAATTGCATTCATTGGCGATGATCCGGACGACTTCTCATGCCCCGGAGGGTCTTACGAAGCGGTCCGTTCTGCTGTGATAGGACAAGGAGAGGTGCGACGTTCCGCTGTCGTCATAACAAGTCTCAAGACGTTTGGGGCTGCAAAAACGGACGCTCCGCCCTCCCGCCTTGCCTTGTACCAACCCGAATATGGCTTCCCAGAACGGAACGCCAGACGCTTCTGCCGATGTTGCCTCAGAAATAGTAAACCGTGACAAAGAGCAGGTGACTCGAGGCGGCATCGAGCAACTGGACACTGTCCTGACCTATCCAGAGGGGGGCCTATCAGCCTGGAGTGTATCCATCGGCTCGTGGTGCAGCATGATGGCAAGTCTTGGGCTTGTCAACTCCATCGGCGTCTTACAGGCGCTTGTGTCGACAACGCTGCTGCCGTCTTACTCGGCTGAGGCCATTGGGTGGATCTTTGGCCTCTACGTATTCGTCTCATACTTCTGCGGCTTGCAAATCGGCCCCATCTTTGACGCTCGGGGTCCGAGGGAGCTCATGTTTGCTGGGAGTGTTTGCATTGTCGCGAGCATCTTTGCCCTCAGCTATTGTACCAGTGCGCTATCATCTTTCTGGATATGATACCCTGCTGATGTAAAGTTATTCAGAATACTGGCATTTGATACTTACGCTCTCCATTCTTAACGGCATCGGCTCGTCTCTACTCTTTACACCCGCCATGGGTGCTATTGCTCATTGGTTCGACCGGCGGCGCGGGACTGCAAGCGGCTTCGCTTTCATCGGCAGTGGGCTTGGTGGCGTCATCTTCCCATTGATGATACAGTCTCTCCTACCTACGACAGGCTGGGCATGGACCATGCGGACACTAGGCTTTGTGTTGCTCGTCCTTTGCATCGCGGGAATAGCACTGTGTCGCAGCAGGTTGCCGCCCCAGGCGAACAAAACCTCAGTTCGTAACATGCTTCCCGCTCCGCGCATCATGCTGGACCCTGCCATGGCAGTCTCAACAGCGGGCGTTTTCTTCATTGAGTGGGCCTACTTCGTGCCCATCTCATACGTACCCAGTTACTATCTCGCACGCCAGGGTCTATCCAATTCGGAGAGCGTTACGTCGGGCAGAGCCGCATTTGCGTACCAGCTGCTCGCCATCCTGAACGCTGTCTCGTGTATCGGGCGCTTCCTCACGGGCTACATAGCAGACCACGTCGGGCGGTACAACACGATGATCATGTGCAATTGCATCTGCCTCATCGCGGTTGCTGGATTGTGGCTTCCAGACGCATTGGCAGGCGTGGACACGATCATCGCATTCGTCGTCGTCTTCGGCCTCGCGAGCGGAGCGAACATCACGCTGATACCGATCTGCGTCGGTCAGCTGTGCGACACACGCGATTACGGCCGCTACTACGCGACTGCGTATACGATCACGAGTTTTGGTTGCCTCACGGGCATACCCATCGCTGGCAGTTTACTTACTGCTACGAAGGAACGAGACCAGAGTAGGCAGAGCTATTGGGGACTCATCCTGTTTGCCGCTCTTAGTTACGTTGGAGCTATCGCATGTTTTCTGTGGGTGAGAGTTTATGTAAAGGGATGGAATTGGAGGATACGGTGGTAGAATTAAGTGGCCTGCCGGCCCAGTTTCATCTTCATATTCGACTAACGATGTGCAAATGGACACGCGGGCATGTTGACTCAGATCTTTTGGATTAATTAGATCTTACTTTACTGTGCATTTCATTGAATCCAGCTGCTCATTTAAGTACGGTGCCAGGTTCGGCTGCTGATCAGCGCTTCAGCGCGGAGCGCTGAGCCCCGATCCTGAGTGTTGCAGTACCAACTCAGCCCGGCGACAATAGCACTTGTGCCTGATTGCTAGCCATGTTCATCCGTCTCACAGTACCTCTAGAGATTGCGCCGAGCGATGTTCTGAGTCGCGCAGTCGTTGATCCCAACGATCCGATGCGCGAGTTCGCACCACCGTCCACCGTGCCCATTCACGCAGCTATCGTCACCACTCCTGACTCGGATGACAACACCAAGGCAACTTACCGACACCAGGACCCCTGGCTTATATGGGATGCTCTCCTGCAGCATCATGATGCTGGGCCATCTATCTACGCCCGCTTGTCGCTGTATGGGCGAGTTTATTACGTCATCGGCGCCCGCACGCTGCATGTGAACCCTCAGACAACTCCCGCGGACGCGGAGGACGAGGACGAGAACTCAGGTTTATTGGGGCCTTCTCCTCTGAAGGTTGTTGAGCTCGAGTATGTCCAAATCACCAAAATGAAGGACGGAACTTTGGGATACATGGAATATGGTCCGTAGACTGGCATTGGCAGAGTTGACTTTTGTTCATTCCTCCGCATACCTTTTCTTGAAATTCCCAAAATGCAGGTACCGTACTTGACGTGCAACGTGAGCCGTATGATGCACATCTCACAGCACCTCGCTGACGAAGTTCCAATCCAGTCTCCCACGCACGCAGATGGACGCATGATCATCCAATTGCCACGCGCGTGCTCAAAGGCGCGGGCATTGGCGTTGGAGTCGCAGCCACAACTCCCCTTATTGTTGGAGGAATTTTGGGTGCTATTGGATTCACCGCGGGCGGCGTGGCGGCAGGTGAGTATGAGGGATATGGTCACGAGATGGGTCTGCCCGTGCTAAGACACTCGTTTGCGAACGCAGGCTCCATTGCAGCAGGCATTCAAGCGGGGATAGGCAACGTTGCGGCGGGGTCGCTCTTCGCGATCTGCCAGTCAGTCGGTGCGGCGGGAATGGCGGCTGGCACTGTGGTTGGTATCGGCGGCGGGGCTGCAGCTGCGACTGTCGCTGGTGACACGCTCATTAGTGAGGTGGCAAGGCGCCGCGCTGCGGGAGAACCTGAGGAGTCGAACGAGAACTCTCAGCAGCAGGAAAACTAGATAAGATTCAAGGTTTCCAAAGCTGGGAGCCGTCTTGTTCTGGGCGCCCATAGCGAGAATATTGAAGGCTTGGTGCTATTGTAGCTCATAGACATGTGAGGGTTCCTAGCTGCAATCAAACTACGGCTACAATGGAAGCCGACCCGTACTACTTGTATCACTAACAGTACCATTGCCATCGGGCTTGGGACTCATGCCTCGTACCTACAGTATTGTAGTATATCATCACTGCTAAGATTCCCTTTACGATCAAGCTTCCATGCCCTCGTAGTAAGGTTCCCCGACTCGAATCACCGACACCATGTGGACGGAGAGCCACGGACCGCTTTGGTCAACTCGGAGGATCCTCTAGCATACATTGTCACCTCAGGCTGTCCAGGTCCTTGAATATAGTAACCAGATAGTAACCGACCCCACACTTTAACCAAGCGCTTCGAGTTATTAGCCACAACGTCGAGAGGATCAGTCAGCAACGTGAATCGCTGTTACAAGGCTAGCATAGTACTGTACTACGGGTATGTCGACAGCCGCTGAGAGCTGTGTTACACCCAACTCAGATATGATAGCGTGACATATTAGCCACAGCGATGGATTCCTAAGTAGTAAGTACGCTTGCGGCAGCGCTCAACTCACAGTAACAATCGAATACTAATTGTGGAGCTCATTTGGCAACTCTAACACAGTCGAGACAAGCGCAAGCGACGCAGCCGACCCTCACGAAGATCCTGCACGAGCGGAGAAAGAACGGCAGCAGGCAACCCTCGAAGAGAAGGGCATCATAAATACTGTATGAATGTGGTCTAGCCCTTTTATTGTCAATAAAGTATGTTACTAGGCGACGATGTAGGAATGAGCGTTGGGATGATATGCAGATTGTGCGAAAGGGAGCGAGGGAGGAGCAGCGTTCCGGAAAAGGGGCCATATGGATAGCTAAGGCACTATATGATTGGGATACTGGGCTTTCGGCCAGAGGTTTATGCGCCGTAAGGTGCATCATGGACCGTATGGATGAGCGCGTCGGCGTGAGCGTTGCGCGGTTTGATGTCGCATTCGAATGCCGTCGGGAATCTAGATAAGCAAAGTAGCCGAGATGAGCACTACCGGCAAGTCAAGCCGTGCACAAGCGAAATGGGTACTCACACGACTGCGCCGCCAGTATACTCGACCTTGGGGGTAATCGGTTGCCCGTCCTTGCCGATCTTCTTGCTGATTTGGAGGGTGGCAAGCGTGTTGGAAATTAGCAGGTAGAGGGAGGCCTCGCCGAGCTGGCGGCCGGGGCACACACGGCGACCAAAGCCGAAGACGAACTCGCGCGGGTCCGTCTGTGGGTCGGGCCCCAGGTAGCGCTCGGGGCTGAAGGTCTCCGGGTCGGGGTAGACCTTGGAGTCGCGCGTGTAACCCCTGTGTTTATTCGCGTGAGATTCGAAATGGGGAACCGAAAGCAATGCGACGCTGACCAGACGTTGGGAATGAGGATGGTGTTCTTCGGTATGGTGTAGCCGTTGTACGTGCTCTCCGTGCTAGAAGAGTGCGGGAGCGCCTGGGGCGCGACAGGACCCCAGCGCAAGACCTCCTTGACGACCGCTTCGACGTACGGCAGGCGCTCGCGATCCGCCCACTTGGGCAGCGCGTCGGGCCCGATCACGCGGTCGATTTCCTCCTGCGCCTTGCGCTGCGCGTCGGGGAAGAGCGTCATGCAGAGGAAGAAGGTGTAGGTAACTGACACCGAGGTGTCTGCGCCGCCGGTGTACAGCGCCTCGGCCGTCCACGCGAGCAGATCGCGTTCGTCCTTCTCGCTGAAGTCCGGGCGCATGAGCTCGGAGGCCACGAATGATGGATTGGCCGTGCCTGCTGCCTAGCACAAGGCGTCAGCCACGCGATGGCGCGCCACAGCGCGCTACAGTACTCACAAGCTGCTCCTTGACAAAGTTAATCGGTTTGGTCAAGGCCTCGTTCAGGGTGGCGCGCATGCGATCGAGCTGGCGCTTCCAGCCCGTGCCCGGGAACCAGCGCGGGACGTATTCAACTGTAAGATCGACAGATTAGCAGGCGCTAGCAATGACAGGGAATGTGTATCGCACGGGCTGGAATGAAATCGACCATGAAGTTTCCGGGCGTGGCAGCCTTGTTGAGGTCCTTGTTGACCTGCTCGATGAGCTTGACGTACTCGTCGTCGCCGGGCTTCACGTCGTAGCCGTAGATGACGCGCAGGATAATGGTGCCCGCGAGCTTGCGCAGCCACTTCTCAACGCGGTCGGGCTCGTCCGCGATACGGCGCAGGCAGCGGTGCACCTCGTGCTCCTCGAGGTGGATATAGCTTTCGAGCGCGGCGCGCGAGCCGACGGCGGCGAGCATCATGCGGCGGGCGGGTTTGAAGTACGGGTGAGCCTGGTTGCACATGATGGGGCTGTCGCGCCAGCCCAGGATCTCGTTCGCAAAGTACGAGCTTGGCCGGTCGGAATAGATGGCGCCGCGGCCGTCGAGCATGTCGCGTGCGAGCTCGGGCGAGTTGATGACCATGATATGCGTGCCCGCGACGTTGGCGTAGACGAGATCGCCGTACTCCTCGCGCCATTTCGTGTACGTGAACCACTCCTGGTGCGACGGCCACGACAGCAGACTGCCGATAAGCGGGTAGCCCTTAGGTCCAGGGGGGAAACGTTGCTGAGAACGGGACCGCGACCACGCCAGAAGCGCGGCGGCGCCGACTCCAGCAGCGGCAAGCGCGAGTTGCTCGTTGGACAGGTTTGCGACGTTGAGAGGCATGGGGAATGCAGTCCAGAAGGGGCCAATGAGACGACATACAATTGGGGCATCTTGAGGAAATTTGCTCTGGGAGCGTGGGAAGGTCAATCACCATCTGTTGGAAAAATGCCGCGGCTATCAAGCCCAGGTTTCATGTGAATCCGCGAACCTTCTGCGCATATACGGCCTTGGCTTCCTTCTAGGCCCCAACCCTACGAGCAGCGCGTTCCCACCCTCCCAGGGCAGATGTCACCTGTCGCAAGTTCCGAGCAGCGCCAGCGGCAACGCAATCAAGGCAAGCTTCGCGTAGGCGCAGAAAGTTTTCAATATTTGAATAGAAGAAGCCTGGCCGCTTCCCAAACATCGCAACGCTCTCGTTACGTATCCCCGCGACGGATGGGCTTCGTAAAGTTTTAAAAGCAAGCCTGTGCCCGAGCCAAGGAGCGCGTCGCCCCCCGCGCTTCCCCACCGTTCCCTTCGTTTTCCGTTTCTCACCCAAAAAGAGCGCACCATGTCCGCTCCAGCTGTGCCCGCCGTGCCGGTGTCGGTGCTCAACGACGCCATTGGCACGCTCCTCGCTGGCTCCTGGCTCAACGCCATGTTGTTCATGCTCGAGCTCACCCAGCTCTACGCGTACATCGTCGCGTTCCCCTCGGATCGACCCTTGATACGCGGCCTCGTCGCGTTCATGTTCTCGGTCGACATGGTCGCGACGATGAACACCTTTGCGATGGTTTACCTCGTGAGTCCCACCTCCGTCATCCGCCCCATGTCCTCACCGTTCTCGTTCAGTACACCATTACCCACTGGGGCGACGCGGTGTTCCTCGGCGTGCAGAACAACACCATCCCTGTCTACTCAGTGAGTTGTCTCAGTGCTTCGAGCTACTCTTGTGTCTGATAGCTCGCTTCGCAGATTACTCTCGCAGTGTCCGTACTCTGCATGCATACATTCCTCATCTACCGCTACGTCAGCCTGAGCAAGAACTACATCATCTCCTTCATCTTGGCCGCGCTCGCCATCACGGCCTTCGTCGGCGACTCGCTCGCCACCTATGCCGTCGTTCAATTCACCGCGCTGGCCGACCGCGAGAAGCTCAGGACATATGCTATGTGAGCTCGTCCTCATGCGCGTCGTCGTATGCTCACCCGGCAATCCCAGCATATGGCTCTCGTCCGCCGCGGGTGCCGACGTCTTGATCGCGCTCTCGCTCATCTACCAGCTTGCCAGTGTCAAGACGACCTACAAGAAGACCAAAAGGTGCGCATCGCGCATAAAATCCCGCGCAGCCGCGATGAGCTGATTGTGGATCTATTTTCTGCCTCAGCTTGATCTTCCGGCTCATGCGAACAGCGATCATGACGGGGGCGGTAACCGCGTCGTTTGCGATTGTCACGCGTAAGTGCCGACTCGGGCTCTCCCACGCTCCTCCCGCTCCCCGCTCACTTCTCATGGCTGGCAGTGTCGACGTACCTGGCGAAGCCGACGAGCAACTACCCGCTCACGTTCGGGTTCTGCATTGGGCGCGTGTGCACGCTGACCGTGCTCTACAACCTCAATATGCGTCGCGCGAACGGGCAGTACGGTTCATCCGGTGGCCGGGCGCCCAACACCATCTCGGGCAATTCGATGCCGCTCGAGAGCGGCTTTGCGTTCACCCACGGCACGCGTATCGACGGCGGCGGCATTAACGTGCACCAGCAGAGCGTCGTGCATGTCGACGGCAAGGGCTCGCCCTCGCGCGATGACGACGCCAGCTACGATGGCAAAGACCGCGCGCGCGAGCTCGTTTGAGTATGAGCTGTGTGCGCATGCATCTTGAGAAGGTGCTGTAGATGCTGGTATAAGACCAGGACGAGGTCGGCAGGAAGAATGGAGGGACGGAGGGATGGCCGCATAATCAGTTACGATAGTTGTCTTCATGCACAATAGATAATTGACCGCGCCCCGCTGGAGGGCGGCGCTATCAGAGAGAGCCGTGAACATGTATTATACAGTAATGTTCTGCAGATGATCTGGAAACCTGAAACGACCTGGACTCGCTTTTGTGACGATCCCCAATACTATGAACCGGACGGTCCACTGTTCGAACGTACACTTTGTCGAGGGAGACGCGTCGCAAGTCATAATGTTTGGCTCACCACTCCCGCAGCACTGCTGGCTGCTTTTATTTCCAAAAATGAGCCATTTCCTCGTCTTTTTCACGGCAGTGCTGTGAATCGTGGTGGACGCACGTGACGGCGCGAAGGGATGACGGCTAGCACCGGAAGTTGGGACGGTATTTACCGGAAGCAGATCTTCCTTTCCTCCTCATCATCACCGCCGCGCCCGCACATTGTCTGCCATGGCGCGCGCTGCTGTCCCCGATACATTACCCGTGCGTGCCCGTAACACTCATAATCCCAGGATACTTGCTGACGATGAGGCCAGTGCGAGTCCGGCGCCGTTTTCGCGCGCGAAGTGAAAGAAGCCAAGGATATCCTGTCGCTGGAGGAGACCGAGGAGTCCTGGGAGAAGATACGGCGCTCGATATGCCGGCTGCACGCGCTGTACAAGGGTGGCGGCTGGCAGTTTGAGCAGGACGTGGTGCCCGAGCTCAAGACGGTCTTGCGGCCCATCATTAACGCCGTACGCACCACGCCCAACCCGCGCGCGCTGCTCCAGCTCTAATATACTGCCTGCGCAGATGAACTCCGACCGGTCGAAGCTGTCGTTCGAGGCCATTGACCTCGTTTCGTCGCTCGCCTCGCTCGGCCGCGCATTCGAGCCGCTGCTCAACCTTCTGTTCGACGCCTTGCTGAAGCTCTGCCTGAAGACGAGCCGCATCCTCGTTGCGCGCGCCCAGACAGCCATATCGCGTGTGGTCGAAGAAACGACGCTGCCCGGCATCCTGACGCACCTGCGCGAGGCGGTCAAGGACAAGAACCAGAATCTTCGGACCGTCGCCAGCGACGCTGTCCTGTTGGCCATGAACACCTTTGCGCCACGCGACCTGGCTGCACGCGTGAACGATATCGAGGAGATCATTCGGAGCACCGGCCGCGATGCCAACCCGGGCGTGCGCCAGGTGTCGCGCAAGATATTCGAGGCGTACCAGATTCTTTTTCCCGACCGCGTGGATAGGTGTGTGCCAAATTCCTCCAGCCTGACAATAATACTCATTATTTTCTTTCTAGCTTCACTGCGCCATTGACACCTATCATGAAGAAGTACCTTAATGTCAAATCACGTCCAGTAGCGCTTAACAAGTCGACGAAAGCCGTGCCATTCCTCCCTCCACATGAACTCGCGCCTGCTTCTGCGCCCAGCCGCGTTACCGAATTTCCTCCCGCGCACGGTCATGCACGCTCGGCATCAGCGTCTGAGTCACTCCATGCGCGACGCGAACCTGCTCCTGCTGCACCGGCGCCCCAGCTTCGCACACAACGCTCGCGGCCCGCCATGCGCGCGGAGATGCCTCCTCCATCAGCACCGGCACCAGCTTCGGAGTACGCGGCGCCCTCTTTCCAGCCCACGCGATCTGCGCCAGCACCCGCTCAGAGACAGCGCACCCAGTCAACGCTTTCTGCCAAGGCTGCGCAGAGTGCACTCGCTGTAGACAGCGCGCGGCGCGGGCCACAGCGCGTCCTCGCCGAACCGCAATGGGCTCCCTCTGTGCCTGGGCCTGAGCACCCGCGGATTGTGTCAGGCCCGGCACGCGTGCAGCGGCCTGCTACTGCTTTGGGAACTGTCTCTTCTGCTAGCACTATGGGCCCGCCGGTGACCGTCACGACGCACCGCGCACAGAGAGTGCTTGTTCCACAACCGCCACCGCCGCCGCCCGAGAAGCCTGCCCCGGTGGAGCGTGCGCCGAGCAGACAGGACAAGGAGCGCGAACGCCCGACACACTCTAGGACCGGCTCAGGCTCAAATGGCAATAGCAGAAGCAACCCGCCCACGCGGCCTGGCAGCGCGGCGTCCATGGCCTCGCGGACGAAGGCGGCGCCGACCAGCAAACCTGTTGCAGCGCTGAGCAGACCGCCGCTATCCAAGTCCGCGGCGCCGACGAGCAGACCTCCCCTGTCGAAGTCCGCGTCGACGAGTCGGCCTCCTCTTTCCAGCTCGCACTCTGCTGCTGGTATTCCACAAGCGCCGAAGCCCATGCCGCCGGTGAACTGCACGATGCCCCTGCTGCGGACGATCCCAAGCTCGTCCTCCACCTCCTCCAACTCCACGTCTACCGAGCGCACGGGCTTCGTGCCGAAGCGGAACCACGCGACCGGCGGCGGCGCGACGCAGATGACGGCGTCGGCGCTCGCGCGCGCCAAGGAGCTGCGCGAGGCGCGCGAGCGGGCGGCCGCTGCGAAGGTCAAGGTGGCGAAGAAACCTGCTGCTGCTGCACCGAAGAAGGCTGCGGCGCCTGCGAAGCCCGTCGAGGTGCCCCTCCCGCCCAGCCCCGGGTGCCCGCCGCGCGAGGTGCCGCTGCCCTCGAGCCGCAGCCCGAGCCCTGCCCCTAGCCCGCTCGACCAGGAGCGCGCGCTCAGCGTCGCCGTCGAAGTTGATGTCGAGGTTCAGTCTACCCGGGATGAGGTGATTGCGCCGCTCGTGCTCGCCGAGTCCACTATTGACAAGGAGAACGTCCCCTTGAAGACGGATGCGGACGCCGAACCTGAAATCAAGACGGACGCGCTGGAGATTGCGGCGCTCGTGGCGAAGCTCGCACCCATTATGCTCGAGGAGCAGGCTGCCGCTGATTCGTTTGGTCCGCTGGACGCCGATGAGGAGGAGCTTGCAGGTGTGGAGTTCGCGACTGGGCACGCGTTCAATGCGCAGGGCGAGGTTGTGCGCGCTGTTCCGCGCGAGCGGATGGTCCTTGGCGCGATGAACGCGCAATAGCGCGTTTTTGACGATGAGGAGCTGTAGTTCTGTGTTCTGAAGCACATCATCATGTACAGTACATGGACGTCAATGCCTGGGGCCTGCATGTTTTCCCTTTCACGATCTGCTTCCTGCTTTCTGTACGTTTTGCAGTTGTTTTCAATGTTCAATGCTTTTTCATCTGTATCCTGAACGGGTATCCGGAGTAACGACAACTTTATTATTATGCTCTCGAGGCAACAAGATGGAAACTACGACTGGGTGAGCATGTGTAAAAGGCCGAGCGCTGCTGCAAGGCTCACTCAATGGGTCAGGAACTTGCGTCCCTTCTTTCGTCTGCGCGCAATGACGGCGCGGCCGCCTTTGGTCTTCATGCGCGCGAGGAAGCCGTGCTTGCGCTTGCGTTTGCGCTGCGACGGCTGGTACTCGTCGCCGCGCGACATGCACCGCACTTGCTGCATCGCGGGCAGCGCCATGTCCAAAATACTCGAGCCGGTCGCGGTCGGCGGCGCCAGCATGCGGGAAGCCGTCGGTCGCCGCGGTGCCAGGGTGAGAAGCGAGAATGCGCGACACGCGGGGCGCGGCGCGGCGGCCGTCCTTGACGCTGTGCGCAGCGTGGAGAACGCGAGGGTGCGTATTCGGTTGGCGTTCATGGCCGTCTGCGCGTTGTTGAACGCGTCGAACGAAAATGGCTGGTAGCAGTTGCTTCCGGTCTGTGTCCGCGGATTGACCAGCACCGCCCACACTCCTCCAGGCACTCATGCCGCCGAGTTAATATACGACTCCACTTGAGCGGGTGGCGCACTGTGCCTTGGTATGGATACTTAAGTCTCGTATCTCAGAGTGCAAACTGACGTACCTTTGAATCCCAGCGGCGGGAAAAGTTCATGAGCGGAATGTTTGCGCTGCCACCCCACCTGCGCATGTGGGTCGCGCGTCATAGTCGTGCCTCAGGGTATAAAGCCGTGCTTTCCTGGGCTGCGGCGTGAGACGGACGCCACCTTCACACAAGTTACGAAGCGTCAGCACTTCTTGCACGTCGCGTGAAATCAATCGGGCTCGACTCAGGATGGCAAGCTACCACCCGTTCCTCTTCCTCCTCATCGCACTCCTCGCTATTGTTGAGATCGGTCTGACCGCATGGTTCGTCGACCACTTCAACGACGTGGGCTGGCCGACCGACCGATTCCACTCGCTCATCATCCTCTTCCTTTGTACGTCTCCTCATCTCCTCACTGTGACCCTCCTCTCCGCTGCCGTATCGCTGAGGCTCTTATCATAATCAGTCACCGCGTGCTGGACGGCCCTCTTCGCACTCGCCTACGTCTGGTGGATCGTGAACGGCGTCGTACACTTCCTCGCGTCGATCGCAGGGTCGGCCGGCTGGCTCCTCATCACCGCCATCCTCTGGGTCGTCGCCGCCGCGCTATTCCACGACCTCATCCGCTACACGGACTGCTCCGGCACGCCCGTGGTCTCCATGTGCGTATTTCATTCCTCGTGCTCCCCTCTCGCAGTTCCCCCTATTGCTTCGCTCATGAGTTGCCGCGCAGATGCCGCGAGGCTGAGGCCATAGAGGCCATCGGCTGGACTGAGTTTGCGCTGTGCATAATCACCCTCCTCGCCGCGTGCTTCTACGTGCGGTCCACGCGAAACGGATACGTGCGTCCCCCTTGAGCTTGAAGCCTGCGGGAGACGATACTGATACTCCGCGCTGCAGCGTTCGTCTTACTATGTTTGAATGAAAGCATGAAGAACAGTCTGTGCCGCCCGCATGCTTACGACTTGAACTTACGGACACACGACACACTAATGATTTGTTGTATCCCTTACTCCTTCCCCACTGTACAGTATGTGTACGCGATGGTAAATGAGAAGATTCGGTGTCAAGCTCTGTCTTCCGTCCCTTGCAGCGGATCAGCCTAAGCTTCAGGGAGACTTTTGGGGACGGTCATCAGGCAAAATCGAAAATCAAGATTCTCATATCATTTTAGCTGTTCAACAACGTGAAAGCGTAATAGCACATCGCAATAACACAGCGTAGCAGCAAGGAGAGCCGGAACAACAAGCAGGAAAGCATAGATCTTTCAACGATGGGGAGCGACCGGAGAGGGGGTCAGGTTATTGGTCGAGTCTTGATCAAATTCTCAGCGCGTCCTCGGTCGGAAACCACCATTTCCATGGGCCGCAATCATCATCCTCGAGCCAGCCAGAGCCGCATGAATCCAGGACGAGAAGCTGCGGGGCCGTGGCCTGCAGTGCGTGGACTTCCTGCATGCTCGCCACGATGAACCCGTCGAGCACAATGCGGAGCAACCCTCCTGGGCCCCTGGCGAGTTTCGCGTGCACAAAGTTGACAATGTGCTGAGCCGGGATGGGCGAGCGCGGCCGGCGGTCCTCCGGGAATGGCAGCACGCGGGCGACGCGCAGGATGCTGACCCGATGTGCGCGCTGCTCCATGATCGGCGCCGGGCGGGGGACGTTGGGGCTGAGCGGTCCGAGATAGAGCGTGAGCACCTCTAGAGGGGGGAGGTCGGCGACGTCGAACAGCGGAAACAGCGGCTGGGGGACGGCGAGGCGGCGGAGGGAGCGGAAGAGGCTCGCCACGGGGAGCGTGAGGAGGACGCGGCCGAGATCGGGGAACGACAGGTCGACGACGGCGTCGTGCCCGTCCAGACGCACTGCGAACAGCTCCTCCCACGGGGCTTCGCCCTTGTCGACGCGCGCTATGTCGGGCAAGAGCTGGTCGCGGTAGCCGATCTCCACGGACTGGGTCTCGGCGCTCTTCGCGCGAATGGCTGTCACTAGGAGCTGGGGGTTCACCGGGCCCGCCACTTCCGTCGAATTCAGGACCTTTGCGCTGAGGCAGATGTGTTGCACGTCGTGGAAAGTGTTGATGACGGTCTGCGCGTCGCAGAACGGCCACATTTGCAGGCGACGCAGCGGCGCATTGCGCAGATACTGGTCTGCGTCCCCGATCCCATCGTATGCGCCAATGGTGAGGTCGCGGAGGTTCCTCCACGACGCGATATGCCGGATTTGAGGTTCCCCTAAATCGTGTGCAAAGTCGAAGAAAAAGGACCTAACTCCTCTGAGGGCAGGGCCGGGGTTGAGGGGGAATGCGACATCGTCCAAGACGACCTCGCGCAGCCTTGGCGCGTCGTTGTTGAACAGGTTGTCCATCAACGGCACGTCGTCGTCGCCGCAGGTGATCAGGAAGCGAAATTGCTCAAGGATGGGCGCCGGCGTCCTTAGGACATCCTCCCAGCGTGTGCCCGACCACTCGTGGAGCTGGAGGGAGAGCGACTTGATGCGGCGCATCTGCGGGATGAGCGCGAACGGGATCGCACGCTTGAACGCGCCGTGCTGAGGCTCGATGTTGACGGCGTCAATGTGCGCGATTTCGGCTGCCCTGAGGGAGAGCTCTACGGTGAGCGGGAGCTGCTGGCTGCGCCGGAAAAGCTCGTTGAGGACGGCGACGACGTAGCGCATGTCGCCCCGCGTCCGAGGGCAGATAGAAACCTTGCACCACAGGAGCGGGTGGTGCAGCAGGATGCTCCGCCAGGAGGAGCTGACGAGCGCTGCGACGAAGCGATCATGGTGCGATAAAAACGTTGCCGTGCGCTGGAGGAGCTCTGGAGGCAGCCTGTCGACTGGCGCCGGGGCTCGGCGTGCGCGCGTGAAGGGATTCTTGATTGAAAAACGTTTTGGGGCCATGGGAATGAGAACGTCCGCCTGGGAGCTGGGGGCGTGGAGAGACGGGCCGCGGGCGGCATTCGGGTTATATACGAACCAGCGAAGCGTGGTGGTTGAGTTCGGACCTCGAATGCAATGATCAGAATCAGATCTGCTAGGACCATGGTCACAGCCAACCTGCAGGTAAACAGCCGCCTCAGCAGACCTTTATTGTCTGCTTACTCAGTGCCTTGGCTTCCGCAGCCCGACCTGCTGAGCATGTACGCGATATTGTTGAAAACGGAGCTCTGCGGAAGTTGCTGCCAGTAGGTCGGTCAAGCAGGCGGTCATAGCGGCAGGTCGTCGTCTACGCGGGGCCCTAGTGCCGCGTACGACTTGGGCTTTGGTCTGTCCGCGATACCAGGGACGTGCTGGACGGAAAACCGATTGCTCATGTGTACGCTTTGGATGGTGAACACGAGGTGATGCATGCATCGGTTACGGAAACGGCAACACTCCGATATCGTGGTTCTCCCGCTGTCAGAGAAAGAAAAAGAAACGATCAAGCCGAGTCTGCCCATTTAGGAACAATAAGCAGCTTTTTCTTCTGCTGGCCATTTCGTTTTGTCTTCACCGGCCTTTGCGCCAAGCAACGGGAGCCGTGGTGAAACCAAACATGCTCGGAAGCTCGCTCAGGTAGTCGCAAACACTATCCCAGCGAGACTTTTGGGATAGTGCTTGCGACCGAGCTTGGAAAGCAGGGCCGGCGACGTTGCGTCCGCATTCCGATATAATACGATGTTGAAGATTACAGACCAAGCCAACTATATGCATAGCGTGCAAGCGTGCGAAGATGGAGAACCGAGCGGTCCGAGCCCGGCGAGACATTGACCAGGGATAGCTGAAGTCCTCAAAATACTCGAGGGCTAGGTCATGAATCGTGCGGACCAGTTGATAAAAAAACAGAGAATTGTCGGCACATGATGTAGAGATGAATGTGGTGAGGGATGTATCGCGGCGAGCTCGCAACATCTTGCAACAACGTTCGCAGCGACATGTTGCCAGCAAGCCGTGGAAGGAAAGGAGGGAGATGGTAGTCCTCTCAGCTTGACTCGGATGCTGCACAATCCGTGATTATGAAGTACTGAGAAAGTGCAAGGAAGCATGATCTGTGGATGGGTGATGTGGCGAATGGTGAAATATTGGAGAATGGTGAAATACTTCAAGTGCTGAGCTGCCAGAGCGTTGTGGGATTCGTTGCGAGCGAGTGTTACGAGGTGTTGCGACCCGTTGCGACTTTCGTTGCGGATTTTGTCGCGACCTCACGTTGCGAGTCGTAGCGTGATAGCCTAATGCCACGATAGCAGGGATAAAGAGAGGCACCCACTACGACCACATCTCGAAGAACGGGCTGCAGAGTTGATGCGCGTAAAAAATGCAAGAGCGCACATGGCAGTGTGAGCCAGAGTCGCGAGCTACGCGACAGGGAGTCGTCATTAGCCGCGCGATGGCGACTGCCTTGTGCCACGTTTACAGCAACCTGTAGGACATTCATGAAGACCAGAGTCGCGACAAATGACTGCGTACGGTAGCGAGAGGACGCCGGTGTGTGGCCTACAGCTACCAGCCGCAGAGTGCCACGTCGACGAAGAGAGGATTACTTGTGGACGGCGGTAGACAGGTAGATCCAGAGCTGAAGAGCCTCGTCAAGCACCAGAGTATTCGTGAGTTAGAGCAAATCCACGGGCAGGCATACACAGAGGCGTCGGCCCCGTGACTACAGAGCAGGAGGAAGAGATGCAAGCACGGCCAAATCATCCTGCTCAGAATTTGGGGTTAATTCTGCTGGCCTCATCCCAGCAAGTGATCTGATGTCATCCACACAGCCTGAGGGAAGCACTGGATTGAGATGTGGTGAACATGGGCGGGCTGGACTAGACGGACTCGGAGAGCTGGATGCATTGCGCTGTAACGGACGGAGTAAGGATGTCCCTTACGCTGCCTTACAGTGGTCAGGCTGCCCAACCACAAGCCAAACTCGTGCTCTGCACGTGTACCTGCATGAAAAAGCGACGGTGTCCTTTGGAGCCCGTTGCCGTGCTCTACAGCCTGCGGTCGTTCCGTTCAAACGCGTACGCGTTTCAGCGGTCAGCAAAAACGGAGACTACTGGTCGGCGCTCAGCAAGCAGGCAGTTGCCAAAGCCGAAGTGCGTAATAATTGGGTCGGGGATCAACATGCGTACAAAGCGGCGACAAAGCGTGGGCTCTAGGATTCGGAAGGGTGGAAGAGAAGCGGGCCGGCGGCGACGACGCGTCACGGACCGCGCGCGTGCTGGGCCAGCTGGCGGACGAGCGCAGAGCGGAAGACGCTGGCGAGATGCTGCTGGCGACGCTGGGCGGCCGCGCCCGCCGCCGCGCCCGGGGCCGGCAGCTCGAGTGGCGGCGGCGGTGCGGGCGGGTGCGCGATGCGGTCGAGCGTCTTGCGGAAGCGCAGATGCAGCACTAAATCTGCAAGCAACAATGAGCAATGAGCATGAGCTGAGAGCTGCTGGTGTGTGAGCGTACCAGGGTTTGCGTCTGGGTCGGGGTCGAGAATGCCCCTTTCTGTATTCGCCGCGGCGCCGAGCTCGTGCGTGATGCACATCTGGACGAGCTGCAGCGCCAGGATGAGCAAGTTGACGCAGAGCAGTAGCAGCCGCGACGGCACGCGGTCTGGGCAAGAGAAATGAGCTGGGTGGGCGAGCACAATGAACGCGGGGGCCGCGCACCGCTGCCGACAAAGTCCAGGATGAGGCCGCCGGTTGTCGAGACCGGGAAGAGCAGGATGAGGCTCGCGTGGGCGTGGAAGACGGCGATGGAGAGCATCCAGAGCCGCAGAGAGCGGTCGGGGACGAGGCGCGTTGGCCTCGACGCTGCGTACTGGGCGAACGCCCGCATTGCGAGGTCGAACACGTTCGGATACAGCAGGAACGAGAAGACCAGTAGCTCATAGCCGACCACCGACAGCTGTAGCAGACTGTGAGTACCAGGATAATGTGCCCAGCGTTGGCAGGCTCACCTCAGAGACAATGTGCTTTCGCTGCCCTGCATGTCTGTGCATCACATCCTTTCCGATCGGATGTCGCCGACTCTTCCTCCTGCCATCCCGCGAGAGCTTCACGATCCCGCCATTTCAATGTCTATAAATTTGTATTCTCGTCTAAAAGAGTACAGGCTCCTGTGAGTTCTCATTACAGAAGAAATTGGTATATTGGGGGAATTGGGACAAGGCGAAGACCGACACCCTATCAACCAGTAATAAGCTGTAGCCTCACTTCCACTTGACGTATTCTCCAACAAACCACATCTCGCCGAAGCGAAGAATAGAGAAAAATTATGCCGCAAGAACCACAAAGCGGCTCAGCTGCAAACGCTTCACACACCACGCCGCACCGCGGAGGATGTGCACGGTACCACGCGAATATTAAGCCCATGGCTTCCGATTGGGAGCGCCGGAGCCCAACTAGACACGATGGTCATAGTAGGCGCGGACGTTCCCCACATAAAGCGCGAGGCTGGCGCGCGGGAATGCACGCCAAAATCGCGTCTGGGCAACCGCACCAGCGCCTCCGCAGGCAGAAACTCGACCTGGATAATCCAGAGAGGAGTTCTCATCGCTGCGCTCCACCGGGGGGCTGCCCCGGTATCCCACACATAGCCCTTGCCACACACGTCCAACACGTGTGTGCAGCGCGCTGTAACGCACTGATATGCAAGAGAGCGCGTGGAATCCCGCGTCGACGCTTGCACCCCCAGCCTCGACGGAGCCTACAGCATCGCATCGAGGCTGTGAGAGCGTCCCACGTTGCTGCCAGCGTGAGATTTCTCGTGGGGCGTGCAAGATCAACGAAAAACTGTCCGCAGAACCAACGATACCATTGACCCTACTGGCGACAGTCGGGGCAGCGCAGCGCGTTCCCGAGCCCAATGGGCGGCGCGAGGCGTGGGTGTCTGGTAGCTGAGTCACTGTGCGGCCGGCTGCTCTGTTCGTCCACAAAGGACAAAGGCAAGAGCGAAGATGAAAAGCGGAATGTGCCGCTCGCGGTTTTCAGATCTAGAGTTTCTGGACCGTACAGTTTCTCTCTGGACACCATACGTATTTGTGATAAATGAAATGCAGCCAGGCGGTATGTGAAGAGGTAGTACTGCATGTAAATATCTAATCTCCTACTAGTAATCGAGAAGATCGGTCGGATGTGACAAAATTCCGCCGAAGCGAAAGTATAAGAAAAATTATGCCACACCGTTCACGGGACAACTGACGGCCGCGCCGCTCCAGGCGTCGCCGCTGCGCGCCTTTGCGACCTCCTGCGGCCTCGCCATGCACGAATAGCCCTTGCCGTACACATCTGCACGTTCAAGAGAGCTCATGCTATCCTGTTGCCGCCGCTTGCACCCCCCTCGGCGTGGCAGTCCGCCGAGAGAGAGCGTCCCAGTGTGAGATTTCTCGTGGGGCGTGCAAGGGCGGCTGAAGACTGCGGCGCCGCACGAACGACACCATTGATGCGGGCACGCAGCCTTCCAGGGGCGGCGCAGTGGCGATTGAGATGGCAGCGCGAGCCGTGCAGATTGTGGTACCGTGAAGTTGGCTACTCTGCCACTCTGCGATGGACAAAAGAGCAGAGGTGAACGCGGACTTTCAAGAACTTTGCATCCTTGCCTGCCTACCAACGAACCTGACTTCTTCGCCACATACCAGTCAATGGCAAGGCTTTATGCAGCAGCTTTCGATGCAGCGCAGGCCCTTTCTTGTGCCCCGCACACCCCAGACCTGCCTGCATCATACCACCCCACGAACGTGTTGGATGATACTCTCCGGCGCAATTCAACTTGGATACTGTCCGCGCTGCGTCGACGTCTACTGACTCGCACTATTCTCTGCCCCTCCGACGACATCACTCGACGTCTGACGTCTGATTCTCACGAAAGTCTACTGTCTGGCAAGTTCGACGTACACGTTGCAGTCGCCAGCTTGCTTGCTACCGCTGGCCTGTCCGTGCTGCTACATTGACTGTACCGCCCGTTCCAATGCTCGGCCTTCCTATGTCCCTTTTGGCACGCTAGGCTTCGATGTGACACATTCCAGGAGACGCTCGCTGACGGGCTGACGGGCTGTTGACGCATTCCACAACGGGAAAGGTGTATGCATCAGCTCATGACCGTCCGCCACACGTTGCGCCATCGTGCGAATTGGCAATTCGTCTTGGTTTCCCATCCTATCTGGGCTATAGGGCCGTGATAACGAGACGGCGTGCCACCATGTCCGCTTTGTTTGAGCGGCCCTAATGACACACCAGCTATTCGCTTTCAACTATTACTCCCGCTCGTGCGAACGATGCTGCTGCTTAGGATACTGTGAACCTCGACGCAAGAGCTGCTATGGTTTCAGAGTGGGATGAAGCTCCCAGTCTCACTGGTAGCTGTTCCCAGCGAAGGTAACTGCTCCAGGGTTCCGTTCCGAGTCCCGGTCCAGCCTGACGGGCTGCGGGGCCAAGACACCTAATATTCACACACTAGCAGCCTTGTGGCGCCTGTTTGCCTGCAGGCTGCACCCTGACAGATGTGATCACTGAATTCGAGGTCCGAACCCAACCACCTCGCTCGTTGGTTCATAACCGCACCGTACGTCCATCTCTGTACACTGTTCCACGCTCACAGTTCCTTGGCAGACGTTCTCACTTACGCGGCCCACTGGCGACACAAGATTCTACCATGAGCTCCACCTTCGCGCCTGGTTCACAGAACGTGGTGCTGACCGAGAGGATGCTGCCCGAGCTCTTTCATCGGATTGCGACGTTCCTATCGCACCATGATCGCATCGTCGCTGCCCACGTCAGCCGCTCCTGGAGAGCCACTCTACTGCAGGCTCCACTGCTGTGGTCCAATATCTCTCTCTGCCCACGCACTCGAGGGAACTTGGAGCATGTCGCCGATGCCCTCCAAGAGCTTCTCGGGCGCAGCCAGGGGATTCCGCTGACGGTGGAGCTCTCCCTCAAGGCCGACCAAAGCAAAGGCTCCGTCGTCGATGTGTCGTATTTCGACGATCCAAACGGCGCATTCAAGCACGCGATCCCGTCTCTGCTCATTCCCCATATGGCGCGCATCAAGTCTCTGTCTCTGCAAATCCACGAGTGGTCGGGCACGGTGTGGGAGGACCTATTCAAGATGCCCGCCCCGGTCCTCGAACGATTCCGCCTCGCGATCACATGTGGCGAAGACGACGAGCCATTGCCCGACAACCTCTTCAACAACTTCGCGCCGAAGCTACGCAATGTCCAGTTGGACTACGTCGTCATGCCCGAGAATCCCGCTCCCGCTCTCGCGGGCATTACGTCGTTCTTCTACGACCAGGCGCACTGCGTCGATGAAAGCAATCTGCGGCAGATCACGTCCTGGAGGAACCTACAAGACCTCACCATCGGCGCGGACGATTTTATAGGCTTGCCGCCCGGCGAAGTTCTTCGCGGCGCACGGCTGCTGCGGCGCTTGCAGCTGTGGAACTTCTGCGACACAGACACCATTTTGCGCGCCTTTCCCGACGCGCAGCACGTCTGCTTCAGCGCCGGGCTCGTCACAACGGATAGACTGGTGAACTCCGCGAATATCCGGCACTTATTGACTGCCTGCCAGGGGAACGGCAACGTCCAGGTCGTTGAGATCGGGTACCGCGAGCAGCTTTTCCCGGCCTTGAATGTGGACGACAAAGCCGACTTAGCTTGGTCCGGCGGCGCGATGCTCTTTGCTGTACGCCTGGATGGGCGCGACGTCGTCGTCGACCTGCCGTTCGCCAATTTGGGCCATATCCTGCTCGTCGACAGCCTCATCCGCAGGCTGCGCTATCTCGCCATCCCTCAGGAGCTGTTCCCTTTGTTCGATGTCGACAGACTGCCAGCCCTGGAGGCGCTGACGCTCTATGTTGGGCCGCTGCCGGCCAACGTCCCCCGCCCCGCGCCCGTCACGGGGCAGCGTGCGCATCGGGTCAGCATCCTGCACATGGTTCGCGTCCTCGCGAAAGCCGAGGACCACCTGCCGCCCTCTCCGATCCAGGTCCGCGGTATCATCAACTTTATCCAGTCGAAACTTGCTGTAGATGCGCTGCGTCGCATCGTGTTTGAGGGTTTCACTCTGGCGACTGCCGAGGAATATCAGCTTCTTCGGGGAATCGTCCCCGATGTCTCTTTCATCCGAGGTGGCTCAGGCTGGCTCGAGGATGATGACTGCGGCCCGTGGAAATGGTGGTTCCCCACCGAGCACGCGCTGAGAGTTTAATTACGAGTATGACATGACATTCACGAACGCGCCCGACGAACGACCCCGACGATTAACAACATATGCTGTCTTGCTTTCTGTGCGGCTCTTCTCGCTGTTGTCACACTGTGTATTTGCGATGTGTTGTTACTTTGTCGCGTACTTGAACTGCTGAAATGAACAATCGCTTTATCCTGAAATATTTGATCTCACGAGATTTGCGCGCAGAAGTGGCCAACGATTTTCAACGGCCTACTACGGGAAAATCGGGGCAGCGCCGTTCCTGAGCCCGATGGGCGGCGCGAGGTATCGGGCGTCTGGTAGCTCAGTCACCGTGTGGCCAGCTGCTCTGCTCATCATCCGCGAGGGACGAAGGCAAGAACGAAATTATAAAACAGAATGTGCCGCTCGCGATTCTCAGTCTTCCTTGACCGTATTTCACGGCTCACCATACGTACTGTACTTGTGGTCTGGAGGAAGTAAGTACATTTAGATATCTAATCTGTGACTCTGATCGAGCAGACCGGGACGAGACGCAAATTCCGCCGAAGCGAAAGCAGAAGAACATTATGCCAGACCGTTCACGGACAACTAACAGCTGCGCCGCGCCAGTCGTCGCCGCTGCGCACCTTTGCGACCTCTGGCGGCCTCGCCACGCATGAATAGCCCTTGTCGTACACATCTGCATGTGCAAGAGGTACACATCTGCATGTGCAAGAGGTACACATCTGCATGTGCAAGAGAGCTCATGCTATCCTCTTGTCGCCGCCCGCACTCCCCTAGGCGTGGCAGTCCGCCGAGAGAGAGCGTCCCCGCTGCGGTGTGCAGTCCGAGATTTCTCGTGGGGCATGCGAGGGCGGCTGAAGACTGCAGCGCCGCACGAACGACACAAGCCTTCCAGGGGCGACAGAACAGCGAGTCAGGTAGTAGCGCGAGCCGTGCGAGCTGTAGTACCGTGAAGTTGACTATCCAGCTTGTCTGCGATGGACGAAGGCAAGAGCAGAGATGAAAACGGACTTTGCCGTCCGAGAACTTTGCCTCCTGCCTGCCTGCCCACCAACCTCTAATGTCTGCGCCACATAGCAGTCGCTAAAAAACTTCAGGCAGCAGCTCGAGATGCAGTTCATGCGCTTCCGCACTGCTCAGACTCTTCTGTCTACGCCCGCATCCACGCGATACACCTCACGAACATATTCAATGACGCGTCCAGCCCAAATTCAGCTCCTACTCTGCGCGTGCTGCGTCTCTAGCTACTGTTTTACTGTGTTTTCGGCGACATCACCTCGATATCTGATCTTCACGCCAGCCTAGTCACAGTGTCTGGCAGGTTCAACATACATATTGCAGCTTCCATCTCGCATCTGACGACGCTGAACGAAGACTACCTGGAGTCTTTGCTGCCGCTGCCCTGCCCATGCTGCTACATTGAATTTACCGCCCGCTCCAAGGCTCGGTCTTGGTGTATCCCTTTTTCGCACGCCAGGCTTCGAGCGTGACAAATTCCCAGGAGACACTCGCTGACGCGCCGACGCGCTGTGGACGCCTCCACAACGGGACGGTGTATGCATCAGCTCATGGCCATGACCACCACACGTGCGAATTGGTAATCCGCCTTGGATTCCGTGATAAAGAGACGGCGTGCCACCATGTCCGCGTTGTTTGAGAGGCCGTAATGACACATCTGCTATTCGATTTCAACTGCTGTGCTCCCGCTCGCGCGAACGCTGCTGCTTCTTCTTAGGATGCTGCCTATCGTGACCACAAGAGCTGATATGGTAGTTCAGAGTGGGATCAAGCTCAGTGCTCACTCGACGGTAACTGTTCCGGGGCTCCGTTGCGAGTCCCGGTCCAGCCTGACGGGCTGCGGGGCCAAGACACCTAATATTCACACACTAGCAGCCTTGTGGCGTCTGTTTGCCTACAGGCTGACCCTGACAGATGTGATCACTGAATTCGAGGTCCGAACCCAACCACCTCGCTCGTTGGTTCATAACCGTACTGTACGTCCCTCTCTGCCCATCGTTCTACGCTCACAGCTCCTTGGAAGGCGCTCTCATCTACGCGCCCCACTGGCGACGCAAGATTCCACGATGAGCTCCGCCTTCGCGCCTGGTTCACAGAATGTGGTGCTGGCAGGCAGGATGCTGCCGGAGCTCTTGCAGCACACAGCAACGTTCTTATCGCACCATGATCGCTTCGTCGCTGCATTGGTCAGCCGCTCCTGGAGAATCACTCTGCTGCAGGCCCCTCTCCTGTGGTGCAAGATCTCCATCTGCCCGCGCACTCTGGGGGACCTGGAGTATGTTGCCGAAGCGCTCAAAGAGCTGCTCGGGCGCAGCCAGGGTCTTCCGCTGACTGTGGAGCTGTCTCTCAAGTGCGATGAGCTCAACGAGTCGGATCTCGACGAGGACTATTTCGAGGATCCAACCGGCGCTTTCCAACATACAATCCCGCTCTTGCTTATACCGCATCTGGCCCGTATCAAGTCGTTATCTCTGCAAATCCATGAGTGGTCGCGCACCGTTTGGGAGCACCTATTCAAGATGCCAGCGCCGATACTTGAGCGATTCCGCCTCGTAGTCTCCGGTGCCCAGGACGACGAGCCATTGCCCGACAATCTCTTCAACAACTTCGCCCCGAGGCTGCGCGAGGTTCTCTTGGACTGGGCCGTTATGCCTGACAACCCTGGCCCCGCTTTCGCCGGCATTACATCTTTTTTCTACGACTACGCGCACTTGTGCGACGAAAGCACTCTCCGGCGTATCGCTTCATGGAGGAACCTGCAGGACCTTACCATTACCGCCGATGACGCGCTGACGATCACCCAGCTCTTCCGCGGATCGCGTCTGCGCCGGTTGCAGATGTGGCCTTTCTTCGATGCGAAGAAAATCTTGGCCATATTCCCCGACGTGCAGCACGTCTGTTACAGCGCTCAACTCGCTGCGTCATTGGATGAGGATGATGACGAGCCCCAGTACATCGTTGATGCCATCCGGGCGAAGGGCGCCGTCCAGTCCATTGATATTGGCTACCGAGAGGTGCTTCTCCCAGAAACGAGTAGCGACGACAAGCCCGAGTTGATGTGGACCCGCGATGAGACGGTATTTGCCATTCGCCTGGACGGCCACGACGTTGTCGTCGACATGCCCTTCGCGTATCTCGGCCACATCCTCCCCGCGCTCCCCCTGGAGAGCCTCTTCCGTAATCTGCGCTGGCTGGCCGTCCCACAGCAGCTGTTTCCTCTGTTTGACGTCGACACGTTGCCCGCTCTGCAGGCGCTGACGCTGTATTTCGGGCCGCTGGCCGCCAGCGTGCCCCGCCCGGCGCCAGTCGCCGTGCAACGGGCGCACCGGGTCGCCATCCTGCGCATAGCCCGCGTTCTCCCCAAAGCCGAGGACCGTCTGCCGCCATATCTCATCCAAATCTCGACCATCATCGGCTTCATCCAGATGAAACTCGCGAGGGGCTTGCTGCATCGGATCGTCCTCGAGGGATTTACTGTGGCCACCGCACAGGAATACCAAGTTCTGCGGGGCATTGCCCCCCAGGTCCTCTTCATCAGAGGTGGCTCTGGCTGGCTCAAGGATGACGACTGCGGCCCATGGAAATGGTGGTTCCCCACCGAGGACGCGCTGAGGGTTTGATTACGACTACGACATGACATTCACGAATGCGCCCCCGATTGAACGACCCCGACGATGAAAGATCTATGCTGTTTTCCTTGCTGTACGGCTGTGTTGTTGCGAAGTGTTTTTACGCTGTCATGTACTCAAACTGCTGACATGAAAAATCAACGATGGCTTTATCCTGGAAAATGTGTTGCTTGCTCTGACGCTCTACTTCGGGCCACTTGCGTCCGACATGCCCTACCCTCCGCCTGTCCTTGATATTGAGCGGCGCGCGTACCGAGTCAGCGTCCTGCTCATGGTCGGGCCTGGGCGTCCTCCCGCAGGCCAAGGGTCGTCTTCGGCCCTCTCTCAATGCATGCAGGTCTCACCCATCGTCAACTTCGTCCAGACCAAACTCGCGACGGACGCGCTGCGCCGCACTGTGCTCGAGGGCTTCGCTGTGGCTACCGCGGAGGTCCGAGGAAGACCAGATCTTGCGCAGCACCGTCCCGAAGGTCCTTTTCATCAGAGGTGGCTCTGGCTGGCCCAGCCCAGCGTTGTCTATAGTTCTATACTTGCGGTTGAGACGGCTTAGTTGTTTTCTGCTTTACATTACAGTGCTCTGCAAACCTGCCAGACTTATGTAGGTACTCTATTGCTGTTGGTACCGAAACAAGAATAAGAAGCGGCACATTTCGCCGCGGAGGAGAGAGTGTGTATCTGTGCTCTTGCCTTCGTCTATGCGCATGCGATCAACGGGCAGAGAAGCTGCCAGCCACACGGTGCAGTTACATATGTAGCAGATGCCGCGCGCCTCTCGCCGCTCGGGAACGCGCTGCGCTGCCCTGATCTGCCCGTACGGTAACGGCTGTGTGTGGGATGCCGGGGACGCAGCGACATGATCGCGATTCTGGCGTGCCATTCCCCGCGCTGCGTCGGGCTCCAGTCTGTTGGTCTCAATTGCAAGCAGCGTGCACGGGTCCGTCGGCACACGCGCGTGGCGCCGCGGTGACGGCATAATTTTTCTCTGAGTCTTAGTTTCTTGCTTCGGCGGGAGGTTTCCTTATAAAATATCCATCACTGTGTCAGACAGCGTGGATCTGGAGATTGTGCATGCGAGGTTGTCATTGCTGTGGATTCAGTGGTTCAACGAGGGGAGAGGAAAACCGGAAGGTAGTCAATGATAATCCGGACTTCCTCACCGGATTGCGGAAGGACGACGACTGACCCAGCAGATTGTCTTCAACTGCTGACTGAGTTTCCCGGTGTCGGTCCAGATTTATCTTTTTCCGATCCGAATTAGAGCAACAGTCTTAAGTCGCAGTTAGGTCGTTTCGACACGGCCGACCGATCCATGATACACAGTGCAGAGATTTGAGTTCCAATTTGCAGCGAATATATCAATGTGCGGACGGGGACGCGCCAAAGACGGAGAGGAGGGCGAAACACGAGTAGAGCAGCGAGATGGGGTAGGCGACGAGGAAGCGCTGGTCGCCGACGCGCAGGACGGAGACGAAGATGCCCGACGCGGCGTACGTGCACCACGAGACGGAGAGCGCTGCGAGGAAGTAGCCCCATGCGCGACTGTCGAGTGGCACAAGTCGTTAGTTGGCGAATAAGGTGGAGGGAGGCGGACGCACTCTAGGGAGAAGGTGACGCTTATGGCGCTCACGCAGACCATGGGCAGCAGGCAGTAGCCTAATACGGAGGCGACGGTGTGGGCGGGGATGCCGTTGATGGACATGAGGTTGAGCAGGACGTAGATGGACGCGGAGCCCATTAGCGCCAGGCCGTATATGTACCCGAATTGCGGCTTGCCGCTCTGTGGGCGCGTCAGCAGCAGGTTGGATGGCAAGCAGGCGACGGACAAAGAACAAGAAGACGCCGAGCAGGAAGTAGAAGAGGATGGGGCCGTAGAGGTCGGCGTCGTCCATGATGTGCTCGTCGACGGTCGTGAGCGGGTTGAGGACGGTCATCGTTTTGCTGCGTATGTGCGCGAAGTTGATGCCCAGCTCTGCAACGCGTCAACGTCACCGCCAACGTGTGACTCGCTCGCACCTTCGAGTAACGGCGGCTCGCCCTCGAAGCCGCCGGTGCTGAGCGCCGCCAGCCAGCCCTGCGGCGGCTGGCCCTGCATGGAGCCGGTGACGCCGACGCCGTACGGGGCGTTTGTCGCGGGGCCGAGCGAGCCCTGCAGCTGGCCCGACGCGCTGTAGAACCCCGGTTGCTCGCCGTAGAATTGCAGGCCGGGCGCGGGCGGGGGCGGCGGAGGCGCGTAGTAGCCGCCGTATGCAGCCATGTTGAAGTGGAGGTGGAGGACGTGGAGAGCGGTGGGCGGCTGTTCCCGGCGCACCTTTGGGCTTTGACTTTTCTCGTTTCGCCGACATGGTCCGTATCCTACGCTTGCTCGCTCGGCGCTGCGACGGTGCTGACTGCGCTTATAGCCGCAGAACGAGTACATTGAGGAGCATATTAAGCGGCATGGTCGCAGGCTCGACTACGATGAGCGCAAGTGCGTCCTTTCACTCGCTGGGCTGCTAGCTGCACCGTTGCGTCCATAGACGTCGCTGCTGCGCCTACCTATGGTCACAGCGCTGTTGCTGGCTTACAGCCCTGCCTGTCAAAAATGCCTGCTAATATTTTGTTGCCAGACGCAAACGCGAGGCTCGCGAGGCGCACAAGGCCTCTGCGCACGCCCAGAAGCTGTTCGGGCACAAGGCAAAGCTGCTGCACGCGCGGCGGCACGCAGAGAAGGTGCAGCTGCGCAAGACGCTGCGCGCGCACGACGAGCGCAACGTCAAGGCCACCGACGCCTCCAAGCCCGCGGACGGCGCGCTGCCCGCGTACCTGCTCGACCGCGAGCAGCAGACGGACGCCAAGGCGCTCAGCACCGCCCTCAAGCAGAAGCGCAAGGACAAGGCCGCCCGCTTCGCCGTCCCGCTGCCCAAGGTCCGCGGCATCGCAGAGGACGAGATGTTCAAGGTCATCAAGACGGGCAAGAGCAAGAGCAAGGCCTGGAAACGCATGGTCACAAAGGCTACCTTTGTCGGCGAGGGCTTCACGCGCAAACCCGTCAAGCTCGAGCGATTCATTCGGCCCATGGCGCTGCGCTACAAGAAGGCGAATGTTACCCATCGTGCGCAGTTTGCAGTCAACTCGTGCTCTGCCTGCTGTGCTCACACTGCTGCTTTCCAGCCGAGCTGAAAGCGACGTTCCAGCTTCAAATCCTGGGTGTCAAAAAGAACCCGCAGAGCCCGATGTACACCCAACTCGGCGTCATGACCAAGGGTACCGTCATCGAGGTCAACGTTTCCGAGCTCGGCATGGTCACTGCAGGCGGCAAGGTCGTCTTTGGCAAGTACGCGCAAATAACCAACAACCCGGTACGTCCGCTTTCTAGTTGTCGGCCGTCCTGCTAAATCCTCTGCTCCAGGAGAACGACGGGTGTATAAATGCCGTACTGCGTACGTTGCTCTCTTCGCTTTGCGTTCTATGGTACTGACATACATTCCCAGTCGTCTGATTGGGTTCAGGATTTTGTTTAGCTTACTTACTTATGTCGTCGCTGTCGTCAATGTGCTCTCATGTATCCATGTCCAAGTCGCCCACGCCCCCAAAACATGCCACTTATTCCGTGTGCCTATGTGTTCTGTCAGAAATGCGCGCGTTTAGCATCGGTTCCTAGTTTAATAAGTCAGGTTTGAGCAGAGGATAGGGGCCAAGCGCGAAACTGGGCGGGCTCTCAAAAAGGGCATGAGATTGAGTCCGCGGCTGGCCGCAGCGTCAGCCTTGAACGTGCTACCCCAACCATCTATCGACAATGCCCGCGTTCGACCTGGACGCCTGCATCGCGCAGCTGATGCGCAAGCAGCTGCTGCACGAGACGCTGCTGCGCGAAATCTGCGAGAAGACGAAGGAGGTGCTCATGCGCGAGTCGAACGTCGTGCACGTCGCCGCGCCCATCACCGTCGTCGGCGACATCCACGGGTCCGTCCTTTCTTCCGTCCTTCTGTCTTCCGTCGCCGCGCTGCTCAACGGCCGCGCCGCGCAGGCAGTTCTACGACCTCATCGAGATATTCCGCATAGGCGGCCACGCGCCCAATACTAACTACCTCTTTCTCGGTCAGTCCGTCCGTCGCCGGCGGGCTGGACGGTGTCTGATGTTTGACAAGGCGACTATGTGGACCGCGGGCTGTTCAGCGTCGAGACGATCTCGCTGCTGACTTGTCTGAAGCTGCGCTATCCCGACCGCGTCCAGCTCATACGCGGCAACCACGAGTCGCGCGCCGTCACGCAGGTGCGCGCCTCCGTAGCTACAAAACGCTGGTCTGGAGGTTCTAATGCGTTTGCTCGTCTGTAGACGTACGGCTTCTACACGGAGTGCTTGCGGAAATACGGCGCGCCGCATGTCTGGTCCTACTTCACCGACATGTTCGACTTCCTCACCCTGAGCGTAGTCATAGACGACCGCATCATCTGCGTGCACGGCGGTGCGTCCTTCCTTCCTGCCCGACCCACGGCTTGCTGACCGGCTGCAGGCCTGTCGCCGTCGATACATTCTATAGACCAGATCAAAGTCGTCGACCGGTTCCGCGGTGCGCGCGTCTGCGTTGCGTTCGTTTGTTGCGGCTTTGTCTGACGCGCAATGCCGTGTTGCAGAAATCCCGCACGAGGGCCCGATGGCAGACCTCGTGTGGTCCGACCCGGATCCCGAGAAGGAGGATTTTGCGATTTCGCCGCGGTACGCTTACACTCCCCCCCCCCCCTCCCCCTCCCCCTCCCCCCTCCCCCCTCCAGCGCTGACTCTGCCGGACGTGCAGAGGCGCGGGGTACACGTTCGGCTCGGGCGTGGTGCGCAAGTTCCTGGACACGAACGGGATGAACCACATCCTGCGCGCGCACCAGCTGTGCATGGAGGGCTTCTCCGTGCTCTTCGACGACCAGCTCTCCACCGTCTGGAGCGCGCCGAATTACTGCTACCGCTGCGGCAACAGCGCGAGCATCCTCGAGGTCGGCCCCGGCTGCGACCGCCGCTTTAATGTCTTCGAGGCCGCGCCGGAGAACGAGCGCGATGGGCCCAGTCAGCAGGCTCAGCAGAATGCGGGCAAGTTGCCCGAGTATTTTTTATAGACTGTGTGTTGTGTGGGAGGGGGAGGGGGAGGATAGGGGGAAGGGGGAGTTTTAGATGTATACCGGTTTGTCTATACCTGCCTTTTTGTGTGATACGTATGAGTATGAATGAGTAGTTATGACGCCGTTGTGATGAGCAGATAATGAGACCTATTCTGTTGCTGATTTGAGCTGCTGCAGTTTACTGTAACGACCTCCTTCAAGTTGGAAACCACCGAGCATAAGTATTACAACGTTGCACTGCATCATGGCCGGCGCCTCACCCTCAGCCAGAGTTCCGTGACCGTCTTGAATTGTGCCAGTACTTCCAGGGCAACAATCGTCGCATGCCACCAGGTCCGCGGGGTTGACGTTGAGCCGCATTCTGGACGGTGAGTCCGCCAGCAAAGGCAACGCGGGCTTGGTCAGCGCGAGAGGCCTAGGCGAACGACCCGCGAATCGGTTGGGCAGGCGATGCCGCCCTTCTTCTGCGCAGACGAGATGACGCGGCGGCGAGGGGCTCGGGCATGGCGGCGCTTCGACCGTAGAGGACACGGCGCCGTCGTCTCCAGCTGGCTCGATAGTCGTCTGTGTTTACAGCGGCATTTGCAGTGCGCTTATTAGATCCGTCGTCTGCTGCCCGGGCCCAGTCTGAGTGTGCGTTTTCGTGAAGCCGAGAAAGAGGCGCAGTTGCAGACAGACGTTGTGGGCACTGGCTTCAAGTTTGCGAGAGTCGCGGCGCCAGAGTGGCAGACATCTGACTATCCAGCATATGGAGCTCAAGCACTTCCGGAAGAGAGACTAAGATGGCATCGTCGAGCAAAACTGCAGATGCGGAAACGATATCCGTCTGGGGGACGAGTGCGCGTGCAGTGAGGAGGGCTAGCCGCTAGCGCCGAGAGTACATATCGCTGCATGGAAAGCATCCTCAACGACGGCGGCCAGTTGCCCAAGCTGTCTTTCAACGAGCACTGAATGATCCCAGTCTTGTTTCTAGCGGGCCTGAGGAGTACGAGATAGAGCGCAGTGCGGACGGCATGGACCAGGCATGGACGGGAGAAGAGAGTAAAAAGCACAATTCGGACTCCATTGGAGAGCCAAGGTGGGCTCTCGACGATCTCAACGCTCAACTGACCAGCACACGAATGCTGTCAGGATGCTGTTGAGGGACTTTTTGAGACTGAATGCCGTTTTGAGTGTTTGTCAACGTCATGCCAAAGTTTACTGCCACCCGCGAGCTGAAGTTGTCATGGATGACATGCCTCGCAGAACGCCGCGATCCCAGAGCGGAAGGAGCTCTTAGCGGGAGAGCGGAGGGGCGCGATCAAGGGACTGCGCAGACCTCGGTCAGAATGACTGCGCGAACGAAGCTGCGGGTCACAGCGAAGACCGGCGGCGGATGGTCTGAGGGTATTGAGGGTGAGATCGAGGAGATGAGGAAGGGCGAAGACAAGGCGGAGTCCGAGTGTTGCGTCAGAGACTTGGCCGGGGTTTATTTACCGCTAGCCCCTTGCGCGCTGCCCACGCTCGTTCCCTCCCGCACCGTCCATGCTGCCCTCGATATCGTGCTCGCTAGCCCTCGCCGCCGCCGCCTATGCCGCCCTGACCGTGCCCCTCGAGCGCCGCGCGCCCGGACGGCCACCAAGCGCTGAGCGCTTCCAGGCGATGGCCAGCTCCCTGCGCACCAAGTACGGCGCCAAGCACCCGTCGACGGCGAGCAAGCGCCAGAACGGGATCACCAACACCGTCGCCCTCGACGACCTCAGCCTCGACTCGAGCTACAGCGCCCAGGTCGCCGTCGGCACCCCGCCCCAGACGTTCTCCGTCATCATGGACACCGGCTCCTCGTGCGTCCCCGACGCCCTGTATGCGCTTGCTCAGCCGTCCTGACCGTCTGCAAGGGATCTCTGGCTGGCGGGCGTGGACTGCGCGAACTGCGACATGACGCCGTTCTCGCCCGCCGCCTCGACGACGTTTGAGACCTCCGACTCGCCCGTCCGCATCAGCTACGGCTCGGGCCAGGCGCGGGGCACCGTCGCCGCGGACAAGGTCACCATGGGCGGCTTTGCCATCGCCCAGCAGACCTTTGGTGCGCCGGCGCCAAGCCACACTTGCCTTGCCGCCCAGCCCAGCTGACAACTCCTGCCCAGCCGTCGTCCACTCGCTGACAGAGGGCCTCAAGGTCAACAACGTCTCGGGCCTCATGGGACTGGGCTTCCCGTCCATCGCGACCACAAAGTGTGTCGTGCTCCTATACCCTCCACATCGCTCACGCTGCTCGCCAGATCGACGCCGTTCTGGCTGCAGCTCGTCAACGAGGGCGTATGGGCCCAGCCGGTCATGGGCTTCTACATGACGCGCTGGCTCAACCAGCCCGACGCCAAAGCCGTCGAGTTTGGCGGCCTGTTCACCATGGGCGGCACCAACACGTCCATATACACCGGCGACGTCGACTTTATCGACCTGCCTGACGGCTCACAGGGCGGTTTCTGGAACATCCCCGTCGTATGTGAGTACCTGTATTTGCTGTGTGGCGACCCTCGTCCGCTCCCGTAACTGCATACAACTATTCGCTAACGCGGTGCTCATTGCAGCCGTCGGCTTGCTCGGCCAGACCATCTCGCCCTCGACGAACGGCGCAACCGTCAAGGGCGCCATCGACACGGGGACAACGCTCATCGGCGCGCCGCCGGACTTTGTGCAGCGTTTCTACTCGCTCATCGACGGCGCGCAGCCCGGCACGGGCTCGTGGGAGGGCTTCTACCTGTACCCGTGCACGACCAAGGTGAACATGACGCTGAACTTTGGCTCGCGGACGTGGAGCGTGAGCGACGACGACTTTTCGCTCATGCAGGTCACGGACGAGGGCGCGGCGTCGCTGTGCGCCGGCGGGCTGTTCGACATCGACACGGGCGGGAACGGCGCGCCGGACTGGATCGTCGGCGCGACGTTCCTCAAGAACGTGTACTCCGTCTTCCGCGCCGCCCCGCCGTCCGTCGGATTCGCCTCGCTCGCCAACCCCGGCGACCCCACGGGCGCAGAGGTCCGCGGCACGCCGACTAACGCGGCTCGCCGTGCGGGCGGCGGCGCGGGCGTGCTCATCCTCGCCGCCGCTGTTGTGGCGCTGTGGACGGTATACATATAACCCGTGCGCTGGTATACCCGCTTTGTCTGTCTTTATCTCCCTCCATCGCTTTGCATTGTTGGTCTGTCTTCATTCCTCCTCCCTCGTGTTAGATAGTGGACTATTCGGACGTACCATCCCCCCCCCCCCCCCGTCTCGCACACGCACATCCCGCCATCCACCGCTGCACACTTGCTTACTTACCGTACCCCCTCCATCCATCACATCCCCGCCCGCCCATAATACGCCCTACGCTGCGCAATGACATGAACCTTATGCACGATTAAATCCGGTGGTAGGCTACAGTGTCCGACTTGATAGATGCGCATAAGACGGCAACGTGAGAGGGCCAGCAATTGCAAGATACCGGAGTGGGACGACGCCCAGGACACTCTGAGCGGAAGGAGAAACGTGAAGTGTGCTGCTATTGTAGGTGGGGCTGTTTGCGATTCTCGTGCGGAATGGAGTTGAAGAGGAAGACGAGCGTTGTGAGCGGCGGTACGAGAAACCGTTGAGCTGGAATGAGCTTGAACAAAGTTTGCAACTATTATATTTTCTGATGGGACCAATCACAAGGCCTTCTTAGCTCAGTGGTAGAGCGCGCCACTCGTAATCGGTTTTCAAACTCCGACAGTGATGGTGAGGTCGGTTGTTCAATCCAGCCAGGAGGCATTTTTCATGCTCTGAGGCTCAATATTTTGCTCCAAACCTCTAATCTTCATTTGCACTTTCTGTCGGCAAAGTGATTTTCTCTTTGTCTTTGGAGTTCTTCACCCACTCTCTAAGTAGCGTCTCAGGAGTCTATGTCATACAGTACATCAACGTACTCGGCTCGCCCAAGTTCCAAGACATCGAGCTACCACCTGTCCCAAGCTGCGACAATGTTGACGATGCTGAGGACAAGACCGTCTGGCCCTCAGTTTCCTGGCGCCACTATGTTCTGTGGGAGCTGGCTGAGCTCGAGTTCCGGCATGAGCTGTTGTGGCTCGATCTCACCATCCGACAGTCGCATAACACCCCAAGGGCCCTTTCAGGGCAAATCCCGCTACCTATTTTAAGGTACATTTTTGGAGAGTTACACAGATATTCCGGTATATAATGCTATCTCTTCATCTAAACTGTGTGAGGCGTCAGGACTGCTCACGCAGGAGGAGGCTGTACATACCTCTTGTCGCTGGTTTCAGGAACCTGCTCCGCAAATGAGTCCGGGAAGCAGTACAAGTTGCTGGTAGTAAATTCGACGTAACGTAAGATAGTTCAGGTAGTCCGCTCCGGCTGGTCATCGTCCACCCCATCCGGTACCAATACTTCAGGCGTTGCACCTCGCGATGGCAGCGAGCTTCCCATAGATCATAAGAGCGAGTTGTCCAGAACAGCGCAGTTGGAGGGGTTGGTATTGGTGGTAGCGGAAGAACCCAGGTTCCATACTTCCTTGTATCTGACAACGGCGACTTCTGGTCCCTAATCCAACGTTCGCCTGGTGCAAATGCAGGGGATGTTTCCGAACGGTAAGTGATTGTAAACTTGCGCCCCTCGTACTTGCTAAGCACATGTCGCATGCGGCGCCCGCCCTCCATGCGAACAACAAGAGATAAGCGCTTGGCGAACGTAGCGTGTGGGAAGAGCGAGAAAGCGTGGTAGGCGGCAATGAAGTTCATCACAGCAGCTGTCATAAAAATCAATATCCACATGGGGAATGGGCAATTTGGACGTACTGCTGTGGAAGTCAAGAATGCAAGCGAACACAGTATCACTACCGACGACGAGATCCACGTTGAGCTGTCCTTTCTGAAATTTGAACAGGATTTGGCCGGGCCTCAGGAAGTAAGCAGCGACGTCATCCTTTAGATCCAGACCAAACGTGCGGTTGAGAAAGTCAAAACCGAGTTTCGGATGCTCGTCGGGAAAGCTTCCCGTTCGGTACCTCAGAGTGTATCCGTCGTAGTGAATTAGCCAGTCGATGACGACAAAGGCTGTGAGCTCCCCAACGTAGAGGTCCAGGTCGGTATCCTCGTAGAAAGTCCTCTCCAGAAATTGTAGTGCCGTCGAACCGGAAATTAATAGACCAGTGTGGGCTTGCAGTTGACGGAACTCGTCAACATTGGGCACGAGGGGGCCCAAGAGGGCGTAGAGGTCAAACAGGCGGTCACGGGAGCTTTCGACCATGTGGTGACACTCGCGACATACTAGCGTAAAGACATAGATCTCAGGAGGGCGGAGGAGGAAGAGGACCTGCAGCAGCAGCTCCCAGGGAATGCGGGGGGAAGGCAACATGGTGGATTGGGGGCATCACAAGACACTCATGGTTATAAGTGGTGCACAGGTCGCAAATCATCATTCGGATCATCGGAGGTCATCGGAACGCATACAATTTGTAATCTACTTGGTGCGCTGCTTCTTACGCGGACGCCGCTCACACTCCTGCTCGTAGTGGCCGCCGGTCGTGTCAACAAACCAGTCCTTGGGTTTGCCGCAGAGAACTCTCATGGTGTTGCAAGGAGAGAAGAAAACAAAGGCGATGCGCCCAGGGGTGATGGTGTTGCCAGCCTTCATCGCCTTTGGTGTCCAAGGACCTACATAAAGATTAGCAGCAGCAGCGGCAATGTAGTGCAGCACTTACCGACACAATGATACAAGTCAGAGGACCTGAATATCAACAAATCTCCGGGTTTGTACCCAACACAATCTTAGCATAAAGCGCAGCTCATGACGACAGCGCACCTAAAGCACAACCAAAGGTCCGGAAAATACAGTGACAGAAAAAATAATTTGTACACCCAATTTTTGCCACTTTTGCAGACACAACTGTGAGAGCCTCAGACTACCAATCCTCCTGGTATTTACGTATGTTGGTGGCAAGCACCTAAGCTTTGATTGTGTGCTGTGATCATGTGAATTGGACGGGTGCTAATTGAGATATAAGCACAAGTCCATGAAACCTATATAAGTGCGAATTAGCCCCTCATTCCTGAACAAAGGCTGATCTTTCTGAGATCCCTTTCCTATCACTAAATGAGATGGTATGCTATAGGAATATGCCATGGGAATTGGAGTCTGAGGCCAGTCTATTTGCTGGGACCCCTAGAAAAACGTGCGCAGGGTGCGTGCGCACACGTGCGCAGAATTTTGCGTGCGCACAACTTGCGTGCGCAGTTTTCAAAATGCGTGCGCATGGTTTTCACTTGCGTGCACAGGGTCCAAAACTCTGAACGCACGCTTTTCCTCATGCGTGCGCAGGTCATGGGTGTGCGTGCGCAGGTCAGAAGTATGTGTGCACAAGTCACAAGTATGTGTGCGCAAGTCTGGGGTTGCTAGTGTATTGTATTATTCTTGATGGATAACACACATTCAAAGTCATCGGTATACTAAAGCTTATGTTATATTCAGCATACACATTAGAAGCCGCAAGCGTAATGAACTAGAAACCACGTTACTGCCAAAGAAGTCATCGGCAGTGTGGATTACAGAGCTTGCAATGCATGTTAAAGTGATCAGTTGGAGATTACATTAGGCCCAAAGATTAATGCACACTAGATATCACAAGTGTAATGAATTAGAAGTTGTGTTACACTCGAAGGTTAATGCACACTTGAAGCTGCAAATGTATTCGATTGCCAATTAACTTTCATCCATTCTTGCATCCCACAACAAGATGACAGTAGCTGAAGCTTGGGATCAGTACCAAGTTCAGTATAAAGGTCCCAAGCAGCAGGTTGACCTGGACGTGTTTGTGTTGTCCGTCCTAGAGGACTTGATGCTTGATCAGTCCTGTGACCTAGGCTTATCTGCTTTGTCACAATGGGGCCTTGATGCTGGTGGTGACCAGCATCACTGGAATCCCTATGTGCATGGTCCAACAGAGGATAGACATGATGAAGCAGGATGGAACATAGAGTCTGAGGAATATGATTTGGCTATCACAGTAAGTCATTCATTTTTTGCTTTGCAGAAGTTGATTCAAACACAACAATGCACAGCGTGGACCAGACTATAGGGAAGATTCACCCAAAAGACCACCCACCCCCGAAATGTCAAATGCAGAAATGCGAGAAACACAAAGTCGAAAAAGGTTAAGGTTTTGGTGTCATCAAATTTAGCAAACTTACTGACCTGTTTTTACAGACAATTCTTTGCAGAAATGGAAATGGAGGAGGAGGAACAGGAGCGGGCTGCAGCAAAGTGCCAGAAAAGCAAAACAGTGGCAGTTGCAACAAAGCCTGTCAAAAAACCAAAGACACGTAAAAGAAAGTAGCACTAGGTCTGATGTATATTCATGTTGAGATGCACTAATGTAATAACCACATGGGCTTTGCTTCATTGGAGATTAGTACTTAAGGGCTGGTCAACCAACTATAACTTTGGTAAACCAGACCTGTCTGTCAGAATGTAATGTTCTTGATAACGAACAAGACGTGAACTCAGAACATGTGATCCTTGTCCAGTAATTGCACACTCATTTATAGAGGGTGCATGTAGGCTTAAGAAGTGCTTGTGTACATTTCTTCAACAGCGTGCGCAAAGTCCAAGTGAGCGTGCGCAACAATTACGACTGCGTGCGCATGTTCCAACAGTGCGTGCGCAAGGTTCCAACTTGCGTGCGCAGAGCGTGAGCATCTTTGCGTACGCATTTCAATAGCGTGCGCATCTTGCAAACTTGCGTGCGCATACTTGCAACATGCGTGCGCAGTGCGTGCGCATACTTGCAACATGCGTGCGCAGTGCGTGCGCAGGCGCACGTTAGTTTTGCGCACGTGTGCACGTGCGCACGCAAGTTGAAATGTGTATATCAACAATATCTCTGTGGATATTTAAGGCTTGATGACCGTTGTTGGATAATCACATGCAATGGTATCATAGCTACCACAATCACCTTCAACGATGACAATATCTTATCTAAATGGGCTTCTATGGTTGAATTAATGTTGCGCACGCACCTTGCGCACGTGCGCACGTTTTTCTCATGACCCTGTTTGCTGGCGTCCCAACAAACTCGGCTCTCAGTACACCCCAAACTTCATCTCATCGCTGAGAATCCTCCAGATAACTTTGATAACCCATATTTATGAGTTATGTTCCTTGTACAAATAACTATATGTAGCTATTCCAGGGAGACCTGGGTTTCATTGCCTGGACATCAGCGATGAGATGAAGTTTGGGGTGTACTGAGAGCCGACAGACTGGCCTCAGACTCCAATTCCCATGGCATATTCCTATAGCATACCATCTCATTTAGTGATAGGAAAGGGATCTCAGAAAGATCAGCCTTTGTTCAGGAATGAGGGGCTAATTCGCACTTATATAGGTTTCATGGACTTGTGCTTATATCTCAATCAGCACCCGTCCAATTCACATGATCACAGCACACAATCAAAGCTTAGGTGCTTGCCACCAACATACGTAAATACCAGGAGAATTGGTAGTCTGAGGCTCTCACAGTTGTGTCTGCAAAAGTGGCAAAAATCGGGTGTACAAATTATTTTTTCCATCACTGTATATAACGCCGCCGTCGAAGTTGCTGCCGTTGAAGGTAACACACCATGCACCATGGCCATCGTTGGAGTCGCGATGCGTCCGAGAGTCGCATTTCCAGATAATGACTTGAGTAAGGAAAGGACCTGGAACCTTGTCACCAAGGACGCGGCCTGCCTCATACGCCTTGGAGTACGCGTTGTAATCCTTATTTGGCACGCAGGCCTTTCTTGTTGCCCTGCTGTGCGAGTTGCAAGGTTTGAATCTATGCATGTCTCATGTCATGCTTGTATGGGGTTTGCCCCAATCAATGTGATCTTGTATGCATCTTCAGAGATGAGCTCAGTCACACATCAAGGGAGCGTGCGAAGCCGAGTTGGAACCCAAGACGAAGAGACCAACTCGGATCAAGAACCTGCAAACAAAGAAACACAAAAACTAGCATTGCCCAAAACTACTACTCTTGGCCAGACCACAGCAGATCGCAGAGGTCGACATGGGACGCGACGATGCTATCCACCGAGCGCCAATACCGCAAGAAGGAGTCGGATTTCCAGCGACCTGTCATCTTCACTACGTCCGTGTCTACCCCCAGCCGCAGCAGCGCCGTTGTGCCGCCAATCCTGAAGCAGTGGCCCGAGATGCGTGACATACCTGCGGCGACCCAGATCTCGTTCAGTCTCGACAAGAACGCGTTCTTCGTGAGTGGAATCGTGTCGCCACGGTTGTTCTTGTACGCGAACAGAGGGTCTTTGTCGCCAAGGCCATTCGCGCGGATGTGGTCGCGCAGAGCGCACAACGGGTCGTTGAAATGGTGCGGCAACCAGACCCATTCGCCTTTCTGCGCTGTCTTCGTCCGCGGAATCCAAAGCGCGGTCGTCTCGCGATGCGCGGCGCCACCCAGATTCGCGCGCATCTTGACGTGGCGAACGCAAGGCAGCCGTCCAAAGTCGTAGCGCCTCGTGGTGGAAAGCACCTCGCCAAGACGCATCTGGCCCCAGAAGGCAACGAGCATCGCCGCCGCCACACATTGGTCGAATGGGCGCACGGGATCGAGCTTGTGGAGCGCCTCGTCAACCATTGCCTGTGTCACGGGCGGTCTCGGGTCGCGACGTGATTCCTCCGGCGCCATGTTGCCGACCGAGTCGAGGATGCAAGCCAGGCGTGCTGAGCCGGCCCAAACCAGTCCAGCTTCATCGTGATAGAACATCGCCGAGCGCGCCGCGCCCGCAGAGTAATGGCCCGCGAAAGAAGCCGCGAACGCGCAGAGATGTGTCTCCGGGACGGGCAGCGTAGCGTCGACACGTTTGGTGGCCGCCCACTCGCAATAGCGCTCTAGTCCGCGCGTGTAATTCATCTTTGTCGAGTCCGCGATGCCCGCGTTGTGTACGCACATCGTATGCGCCCATGTTGCCGCAGAGAGGCCGGTGTCCATTGTGCAGTGTGGAAGGAAACAAGCCACGCGTTGTCGGTCACCTCCGTCATCGGCGCGTCGATCCGCCGATCAACAGATTTGCGCAGTGCCACAACGCCAAGCCGCCAGCAATCTGTTGATCCGTCGATGCGTCGATGCTTATCAATAAGCAGTGTATTCTTAATCAAGTATCAAGCAAATGATTTTACACGACGTGCTCTAAGTAGTCCGCGATAGCGAAAGGAATCGGGAACTTGAAGCGACAGCGCGGCAGTCCCGGCGCAGGCAGACCGCGCGAAGGCGCGTCTGCGATGTTCTCGTCTGTGGGTACCCAGTCAGTCGCGACCCATATGCCATACTGCATCATGGTCGAGACGATGTGCTGCAACCCACGGTTTGCCTCGGCGTTGCGAGACCTCCCTTTTTTGAAGGCGCCAACCACACCTTGGTTATCACTCTCGACGACCAGGTGCAGGTGCTTGCAACCTTTCTCGACCGCCGCACGTACGCCGAACTCGAGTGCGACCATCTCGGCCCACCCGATGTCACGCGACTCGGCCTTCCACCCGTCCTTGAGACGCCAGTGGTCCCACACGCCCTCGTAGACCACTCCTATCCCGAACGACGTTGAGGCGTCCACGAAGAGCGAGATGGCCGACGGTTCTGGGATGGCGCGAATGCACATGCCACAGAACGGCGCCATCAACCTCTCGCGCCACCATTCGACATCCGCTATGACGGCGGCGTTGGGCTCGTGTTTCGCGAATGCGTTCGCGAAGCTACCCGCGAATCTTGAGAGCGCCGGCAACCGCGAGCGTCCGTCCGGTACCACGAGCAAGCAGTGCACCAGCTTGCCTAGCAGGCTCTGTGCGTCCTTGCGATTGAAACGCGCACCTCGAATCCACCCCGCCGACGCCGCGATGTACTTCGACTTCTTCTTCTCTGTGACCTGGACCGTACGGTTCTCCAGGTCCCAGAGGAAGCCGATGTAAGGAAACACTGCGGCGAATGGAAGAGTCTTCTTGACGCTCCAAGGCCATCCCAACTCGTCCGCCAGCTGGTAAATGTTGTCCTCCGTGAGGTCGAAGCCACCGTCGGGCATAGGTAGGCGCCAGAATGTGAAATCGTCTGCCCAGTTCAGCACGTCGTCCCGCGGATAGCGAAACCTGAAGATGCTGCTGAAGGCGTCGGCCAAGTGACCCCATAGCCCACTCGACGACGCGGCGCCGAATTGGCAGCAGAAGTCCAGAGCAACCCGCCCTTTCCAGTACACGGTGTAGAACGCCTGTTGCCAGGGTAGGACGGGAACACGCCGGTGCGCCGCTTTGACATCGAAGACGGCGACCTGTGCACCAGGCGGCGCCTCTGCAGCCATGAGATAGCAGCGCGAGAAAGAGCCCCAGTCACACGTGAAGTCGTCCATGTCGATGGACGAATTGAACGAAGGGTCGCTCTTGTCCTCGCGCGGGTGTGAGAAGTCTTGACAGACTCTACCCTCGGCGTAACTCCCGTTCTTGGGTGCTATAGTCAAGGGCACATTCCGGAAAGGACCAATCAACTCGCGCAGGCAGTCAGGCTCAAAGAATTCAGACAAGCGCCCTTCGGCGGACTCTTCGACAATCATCGATTCTATAACAGACGCGTAACAGTCTGCCGGCGCGTGATTGTCGTACAGTCTATACGGAAGGTTCATGCGAGCAAAGAAAGCGTCAACAGTCTCGCGTTTGAGACCAACATCGAAACCAGACAAGAGTCCTGCTGGGATGTGTGGAAAGACGTGCAGCAGCCCAGCGTCGTCGAGCGCGCGTTCCCAAGCAGACGCCTTCAACGGGGTGACAATACGGAAAGGGTACGGTGGAGCAGCAGAAGCAACCAAAGCAACGGGAAACGCGAGCAGCGGGACCTCGTCGTCGTCGACGATAATAGCATCATGATCACAAGCAGCAGGTGCCTCAACACGCGGGGACGAGGGCTTATCGGGGTACGGCGGTGCAGGCACAGGCGCCGTGATCTGCTGATCCGCAGAGAGAGCAGAAATGGCCGTTGCTGGAGAAGCGACAGGCGGAGCGCTTGCACTTGGCAAGGCTGTTGAAAGCGAAGCAAACGGCGAATCCGGAGGACGGGATGACGTAATAGAGCTTGTCGCTGCTCCAGACAAGCCACCTCGGCGTGCACGCCGCCGGCTCCTTCTTTGCCTTGTCAAATCGGTGAGCCTTGCTACTGCAAATCATGCACCGATCGTACTTGAGCACGGGTCCACCATCAGCGCGTGTCGCGGCTGCGAAGGAGGATGAAACGCCGAGTGTGACGGATGGCGCCGCGCGCGTGCGCGCCACCTGGCACGACAAGGAAGAAGAAGAAGCCGTCGCGACGTACGTCGCCCGCTTGGTAAGGATCGCTGACCAGACGGACAGATCGAACTTCGAAATGTTCTCGGGCATCTCGCCCTTGATCTTCTGCCGCATCATGAGGTCGTACTGGCGCCATAGCAGCCAGTTCTCGTCCGAATCCGCGTCCTCGACGTTGGCGATGTAGCGGAAGTGCGTCTCGAGCATCCTCGGCACCCATTCGGGGCTGTTGTACTTGCGGAGCGCGGCCACGAACCGCATGCCCCACTTCGTCATCTGCATCATCGACATGCTGTGTTCCGTGACGGACAGCGTGATGGACATGGTGGGCGCGCTTCCGTTGAGGACAATCACGCGCGAGTCGCGCTCGGCCGCGATGAGCTCGTCGGAGAAGTAGTGCAGCGGCATATACTTCTTCAAGCTAGTCGCCAGGACGCCCTTCGCGAGGTCCGAGATCACCAGCGCGCTGCTGTGTTCCTCCGGCTCGCGATTCTCGTCGAAGTGGCTGAAGTCGATCTTGGGAATGTTGTCGTCGTCACGCGTCTTCTTGGCCGCAGGTGACGCTCCCGCCCCCACGTTGGTATTGGTGCGTTTGACTATCCCAATGATCAGCACGAAGAAGTCTCGCGGTAGCAAACCCGGTCACGCCGAGCGCCAAGGCAACAGGCCGCCGCATCTGCCAGCGTGATGGCCAACGTTAGGCCACCGCATCTGCCAGCGTGATGGCCAACATCACGCGACTTGCGCGCTCCACCCGAAAGAGACAGAGCGCCCGAGCGTGGTATAAGAACTGGGCGGCGCGCAGCATCAGAGCCGCCGACGCCCCTCCACTGCCAGGCAGCAGAGCCAGAGCGGCCAGGCCGACTCCATTCCCGTGTCGGCGCGCAATGCCAGGCATGCGCGCCCGAGCCACTCGCCAGGCGAGCAGCGGCCAGCCTCGTGGCGGCGCGCGGCAACCAGGTCACCACGACAAGAAACAAAACGCACCGCCTGCGCGCATGGGCGTGAGCACCAGCTCGGCCACGGCATCGTCCCCCTCCCCGGCCGATTCCACCTCCGTGTCGACGGCGTCCGAAAAGCACGTGCTGCGCTTGGCCTTCTTTGTCTTGGTGGCAGCCTTCTCGACGGTCGGCGCGGGCGCGAACAGGTCGTCACCGGCTTCCGGCGGCGGCGCAGCCTTCTTGGCCTTCGCCTTGGACTTCTTTGGCAGGGGCACGGGTGCAGGCTCCTCGTCTTCGTCGTCGTCTTCGGGCGGCGGCGGCGGCGGCGGCGGCGGCGGGACCGCGTTCTTCTTGGGCTTGGCCTTCTGCTTCTTTGACGGCGGCGGCGCTGGTTTGGGCTCGACGTCGTCGCCGTCCTCGTCAGGCTCGCCTTCCTCCTCGCTATCCTCTTCCTCGACCGCGGCCTTCTTCCCCTTGCCCTTCGGCGGCGGCTTCGGCGGCGCCGTCTTCTTCGGGGCCGCCTTCTTCGGGGCCGCCTTCTTCGTGACTGGCTTGTTCGCCTGCTTCTTGGGCGGCGGCGGCGGCAGAGGTGCGGGTTCAGGCGCGACTTTCTTCGAGCGTAGCGCGCGCTTGGGCGGTGCGGGTGGCTCGGGCTGTGGTGCCACTGCCTTTCCTTTCCTTCCACGCACTGGGCCTGGCGGCAGCGACGGCGGCGTCGGCGGGCGCTCTTCCGGCTCCTTCTCTCCACGCTTGGCTCTCCTAGTCGGTGGCATGTTGCCTGTAGTACGTAGGTAGCTCGGGCGCGCACGTTGGCGCGTAACCCTCAGATGAGACGCCTTGGTCGTGTCGATAGGGGTAGACCGTCGTCCAATACAAGTCTCTCGTGCACCAGCAGCCTCGTGTTCCTGAGGTCGTGACTGCGCGCGTATCCCGAGTCGTTCGAGACAACCCAAAAGAAAGCAAGCAAGCGAAGACACCCAGTCGCAGAGATCTCACTCTGTATGCAGAGTGACTGGGGGGCAGAGCGGACCAAGATGCGATAGTTCTGATCTGTCCGCTCTGCCGGCACAAGACGTGTTTCTCGTGTCTCTTCGACCGAGAAACTGCAGAAGCAACGGTCGATCCAGGAGCGCACCAACGTGGTATGGAGGTGGTATGACCTAACGGCCCCTTGACGGGTGCTGCTCTTGTCTCCATGCATGTCGCTGGAGGGCGTCATATGGTCCTGTACAAGGTATTACAACGTAAACAGCTTGAAAATAAATTTGCGTACCGTGGTTCTTTTGCCGCTCTCATGCCAGCAGTGAGAGAAGTGAAGAACAGCGATGTTCTCCTTGAACTTCGTAAAGAACTCCTTGGGTACATCCACGCCAGCGTCTATGAAAGCCCGGAGCTGCTCGCCCAAGTCGAACGTCTCTCGGAGTGAAGCGTCGAGGTCATACTCGATATAGGAGAAGTCATGCACGAGTCTCGCATATTCCTGTTCTACCCAAACAATAAAATAAGCGTAACACACACAGATATTATTAACAATACTTACCCTCGTCCGTGATTACGTCCACCTTGTTCTTCTTGGGCTTTTTCTTCTTGGCCTTCTTCTTGGCTTTCTTCTTGGTCGGGGCGGCATCCACGTCGGAGTCGGTCTCCTCGTCTGTGGAAAGAGAGTCTGCGGAATCTGCCGCATGGTCAATATATTGTAAAACCGTCGGGCAGACCGACGCACCTTTGGACAATCCCGCAGCTCGATGGCGAGAAGAGTTGTCGGGGTCTTTGACGGGCGGACTGAACAGAGCCACAATCTCCTGGCCATGCTCGCAGAAGTGTAGAACAATATTGGGCTGGATGCCGTTAATATATAGAGCGTAAGCGTAATTAAGGACTCACGGGGATACCATGCGATGAAGAAGGCATTTCCCTGACCAAGTCGTCCAGAGCGTCTTCAGTCAGAACTTTGTTCTGCATACTGAGCTCCATGCGCTTCTTGTCGAACTCCAGGGGATCCGTCGCGAAATAGAACACAAGACCTTCTGGGTTGCGCGATGCGTCCTTGACGATGGTGGAGGTGCAGATGGGGATATATTTGTCCGGGTTCGCCTGCATGATCTTGACCCGTTCCTCGGCCGTAGCCAGATTTTCTGCAGTGCGCTCGCGGCTGCCCAGCTGGCTGCGGATTACGTCGCAGTGCACAACGTCTATAAACAGATGAGCACAAGCACCACAGGATCCTAGCAATAGAAGCCATACCAGCGTTGTCCTTGAATTGATTGATACGCGGCTTGCACCACTGCTTCAGCAATTTTTCTTCAGTGTACTTGAGGGATTCCCCGTCCCGGAGCGTCGCAAAGTGCTTATTGTTGCCCGGCGGAGGCGGCAGGCCTGCACATAATTAGAATTTGAACGGCAACGAAGGCGAAGATGGCGGCCGACTCACCCTGTCAGCCTGAGCTTTGACGGTGCCATTGACGATTTTGAACGTCAAGGGCTCGTCGGGCACCACTGGGGTCGGTACCGAATATGGTGTAGGGCGGACATTCGCAGCAGGCACCCGATGTTCTCTCTTGGCCAGAGGATGCAGGCCAGAGAGAAGCTAGAGAGTATTCAGCGGCGAGCAGGAGGGCAAAAAAAAAGGCGTACCAACAAAGCCTCCTTGCGCAAAGTAGCCTGCTTGCGCAGTTTTTGTGCGGGAGTAAGCTTGCTGTTTGGTCTGCGCCACCAAGCAGGCCGCTTCTTCGCCGCAGCCAGGCTAACAGTTCCTAAGCCAGTGTCGTCGTCATCGGAACCCGCTGACGACGAGTCGCTTTCCTGCTGCAATACCGTTCACCTTCCATATAGACAATCAATTGAATAACTTACCGAATCTGGCAAGCGGCCATGCTTCCGTTTGCCATTGCGGGCCATTGTTACGATGCAGTCGGCTATTTGGAGTGGACTGTTAGGCATCCGACAGCGCCTATGCAAGCAGCGCGAACATACAGTCTGCAAGAAGTACCGATATGGGCACCGGCTGATGGAAGGGTGCTCCTGCTGTCAAGGTGCCCCGGACGACGGTCACTGCACTGCAAGGACGGGGGGAAAAGGAGAGCACCGGGCAAATTTCAGACTCCGTTGGAGCAATATCTGACCGGTGAATCAAAATTATTTAAACCAGTACATTAATTGATAAGGTTATTAGTTTACAAAGATATATGCCCACAGACGCCTGCGGATCAGACGCGAGCAGAGCTGAGCTGTGGAACACAATCCCAGCGCGACGTCTCGCGGTTGTAGCAAGCATCACAAGGGCAGCATACCACACCACCTGACTGCAGCCGTCCGGTATGTGCACCTACCTGCAGACAGGACGTCAGCGTGTTTTCAGGCGCTAGAGCCGTCCGCACGACGGAGCCGGCGGCCTCGCGCGGTGAGACGCGCTCGCGACATGCGAGCTCCCTCGGTGCCCTCAGTTGGCCTGCCAGTGCGCACAGCCGCTGAGGAAGCGCAAGCGTTCCGCACGCCGCTGCCCCGTACGTGCGGGCTGGCGCTGCGCCTGCACTGTGTTTGGGGCGCGGCCGGCGTCGTGTGGACCACGCACGGGCGAACAACGGGCGGTCACCCAGCCCGCGCGTACGGCCTCTGGCGCACCATGGGCAGCAGCCCGTACGCACGTAGGGGCTGGCACTTCGGCCACACGGCGTTTGGGGCGGCCGGCATCGCGTGCATCGCACGCGGGCGACTGACAGGCATGCGGTGCGCTTACAGCCGCCCCGCCCGCGCATACGGCCGCCGGCGCACCGCGGGCACCAGCCCGTACGTGCGTGCGGGCTGGCGCAGCGCCCGCGCGGTGTATGGAGCAGCGCCATAGGGCCGGCGTTGGGTGTGCCGCGCACGGGCGAGCGACGGGCGCCCAGTCGCCCTGCCCGCGCGTACGCCCACCGTTGCACAGCGGGCTGCAGCCCATACATGCGTACGGGCCGGGGCTGCGCGCGGGAGGCATTGGGCGCTGCGGGCGTCGGTCTGGTCGGCGTGCTGCTGGGCACCAGGCAACGCGCCCGCTTGTACGCTGGCAGGCGCACCGCGGGCGTCAGACGCCGCCCGCGTTGGCCCGGCCCGTGGCGCAGGCGTACGCGCGCCTCGTACGCTTGCAGGTGCACCGCACGCAGCACGCGCGTACGAGCTGCTGCTGCGCGCGGGCGGCGTCTGGCACAGCGTGTGGTGTCGTGCGCACCCCGGTCGCCATCATGTATGTCCAGGCGGATGAGCTGGCCTGCGCGCACACAGCGCACATGCGCGCCGCGGTCAGCCTGCAGCTGGGTGCCTGGCCGCCCTGCTCGCGCGTATACCCGCTGACGAATGAAGGGCTGGCGGTCTTGCAGGGCGGTGGATGTCGTGACGGACGGACCCCTAGAAAAACGTGCGCAGGGTGCGTGCGCACACGTGCGCAGAATTTTGCATGCGCACAACTTGCGTGCGCAGTTTTCAAAATGCGTGCGCATGGTTTTCACTTGCGTGCGCAGGGTCCAAAACTCTGAACGCACGCTTTTCCTCATGTGTGCGCAGGTCATGGGTGTGCGTGCGCAGGTCAGAAGTATGCGTGCACAAGTCACAAGTATGTGTGCGCAAGTCTGGGGTTGCTAGTGTATTGTATTATTCTTGATGGATAACACACATTCAAAGTCATCGGTATACTAAAGCTTATCTTATATTCAGCATACACATTAGAAGCCGCAAGTGTAATGAACTAGAAACCACGTTACTGAGGAAGTCATCGGCAGTGTGGATTACAGAGCTTGCAATGCATGTTAAAGTGATCAGTTGGAGATTACATTAGGCCCAAAGATTAATGCACACTAGATATCACAAGTGTAATGAATTAGAAGTTGTGTTACACTCGAAGGTTAATGCACACTTGAAGTTGCAAATGTATTTGATTGCCAATTAACTTTCATCCATTCTTGCATCCCACAACAAGATGACAGTAGCTGAAGCTTGGGATCAGTACCAAGTTCAGTATAAAGGTCCCAAGCAGCAGGTTGACCTGGACGTGTTTGTATTGTCCATCCTAGAGGACTTGATGCTTGATCAGTCCTGTGACCTAGGCTTATCTGCTTTGTCACAATGGGGCCTTGATGCTGGTCACCACCAGCATCACTGGAATCCCTATGTGCATGGTCCAACAGAGGATAGACATGATGAAGCAGGATGGAACATAGAGTCTGAGGAATATGATTTGGCTATCACAGTAAGTCATTCATTTTTTGCTTTGCAGAAGTTAAGACAGGTAAAAGAAAGTAGCACTAGGTCTGATGTATATTCATGTTGAGATGCACTAATGTAATAACCACATGGGCTTTGCTTCATTGGAGATTAGTACTTAAGGGCTGGTCAACCAGCTATAACTTTGGTAAACCAGACCTGTCTGTCAGAATGTAATGTTTTTGATAACGAACAAGACGTGAACTCAGAATATGTGATCCTTGTCCAGTAATTGAACACTCATTTATGAGGGGTGCATGTAGGCTTAAGAAGTGCATGTGTACATTTCTTCAACAACGTGCGCAAAGTCCAAGTGAGCGTGCGCAACAATTACGACTGCGTGCGCATGTTCCAACAGTCCGTGCGCAAGGTTCCAACTTGCGTGCGCAGAGCGTGAGCATCTTTGCGCACGCATTTCAATAGGGTGCGCATCTTGCAAACTTGCGTGCGCATACTTGCAACATGCGTGCACAGGCGCACGTTAGTTTTGCACACGTGCGCACGTGCACACGCAAGTTGAAATGTGTATATCAACAATATCTCTGTGGATATTTAAGGTTTAATGACCGTTGTTGGATAATCACATGCAATGGTATCATAGCTACCACAATCACCTTCAATAATGACAATATCTTATCTAAATGGGCTTCTATGGTTGAATTAATGTTGCGCACGCACCTTGCGCACGTGCGCATGTTTTTCTCATGACCCGCTGGAGAAGCACCGCCAGTACATCACGGACTCTGAGGGCTCGGAAGACGCGTGACTGCTGTGGCGCAAATACGATTTGCTCATGCGCGCGCGCGTGAAGGGGAACGACCCCGTCAACATCGTGCAGTTCGACCTGGCCACGTGGAACCGCGTCAACCAGCGCGTTTCGACGGCCTCCACGATGGAGGCGTCCACTTCTTCTTCCCCCTTGTCGGCGCGCGCGTCGCACTCCAGCGCCCAGGCTCACGCGCAGCCGTCGAACAGTCATGCGGCCTCGTCTGGACTACGGTCCGATGGCACTCCACTGCTAAAGTATGACCGTTGCATCGTGTGTGGCAGTAAGGCTCATCGTCTTGACAAGGCCAAGAAGGAGCCGTCGCCCTGCACGCCAACGTGGCTCGTATGGAGCACCGAGAAACTCTATTACATCGCCCGCACCTCCGGACATGCAGTCTGCTTCGCCTGGAACAGCGTCAGGAAGTGCAAGCGCTCTGCATGCCGCTTCGCCGGCACTGGACATCTGTGCTCCCTCTGCGGCGCACACGACCATGGTGCTTGCTACTGCACCAACGTTGCTCGATAAGCCATCGGCCCCGCGTGCCGAGGCACCTACTGCTGCTTATGATTCGTTTGCGCTCGTCGATGAAGACGACACCGTACTGCTTGCTTCTCCTGCTCCTGCGTCCTTGGACTTTCCTTCCTACCCATTCCGTATCACCACTCCGCTGAAGGCGGCTGCCTGGGAGCATGCTCTCGGTAGTGCTGGAATGCTACCCGCTTATTCGTTCATTCCCACTGGCATCCTTTGCGGCTTTGACGTCGGTCTCAAGCGAGAGACGGTCAACTCATACTTCTCGCGTACCCAGCTTCCATACAAACTGTACGACAATCACGCCAGCTGTTATAGAGGCTATGATTGCGGAGGAGACGGCTGAGGGCCGTTTGTCTGATTTTTACTCGCCTGACGACTTGTTCGCGCTTGTGGGCCACTTTCGCAACGCGCCGCTGACGATAGCGCCGAAGAATGGCAGTTTCTCTGAGGGTCGTGTCTGTCAAGACTTCTCCCATCCTCGTGACGACCCAGACGATCCGTCTTTCAACGCTAGCATTGATATGGAGGGCTTCACATGCGACTGGGGTACGTTTTCGATGTGTTACTTGCTGGCGGCACGCGCGCCGCCGGGCACTCAGGTGGCCGTGTTCGATGTCAAGGTGGCGCACCGTAGGGTTCCCGTCTTGCCTTGGCAGCAGGCCTTCTACGCGATATACTGGAAAGGGCGTGTGGCGCTGGACTTCGTGTGCCATTCGGTGCGGCCTCCTCCAGTGGCCTGTGGGGCAAACTCGCCAATGCCTTTCGGGGGATCTTCAAGCATAGGTTCCAGCGAGACGACACCCTTAACTGGGCTGACGACTTCACGTTCTGGCGCTATCCGCTGCTCAATGGCTCGTTTGACCTGGACGAAGGGGACGTTTATGCGCTTGCGGACGAGCTCGGTTGGCCGTGGAGCGTCAAGAAGACGCTACCGTTCGCCGACCAGTTCCCTTACATTGGCTTCTCGTGGGATCTCGCTGCGCGCACCGTCCAGGTGACCGAGAAGAAGAAGACCAAGTACTTGGCCGCATCGGCCGCTTGGGTGCGTGGTGCGCGCTTCACACGCAAAGAGGCGCAGGCGCTGTTGGGCAAACTCGTTCATTGCTCGATGTGCATTCCAGAAGGCTGCTCCCATCTTCCTGCGCTGTCTAGGTTCGCCGGGAGCTTTGCGAACGACTTCGCCAAGCACGAGCCAAACACCTCCGTCATCGCGGACGTCGAGTGGTGGCGCGATAGGCTGTCGGCTCCGTTCTGCGGGATGTACATCAAGGAGGTTCCGGAGCCATCGCCCATTTCCTTGTACGTCGACGCGTCGATGTCGTACGGCATAGGCGTTGTGCTGGATGGTGTATGGGACCACTGGCGCCTTCGGCACGGGTGGAAATGCAATGCGCGCGACATCGGCTGGGCCGAAATGGTAGCGCTAGAGTTCGGGTTACGCGCGGTGATTGAGCGCGGACACCGACATCTGCACCTGGTCGTACGCAGCGACAACAAAGGTGTGGTTGGTGCAATGAGCGCGGGGAGGTCGTGCAACGCCGAGGCCAACCGCACGTTGCAACACATCGTGTCGGCTATGATGGAAAATGGCATTTGGGTCTCGACAGACTGGGTACCGTCGGCAGACAACATTGCCGATGCACCCTTGCGTGGACTGCCCGTGCAGGGTTTGCAACGTCACCGTTTCCAATTTTGAATTCCTTTTGCGATAGCAGAATGGGTCGAAAATGTTCAGTAACTTGTTATAAGAATAAAATTTGCTTGTCGTTGAAATCGGTGGGCTCGAAGGGTGGTGGATCTGCAGATTTGCAGATCGGCTGGTACAGCCACTGACAATCGTCGTGCACGGCCCGGTCTGAGGAGCCTGTCGTCTTCTCGTTGCTGCCACGTCATCGCGCCCACATCACGATGCCGCGCGACTTGTCGGCGCTGACATGGGCTCGCACTATGGCGGTACACGACGCTGCGCTGGCGGACGGCACCAAGCGCAACTACGCGCGGGCCTTTGACAGATTCTGAGAATGGGCGGCTGCCGAGCGCGTTGACGTGTCTATGCCCGTTCCCGAGAAACACCTCTGTGCGTTCGCGGCCTCGTTTGCGGGTCTCTATTCAGCCGGTGCTGCTCGTTCCGCAATGGCTGGCCTTCGTTTCATGCATGATCAGGCTGGTGCTACATGGGCGGGATCTCCGCGCCTCGCGGGCATCTTGGACTCAGTAGCAAAGATGGCGCCACCAGAATCGATGCGAGACCCGTGGCTGCCGGTGACATTGGCCATGCTCGATGAGGCGCTACACGTGCTCAATCCTGTGAGGGGTTTTGACCAGTGCGTCGCCGCTGCGATGCTGGTCGCGTTTTGGGGCCAATTTCGACTTGGCGAGCTTTTGTCCTCCATGAGATGATACAACTACAAGAAACTACCTTGCGTGAGACACTTGAAGCTGCGGGCTACCGCGGGTGGTGCTCTGGATCAGGAGACTTTGGCGTTGTGGCTGCCGGCTTCGAAGATGGCGCGACGCGGCGAGTAGGTCTACATCCCGCAACACTTCAACAACCCATCACTTGCTTTGCGCGACCACATTGCCGACAACAGGCTCACGGGCGACGATCCCTTGTTCGCATACAGGACGGATAAGGACGAGCTAGTGCCTCTGACAAAGAACGCCTTTGTGTCTCGTCTCAATGAGATCTGGGAGGCGGCGGGCATGAAACGCATTTCAGGCCATTGTTTCCGCATAGGTGGCACGACTGCACTATTGCGTAGCGGTGTTGAACCAGAGGTCGTGAAGATGTCCGGACCATGGAAGTCGGACTCGTTCTTGAGATACTGGCGCTCTACTGATAGCATCATATCAGCGCACAGCGACTTATGTGACATGTTCTGGACTGGGGAATAGGCTTGGCTTCCCATAAATTTCATTTGTTTTTGTCTTCTTGTTGTGGGTTGTCGCTTCCAAGTTGGTCTTCTCAGTTGGGTTCCAACTCGGTTTCGCACGCTCTCAATGATCGAACAGCAGCGGAACCATCCGCTGAGGATGGCTGCAAATCGACCAAGCAGGGCACACCCCACACACGAATGACATGAGTCATGCAATATTTGACATTATGCCATAACACGGCAAAGCACGGGCGAAAAGAAGCAGGACGCTCCTTGACAATGGCCTCAACAGCTGAAGAGTTGTCAGCAAAGAAGTGAAGGTGGGAGAGAGAGAGAGAGATTCTTCATTTTTAGACAGCGTAAGCAGGCTACAAATACAGAGCCAAGACGCTGTGGAGTGCACAGAGTACACATCCAAATGGTGAACAGGGGGCGAGCAGGGGGAGGTCGAAACAGGGTTGAAGAGGGATCAAGTGCACAGAGGTGTGAATTCAGGGGGTCGACAAGAGGTTCACAGCAAGCATAGGGGAGGGGGGTATAGGGGCATAGAGACCATAAAACAAAACACGCACTCAGGGGGAAAGCAAATCAAGTCACATCCATGGCAGTGGCCACCTCGCCACCACCAGATGTCCTCCTAGTTCTGCTGGGACCACCAGCACGGCGAGTCCAGACGCGGCAAGCTGAGTCGCACATCGCGTGGGACCCAGCACAGTGGGGGCAGCACAAGACAGTATGTGCACAGTGTGCAAGACCATCATGGACGTCAGCGAAAAAGTCGCACTCACTGCAGCCATGCTCAGAAGTCAAGTGACTCTGAGAACACAGACCACAGCGAGGGGCCTGGGTGCAGGCACGAGCAGTGTGCTCCAGACTGCAGCAGTTGGAGCAGGGGCGAGGACGACCAGAGTCGTGGAAGCGACGAGCACGCATAGCGTGGCCAAAAAAGAAGACACCATGGCGAAGGACGTACTGCAAGTCGTCTTCACAAGTGAAGGAAAGTAGCACAGAGCCAGAGCCCTGCTGGATGATGCGAGTAGGCGGGCCCAACCACATGGGAGGGGCAGCCCAGGCAAACTGATGGGCAGTAAACTCCTCCACCTCGGCCTGCAACTCCTGCGATGTCGGCAGGGGCTGGCCAAGGTCAGGAGGCATAACATCAGAGACAACGGCCTTGAACCAAAGGCTGTCACAAGCAGCACCAGAAAAGGCAGCCTCCTGGGGCAGGAAGGCAGAGGCGATGAGAGCACTGTGGGGCTCTAAGTCGGCAGCAGTGAGACCTGGCAGCGCAAAGACAACAACGTTGCCTGAGCGAGTCAGGCCAACACCACTCACCCCAAGCCTGGGATGAGGTGCAGCAGGAGGGGAGACGCCGGCAAGGGCAGTGTTGATGGCAGAGCGGGCAGCAGCAGCGTTCTTGACTGCAAGGCGAACAGCGGTACTAGGCTCGACCATAAGGATCAGGCGGCGAGCGTCATGGCGGGCCAGAGGAGTAGCTGGGGCTGGCACGCGGGGCACAGCGGGTGGCAGTGGAGCTGACTTGGCAGCGCGAGCAGCGTAGGAGTCCTTGGCAGGACGAGCAGGAGCAGGTGGTGCAGACGAAGTTGCAGCAGCAGGCACACCTCCAGGGGCGTCCTTAAGCGAGGCTACCATAGCAGAGAGCTTCCCAAGCTCCTCCTGCTGAGCAAGAAGCAGCCTAGTGGTGGAGGACAGCACAACAGAGTGGCAGAAGTCCTTGATGATGGAAGCAGCCTGTGGAACATGCTCCCTGTAATCAAGGAGCACCTTTAGCATGCCCAGAAGGTTATTGACCAGCTTGACAGAGTTCCTGAGGTGGCTGGGAGTCAGGGGTGTAGAGGCCCGCAGCAAAGGCAGCAAGGTCAACTCCATCATAGTCCTCCTCAGAGTCTGAATCCATGTCCTGATCAGGAGCAACTGGCTCAGTCTCCAGGGCACCCCTAGGGGCACCCAGAGCCGAAGTATCAAGGCCAGAGGAGGTGAAATGAGCCTGTGGTGGTGCAGGGGCAGGAGGAGGGGGTCCGGAAGTATCTGGAGCGGAGTTGGAAATCGGTGAACGCGCGGCCTCCTGAGGCAGCACCTCACCAGGGCTCAACCAGGCACTCTGGGAGCTAGCCCTTTTGGGTGGGAGGTGCTGGAAGGTGGTGGAGGGAATAGGACCGCTTTTCCTGGACTTTTTAGGCCCAGAAATGCGCCCAGGAGGTGGTGCAGACCCAGCAGAACCTGCAAGTTGCCCAGGACTAGCCAGGGCATCTACAGGCCACTTAAGGGGGGCAAGGGAGGGGGGAGTGGTCCTAGAGGGAGGGCCAGGGCCAGAGGTGGGGCCAGGGGCAGTGGTGGGGGCTGGAGTGGCCAGGGCAGGTTGGGCTGGAGCACCCAAGGACAGGCCCCACTGGGGAGCCATGAGCAGGCTGGAGCCACTCTTTGGAGGGCCAGGGGGACCTCCTGGGCCCCTAGGAGGGCCAGTAGTACGAGATGTAGAGGACAGAGTGTGCCAGAGGTAGACTGACTCTGACCAGGTGGTGGTAAGAGTCCAAGAAGCTTCTGAGCAGCTCTCTGACTGAGGATCTGGACCCTCCGGACACTGCCGACTTTCGGGCCTGAGAATCGGCGACTCCACCAGTACCTGAATAGATAAATAATAACTTCAATTCTCTCATAACTGAGCTCAGAGATGCTTGGAATTCGGTTGGATTTGGCTTGGATGCCCGGAAGCATTTCTTGGATCTGGGGTGTGCCCAGTTTGGATTCCGGCACCAGATTTGGATCCAGTGGCATCAGCCTGGATGACAGGTGCCAAAATTTGAATCCCTCACAAGAATCTTGGATGCAGGGATAAGATTCTGGACTACACCTTGAAAAATTAGATGTGGGCTCATTTTTGGATAAAATAATTTTTGTACACTATAAGGAGGATAATGTGGAGCCACGGCGCAGCTCATGGTCCTCCCAACCCTAAGGGTCCTGCGGCGGTGGCTCACCAGTCTTGGTGAACGCACCCGACGAGTGGATGAATTTGGCCAAGGCAGAGAGGCCCTTGCGCGTACTGAGTAGCGCATGCGTGCCAAGCAAGTCAGGCTTGAAGGAGGCAAAGTGGTGATAGTGCTCGTCATGGCGCTCGCAATCTCGAAGGATATGATCGCGTGTCTGCAAGTGGTGTCCACAAGGGCAAGTCACATCTTCAGTGGGAACATGGCGCTGATAGTACTCGCCCATGAACGCATGTCCAAGGCGGCACTGCATGACCAGTCCATAAAGACGGCGAGGCAGCTCACCAAAGTGAGGTGGAGGGCGCCTCTTGGGTGGCCCATAGGCTGCCCTGGCATACAAACCCCGAGGTGACTCTGCCCACTCCTCTATCCAAGTCTCCATGACACGCTCCTTGGCACGTCTTTTGAGGTGGGACACAGTGGCCCATGAGGGACCTTGCATGCGAGCTGCCTCCTTGGCTAACTCATCTGCACGCTCATTGCCCCTTATGCCAATATGGCTGGGGACCCAAGAGATGGTCAGCAGAAGCTTCTTGGACTCTTACCACCACCTGGTCAGAGTCAGTCTACCTCTGGCACACTCTGTCCTCTACATCTCGTCCTACCGGCCCTCCTAGGTTGAACCACTCCCGAATAATGCAGAAGCAGCAGCTCAGCAGTGTTCAGCTCCAGGCTGTCAGAGTGCACAGTGCATCTCCCATCATCCACATAGAGGAAGAGGGTGGGTGCCACAAATGTGGGATTGAGCTGGCGCATCTCTGCCTCGCGGGCAGCTCGCCTCTGCTGCATGAACTCAATGAGCCCAGTAGAGTAGAAGGCAGAGAGGATGCCAGAGACTGGAGAGCCCTGAGGCACTCCATTCTCAACTGGCTTACAGCTGCTGACTCTACCATCCAGGCAGATGGATGCCTCTCTGTCCTGCAAGAAGGATGCAACCCACTGCACAATGGGCAGAGGCACACGCTTCTCTCGCAAGACCAGCAGGAGACGCTGGTGGTTGACAAAGTCAAAGTAGCCCTTGATGTCAAAGGTCAGGGAACTAGTCACCAAACCCTTGTCACGAGCAGTCTGCACATCATGAGTGTAGCACAGAGCAGCATCCACAGTGGAGGAAGCAGGCATGGCCCCAAACTGGTTGGGGTGCACAAGACCCATGGCAGATGCCATGTAGGTCAAGCGCTTTGCCTGAATGCGCTCCAAGACTTTTCCCAAGCAGACAAGCAAGGTAATCAGCCTGTAAGACCTTGGATTAGACCAATCAGTCTTGCCTGCTTTCTTGAGCACATATGCAATGGCTCGTCTCCTCGAGATAGGCTGGAGGAAAGCTATTTGAACTCTGACTTCCACCAAGTCTGAGTCAGTGGAGCAATTCTCGCTTTTCCAGCGCGCCCCCTCATCTGCCTCCTCGATCTAACAATCATGGCATCTCTCTGGACCCACCAGGAGTCTATCGAGCCCGGGCGCGACCCTCCTGGGCCCGTGGATCGCGAGAAATCGCAGGTGCGAGTTCCAGGCAAAACTGGGACTCCTAGAGCGCACCACCACTCCCCCTCTCCTTCCCTCGCTTCCATTGAGCCAGATACCGGTCCTGTGCACTCACCCTCGCGTTTGGGGTGGCTTGGCAAGGCCAAAGACCTCGTTAAGGCGCAGTTCAGCCCCAGGAGCAGCACGAGCACCAGAGACGAGCAGCAGAGCAGGCAGCTCACTAGGAAGCGGTCTGACAGCCCTCCTAGACTCAGAGGTGCGCCCCAGCCAGTTCCCAAGCGTTATAGACCCTCCTCCTTTCGTTCTTCGCATCCTGGGGTCGAGGCGAACCAGGAGGCTCGCTTTGCAGCCCCTGGGGACGACCCCTTCGTTTCTAGACTCGATATTCACGCACACACATCTCCCACATCCCCTCCTGCATTCCAAACCATTCTGGGCACCAGAGCGCACTCTGTGCGCGTCCCAGGCTCGTTTTTGCGCGAGGGTGATGTGGCCCCATCGGCTCCGGCTGGGGCGGACCGGTACCGCCTCCAGGAAGCGCCGGAACGCGCAGGAGGAGCCCACACCTGTACCTTACCTAAATACTCTATAAGTATAGGCAGGATCTGAGTGAGAACCTGCCTATGCATAGAGCGATTTCGAGCTCTCCCCATAGCCAGCTGGATTTCCTCTATAAATCCAGCTGGCGGGGAGAGGTCCTGGGCCAGCTGGTAGCGCGCCTGACTGTCGGAGGTGACGGCCAGTGTGTCTGACGCCGGAACATGTGTCAGCCACCGGCGTCATCACCGGCCCCACCGGGCACGCTGTTTGGCACCGCTGTCGTCGCCGTCGTCGCCGTCCTCGACGACGACGACCTCCCAACTTCGCATTTTCACTCCGGAAAAAAATTGTACATAGGAAACTTGATATTCTGAATTCAATGGTGTCTTTTAAAAAATATTATGCTAAATGCATAGGCAGGATCTCACTCAGATCCTGCCTATACTTATAGAGTATTTAGGTAAGGTACAGGTGCCCTATCCTACAACGATGTCAGGCCGGCCGCGGTCTGTGCTTTCTCGCAAGAACGTCTGGCACGCAACACGAGCACATGATGTCCCTCCTGGGGCAGATACAGAACCCCGTCACAGAAAGGGCCGCAACGTTCGGAGCCTTACCACCATCGAAAAGGAAAACGAGCACACGATTCGGAAGCGTCAGAAGACGCTCAAAGGTGCGCATGTGTTGCCCTGCGCACGTGCTCAGCCCTTGATAACACTCCCAGGCATTCGAAGTGCTCTTGATGCTGCCCGTGTGCGTCAGCCTGTGGAAGAGCCGGAAGACGGCTGGGTCGACGCAGATGAGCCGTTTTGCTTCGACCTCGACCCGCTTTTTCCAGACCCCAGTGCTGGCTCAGACCCAGAGGGTCAGGAAGCCTTGCTATCAACTGCCACGAGCCTGACGGGCTTTCTGACGCCGAGGTACGTGCATCTATCACTGTTGGCAACATCTGCTGACTAGCACTTCGCACAGCGTCCCGTTCAAGGCCCGAGTGGACAACCGCAGCCGGGCAGAACAGATAAATAGCGAGCAGCTGGCGTGGGACGCCATCACGCCCTCGTTGGCGGACACCTACTTGCAATGGAAGCACCAGGCATCGCCGTCAGTCCCCGACCCCGCACTTCAGGACCAGGACTTCGCACAGGATGCGGACAGCTGGTTCACGATACACGCGGTGCATGATACTGGTGTGTTCGCATTTCTATAATTTTTGGTTGGATACTGACGCACCCAGAATTCATTCGCGACCTTCGCGTCTTCTACCGCCCCGCCGAGCAGCCTGTTCTAGCGCTCATGCGCATCGGGCTCATTGCCTGCACTCCACAGCAGCCCTCCGTCGCAGTATCAGTCGGCCTCCTCGAGTTCTACCACAGGCTTCGACGTCACGCACCCAGAATCGGCATACAGCCTTTCGTGCACGCCATTTGCGATAAGTATACGGTACGTTCTTCCTTCTACTATTTAACCTGCTCATTTAATCAATTCTTGCAGTGTCCCTATCGCCCGCACCTGCGCGAGCAATTCGCGCAGGCCTTGGACGTTTATTTGGCCGTTCGGCGCGAGATTGACCGGTGCGTCGCGACGGCACTTGGTCGCGATGCCCCAAACTGGCGGGTCCTCAACGCGTGCGCAAGCTGTACGTATCAGGTGCGTGTGCGCAACCCGACCCGCTCAAATACAACACTCACTTTTACCAGCTCAAAGACGAAGAACCGCTCACCATCGGCGGCATGCTTGCCATGGACGGTGGCCAGTCACTAAAGCGCAGCGCCGCTGCCGGCCGCGCAGACGAGAGGACTTTTCATTCGTCCTATGAGGTGCCCTCGGCGCACATCGATTTGTACGCCAACGAGGTCGGCCGGCGTGTTCAACCAGGTCGCAAGGTATGTCCTCATGCACGCACAATCTTCCGTATTGCTCATATAAACCAGCCCACGCGCGAAACGGACGAACAGCTATGGCATTCAGTCGACGAATCTGGCGAACCAGGCGATGACGCGCCCTCCCCATCGGTGTGCTCTCAGCGGTGGAAGAACGCCAAGGCGGAACACTTCAAGACCGCGCCTGGGCTATTCGAGCAGACGGGCATCTTCGTCTGTGTATGCAGGCACGGATTTGCTCTTTGGTACACGGAAATGGTACGGAGCAGTGAGCTGTATGTTCCATTATTTCATATCTTTGTGTCTGTTGCTAATCACATTATAGCGCAAAGTACGGGCTCGGCTTAGTATCTAAATTGCTCTCCGTTGGGCTGCGTGAACGATATGTCGGCTACGATATCGGATGTGCATTCCAGGGCACTCTGTCGCGCAGCAGCCTCGGTGCGCGCGCCCACTCAGCCAACGTCTCATTTGGCTTGAACTCGTTCCATGGCTATGGGCACAACCGGCTCTGTCAGCTCAAGCACCACCCGTTGTATCGAAAGGGGTTCGGCCTCGAAGATCTGGAGACGTGCGAGAGATTCTTCTCGGCGTCTAATGCGGTATCACCACTGGTTCGCCACGCGTCGCACTTCCACTACGTCCAATTCCTCGACCTGTTCCTCAAGCAATGGGAGGAGGATAAGTATTCGGAGCTCAGTACGCGCTTTTTCCTTGCCCTGTGATTGCATTCTAACGCTGTTGCAGGCAAGTTCATTTACAATAACGTTGTGCAGGCCTATCGTATTATCGCCAAATTGGCCATTCCCGTGAAGGCGTTCCAGGACACGACGGGCTTCACGGACGCCCAGGTCGAGGGCTGGTTGAAAGAAGAGCTCAAATACTTGGAGAATCTCAAGACCGAGCCTGAGCGGGACGTCCTGGAGATGGATTACGTCGAGCACCTCGAAGAGCTCGCTATTCTTGAGTAGGTGCTTCGATTATTGCTCATTTCGTGCTAACTAAGCTTGCAGGTCAACCATGAACGATTGCCTTGACGCGTTCAGGGAGGGCGTCCCACCAGCACCTGTCAGTGCGCGCCAGATCGCACGTGAGAGAGAGAGAGAGAGAGAGAGAAATTCTTGAATTTTAGACAGCGTAAGCAGGCTACAAATACAGAGCCAAGACGCTGTGGTCTGTACAAAGTACATTCCAATGGGTCAACATGGGGCAGGCAAGGGGGGTCGTAACAGGGGTGTAGAGGGATCTAGTGCAAACTGGTGTGGATTCTGGGTGTAACAAAGTTGTGAGCGCAGTTTCATAGGGGTATAGGGGCATAGGGGCATAGAATAAATAAAAATATACAAACATACCATAACTTCATGCGCCTCATCAGCACATGAAGTGACCAGCTCGCCAATAAGCAAGCAGATGTTAGCAAGTAAGCAGCTGCATGTGGCCCTTTAGGGCCACTGTGGGTGTATCTCTTGAGACACTCAAGAAAAGTATCTTAGAGACTGATAGAGGGTAGAGGGCAGAGTCTGGATGGGTGGGGCTGTAGCCTACAGACAAAGGCGCACCACAACATGGTCAAAGCCATGTGGAGCCACGGCGCAGCTCATGGTCCTCCCAACCCATTGTATGAATGGTTAAGGGTCCTGCGGCGGTGGCTCACCAGTTTTGGTGAACGCACCCGACGAGTGGATAAATTTGGCCAAGGCAGAGATGCCCTTGCGCGTACTGAGTAGCGCATGCGTCCCAAGCAGGTCAGGCTTGAAGGAGGCAAAGTGGTGATAGTGCTCGTCATGGCGCTCGCAATCTCTAAGGATGTGATCGCGTGTCTGCAAGTGGTGTCCACAAGGGCAAGTCACATCTTCAGTGGAAACATGGCGCTGATAGTACTCGCCCATGAACGCATGTCCAAGGCGGCACTGCATGACCAGTCCATAAAGACGGCGAGGCAGCTCACCAAAGTGAGGTGGAGGGCGCCTCTTGGGTGGCCCATAGGCTGCCCTGGCATACAAACCCCGAGGAGGTGACTCTGCCCACTCCTCTATCCAAGTCTCCATGACACGCTCCTTGGCGCGTCTTTTGAGGTGGGACACAGTGGCCCATGAGGGACCTTGCATGCGAGCTGCCTCCTTGGCTAACTCATCTGCACGCTCATTGCCCCTTATGCCAATGTGGCTGGGGACCCAAGAGATGGTCACCTCATGAGAAGCATCAGCAGCAAGGAAGTCACGAGCATGCTCGCAGAAAGAAATGGAAAACTGCTGGGCAGAAGCAGGACGCTCCTTGACAATGGCCTCAATAGCTGAAGAGTTGTCAGCAAAGAAGTGAAGGTGGGAGGCCGAGCCCATGGGCAAGTCCATGTAATGGGCAACATGGTCCATGGCAGCAGAGAGGGCATGCATCTCAGCATCATAGACCCAGCCTGGGACCCCATAGGGATGCGACCGCAAGACTGCTCCTGACCCTCCAGGTAGGTCACAAAAGCTGCACCAGTCCTGCGACCAGTTGGAGTGTCTAAAAGGGAACCATCAGTGTAGATCAGCAGGTTTGCAGAGCTGAGTTCCAGCATCTGCACAAGTCTGACATGGGACTCTGCAGCATCAGCTTTGCTCACACCCTTTGGCACAGGCCTGAGGTGGATGCGACCTGGAAAAGCTGCAAGCAGAGAAATGGCCCATGGGGCAATGTGGAAGGGCTCAATGCGCTCATTGCCAGGTGAGGTGAGCTTGGCAAGGTAGCGAAGAGAGGAGCGAGTTTGACCACGCCTGTGCACCACTGGTGGCTTCTCCATTGGAGACTGGTGCCAGGCAGAGTGCAGGCGCTGCAAGACAGGACTGTGAGGCCCCAACTTGTGTAGGCGAGCAGCAGCAAGGTCATCGGCCTTGTCTAATACCAATTGTATAGGTGGAATAGCTGCCTCCAACTCCAGAGCATAAATGGGCGAAGTCTTGAAGACAGCACAGATCATGCGCAGACACAAGTTCTGCACACGCATGAGCTTCTCAGCTTGCCATGCCCTTTGCATCCACCATACTGGTGAAGCATAGAGGAGAATGGGGAGAATGCAGGAGATGTACAGCCTGCGCATGTGTCCCTGGTGGAGACCACGCACAGTGTTGGCTAGCATGCGCAATCCCATCGCTGCCTTGCGCGCCTTGGCACAGGCCTTGTCCACATGGGCGCGATAGGTCAACTTGGGGTCAAAGAAGATCCCCAGCCAGCGTACAACTGGGAGAGGACGCAGGCGAGCAACCTGGCCCTGAGCATCAGTGTAGGCCATAGCCAAGTCATCATTGGCAGCAATGTCAGCAAAGGAGCCATCCTTGCGACGCCAGGTGTGGTGCATAAGCTCACACTTGTCCAAGTCAGGCTGAAGACCTGCCAGGTTGAACCACTCCCGAATAATGCAGAAGCAGAAGCGCAGCTCAGCAGTGTTCAGCTCCAGGCTGTCAGAGTGCACAGTGCATCTCCCATCATCCACATAGAGGAAGAGGGTGGGTGCCACAAATGTGGGATTGAGCTGGCGCATCTCTGCCTCCCGGGCAGCTCGCCTCTGCTGCATGAACTCAATGAGCCCAGTGGAGTAGAAGGCAGAGAGGATGCCAGAGACTGGAGAGCCCTGAGGCACTCCATTCTCAACTGGCTTACAGCTGCTGACTCTACCATCCAGGCAGATGGATGCCTCTCTGTCCTGCAAGAAGGATGCAACCCACTGCACAATGGGCAGAGGCACACGCTTCTCTCGCAAGACCAGCAGGAGACGCTGGTGGTTGACAAAGTCAAAGTAGCCCTTGATGTCAAAGGTCAGGGAACTAGTCACCAAACCCTTGTCACGAGCAGTCTGCACATCATGAGTGTAGCACAGAGCAGCATCCACAGTGGAGGAAGCAGGCATGGCCCCAAACTGGTTGGGGTGCACAAGACCCATGGCAGATGCCATGTAGGTCAAGCGCTTTGCCTGAATGCGCTCCAAGACTTTTCCCAAGCAGACAAGCAAGGTAATCAGCCTGTAAGACCTTGGATTAGACCAATCAGTCTTGCCAGCTTTCTTGAGCACATATGCAATGGCTCGTCTCCAGCGACGAGGGTGGTAGCCCCAAAGAGCACAGCGTGCAATGAGAAGATAAATCTCCTCCTGTGCCACATCCCAAGCCCAGCGCAACCCAGTGTAGGGAACTCCCTCATCACCAGGCGCTTTCTGGGGGTTAGGCCCAAAGATGCCTTCTCTCACCTCCTCCAGAGTGACCTCCCTGTAGGGAATGTCTTCTGGGTGTGGTATGGTCAGGTCTGGCTCGTCCAGGCCCTCTATGTGAGGAGGGCACTGGTACAAGGTCTCGCGCAGTGCATCACACTTTTCAGCATGAGTGCGCGCAAAGGTGCCATCTGGGCGACGAATGTCAGGAGAACGGTACCCCCGACGTCCCTGGGACCACTTGCGCATGTCCCAGATGTCATCCACAGTGGCATCCTCCACTACCTTGTTCCAGTAGTCGCGCTTGGTGCGCTTTACCTGGCGACGATGGTAGTTGCGCTCCCTGGCTGCAGTTGCAGTCAGGACTGCATTGGAGCGGCGCATGCGCCTTGCAAAGTCCTGTGCAGCTCTCTCTGCATCTCGCATCTTCTGCAAGCTCTGGGTGAGTGCAGGAGTCCACCAGGGCTGAGTGTGCTTAGAGGGTCTCCTCTTGTATCCTCCTTATACTGTACAAATATTATTTTATCCAAAATCGAACCCTTATCCAATTTTCTGAGGTGTTTTCCAAGATCTTACCCCTCCATCCAAAATTTTGTGAGAGATCCAAGTTGCAGGACCTGTCATTCAGATCGATGTCACCGGATCCAAATCTGGTGCCGGCAATCCAAACTGGGCACACCCCAGATCCAAGAAATACTTCCGGAGATCCAACTGCAATCCAACCCAATTCCAAGCATCTCTGAGCTCTGTTATGAGAAAAATCGAAGTCATTATTTATTTATTCAGGGGCTGGAGGAGTCGGCCGATTCTCGGGCCCGAAGGTCGGCAGTGTCCGGAGGTCCGGATCCTCAGCCATAGAACTGCTCCGACGGTCCGACCGACACTGCCGACCTGCAGGCCCGAGAATCGGCCGACCCTGGCAGTCCCTGAATAAATAACTAATGACTTCGATTTTTCTCATAACAGAGCTCAGAGATGCTTGGAATTGGGTTGGATTGCATTTGGATCTCCGGAGGCATTTCTTGGATCTGGGGTGTGCCCAGTTTGGATTGCCGGCACCAAATCTGGATCCGGTGACATCGGTCTGGATAACAGGTGTTGAAGTTTGGATCCCTTACAAAATTTTGGATGCTGGGGTAAATTTTTGGAAAGTACCTTCAAAAATTGGATGAGGGCTCGATTTTGGATAAAATAATATCTGTACAGTGTAAGGAGGATACTCTTGGGCACCTTGGCCTGAGTGGCACCATTGAGAGCGTCATGGAGTGCTGCTGCAGTGCGCTCTAGGAGTTCAGTGTTGCGAGTGTGCTTGGGAGCACTTTGCAGCTCCGCAAACACTGCTGCATGGCCATCCAGGCGAGAGCGAAACTCTGCCTTGAACTCGGCCTCATCTGCATGCTTGAAGTTGTAGCTGGCTCCAGAACCAAGGTCCACATCCTCAGCACCCAGGTCAAAGACCCAGGAGACAGTGTGATGGTCAGAGAAGTCATGGACGTCATCTGACACCGAAAAGTCTTGCAGCAGACCAAGTGCAGCCATTTGGTCATTCTGCCACACCAAGTCCAGAACAGAGGACTGAGAGTGGTTGTCCTTGCGCCAAGTAGCCACATCAGGACTGTTGAGCACAGAGAACCCATGCTCCTCCATCCACTCCAGCATCTGCTCACCCCCTCGAGACGAGTTGGCTGCAAACAAATCCCACACATGGTGGTGTTCATTCGCATCCATGGCAATGGCGATTGGCATGTCTGGAAGGTCAATGAGCTTGAAGCGCGCAAAAGTGCGGCCAAGTCGCTCAGCCCCCTCAGGAGCGTCCTCATTGTACATGAGGACAAGTAAGAACGCTGGACGCCTCCCTTGACGAATCTCAAGAATGAGAAAGTCAAGATCTTGGGCAAGGTCATAGCGGTTAAATACTTCAAAGTCACGCCGCGTCGCAGACGCATAGGCAAAGACACGTGGCCTCTCAAGAGCAGGCACTACTTGAACTGGCAGGATGGGATACATGCCTGCTGGTTCTTTGACAGAGTAGTGTGGCTCGTCTGGTTCATCACCAACTCGCCACCACGGTTCAGTGACCAGATAAATATCAGATGCAAGAGGGCTGCCATAATGGGAGCCAGGAGTGAAGAGTGCAGACTGAGAGTCATTGAGACGTCGCACATTGGTCATGGAGACACGAATGGGGCGAGTGGTGTCTCTCATGCGGACTCAGTGTCAGGCGCAGGTGTGCTGGGCTTGTCATGAGTGCTGCTTGCAGTTGCTGCTGCCTTGGCTGCAGCGTCTGCCTCTGAGCGAGAGTTGGTCCCCAGAGGGACGGCATTGCTGCCAGACACATTGGCCTTGGAGCCAAGTGCAACTCTGCTCTTGGTGCGGCGCAGCTTGGGTGCAGTTGCAGCCTTGGGTGCATCATGTCAGGGCTTGCGCAGCGCCATGCGACGCTGCTGCCAGATCTTGCACTGGGAGTCGCGCACAACATGTGCCCCACCACAGTGAGGGCACTTGAGCTGAGTGTGCTCGCAGTGAGTTCCAGGTGCATGTGCAGAGCTGTAGAACTCGCACTCCATCTGCTCGCAAGTGTGGTTGGCAGTGGTGTGGGTGCTGGCACTGCAGACTCCACAGCGGCTTGTCGCAAATGCGAGCAGTGTGGTCAAGGCTGCAACACCTGAGATCGCACGTGAGAAGCTGTCCAGCGCGGAGGTTCGCAAGCGCAACAAGTCCAGGCGTGACACGTACAAGAAATACACCGCGGCGCTGGACTCGGCCGTGGCGCTGGAAACTGCGCTGGGCATCGAAGAACGATGGGCGCCGGACTCGGAGATGTATGCGGCCACGCAACGAAAGACTGTAGAGCGCAACTGGAGGCGCGCCCTCGATCGCCTGGAGTTCCTTACGGTTCAACGGATGTTCGAGCTGGCAAAATCACACGTCTTTGGTACAGTTGCGGTATCCATTTTCTAAAGTCTTGTATGCTCACATTTGGCCAGGCTACAAGCTTCGGGAAACGATTGGGAAGGGTTTGAAGGCGCGTTCACGGGCCATACGCACGGCTGTCAGCAAATACAACGCCGCTGCTGCTGCCCTGGTACCACCGGCGCAGCAGGTCGACTTCGCCACCCTCATGGAGTGGACGCAGCTCCAGGAATTCGAGCTCCTGCGGCATACACGCGGCGGCGAGCTTGAACATCGGGCGTGGGCTCAGCCTGCTAATTGCCTTATGGCGATGAAGTTCCACAAGCTCGCGCGCACGCGCGAGGAACTTCTTCACTGCCGCGTCGAGATGCGACGTCTCGTCACAGCAGTGGTCGATGAAGAGGCTCATTTCAGGCGCGTTATCGACAGCACATCGACCTCCAACGCTTTGCTCGCCTGCGAGTTACGCGAGGCACTGCAGCGTTGTGCGAGGGCCAACGATTTGCATCGCCAGAGGCTCAGCAAGCTCGTACAACGCTTCCCAGGATTCACCGACTGTCTCGTGCCTGGTGTGCGTGCGGGACAGGCAGGCGCAGCCCACGAACCATTGCGTGACCTGGGAAACAACGACGAGGGTACGGCGGATGAGGATGGGGACGAGGACGACGACGAGGACGAAGCAGCGCAGGATTACCAGGCTATCGAGGACTTCTTCGAGCAGTTAGATTAGATAGTTAATATAGTCGCTTATTTTTGCTCTATCCTGTGTGCATCGACCATCGCGTTAGTTGACCGAAGTCTGGGAGACAGGGAGGCATCTTGCGAAGGACCACACTGCAACTGAGTAGCGGGTGAATGAGTAGCACTCACCCAGCATTCCGAGTGAAAATGGGCCGTGTTTTTGATGTCAATGCTGCTGCGTGTTTGCGTTAGGTCGGGCTATGCAATATCGAGGTCAAAATGCACTCGAGTACTGCTTGAACATGCAGGCTCAACTCAGGTTGAGCTGCAGTGCTCGCACACTCACACAATCGTGATGACAATTAATCGAGAGTCTAATAGCTCAAGTGTGACTGTTGGGATACAAAATCCTCAATCCGTGTTATCCTGAAGTCATAGCATTGCACGATGCCGTGAAATGCAGGGCAGCATGAGCAACTTGGTGCTGTGGCACCCAGTGAATGCGTGCTTCGATTTTTATAAGAATTTAAAATCGTATTCTCGGACTACAATATATTGCGCCCCGACCGTTAGATTAATGCTATGTATGTTCAACCACCTGGAATGCAAGTGGTTGGTCGGCAAGAGGGTGCGGAAATAGCCGATCCGCTGGTTGACCTCGTTCCTCACGGCGCATCCGTACGCCGCTGCGGCGTCCACCCCTCAGAGGCACCTTATTGCGCGAGCACAGGGCCGGTACGTACCATCCGCACGCTTGTGCAACCTCGCTGACCCGATTATAGGCGTCTTGTGCTCAACGCTTTCATAGCGTGCTAAGGACATCCTGGGCTTATCATGGCCTTGACGGAGGGCTCCAAGGTGAGTCTAGCTCGATCTACTATGTTATAGGGCTCACAGGCTGCGATACAGACCAAAAAAAAACGGCCAGCGCGTTCTCATGCGGGCGAGCCACCCGCCAACACCGCGGTCAGACCTGCTCCCAGGCCGCTGACTGCCCTACCCCCGCCCACCTCGGAGGAGTGGGAGCCAATCGTACCACGCGACCCGCGGGCACCTACAGGCAGCACGCCGGCACCTGCGTCGCACAATAGAGCGGCGACAGGCTCCACCGCTGCTCGCTCGGCCACAGAACCGACTGCAGCTCGTTCGAGCACCAGTCCCAGGCGCAGTGTGCGCTTTGAGGTGCCATCCGTTCAGGAAGTCCAGGCCGCGGCGGAACGCAGAGAATGTTTCCTTTGCAGTCTTCTTACGGACTGGCCGTGGATGACGCAGCACGATATCACGCGCTTCCACAGAGTGCACATGCACGACATGTACATGCTCGGCCCGCAGGAGCCTCTCGAACCCCCAGACTCCGAGGACGACGGCGACGACTCGAATGACTCTCAAGACGAGACGTCTGAAGCTGCCTCCACGCCGCCCGAAGCCGCCTCCACTCCACAGTCCAATTCCGGCCGCACGACGCACGCCTCGCGCGGCACGCAAGGCAACAAGCACGCGGGCATACATGCGGCCGCCCACGAGGCAACCACGCCGCCGTCACACGCGGCTTCGACATCTACGTCTTCGCGCGGCAAAAGCACCACCGAAGTCGCGACAAGCGCGCCTCGTGGCATTCTGCGCCGTGCTAAGACGGCCGCCGTTCCAACCTGCAACGCGTGCCGCGCTATCAGCGCACCTGTGACGTACAGCGAACGCCGCGCCGAGCTCTACAGCATGGCCAGGGCTATCGGCGCCTCGGTCCAGGATCAGCACCCCGACATCCATATGGGCCCCAACCTGCCCTCGACGCTGGCCCACCTGGCACTCGCGGAGAACAAGGAGCACGCACTCGTCCGCATTCTTAACGAACATGACGAGACAGACCTGTACGTAGCCCTGTGTGACTCAGGTTATTGTGTTCGGCATGCTGCAGAAGTTGTGACCTCCGTTTGTGAAGACCGTGACTTGGGCTATCCCATCATCCCCCTCCAATAAATTGCTTTCCATCCTGCAGACAGTATCCTTAGTATTGAAAGCTGAAATTAGGAATAATTCTGAGTAAATTGCCCGTCCTGAGCGGGATGTTCGGAACTTTGTCCAAGTCCGACCAACCGTTTTCTTCTCAACACCGTCACCGCCCGCCATGTTCTCAGTCAGGCAGGTGCCCTTCAAGCCCGTGAGGCGGCCGCCGACGGATCCGAACAAAAAGCGGGCACAGGCCAGTCATGGCCATGAGCTCGAGCAAGAGGTCGAGGACTTGGTCACCATGCTGGTCAACCGCTGCAACGAGCTTGCGACAAAGTATGGCAGGTCTGTTTTGTACATTTTCCAATTATATTTTGCCTTCACTGACTCCTTGCAGGTCAAAGTCTTATATTCGAGCCAAGGTCTTCGGCGGCTCGAAGTCCAAGGCTTTCATCAACCGAAGGCGCGTGTCCACGACGGTGCGAATATGGGACGCCAATGTCCATGTACGCTCCAAGGAGTTCAATTCAGGTATGTAACGCAGCCCATGTGTTGGGATGAGTAACTTATTCTTTATTTTCAGACGAGGAAGTTGCAAAACGCGGCCGCCGATTGAAGCTGGCCGAAATCCGCGCCGCAATCCTCCTGGAAGAGCGCACCTGGCGGGACTTCTCAAAGGAGGAGCAGGACGGCTGGGTCAAGGCATACCGCGAGTACAAGGCTTTGCGGAACATCGAGAAGCGCGTCAACCTGAAGGCCGAGCAACAGGACGCGTCGACAACGTACCGGATGATAGGGCGCGAGGTTCGTGCATGCGCCCATGTTGCCCGCCCTCGCTATCAGACACTGACGTCTTGCAGATGGAGGCGCTATCAATCCGCACGGGCACGAAGTCCGTCTTCTTTTCGGTGCGCTCCGGTGAGACGCAACTCATCACCCCCTTCTACGTGTGCTCGCCCGATATTTTACAATTCTTCGCCATTGTTGTGGGCAAGACTCTCGATTGGATCATTGGCAAATTCGAGTTATGGGCCTTGGGCGGCATACAAGGTATGTTCTGCATGCGCGGCGCGCGCGCTCCCCTTGCAGCTTCCATCTTTGGCTCATTCATCTTCAGCCGTTCTTGGTATGGCGGGCCGGTCAAAGGACGACATCAGGAATGATGTGTGCCACCTGGTGCAAGTAGGATATCGTGTGTGGCCATTTCATGCGATGACCAGCTTACTGACATGTTGCGCAGATTCAATTCTCGAGCGTCGTTACGCTGATCGTGCCGCCCCCCCGCAAGAAAAGATGAACTACAAGTCTTACGAGGACTCCGTCGTCAAGAAGCACGGGGTCCGGCTCGTCGGCTGGACCGCCAACGGAGGTGTCGTTGAGCAGCAGGGGAAGATCAACGGCATTGAGGAGATCCGCGAGCTCTACACGGCGCTCTTCACGCAGGCGTGCCACTGGGAACTAGTCCCGGACGACGAGTGGAACCCGGTGGACCATCGCCCGCAGAAGCACAAAAAGCGGTCCGACGCCAATGTCCCGTGTGGCCCGCGCAACAAGAAGCAGAAGACGACCAACACTGACGCCGCGTCCACCAGCGCCAAGCCCGCTGCAACCGAGACTGCGGCAGCACGCAAAACACGGAGTGCGAAGAGCGGACCGGTCAGCAAGAAGCACGCTAAGAAGACCCCTCCGGAGGACAACGACGCCCCGTCGGACGACACCGACGACGACGACGACGATGACGATTCGGACGACGACGGCACCGGAGATGAGGATTAGTCAATAGGCTGCCCCCTCGTGTTAGAAGGCTTCTTGAACTCCGACTTCCACCAAGTCCGAGTCAGTGGAGCAATTCTCGCTTTTCCAGCGCGCCCCCTCATCCGCCTCTTCGATCTAACGATCATGGCATCTTCCTGGACCCACCAGGAGTCTATCGAGCCTGGGCGCGACCCTCCTGGGCCGGTGGATCGCGAGAAATCGCAGGTGCGAGTTCCAGACAAAACTGGGACTCCTAGAGCGCACCACCACTCCCCCTCCGCTTCCCTCGCTTCCATGGAGCTAGATAACGACCCTGCGCACTCCCCCACAACTCTGCAGCGAATTGGCAGCTTTGTGCGGTCGGGTGTACGCCGGTTGACCCCCAGGAGCGGCAGGAGCACCAGGAACGAGCTGCAGAGCAGGCAGCTCACTAGGAAGCGGTCTGACAGCCCTCCTAGACTCAGAGGTCGTGCCAGACTCTGGCTCATTCATCAAGGCGTCTCGCGACGAGCCTTGGCACCAAGTGCTAGTCAATGGTGTCTCGACTCGAGTTCATGACATTGAGGGACTTCCCACTGGGCAAGACCTCCTCTCAGACATTGTTGAGTTCAACACTCACAAGTTTGACTGGGCCACCATGCCACGCTGGCTGGGAAGTGCAGCAGACCTTGCTAGCAAGAGCTCAGGCTCTGTCATTCTGGCATTCCTGAGTGAGGCAGATGCTCGCTATGCAGTTGAGCATGCAGTTAGTGTCTTTGGACGCCTCTGCTCAGTTCGCTACTTTGAGGACATGCGTCGTCTGCGCACCTGTGACAGGTCTTGCAGCCTTGACCACACTGCTCGCATTTGCGACAAGCCCATGCGCTGTGGAGTCTGCAGTGCCAGCACCCACGCCACTGCCAACCACACTTGCGAGCAGATGGAGTGCGAGTTCTACAGCTCTGCACATGCACCTGGAACTCACTGCGAGCACACTCAGCTCAAGTGCCCTCACTGTGGTGGGGCACATGTTGTGCGCGACTCCCAGTGCAAGATCTGGCAGCGGCGTCGCATGGCGCTGCGCAAGCCCTGACATGATGCAGCCAAGGCTGCAACTGCGCCCAAGCTGCGCCGCACCAAGAGCAGAGTTGCACTTGGCCCCAAGGCCAATGTGTCTGGCAGCAATGCGGTCCCTCTGGGGACTAACTCTCGCTCAGAGGCAGACGCCGCGGCCAAGGCTGCAGCAACTGCAAGCAGCACTCGTGACAAGCCCAGCACACCTGCGCCTGACACTGAGTCTGCATGAGAGACACCACTCGCCCCATTCGTGTCTCCATGACCAATGTGCGACGTCTCAATGACTCGCAGTCTGCACTCTTCACTCCTGGCTCCCATTATGGGACCCCTCTTGCATCTGATATTTATCTGGTCACTGAACCGTGGTGGCGCGTCGGTGATGAACCAGACGAGCCACACTACTCTGTCAAGGAACCAGCAGGCATGTATCCCATCCTGCCAGTCCAAGTAGTGCCTGCTCTTGAGAGGCCACGGGTCTTTGCCTATGCGTCTGCGACGCGGCGTGACTTTGAAGTATTTAACCGCTATGACCTTGCCCAAGATCTTGACTTTCTCATTCTTGAGATTCGTCAAGGGAGGCGTCCAGCGTTCTTACTTGTCCTCATGTACAATGAGGACGCTCCTGAGGGGGCTGAGCGACTTGGCCGCACTTTTGCGCGCTTCAAGCTCATTGACCTTCCAGACATGCCAATTGCCATTGCCATGGATGCAAATGAACACCACCATGTGTGGGATTTGTTTGCAGCCAACTCCTCTCGAGGGGGTGAGCAGATGCTGGAGTGGATGGAGGAGCATGGGTTCTCTGTGCTCAACAGTCCTGATGTGGCCACTTGGCGGAAGGACAACCACTCTCAGTCCTCTGTTCTGGACTTGGTGTGGCAGAATGACCAAATGGCTGCACTTGGTCTGCTGCAAGACTTTGCGGTGTCAGACGACGTCCATGACTTCTCTGACCATCACACTGTCTCCTGGGTCTTTGACCTGGGTGCCGAGGATGTGGACCTTGGTTCTGGAGCCAGCTACAACTTCAAGCATGCAGATGAGGCCGAGTTCAAGGCAGAGTTTCGCTCTCGCCTGGATGGCCATGCAGCAGTGTTTGCAGAGCTGCAAAGTGCTCCCAAGCACACTCGCAACACTGAGCTCTTAGAGCGCACTGCAGCAGCACTCCATGACGCTCTCAATGGTGCCACTCAGGCCAAGGTGCCCAAGAGGAGACCCTCTAAGCACTCTCAGCCCTGGTGGACTCCTGCACTCACCCAGAGCTTGCAGAAGATGCGAGAGGCAGAGAGAGCTGCACAGGACTTTGCAAGGCGCATGCGCCGCTCCAATGCAATCCTGACTGCAACTGCAGCCAGGGAGCGCAACTACCATCGTCGCCAGGTAAAGCGCACCAAGCGTGACTACTGGAACAAGGTAGTGGAGGATGCCACTGTGGATGACATCTGGGACATGCGCAAGTGGTCCCGGGGACGTCGGGGGTACCGTTCTCCTGACATTCGTCGCCCAGATGGTACCTTTGCGCGCACTCATGGTGAGAAGTGTGATGCACTGCGCGAGACCTTGTACCAGCGCCCACCTCACATAGAGGGCCTGGACGAGCCAGACCTGACCACACCACACCCAGAAGACATTCCCTACAGGGAGGTCACTCTGGAGGAGGTGAGAGAAGGCATCTTTGGACCTAACCCCCAGAAAGCGCCTGGTGATGAGGGAGTTCCCTACACTGGGTTGCGCTGGGCTTGGGATGTGGCACAGGAGGAGATTTATCTTCTCATTGCGCGCTGTGCTCTTTGGGGCTACCACCCTCGTCGCTGGAGGCGAGCCATTGCATATGTGCTCAAGAAAGCTGGCAAGACTGATTGGTCTAATCCAAGGTCTTACAGGCTGATTACCTTGCTTGTCTGCTTGGGAAAAGTCTTGGAGCGCATTCAGGCAAAGCGCTTGACCTACATGGCATCTGCCATGGGTCTTGTGCACCCCAACCAGTTTGGGGCCATGCCTGCGTCCTCCACTGTGGATGCTGCTCTGTGCTACACTCATGATGTGCAGACTGCTCGTGACAAGGGTTTGGTGACTAGTTCCCTGACCTTTGACATCAAGGGCTACTTTGACTTTGTCAACCACCAGCGTCTCCTGCTGGTCTTGCGAGAGAAGCGTGTGCCTCTGCCCATCGTGCAGTGGGTTGCATCCTTCTTGCAGGACAGAGAGGCATCCATCTGCCTGGATGGTAGAGTCAGCAGCTGCAAGCCAGTTGAGAATGGAGTGCCTCAGGGCTCTCCAGTCTCTGGCATCCTCTCTGCATTTTACTCCACTGGGCTCATTGAGTTCATGCAGCAGAGGCGAGCTGCCCGCAAGGCAGAGATGCGCCAGCTCAATCCCACATTTGTGGCACCCACCCTATTCCTCTATGTGGATGATGGGAGATGCACTGTGCACTCTGACAGCCTCGAGCTGAACACTGCTGAGCTGCGCTTCTGCTTCTGCATTATTCGGGAGTGGTTCAACCTGGTAGGTCTTCAGCCTGACCTGGACAAGTGTGAGCTTATGCACCATACCTGGCGTCGCAAGGATGGCTCCTTTGCTGACATTGCTGCCAATGATGACTTGGCCACGGTCTACACTGATGCTCAGGGCCAGGTTGCTCGCCTGCGCCCTCTCCCAGTTGTACGCTGGCTGGGGATCTTCTTTGACCCCAAGTTGACCTATCGTGCCCATGTGGACAAGGCCTGTGCCAAGGCGCGCAAGGCAGCCATGGGATTGCGCATGCTAGCCAACACTGTGCGTGGTCTCCACCAGGGACACATGCGCAGGCTGTACATCTCCTGCATTCTCCCCATTCTCCTCTATGCTTCACCAGTGTGGTGGATGCAAAGGGCATGGCAAGCTGAGAAGCTCATGCGTGTGCAGAACTTGTGTCTGCGCATGATCTGCGCTGTCTTCAAGACTTCGCCCATTTATGCTCTGGAGTTGGAGGCAGCTATTCCACCTATACATTTGGTATTGGACAAGGCTGATGACCTTGCTGCTGCTCGCCTGCACAAGTTGGGGCCTTGCAGTCCTGTCTTGCAGCGCCTGCACCCTGCCTGGCACCAGTCTCCAATGGAGAAGCCACCAGTGGTTCACAAGCGTGGTCAAACTCGCTCCTCTCTTCGCTACCTTGCCAAGCTCACCTCACCTGGCAATGAGCGCATTGAGCCCTTCCACATTGCCCCATGGGCCATTTCTCTGCTTGCAGCTTTTCCAGGTCGCATCCACCTCAGGCCTGTGCCAAAGGGTGTGAGCAAAGCTGATGCTGCAGAGTCCCATGTCAGACTTGTGCAGATGCTGGAACTCAGCTCTGCAAACCTGCTGATCTACACTGATGGTTCCCTTTTAGACACTCCAACTGGTCGCAGGACTGGTGCAGCTTTTGTGACCTACCTGGAGGGTCAGGAGCAGTCTTGCGGTCGCATCCCTATGGGGTCCCAGGCTGAGGTCTATGATGCTGAGATGCATGCCCTCTCTGCTGCCATGGACCATGTTGCCCATTACATGGACTTGCCCATGGGCTCGGCCTCCCACCTTCACTTCTTTGCTGACAACCCTTCAGCTATTGAGGCCATTGTCAAGGAGTGTCCTGCTTCTGCCCAGCAGTTTTCCATTTCTTTCTGCGAGCATGCTCGTGACTTCCTTGCTGCTGATGCTTCTCATGAGGTGACCATCTCTTGGGTCCCCAGCCACATTGGCATAAGGGGCAATGAGCGTGCAGATGAGTTAGCCAAGGAGGCAGCTCGCATGCAAGGTCCCTCATGGGCCACTGTGTCCCACCTCAAAAGACGCGCCAAGGAGCGTGTCATGGAGACTTGGATAGAGGAGTGGGCAGAGTCACCTCCTCGGGGTTTGTATGCCAGGGCAGCCTATGGGCCACCCAAGAGGCGCCCTCCACCTCACTTTGGTGAGCTGCCTCGCCGTCTTTATGGACTGGTCATGCAGTGCCGCCTTGGACATGCGTTCATGGGCGAGTACTATCAGCGCCATGTTCCCACTGAAGATGTGGCTTGCCCTTGTGGACACCACTTGCAGACACGCGATCACATCCTTAGAGATTGCGAGCGCCATGATGAGCACTATCACCACTTTGCCTCCTTCAAGCCTGACTTGCTAGGGACGCATACGCTACTCAGTACGCACAAGGGCATCTCTGCCTTGGCCAAATTCATCCACTCGTCGGGTGCGTTCACCAAAACTGGTGAGCCACCGCCGCAGGACCCTTAACCATTCATACAATGGGTTGGGAGGACCATGAGCTGCGCCGTGGCTCCACATGGCTTTGACCATGTTGTGGTGCGCCTTTGTCTGTAGGCTACAGCCCCACCCATCCAGACTCTGCCCTCTACCCTCTATCGGTCTCTAAGATACCCTTCATGAGTGTCTCAAGAGATACACTCATAGTGGCCCTAAAGAGCCACATGCAGCTGCCTACTTGCTAACATCTGCTTGCTTATTGGCGAGCTGGTCACTTCATGTGCTGATGAGGCACATGAAGTCATGGTATGTTTGTATATTTTTATTTATTCTATGCCCCTATGCCCCTATACCCCTATGAAACTGCGCTCACAACTTTGTTACACCCAGAATCCACACCAGTTTGCACTAGATCCCTCTACACCCCTGTTACGACCCCCCTTGCCTGCCCCATGTTGACCCATTGGAATGTACTTTGTACAGACCACAGCGTCTTGGCTCTGTATTTGTAGCCTGCTTACGCTGTCTAAAATTCACATATGTAAGCCTCCCTTCCTCTGGTATACTGGTCCCAAGTCCTCCAGTACTGAGAGTTGGGACCCAAATCCCAGCTTTCATTGGGACATAGGTCCCAACTTCTACTGGAGGTCCCAAGTTCCAGAGTCCCAGATTCAGTAGTCCCAACTTTCAGGGGGCTCACATGCGACTTAGGAGTGGATTCATCTCAATGCGCAAGTCAAAATGACTTCTGACCTGCAGGAGATTTGAACCCTCAACCAGTCGCCAGTGCCAAACCCGTCCATGCTTTAACCACTAGACCAGGGAGGAGATGATGGTGAGCTCCATTGCTGGCAATATATGGTAAGACTCAAGCACCTCTGTTCAGAAGAATGCAAATAACATTGAAACCAAGAGGCCAAAAATTATAAAGTATATATGATTATTGTAGCTCTCAATGGGCTCTATAATATTATGTCTTAGTGGAGATAATATATCTAAGCCAGAGAGGAAGAATGGATGTCCAAACATGATTTGGTATGCAACTGTCACAGCAAAGCACTTCACTCGTGCTCAGACAGGTTCAGGAGGATTCTGGAAGGAAAATATGAGCAGAACAACTGATTATATCAAATTAGGGTACACTGAATACAATTCCAAGCAGATACATGTCACAGTACATGGCGATCATGCCCATATGCTCCCACTGGATCTGTTTTGCCACTGTGAACGCTTCTTCTTGTCATGGCAGAGTGCTCGTCACTCACCAAGACTGACACCCAAGAGAGGAGTTTGGTGCACTGTTTCCCCTTGGACTGAGACTTGGCCAGGGTTGCACGCCTCAGGCCATTTGTCAGTGTGCTGCATACAGGACTGACCAGGAGGCATAGTCGACCAGGAAGGGTACTCCGGAGGGAAAGGTCAAACACATAATAGACCAGATCCAACCTAGGGTACATCCAAGGGCAATCGCCGGTATATATAGTCCGGTCAGAGGCCGACCGGATCTGAGCGCTCCGGATGACAGAGGAGCCAACCAACACCAAAGGGAGGTCTGGAAGCAATGGGGAAAGACATCGGGGAAGTCACTGAGGGTAATCGGGAGCCAGTGAAAGCAATGGGGGGTAAAGGGGGTCAAGGGAGGGTCAAGAAAGAGCGCAAGCATTGCACCAAAAGCGCAGAACGACTCCGGACAAAGGTGATAAAGGATGTCCGTGCCTATGGAGGGTATCGGGTGGGTATCCGAGACAGACCGAGGTGTCTTTGCATGTATGCACACACCGACACCGGGGGAGAAAGGGGGCCGACGCAATGGCGAGCGCAGCAGTGAGCACAACGCGTCAGCAAGCGCAGTACAAGTGCACCACCCAACAATCGAGACTCCCAATGTGTCCAGACGTCCTCTGGACCATGAACAGTGCCGAGCGCGGATTGAGGAGAGTGTGGCAGCTGAGGTCCGAGGTACCGGAGCAGTCAAGCATCCATGGACAGAGGGTGAAGGATGGACGTCGGCATGATCGTTGCAGCTTTGCCTGTACTCCCCGCGTGCACCGGCAATGCAGGGCAATGCCCGAGGTGTGATGTGCTGCATATCTGAAGGTGTGGACCGTAATGTGACACCAAGGAGATGGACCGACAAGCAGCTACATGCTGGTTGAAAACCAACGCAGCGGTGAACGACAATGGCAATGGTGTGTCACATCCAAGGACCGAGGTTGACAATCCGGTGACGCCGAGAGAAGGTATCCAAGGTGCCAGCGGTCTGGAGAGGCTTGCAGGACGGGTATATCGGTCAGACGGAGCAGGCGAAGCGGCAAAAGAGATCCAACAGAAGCAGCGTATGGGCGCAATTGCCGCGCACCGTAACAGTCTGGTCAATTGTACCCCTTGTCTGTTCTTCCTTGTCCCTCTCTCCTCTCTCAGGCATCAGTCTCAGCAAGTGATGAGCACTCTGCCGTGACACTATCACCCCCTAGTTGGATAGAGGACAGCAAGTACATCATATTGAGAGCTGACCAGCCCACGATGCACCCCTGGCACATGGTCTGAGGCAGGGAGATACAGTGGGGAAACGTGAGAATGCTGGTCCATAAATTGCATATACCACGTAATCTACTGCAGGGAGAACTATGGTGTATATATGGGACTTGTAGCTCTCAAAGAGCTCTATCAGGTGGTATATAGGTACTGGCAAAGGGATGCAATCCGGGGGTGAGAGAGAGGATCCGATGAAGAGGTGGAAAATCACATCGCCAGAATCAGGTCCTCCGGATCATTTGAGGTTTCCCTCTCAATCTATACGTAATTCTGAGGTGAGTTTACTATTTCAGCCAAAGTGGTTGGATGTCCCATTCTGGAGCAATTTCTCAATTAACCTGGATTCCATGCTTTCTATATCCGGGAATTGAATGACCTTGAGGGCCAACCAATGGTGAGAAAATACTTCTCAGAGCATAAAACTACATATAATGTACTCTAGACCATGTCTCAGTCCACGGGTATGCAGTTAGGTAGGCCATTGCCTCGTTCAGAGGTTGAGCAAGCAGAAATTGTGGGTCCACTGGCTCCAGAATCGGACATCCAACCACTTTGGCTGAAATAGTAAACTCACCTCAGAATTACGTATAGATTGAGAGGGAAACCTCAAATGATCCGGAGGACCTGATTCTGGCGATGTGATTTTCCACCTCTTCATCGGATCCTCTCTCCCACCCCCGGATTGCATCTCTTTGCCAGTACTTATATACCACCTGATAGAGCTCTTTGAGAGCTACAAGTCCCATATATACACCATAGTTCTCCCTGCAGTAGATTACGTGGTATATGCAATTTATGGACCAGCATTCTCAAGTTTCCCCACTGTAGTGCCGAGATTCGCTATACCCACCAAAGGTGAAGACCAAGGGGAAAGACGATGCCCAAGGGCAAAAAGACATTGCTGAGGCGCAGAGAATATGAGCCAGCGCACTAAAGGTGTGTAGCAGAGCCTGCAATAACTAGGATGACTGCAACAGAGTATTAATTTTTACACTCTCCATCGCATCCTTCCTGTCACCTCAAGCTGCACCTGTGCCTCTAGAAAAATATACTACATTATAGAGCCTAAAGAGGGCTTCCAGAATTATATATACACCATTATGTAATTCACATTTGGTGATACTTTATTTACAATTTATTCAACCAATCCTCGCTCACTGTAATTCTATGTATTGAACAATAACAATCTTGTCATCATTGGTATCCTGGCTTAGTGGTTAAGGTCCTGGTTGTAGAACAGTGGGTTGAGGGTTCAAGTCCTTGTCTATCCATTAGTATTTCTGTTTTGGTTTCTCGTGTGCCAAACCTGAATATCATATGGTATTGGTACACTAGTAGTAAACTTGGGACCTACTAACAGACTTGGGACTGACCAGAATCTGGGACCTCTAGCTATGGCACCCTAGCACATGTGTGAATCTTGGGACCATGGAAACCTGGGACTTGTGGTCCCAGGTTTCTATACTGAGCAACTTGGGACCATTATACCAGATAATGAACACTTAACATAGCCCCTAAAATTCAAGAATTTCTCTCTCTCTCTCTCTGCCCCCTCGTGTTACATGTGTCTTGCCATGTCTGTCGTGCTTGCAGCCCACTTGTCCGTCTGTCCCCACTCAATGCATCACCTTGTCCTGCCCCTACTAGCTGGCAGTTCTTAAGTGTCTTAAGTGTCTTGAGTGACTAGTAAGCAAATGAATGCAAAATGAGAATAGCAAGATACTAAATTCCTTGAGAGAGAGAGAGAGAGATTCTTCATTTTTAGACAGCGTAAGCAGGCTACAAATACAGAGCCAAGACGCTGTGGAGTGCACAGAGTACACATCCAAATGGTGAACAGGGGGCGAGCAGGGGGGAGGTCTAAACAGGGTTGAAGAGGGATCAAGTGCACACAGGTGTGAATTCAGGGGGTCGACAAGAGGTTCACAGCAAGCATAGGGGAGGGGGGGTATAGGCGCATAGAGACCATAAAACAAGACACGCACCCAGGGGAAAAGCAAATCAAGTCACATCCATGGCAGTGGCCGCCTGACCACCACCAGATGTCCTCGTAGTTCTCCTGGGACCACCAGTAGCTTCTTGAACTCCGACTTGCACCAAGTCCGAGTCAGTGGAGCAATTCTCGCTTTTCGAGCGCGCCCCTTCATCCGCCTCTTCGATCTAACGATCATGGCATCTTCCTGGACCCACCAAGAGTCTATCGAGCCCGGGCGCGACCCTCCTGGGCCGGTGGATCGCGAGAAATCGCAGGTGCGAGTTCCAGACAAAACTGGGACTCCTAGAGCGCACCAGCACGGCGAATGTGCTTTGTACAGACCACAGCGTCTTGGCTCTGTATTTGTAGCCTGCTTACGCTGTCTAAAATTCAAGAATTTCTCTCTCTCTCTCTCACCAGCACGGCGAGTCCAGACGCGGCAAGCTGAGTTGCACATTGCATGGGACCCAGCACAGTGGGGGCAGCACAAGACAGTGTGTGCACAGTGTGCAAGACCATCATGGACGTCGGCAAAGAAGTCGCACTCACTGCAGCCATGCTCAGAAGTCAAATGACTCTGAGAACACAGACCACAGCGAGGGGCCTGGGTGCAGGCACAAGCAGTGTGCTCCAGACTGCAGCAGTTGGAGCAGGGGCGAGGACGACCAGAGTCGTGGAAGCGGCGAGCACGCATAGCGTGGCCAAAGAGGAAGACACCATGGCGAAGGACGTACTGCAAGTCATCTTCACGAGTGAAGGAAAGTAGCACAGAGCCAGAGCCCTGCTGTATGATGCGAGTAGGGGGGCCCAACCACATGGGAGGGGCGGCCCAGGCAAACTGGTGGACAGTAAACTCCTCCACCTCGGCCTGCAACTCCTGCGATGTTGGCAGGGGCTGGCCAGGGTCAGGAGGCACAACATTGGAGACAACGGCCTTGAACCAAAGGCTGTCACGAGAAGCCCCAGAAAAGGCGGCCTCCTGGGGCAGGAAGGCAGAGGCGATGAGAGCGCTGTGAGGCTCTAAGTCGGCAGCAGTGAGACCTGGCAGCGCAAAGACAACAACGTTGCCTGAGCGAGTCAGGCCAACACCACTCACCCCAAGCCTGGGATGAGGTGCAGCAGGAGGGGAGACGCCGGCAAGGGCAGTGTTGATGGCAGAGCGGGCAGCAGCAGCGTTCTTGACTGCAAGGCGAACAGCGGTACTAGGCTCGACCATAAGGATCAGGTGGCGAGGGTCGTGGCGGGCCAGAGCAGTAGCTGGGGCTGGCACGCGGGGCACAGCAGGTGGCGGTGGAGCTGACTTGGCAGCGCGAGCAGCGTAGGAGTCCTTGGCAGGGGGAGCAGGAGCAGGTGGTGCAGACGAAGATGCTCCAACTGGTCGCAGGACTGGTGCAGCTTTTGTGACCTACCTGGAGGGTCAGGAGCAGTCTTGTGGTTGCATCCCTATGGGGTCCCAGGCTGAGGTCTATGATGCTGAGATGCATGCCCTCTCTGCTGCCATGGACCATGTTGCCCATTATATGGACTTGCCCATGGGCTCGGCCTCCCACCTTCACTTCTTTGCTGACAACTCTTCAGCTGTTGAGGCCATTGTCAAGGAGCGTCCTGCTTCTGGCCAGCAGTTTTCTATTTCTTTCTGCGAGCATGCTCGTGACTTCCTTGCTGCTGATGTGTCTCATGAGGTGACCATCTCTTGGGTCCCCAGCCATATTGGCATAAGGGGCAATGAGCGTGCAGATGAGTTAGCCAAGGAGGCAGCTCGCATGCAAGGTCCCTCTTGGGCCACTGTGTCCCACCTCAAAAGACGTGCCAAGGAGCGTGTCATGGAGACTTGGATAGAGGAGTGGGCAGAGTCACCTCCTCGGGGTTTGTATGCCAGGGCAGCCTATGGGCCACCCAAAAGGCGCCCTCCACCTCACTTTGGTGAGCTGCCTCGCCGTCTTTATGGACTGGTCATGCAGTGCCGCCTTGGACATGCGTTCATGGGCGAGTACTATCAGCGCCATGTTCCCACTGAAGATGTGACTTGCCCTTGTGGACACCACTTGCAGACACGCGATCACATCCTTAGAGATTGCGAGCGCCATGACAAGCACTATCACCACTTTGCCTCCTTCAAGCCTGACTTGCTTGGGACGCATGCGCTACTCAGTACGCGCAAGGGCATCTCTGCCTTGGCCCAATTCATTCACTCGTCGGGTGTGTTCACCAAAGCTGGTGAGCCACCGCCGCAGGACCCTTAGGGTTGGGAGGACCATGAGCTGCGCCGTGGCTCCACATGGCTTTGACCATGTTGCGGTGCGCCTTTGTCTGTAGGCTACAGCCCCACCCATCCAGACTCTGCCCTCTACCCTCTATCGGTCTCTAAGATACCCTTCATGAGTGTCTCAAGAGATACACTCATAGTGGCCCTAAAGAGCCACATGCAGCTGCCTACTTGCTAACATTTGCTTGCTTATCAGCGAGCTGGTCACTTCATGTGCTGATGAGGCGCATGAAGTTATGGTATGTTTGTATATTTTTATTTATTCTATGCCCCTATGCCCCTATACCCCCATGCCCTAAACTGCGCTCACAACTTTGTTACACCCAGAATCCACACCAGTTTGCACTAGATCCCTCTACACCCCTGTTAGGACCCCCTTTGCCTGCCCCATGTTGACCCATTGGAATGTACTTTGTACAGACCACAGCGTCTTGGCTCTGTATTTGTAGCCTGCTTACGCTGTCTAAAATTCAAGAATTTCTCTCTCTCTCTCTGTACACCGCAGCTTCGCGTGTTAGGCTTAGAGAGCATGCTATCGTTCGCGTCCCCCCTGGGCAATTGTATGCTGAGAATGTTACATATTCTGAGATACTGATATAATGTTTGTACATAATTTTTTGTACTGTATAATTAATGTTGTGATATCGTAACATCCTGCGCGGAAGCACTTCGTGTCTGGGGCGCGTGACGTATGGTCGAGAAACATGTGTCATGCTTTGCGTCCGAATGGCTGTAGGATCGAGCACTTATGCATGCTCACGAGGATCACGCCGGGCTCATGCGTCCTTACCATGGTCCTATACGTTCACGGCATCCTATCTCTCAGAAATCCTACTCGTATGGACGACCATATCAGATTCCAGACCATCGTACCCACCCAGGCGCCTCACGGCATTACGTGCGAAGTTTTCATTCGCCCGCGCGAATTTCCGCCTGGCGAAGTTGCTGCTTAATCTCCGGCAATGCCTGTGGATCGGGACCGGCGTATGGTGGTTATCCAATGCATGCATCTTACGCAATGGGAATTGTCCGTCATGCATCCATATCTATGGTTTACCATGGTCGGGCAAACCATTCAGTTCTTGCACCACTTTACAGAATCCGGGGAGTTTATTCTACTGGCCAGATCAGTTGTAACCGGGGAGCAGCGCTATTCCACAGTTGTGTACGTACTATGCTTCTGGATAGAGATACTCCAGCTTACTTGCTAACTTTCAGTGCTGACGCACGCCTTACAACTCTTCCTGTGGCAGAGCGCGAAGGCATCATCAGCAAACACGTGCAGCTTAATGCCATTCCGACGCGGTGGAGACGTAACACATTGATATTTGAGGTGGTCGACCTTGCTGTGGTGTAGCATACTACAGTCATGGACCGGACCTCTGAACAGCACATCGAGCAAATAATATGTATGACTGGGATTGATTCCCCTTTCCCTAATTTCTATGTCAAGTCCTTCATATGGTTCCTGAGTATCTTAAGAAAAATAGCCTTCTTTGTAGCTTGTGAGACTGTGGAATCTCGGGTCTTGCAGTGAAGTGACCCGAATTCAGGGTCCACCCCGGTCCTCTGAACACCACCGCCGATCTCTCGGTTTGCATCACAGCCAAGAATGATGCCTCAATAAACAATGTTATAGGATAGCTAATTTTGTTCACAAACTAAATCTATCAATGGGATGCTGGCTGCTCAGTGTGTTGCCTGCACCGACTGACTGGCCTTGATCAAAAGTCGGGCCTAGCGTCACACAAACAGATAGATGCCTTGGTTCCAGTGCACATTAGCTCTGCTATACATGCCTACCATGTAATGGCACAGTTGGTTTGTGAGCTATGGGCCTATATTGCTGTTCATGGTCGGTGGTCAATGTTGAAAAGCAGCAAATGCCGGTTCTTCGACGATGAGCTGCGTCTCAACGCCCAACCATCGAATATCTTGACCCCATACCTGGGTCATACATTAAGGCCAATGTACAGTGGCAGACATGGATATTTGAACACCCCAAATTTTCACTCCTGTAAATTCACAATTTTACAACTTTGGATTGTGCCTTCCTCTCCCCAATGGCATGTGTAGATGACAAACTTGGTGTTGTATTCATGTTGATTGGATTACTCTGCCATGAGTTACGTTGGCAAGACTGATACGATTATATGCGGATTGCACAGCCTGCCAAATTTTATCCAAGCTAGGTACCTCTGAGACCTGTTGTACATAGGTAGATGAGAAGGCACACTACATGAATACAGTACGGGAATCTCAGTAGCACGCTGCTTCATTGCTCAGAGCCCAGACAACTGCAAAACACAGAATTGGCAAAATTTGAACACTGCACAATCCACTCTGGAGAAGGTCTCATGTCATGATGCCTAACAGGCAATGAGATATATTGACATAAATTGTGACCCCCAGGTGCCAAGTCCAGAAGTTAATCAGTTGAGCTTTGAAAGTGTATACAAATTTTGCGCATTGTGTGTTTCGCAGTTGTCGTGGCTCTGAGCCATGAAGCAGTCTGCAAATGAGATTCCTTGAGTGTATTCATGTAGTGTACCTTCTCATCTACCAATGCACAACAGGCCTCAGTGCTACCTGGCTTGGATGAAAAACGGCAGGCTGTACAATCCGCATATAGTCACATCAGTCTTGCTGCTGCACCTCGTGACAGAGTAATGCAATCAACATGAATCCACCACCAAGTTAAAGCTTGGATACTTGTCGTCAACACATGTCATTGGTGGGAGGAAGGTACTACCCAATGTTGTGGAATTGTAAATTTACAGGAGTAAAAAATTTGGGTGTTCAAATGTCCATGTCCTCCACTGTATTCTCTTCAGAGAAAAAATTTCTTTCGAAGAGGAACAAATTTGAGTTTAATGTGGTCAACTGTTCAAAGGACCGGGGTTGTTCAGAGGTCCGGTCCAAGACTGTACTACTGTACACGATGCCGTCGCATACAGTTGCAATACGAGGCTGATAATGCGAGGACACCGCCATTCTGTCTGTTTCACACGCATTCCGTGCACCCGACTTGCGTTGCCGGAGTTGCCAAGCCCGTGTCTCCTAAAACAATGAGCCATGCTATGGACCATGCGTCATGGTTTTGAACGTGTATGTCGGACTCGACAGATTGGGAAAGGGGCGAACCCGCGAGTCATACAAAGTGCCATCGAGTTACAGCCACCTGAAAGTATGTGTCATCCTTTTCGTTGGCAGATTCAGTTTGAATCGCCACGGCACCTTCAAATAAAGACCCGTGCGCGGGACCCGCTCGCCACGCCCTTCTTTGTTCCTGTCGACATGCCATCTTTCGTCTGCAAAGTTACAATGTTCCTTTGGGACTCCGGCAAAGCCGACGCTGACGTGCCTGGCCGGAAAGGCTACAACGTGTATAATTCCACCATTCGTCTACAAGGTATTCAGTCTTCCCCACGCTGCTGTTACGGCTCATTCGCTTTTCGCTCCTATCGCCGTTGGGTTTATCGGACCTTACTTGCGCCGACGTCATACGGACTGAGTCATCAGACCGAGACCTGCCGGCGCATGCCGGCCTGCGGTCAGCGGTCCGGCCGGTTCTGGACCCCCTTTATATACCGTGTGCTGTCCGCTCTTTGTATGCTAGATTCGAGCTGGTTTGCCCACTGCCGATACATCTCGTCCTTCTTCCCCCACCCGCAGAGCGTCCGTTCGGCGAGTATCCTCGGTCACCGTAACATAAGCTCGAATCTACCCCTCCCTTACCGACGCTCTGCGTATCCCCCGTTCCTTCCCCCGCCTTCACCCCACACCCTCGGTCAAGCTGTCGCACACCACCCCCGACGTCCAGGCCGACGGCGAAGAACTCGCCTCCCATCTCCAGCGCCTTTCGCTTTCCCCCGACACCACCGTCAAGATGCCGATGACGACCGAGGAGTTCGCTACCTCCATTGAAACGTCGTTGGTCAATGCCATCAAATCGCTCGGACTCAAACCGGGCAACCCACCCACTAAAAACTACGTCCAGGCCCCGGAGGATTACGATGGGACCCGCACCAACTATGAGACCTTCTGTTGGACCTTGGAGCTCCAAAGGAATCCCCGGCGACTGCAACAAGATACTCGCCGCCCTCAGCTTCCTGACCAAAGGTGACGCCGATGCCTGGGCACAGAACTGGGGTCAGCTCCACGACCTGGACTCGCCGGACCTCAAATGGAGCGACTTCCTTCGCGACCTCGACGAGAAGTTCCTCGACCCGTGTATCGCCGAGCACGCCCGCGAAGCAATCTCCAAGCTTACTCAAGGTCGAGGCGATGCCGACACCTTCTTCCTGAAGTTCGACGAGCTCCGTATCAAGGCCGGATTTACCAACCCGGAGTATCACAACATTGTTCTCGTCGACTAGCTTCGGAGCAACCTCAAGCCGGCGCTTGTCCTCGCCGTGATGCAGTCGCACGAAATCTTCCGGACCACCAGCCTCGCCACGATCGAAGGACTTCGCAAGGCCGAGGTCGCCACTGAGGACAAGCTCGTCAAGATGGAGGCCGACGCCGAGAAACCGCTCGGGTACTTTCAATTCCGCAAGTACGCCCTCGAGCAGGACCCGATCATCCACCGCCACGGTGACCACGCCCTGGCCACCAACTCTACGCCGCACCCGGCGGCCAAGCCCTTCGTTCATCACCACACCGAGAGGGTGACTCAACCGGTGATTGTACCTGCCGCGGCGCCCGCTTCGGCGATCACTGCCCCCGCCACCACCGGTCCCGCGCACGACCTGGACCCCATGGACGTGGACTGTCACCGCACTCGGACCCTAGGACTCTGCTACCGCTGCAAGAAACCCGGCCATCTCGCGAGGGACTGCCAGGAGAGGAACTTCAAGGATGTCATCTGAGGCCTTTCCACCGAGGACCTGGAGGAAATCGCTCGGATGGTCGAAGGGAAATCCACGCTCCTGGAGGAACACGCCGAGGAGACCGAGGACAAGGATTTTTCCGCCCCGCAGTGATTTCCGCGCGATCCCTGTGGGAAGACGACGGTGTGCCCTCCGTACCGAATACAGATGAACGTCTTGTCGATACGCACACCGAGCGTGAACACCTAAGACTCGCCAAGGTCCGACCCTCGGCCCTAAGGCAAATGAACGTGCCCCTCACCCTCACCTCCCTCGACACTGGAGAACGGATCCCGACCAAGGCTCTTTTGGATAGTGGATGCACGACCTCAAGTGTGGACCAGGCGTTTGTCAAGCGCCGGCAGCTTACAACCCAAGCCGCAGCCGTCGTCCGGACCGTCTACAACGCCGGCGGCTCGGTCAACGGATTTATCAAGGAGTACGTCAAACTCCTTGTGGTCGTGCGTGACTCTCGTGGCCGCGAACACCGTGAACGGCGCGACTTTCCGGTTGCCAACCTCAGTGGAAAACACGACCTCTTCCTAGGATACGACTGGTTAGTGGAGCACAACCCGGAAATCGACTGGCCGAGGGGTGCGCTCACGTTCACACGCTGCCCGCCCCGCTGTGGTATGCCGAATCCGTCGCTGAGCTCGGCCTGCTACCTCGCCGAAGACTTCGCCTCACTTGCCGACGCTTTGGAGTTTGCGCCGACGACGAAGAGGAGTACGTTCGGGCTTTCGAGTCCATCTCAACTCGCATTGAGCAGGCTGCCAAGCCCACCGTCATTGCCAACATCCCCGAATACTACCGCGAGTATGCCGATGTGTTCGAAAAGAAGGAATTCGACAAGCTACCCCCCCCCCCCCCCCCCCCATCGTCGGTGGGACCACGAGATCAACCTCCGACCCGGATGGGAGAACGACCGCAAGCTCTGTGGAAAGGTTTACGCCTTGTCGCCAAAGGAGACACAGGCAATGAACGAGTTCTTGGACGAGAACCTCACAACGGGCCGTATTCGTCTGTCCAACTCGCCCATTGCGTCGCCGCTTTTCTTCGTCGGCAAGAAGGATGGAGGACTCCGACCGACTATGGATTACAGGAGGCTCAACGACCGAACCGTGCGGGATTCCTACCCCCTCCCCCTGGTCGCTGACATTATGACCAAGATCAAGGACGCTCGTTATTTCTCTAAGTTCGATGTCCGATGGAGGTACAACAACGTCCGAATCCGACCCGGAGACGAGTTCAAGGCCGCGTTCATCACGAGCCGAGGCCTGTTCGAACCCACCGTCATGTTCTTCGGCATGACCAACAGCCCGGCCACCTTCCAACGCATGGTGGACGACATATTTGGTGACCTTATTCGGCGGATCGTCCTTATCGTCTACATGGACGACCTCTTGGTTTTCACCCGCACCTTGGAGGACCACCGGACCGCGGTTCGGGCCGTACTGGAACTGTGTCGGCAGACGGGCCTATACCTCAAATTGGAGAAATGCGAGTTCGAGCAGGCCCAAGTCAAGTTCCTTGGCCTGGTTATAGGAAACGGGCAGGTATCCATGGACCCCATCAAGGTGGAGGCCATACGCCGCTGGAACCCCCCGCGCAACCTGCGGGAGGTTCGGTCGTTCATGCAGTTTTGCAACTTCTACCGGAACTTCATCCCCCACTTCGTGCACATCACGAAACCCTTCAACCGTCTAACAGAAAAGGGGGTCGTATTTGAATGGGGCCCGGAGCAGCAACAGGCTTTCGAAGACCTCCGCGACGCCATGTGCAATGATGTTACTCTTCTTCTTCCCCAGGACCGGGCCCCGTTCAGGTTGGAGACCAACGCATCGGACTACGCGGCAGGAGGAGTCCTCCACCAGGTCATTGAAGGGAAGCTACGCCCGCTCGGGTTCTTCAGCAAGAGCTTCAGTCCGGCTGAGCGTAATTACGAGATCTACGACAAGGAGATGCTCGCGATGATGCTTTGCCTCGAACATTGGCGCCACTTCCTCAAAGGCGCCCGCAGTTCCAGATATGGACTGACCATCGGAACCTGCAGTACTTCCGCGAGCCGCAAAAGCTCAACCGTCGGCAAGCTCGCTGGCTTACTGAGCTCTCCGAGTACGACTTTACGCCTGTAAGTGACTGTGCCCCCCAATTCCAGGTGGATTCCAGGTGGAAAAATGAAACTATGCAAAAAAAGTGTCAGAATGTCAAATCCATCATATTTTGATGGTATACCCCCTAAGGTGGAATTTGGGTGGAATTCCACTGGACTGTTGGATCAGATGGGCCAGAATGGCCGAATTCCGGTGGAATTCCACTGGAAACAATGTGGAAATTCATCAAAAACTGTGATTAAGTGTTAGGTTAGGTTAGGTTAGGTTAGGTTACTAGAACATTTTCATGTTTCCTGAGGCGGCTGTGCATCTCTGAACCTTATTTGTGATGTCTAACATAATTTTTTACCCCTTAGGAAATATTTTGTCTGGAGCAGGTTTTCCACCGGAATTCCACCTGGAATCCTCCTGGAACCAGGGGGCAGTGTCAGGTTCTCCTTTACGCTGCACCACCGGCCAGGCAAGACGAACGTCATCGCCGACGAGCTGACCCGGAATATGCCTAATGAGGGGGCAGAAGACAACGCCGACGTTGTCCTCCTGCGTTTTTTTCAACTCGCCGAGGAGCACAACAGTCCATTGGACGTGATCATTCGGCAACTAGGACTCTGAGACGAGGACCATATCTTGGCCGAGGTTCGCAAATACGCCAACAAACGCGACAAAGCAGTCAAGAAGGGCCTGCTTGCGTACCCGCAGGACTTCGTGGAGACGAACGGCGTCGTCGAGTACAAAGGCTGAGTCTACATCCCGCGTAACCGCCGACTACGTGAACGCATCGTCAGCGCATTTCACGACACGCCGATAGCAGGACACCCGGGCAGGTACAAGACTTTGGAGCTCCTTAACCGGTACTACTGGTTCCCCGGCATGACCGCGTACGTTGCGCGTTACGTCCGCACATGCGACGTCTGCCAACACTCCAAACCGAGGCACGGACCCCTGGCAGGACCCCTACACCCCAACGAGGCGCCAAGTGCTCCATGGGAGGTTGTTTCAGCCAACCTCATTGGACCGTTGCCCGAGTCGTTCGGCTTCAACGCGGTCTTCGTCGTGACCGACCGCCACAGCAAGATGGTCATCCTCTGCCCGACGCATGTTACGGTGACGTCGGAGGGTATAGCACGCTTGTACCGCGACTTCGTCTTCAAGCGGTTCGGCCGGTTCAAGAAGCTCATCAGCGACCGCGGCCCGCAGTTCGTGTCCGGATTCGCGAACGAGCTCTACAAGCTCCTCGGTATTGAGGCAAACCCATCCACCGCGTACCACCCGCAGACCGACGGACAGACCGAGCGAGAGAACGCGGAGATCGAGAAGTACCTTCGCGCATGGACCAACGCCAGGCAGGATGACTGGGCCGATTGGCTCGCTATGGCCGAGTTCACCATCAACAACCGCGCGTCCGAGGCGACGGGGACGTCTCCGTTCTTCCTTAATCATGGTCGCCACCCACGTATGGGCGTGGAACCCCGCTGAGCGGTCACCAACGAGTCGGCCGCCCAGTTCGCCCAGCAGATGGAAAAGACCTGGGAGGAGGCCAAATCCGCGCTCACCAAGGCCGCCGCGTCCATGAAGACACAGTACGACCGGCGCCGAGGTGCTTCGCGACAATACAAGGTCGGCGACAAGGTGTGGCTCGAGGCGACCAACCTCAAGCTTGCGGTCTCGTCCAAGAAACTGGCCAAACGGCGCTTCGGTCCGTTCAAGGTCCTCAAACGTGTGGGTCATTCCGCCTTCAAACTGGAGCTGCCGGAGGCATGGAAGAATCTACATCCCGTCTTCCACGAGAGCCTCCTCTCGCCGTACGTCGCGCCGTACGCCCCGCACCAACGCCGCCCAGCCCCGCCGGCGCCAACCATCGTGGACGATCACGAGGAGTACGAAGTGGAGGAGATCCTAGATTCCAAGAAGCTCAGACGAGGCGTTGTCTACCTGGTCAAATGGGCCGGCTACGGGCGCGAGCACAACTCCTGGGTCCCCAAGGGAAACCTCGGCAACGCGATCGGCACCGTCGAAGACTTCGTCTGCCGTAACCCGGGTAAACCCCAGAACATCCACTTCCTCGTCTTCGACCGTGCCATATTCCCCTCCAACTTCTTCGAACACCGCCATACCACCGGGATCGACTTCAACATCCCTGACCCAAGTCACTGCGGCTCGCCGGGCGCGGGCCCTTGGCACGGCGCTCGTTCGGTCCTAGTAGGGGGGTTATGTTACGGCTCATTCGCTTTTTGCTCCTATCGCCGTTGAGTTTATCGGACCTTACTCGCGCCGACGTCATACGGACTGAGTCATCAGACCGAGACCTGCCGGCGCATGCGTGGCCCCGGCCTGCGGTCAGCGGTCCGGCCGGTTCTGGACCCCCTTTATATACCGTGTGCTGTCCGCTCTTTGTACGCTAGATTCGAGCTGGTTTGCCCACCGCCGATACATCTCGTCCTTCTTCCCCCACCCGCAGAGCGTCCGTTCGGCGAGTATCCTCGGTCACCGTAACAGCTGCAAGACAGGTTGCTTACTGTACTCTAGACACCGACATGCCCGTGAGCATCGCCCATATGACGCTCAAGGATAAACAGCCACCTGGCACCTTGGCTCGCGTAATGGGTAGCGCGCATTACCACGACAAGACCTTGCTCATTGTCGCCAATGTCCTTCTGGCTGTGCCTTTCACGCCCATGGCTGGCCTGCTTCCCCGCAACTACGATCTTCTTCCGCGATTCACTCTTACTGGCACTATCTCGTCCGTGTTCGCGAGGTACCCGCACAACAGCGCGTGTACCAGTTTTGAGCTGACCGTGGAGCGACCCGATGTCTGGCCAACCGCGCCTTTGATTATGACGTGAGTTGAGTTCATGGGAACGCCTGCGGTGTTGATGTCGAGCGACCTGCAGCTGCATCATCAACCGCGACGCCAAACGTCTTACCCTTAATGCCCGTCCCGACCCCGGTACTTCGGTCATCGTTGGCGGACCCTTCTGCGGATGGACGGCGACGAACAAACCCATTATGGACGTCCACGACTTCGAGTACAATTACGACAGGCCGGCGCCTCTGAATGTTGCTACCGACATTCCCAATCCTTTCGAGCATGCCATTTTCCGGTCGGGATTTGCGGTGTGGCAGACTGGGTTCGGATGTATATCGGCAGTTCCCCTATCTTGACTCCGTTCACCTGCGACTGCCCCAGCGGTCTTCCGCGTTTCGTCGCCCATGCCGTCAGGACCGCAACACGACATTCTGTCTTTCAGCACTTCGCCGACCCAATTCGTTCGCACTTATGGTTCCTCTGGCGATCCTCGCCTGCGACAGCATGCATCAGATAGTGGACGTCGTGCTCCCACCCCCGGTCCATCACGTCGAGGCAATGCTATTCGAGTGGGGGACATGGGCGAGCATACAGCGGCCAACGCTGCGTTGGTTTCAGGATGGTGAGCCCTCGGTTGCTTACACCTTTATGCTACCGCGCTTACCTGGACCATTTAGGACTCCTGGCGACAGTAACATTCCTACTAGCGGCGGGGCTCGCGGCGCAACTCGGACTGGCGAGCATCGTGTTCCCCATGCTCGTGATGATTCACGCGCGTGAGTCATGATCCTGTTCATTTCGACGTCGTCTGATTTACGTGTTGCAGTGATGCCGAGGTGGCGGACACGCTGTTGAGCCTTCGCGATTCGCCTGACGAACAACCCAATCCTGTAGAGGTGAACAGAGCGCAAGTTGACGTGTGAGCCGTTTGTCTATTACAGTGGCAGACATGGATATTTGAACACCCCAAATTTTCACTCCTGTAAATTCACAATTTTACAACTTTGGATTGTGCCTTCCTCTCCCCAATGGCATGTGTAGATGACAAGTAGCCAAGCTTTAACTTGGTTTGTATTCATGTTGATTGGATTACTCTGCCACGAGTTACGTTGGCAAGACTGATACGATTATATGCGGATTGCACAGCCTGCCAAATTTTATCCAAGCTAGGTACCTCTGAGACCTGTTGTACATAGGTAGATGAGAAGGCACACTACATGAATACAGTACGGGAATCTCAGTAGCACGCTGCTTCATTGCTCAGAGCCCAGACAACTGCAAAACACAGAATTGGCAAAATTTGAACACTGCACAATCCACTCTGGAGAAGGTCTCATGTCATGATGCCTAACAGGCAATGAGATATATTGACATAAATTGTGACCCCCAGGTGCCAAGTCCAGAAGTTAATCAGTTGAGCTTTGAAAGTGTATACAAATTTTGCGCATTGTGTGTTTCGCAGTTGTCGTGGCTCTGAGCCATGAAGCAGTCTGCAAATGAGATTCCTTGAGTGTATTCATGTAGTGTACCTTCTCATCTACCAATGCACAACAGGCCTCAGTGCTACCTGGCTTGGATGAAAAACGGCAGGCTGTACAATCCGCATATAGTCACATCAGTCTTGCTGCTGCACCTCGTGACAGAGTAATGCAATCAACATGAATCCACCACCAAGTTAAAGCTTGGATACTTGTCGTCAACACATGTCATTGGTGGGAGGAAGGTACTACCCAATGTTGTGGAATTGTAAATTTACAGGAGTAAAAAATTTGGGTGTTCAAATGTCCATGTCCTCCACTGTATCTGCGCACTCCGTGTGTACTTACCCACAATATTAGGCGTCCCATGCGCGACGACGTCGATCCCGCGCTTCAAGAGATAGGCTCGCGCCCTGCCAGTCCGTCGGGACGCGCAGGCAGCAAAACGGCCCCTTGCACCGTTCAGGATGTTAGGGATGCGTTCGACTGAAGCGTCGCTGTGGGCACTGCCGTTGATGTGCAGTGCACCGTCGCCAGAGGGTCGAGTCTTCGTGCTACCAGAGTATTACTGAAGGTCCCAGCGAAGTGAGATGTAGGCCGTGTCGCCAACCGTGTATTAGTTTAGCAGTCCTGCCCGAGTGATGAGTATCCTGTATGCCGAGCTGTACCGTGTATTGTAGCCCACGTACCAAATGCCAACAACCTTCCTCTTTGTTAATGACGACGACGCAATGTGTGTGAACGGTTTGAACTCCGACCCAACCGTCGCTGCTGCCTGCGATGACAGCCAGCCATCCTTCGTGTTATTGACATGCGCCCATGGGTGGTCTGGCTCCTCAATGCCAGCCCCTCCCTCGCCGACCTCGTCGTGCAGGTGCCGGCGTAGACCGTGAGTCAATGACGCATCCTTTTCGATGTCTCACGCGCACAAATGGTTGATAAAGGGCCTCGCTCTACCCCATACTCTGCCTGCCGTTTCACCCTCTACCCCTCGCTATGTCCATCGGCTGTAGGACGCGTTTCTACGTGAATACTTCTTCCAAAATTCAATGTCCTCCTGCGTATCAGGTGGCGGTCTGGTCCGTTATGCATGCGCAGGAGTAGTCGAATGTGAATCGATTCGTTTTCTAGATTTTATTCGTGCTTACTGCAATGGACAGAAACCGCCAACCCCATCGTTGTGCATTATTATGCGCGTCCCGACGATGTGATTCCCAAAGGCGCTTGCATCCTGGTCATCAGCACCTTCTCCTTCGACTTCCCTACCGTCGTCGTCAACGCGAGGTATATACGGCGCATTTACGACCCGGGGCCGAAATCTTTCCATATACTGTGTGTCAGCTTCGACGGGTTATATCACCTGCAATGTTACGGTTGACCGTCGCAGCGACCTCTGGACTTTCAGGTTTCAATGTACGGTTTACAGTCCACATCAGACTACGCTGCGGTAAGCCACGCATGTCGCAACTGTGCCCTTTACTGATTCCGGTCGCAGCTGTAAATTGAAACAAAGTACTGAGCGCGCAATCAAGGTCCCCACACTATATCCGAACCATCGAGTCACTGTATTCGGGGTAGTATCGGGCTTCAGACGCAATCTCATTAACATCAACATTACACACTTCCGTTGCTTCCTCTACCCTCCCGATATCGACGCCGGCAGGCCTCTGTATGTGCAGCATAAATCTGACGCTGCGCCTCCGATCTTCGGTATTTATTACCCCGCTGATTCGTACGTCTATTCAAACGCTTTTGTCGCACGGTAGCCTTATCATTCTGTCGAGCCGCATCGACACGCACCCGTCAGATGCTGGTCACATTCCTGATGGCTATTATTCTCACCCCATTCCCACTTCTATCGACGACGATATGACCTCAGCGACGCCTCCGTCCTTCAATCTTGACCACGGTCACGACGAGTCGCACGCCGCTACATGTTCCAACGTTGGCGGCCCCAGCACGCCCCACTTGGCTGCTCGTGAGTCCGGCAGCATCGCGCCGGAAGAGACATTGACGCTATCCAGCTTTCATGTTCGCGTCCCCCGATATGAACGGCCTTGGTTTCCCCGACCTACTGAGTCCTATTCCTTACTCGCACGGTACTGTTGCTCGCGTGGTCGGCCTTCCCACTGTCATCCACCGCACTACTTTCATTTCTGGAGCCGCCATCTACCCTTTGACCGAGCCGCCTCCTTCTATGACGGCTGACGCGCACATACAGTGGAGGACATGGACATTTGAACACCCCAATTTTTTACTCCCCTAAATTTACAATTCCACAACATTGGGTGGTACCTTCCTCCCACCAGTGACATGTGTTGATGACAAGTATCCAAGCTATAACTTGGTGGTGGATTCATATCAATTGCATTGCTCTGTCACGAGGTGTAGCAGCAAGACTGATATGACTATATGCGGATTGCACAGCCTGCCAAATTTCATCCAAGCCAGGTAGCACTGAGACCTGTTGCACATTGGTAGATGAGAAGGTACAATACATGAATACACTCAAGGAATCTTATTTGCAGACTGCTTCATGGCTCAGAGCCACGACAACTGTGAAACACAGAATGCGCAAAATTTGAACACTACACAATCTGCTCTAGGGAGAGTCTCAGGTCATGATACCTTGCAAGCAATGAGATATATAGACATGGATTGTGACGCATGAGTGCCAAGTCCAGAAGCTAATCAGTTGAGCTTTGAGAGTGTAGACAAATTTTGTCCATTCTGTGTTTCCCAGTTGTAATGGCTCTGAGCCATGAAGCAGTCTGCAAATGAGATTCCTTGAGTGTATTCATGTATTGTACCTTCTCATCTACCAATGTGCAACAGGTCTCAGTGCTACCTGGCTTGGATGAAATTTGGCAGGCTGTGCAATCCGCATATAGTCATATCAGTCTTGCTGCTACACCTCGTGACAGAGCAATGCAATTGATATGAATCCACCACCAAGTTAAAGCTTGGCTACTTGTCATCAACACATGTCATTGGTGGGAGGAAGGTACTACCCAATGTTGTGGAATTGTAAATTTAGGGGAGTAAAAAATTGGGGTGTTCAAATGTCCATGTCCTCCACTGTATTCTGGCCTATACTACTTATGAGTGGACGTGTCTCTTCTGGACGTCTCGCATCGATTCAACCGCGCCTCTCCGTTACAGAGGTTATCACCCACCGCCCTACCGTATGGAGGTCATCGCGAATGGTTTTGAGGTTTGTCAGATCTTGCACCGTTATCGCAATGTTCTCACAACACCTAGATCCTGTAAGTGACTGTGCCCCCCAATTCCAGGTGGATTCCAGGTGGAAAAATGCAACTACGCAAAAAAAGTGTCAGAATGTCAAATCCATCATATTTTGATGGTATACCCCCTCGGGTGGAATTTGGGTGGAATTCCACTGGACCGTTGGATCGGATGGGCCAGAATGGCCGAATTCCGGTGGAATTCCACTGGAAACAATGTGGAAATTCATCAAAAACTGTGATTAAGTGTTAGGTTAGGTTAGGTTAGGTTAGGTTAGGTTGGGTTAGGAGTTAGGTTAGGTTAGGTTAGGGGTTAGGTTAGGTTAGGTTAGGTTAGGTTACTAGAACGTTTTCATGTTTCCTGAGGCGGCTGTGCATCTCTGAACCTTATTTGTGATGTCTAACATATTTTTTCACCCCTTAGAAAATATTTTGTCTGGAGCAGGTTTTCCACCGGAATTCCACCTGGAATCCTCCTGGAACCAGGGGGCAGTGTCAGGTTCTCCCTAGATGTGCCGCTGTACCATTGACCGATCTTGCTGCCAATGACTTGCATGCCCATCGTCAGGTCGACATCATTGATCGGCTCGCGGACAGCACGTCCCATTCATTCACCATTGCCGTAACCGACGTACGCTATAACGGTATTGCCATCGGCCCTCTGGAAAGGATGGCATCGTTTTTGCGTAGGACACGTAGCTGGTCAGTTATGTATAGGACATTCTATCAGCTTCCAAATCTCTTAATTATACACTCTAGGTTTTCTGACGTTGTCCGCGGCCCAGTGTACCCAAACTCCGTGTCGCGAACTTCAACGGCCCCCCCTCCCGAAGCATCTTCTGTCCACGACCTTCTGCTTATGCGCTGCCCTTTTGTCGGTACAGTTCCACGTATCGTCGTCACGTCCCACGCGTCCGCAGGTCCCGCGCACGGTATCCATTCCTTTTCTACAGATGGCAGTGAAGCGTTACCCTCGCTCATCCTTGCGTCCTCTGTTTCTTCGTGACGGTGGTTTCATATCTCGATACGTACTCATCTGTATGTAGCGTTCCCTTTCACTTATGTACAACGGCAAGAGCTCCGGATGCTTCCGAGTATGCGGCCGAAGTCTGGGAAGCAGCTCAGAAGCATCCGGAGTGCGCGTCCGAGTTCGGTCCGAGAAACTCAGCTCTGCCACCGAGGGGCCGCTTATATAATATCTAGGATGGAATGGGTGGCTGAGACAGATGTCCCCACGAAATTTGGAGGTGGGTCACTTTGGGAGGGTGGGCGCTTATTTGGGATGGACATTACCCAGTTTGGATGGACACATCCCCATTTGGAGGGTGGGCGCTTATTTTGGAATGGACATCAATTCTAGGATGGAATAGTTTCTCAGGGTGGAGGAAGGTCTCATTTGGAGGTTTTTTATTTGTGCAGAATAAGGGGGATACGCGCTCACAAAGTCGGAAGCTTGCGACGTGTATCGCGACCTCGCCCGAGTCGCGTGTGGGGCATCCCACAGGTGACCAGTGTCAAATGCAACTGGCTGGCAGTTCAAACTCGGTGATTATGCTCCCATCATCGTTATATTCCTCTGGAGGCGTGAGGGATGGATCGTCCAGGTCGTCCAGTACCAGCTTGACGGGCAAGAAGGATGCCATTAGTAGTACCTTCTCTGCCCGTGCGCCCGTTGCAACTGCAAAGAAACTGTCCGGAGTTCGTGTGTTGCCTTGCATTGCTTTCCTACTTCGCGTTTTCCATGACGCATGGTTGCTCAACCATGCGTCACCTATAAACCATGTGTCATGAATTTCGCGAGGACAGCATACTCCGATTGTCGGCTGGCATTCGTGCGTCATCCTTTCCCTGCCTCCGACTATATGCATATCACGAACTTGAGGATATAAATATGGGGCTTATGCGTCTATCCTTCGACATTTGCCACTTGCATACGCCCATATTGCTTGGCTGTGTATGGCGTCCTTCCTGTTGAGTGGCTATCTGGCCGTGAGCAAGGGGTGCCGCGTTGCGTCTGAAAGTCCTAACACACGCAAGTCGACGCATCACATGTACTACGAGACCGTTATCCAAACTTCCGGTGTCAATATCCCGGCTGAGATTTGTTATTGGGTCCCTTCCACAGAGAGAGAGCTTCAAGACGGCACGATTGTTGACGTCTTTGCGAAAGTATACGCACCGCCAAACGGTATGCTCCTTCTAGAGGCCATCCTGTTCACGCCTTTCCCGGGCGACGCGTCGTCTGCTTCATATGAGGATGGCATTCCCGATAGGCCCTTCCCGACCGTAATCGTACTTGGACACACTAGCGGCCCCGCTGAGACTATGGACGATGGCGTGTCAGTCGGATATGCCGTTCAGACGTCAGAGTATGTGCGTGATCAGGCGTGGATTCTGAACCATTTCTACGGCGCGACCATGACGTTGACGCAAACATAGCTGTCGCTTTGATGGATCTAAAGCGCGCTGGAAGAAAGCACCTCGCCCCTCCTCCGGATCCGCTGTATTTGTCGTGGGTCTGGCTTACGGCTTGCACCTGTCTGGTGGGACTTTAATGGTCGATGTGGATCAAGTCCAGTTGAACGTGGGGGCTTCTGCCGCTGGATCCAGCGCACCCCGCTCTGAATCGGGCGGTCCTCCCGCGAAGCGTCGATGTTTCCTCCTCGCACCAAAGGGTAAGGATGCGGCTGAGAACGCGTGAGTACTATCCCGAATGCGAATTTTGCGAATGCTAGCCTAATTCATCGGTCTATAGTGAGCAGCCCACCGCGGGTGGTTCGGTCAACGCTGCTGACAGTGGCGACGTTGATAAGGTCAGCGAGGGGACGGCTGGGTAAGTTGTATCGCAACAACTTGAATGTTAACATGTTCATACGCTTATTGCTCTTCTCCAGATCGACGCCAGGGGCCTCTGGTACTAAGGCTCGTAAGGGCCTGGCTGCTCGTCGTAAGGTCGTTACTCGACAGGAAGATGTGGAGGAGGCTCAAGAGTGATAACCGTGGATACGAGGCGTTAACGTTGCGCGTGTGTGATGATAACGTACTAATCTGTTACATGGAGAAATTGACGATTGTATGCGCTACCTATTTTTTGTACGAAAATGATTGAAAACCCATTGGTTATTGGCTGCAGATCTTGCCGTCCATTACGGCGCGAATTCACTATGTTTCTGGATTATGGTCCATGACGTTATATCTAGACGTAGAGGCTTGCATGTCGAATTTTGACAGCTAAGATAGCGACCTTCCGATGATACTACCCTTAGGAATCGAATCTATGACGCTCATTTACCTGCCTCCGGCCTTAAAGGATCTGGGCTATAAAAGGGGATCGCCAAACCGCCACCGCGACCCCCCACCCAGTCCCAGTTTTGGTTTTTAGCCAGCCTACAGCGCCGTACTTGCCTGTCTTTCATTCGTCAATATGGACGCCGACTCTGTAAAGGCGGCTCTGGGAGAACATGGCACTGTCGTATGCGAGATGAGCCGCCAGACCGTCATTCTTCGTATTTGCATTGACGAGGTGAGTAATCATTACATTTTATCACAACGGCCATTGAGATGTTAATATGCAGATTACGGTTGCGCGCATCAAGATGCCTACAATCAACAACCCAGAACTGATTGCCAAGCTCATGAGAGACGCAGCTGAAGATCCTATTCCCTGTTTTTGTATCCTACCGCTCAGTGTTTTTCGGGATGCCTCTGATCGCGAGTCTTAGCGTTCGTTGTACCCGCATTCTGACTTGATTTATTAACTGTACATAATTCGACCGTAATCTACCAATGCGCGAGGTTATTACAAATAATATGGACGAATAATTCTTATATTTACATCCTGGACGTCAACAATCGCGTTGGATGAGTCACCTACTGGTGGAACGGGCACAACGCGGTCACTGGCATTAGTAGGCGCCGATTGTATGATTGAGGATAGCTTCAGACGGAAGACTTGCGGGTGTCGGTAGCTGCGGCATGGCAGGTGTGAGCATGCCGCGACTGCGCGTACAAGTCCGAGACGTACCCTGGCAGCGCTGCAAATGTGAGGCGCATGGATAGTGCATGCCGCATGTGTCCATGTCCTCTGCGTGTGTACTCGCGCCTCTTGCCCACGCCGACTTCTCGACTGTGTTGTCGAGCAATTACGTGTCGAGCCATGCTTCTACCACGGACACATAAGTTACATGGAACGCGTTGTGAAGAACGTGCTGCGGTACCTGCTGGTGCTAGGGATGACAAGTGACACGCTGAGCTGGCGCAATGCTCCCACATTATTCAGCGCACGATCGTGTAGCCGACGGTCTTGGCGCATTCCCACGGACACTGCATGTCCGCTCGCTCGATGAACCGGATGGCATGCTTGGAACCTGCGACGGAATTTGTTATGTGGGACCATAGAACTCGCTGTCGCCTCCTTCTGGAAGTCGTTGTAGCCGTATGATGCACCGCGAATTCGCTCCAGAATAGAGCATGATGAGCACGCTGTTCGAAAATTTACGGGACTGCTTACCGTGGTTGAACTGCGCGATATCGAGTCGGGGAGCTTCCTCCAGCATGGTGGCTGTGACGCTCCTGAGTCTAGAGAAAAGGATGAGTCATAGGATGAATGTGGCAGTAACGGGTGACCTGGTCGCCCAGAGCGACTCGCAGTTGCACCTCAGGCTGGTGCACCGGAACTGGGTTGCTGCCTTTTTGGGAACCTCAAAATGACGAAATGGCCAATTCTGCACCTGCAGTCGCACCCAGCTCTGCACTGCAGCTGCAGCTGCAGGGATGTGCAGCTGCAGTTGCAGCTCTTCCTGCACTGATGCACCTGCCTAAAAGGGTGCTGCAGGGGGTAGTGCGGGTACGGTTGCAGGTCAGGGTGGGGTAAAAGTGCAGTGCAGGTGGGGGTGGGGGTGGGGGTGCACTGCTGCAGCGCAGGTGCGGTTGCGGTTGCAGGTGGCTGTACACCGTGCAGCAGGGGGTGCAGCTGGGTGCGACTGCAGGTGCAGGTGGCTGTACACTGCACAACTGCAGGTGCGGCTGGGGTGCTCCGCTGCAGCGCAGGTGCGGTTGCAGTTGCAGGTGGCTGTACAGTGCACAACTGCAGGTGCGGCTGGGGGTGCACTGCTGCAGCGCAGGTGCGGTTGCGGTTGCAGGTGGCTGTACACCGTGCAGCAGGGGGTGCAGCTGGGGGTGCAGCTGGGTGCGACTGCAGGTGCAGGTGGCTGTACACTGCAAAACTGCAGGTGCAGCGCAGGTGCGGTTGCGGCTGCAGGTGGCTGTGCAGGGTGCAGCTGCATGCAGATGCAGGTGCAGTTGGCTGTACGATGCTCAGCTCTGAGTGTGGCTGGGGCGCATGTTACAGTACAGTTGTGGTTGCAGGTGCTGTGCAGGTGTTCAGCACTCATGGGTGTGCAGCTGGTGCAGCTGGTGCACTGGTGCAGGTGCATGTAGCTACGCACTGGATTACTAGAGGTGCCGCTAGGTGCAGCTTCAGGTAGATAGCAGTCTCAATTGCAGGAGCAGATGTTGGTGGAGTGCAGTGACAGTTGGAGGAGCAGTGTGGGCATTGGTTGTAGGTGCAGTTACTGGTGCAGTTTCTGATGTGGTTGCAGGTGCAGCTGCAGGTGCAGTTGCAGGTGCAGTTGCAGGTGTAGGTGCAGGAGCAGCCTCAGGTGACCTTGCAGCTGCCATGCGCCAGTGGCCTGCTGGTATATGTACATCCTGAGTACACCACACAGCTGCACAATCCTCAATACGTGCATAGTTTCACTTGCTGCCAACCAGGCTGCAGCGAATACAACTGCTGCTGGTCTGCAACTTCAGATCAACACAATTGCAGACTAGTCAACCCCACCCCATAGCCAATTTGTGTGTTATTGGACATTAATAATAGCACTATATGATCAACTCCAATCCGGTGACAACTTTCAGAAAGGCACATCAGCTCTCATGCAAGTGCTAGTTCAGATGTACGTACGGGTGCAGGTGCAGCTGCAGTTGCGGTTGCGGGTGCACCTGCAGCCGCATTTGTGTCTGCAATACACAATCTAATTTTGCGAGGCATATGAAGCAGATCTACACTCCATAGCACTCATGCATGACTCTGCAGACTTTCCCCTGCCTATTGCGCCCCTGGGAGAAGTCCTTGGGCATGTTGCAGGCTCAAGGGTGGCCGCCGAGAGTGTTTGCACAGCCACTGATCAATCCGGAGATAGCGGCCGCTTTTGCCCTAACCTAAGTGTACTTGGGACATCGGAATTTCGAGGAAATAACACTGGGGCTGGATGCAGTACATTGGGACAGGCTCAATGGCACATTTCCAAGGGCCTGGAGCCTCTGGAAGGTGTGCAGTGAGCCGAAAAATACCTCCAGAATGCAAGCATGGTAGCAACTCAATCCCTTCTCCAATCAATTAGGGTTGATATAGGAAAACACCTGGTTTTATGCCTAGATTATACTCCTCAGAGCCCCTGAACATTCACCAAGAAATGGGAGCTGGGTGCAAGTGCACATTTCCTGATGGGGCAGGCATTTGCACCCAGCCCTGGAAACACATTCAGTGAGCATGGCACTTCAGCATTACCTTTGAACAGTGTTTTTAAGCATATTCCGCATGTGTGCCTGGTGGGGTATGACGATGGAAGCATTCAAAAAGCGAAGCAACTGGAGCTCAGGGTAGCATAGAGTACCATGAATACCATACTATCCCTTGCATTCTAGAGCCTAATTTCATTCCAGTCTAGCTCAGGGATACTATATCCATGATTCCCAATTAAAATTAGGCCGGAAAACCCCGAGTTGGAAGGTCAGGTAGGTTGTCTATGCAATCTTAGTGAACATTCAGCAAACTTGAGAGAACATGTATCTCCAGTTGGAATGAGGTTCAGACAACCGGATAACGGCTGGGAATGATGAATATAGTATCCCTGAGCTGGACTGGAATGAAATGAGGCTCTAGAATGCAAGGGATAGTATGGTATTCATGGTACTCTATGCTACCCTGAGCTCCAGTTGCTTCGCTTTTTGAATGCTTCCATCGTCATACCCCACCAGGCACACATGCGGAATATGCTTAAAAACACTGTTCAAAGATCTGAACTAGCACTTGCATGAGAGCTGATGTGCCTTTCTGAAAGTTGTCACCGGATTGGAGTTGATCATATAGTGCTATTATTAATGTCCAATAACACACAAATTGGCTATGGGGTGGGGTTGACTAGTCTGCAATTGTGTTGATCTGAAGTTGCAGACCAGCAGCAGTTGTATTCGCTGCAGCCTGGTTGGCAGCAAGTGAAACTATGCACGTATTGAGGATTGTGCAGCTGTGTGGTGTACTCAGGATGTACATATACCAGCAGGCCACTGGCGCATGGCAGCTGCAAGGTCACCTGAGGCTGCTCCTGCACCTACACCTGCAACTGCACCTGCAACTGCACCTGCAGCTGCACCTGCAACCACATCAGAAACTGCACCAGTAACTGCACCTACAACCAATGCCCACACTGCTCCTCCAACTGTCACTGCACTCCACCAACATCTGCTCCTGCAATTGAGACTGCTATCTACCTGAAGCTGCACCTAGCGGCACCTCTAGTAATCCAGTGTGTAGCTACATGCACCTGCACCAGTGCACCAGCTGCACCAGCTGCACACCCATGAGTGCTGAACACCTGCACAGCACCTGCAACCACAACTGTACTGTAACATGCGCCCCAGCCACACTCAGAGCTGAGCATCGTACAGCCAACTGCACCTGCATCTGCATGCAGCTGCACCCTGCACAGCCACCTGCAGCCGCAACCGCACCTGCGCTGCACCTGCAGTTTTGCAGTGTACAGCCACCTGCACCTGCAGTCGCACCCAGCTGCACCCCCAGCTGCACCCCCTGCTGCACGGTGTACAGCCACCTGCAACCGCAACCGCACCTGCGCTGCAGCAGTGCACCCCCAGCCGCACCTGCAGTTGTGCACTGTACAGCCACCTGCAACTGCAACCGCACCTGCGCTGCAGCGGAGCACCCCAGCCGCACCTGCAGTTGTGCAGTGTACAGCCACCTGCACCTGCAGTCGCACCCAGCTGCACCCCCAGCTGCACCCACCGCTGCATGGTGTACAGCCACCTGCAACCGCAACCGCACCTGCACTGCAGCGGTGCACCCCCAGCCACACCTGCAGTTCTGCAGTGTACAGCCACCTGCACCTGCAGTCGCACCCAGCTGCACCCCCAGCTGCACCCACCGCTGCATGGTGTACAGCCACCTGCAACCGCAACCGCACCTGCGCTGCAGCAGTGCACCCCATACAGATTTTACTCCCGGAGACGGCCTATGCTCTCTAAGTCCGTCCCGCGCGCAAATTCATATGGCGGCACTGCGAGCGCCCGTGGAGCGCAAATCCACCAGCCCGAACACACACAGCTGTGGAATTCTCTCACATTTGCGAACAGCTGGAATCGATACTGTAAGTTGGACTCTGAATCTCTTGCTGCAATCCGAATACCAGTGTATAGTGCCGAGTGATCCGGACGAACTTGTGCAGTGTCGCCATCGAGTACAGTATATTCGAGCCAGGGCCTGAATCACAGTGTGCAGTCAAGCGATGTCTTACCCAGGTCTTACCTGCGCCGTGCTCGCCGTACGCAGAGAGCGGACGACCTCGATGATTGGAACGGTTCGAGACATGCCGTGTTTATGCGAGTGCTCGCTGACCTTGACACTGACAGTGACACCAGATTGGCAACAGAACGGGCAGCAATGGCTCTGCCTTGTTTGCACGGGAGCAGTGCCCTACCGACTGTCTGATGCTCTCAAACACGAAAAGCGTGAAAAACACCAGGGAGCGATGACAGCATTTGCCATATGTCGGGATAACTCTCGGAATAGACCTTCCTTCCTTCCTTCCTTCCAGGGCTGCCCACGCGCAAGCGCGAGAGGATCGCGCTCTGGCGCAGGCGGGCGTGTTGAGCAGCGGCAGCTCTTCAATAGCGGATCCTTCACCCGCGACAGATGCACCCCATGAATGTGCTGCTTCGTTTTCTGCCGGAACTGGATACATCCTGGATGTGCTCGTGGGCGGCTACGAAGTTTCCGCTGAGCGTCAATCCAGCGGCGACATCGTTGATTCCTGGCAAGTGGCAACTCGACAAAGACGACTTCCAGTCGCCAAGCCAGACATCTATAAAGTACGGTTATCGTTCTGTTGCAGAGCAAGATGCAGCCGCAAGGTTGGCAAAGGACCTGTTCCGCCGCGACCACAGAGATGACCTGGCTGTGTTCAGTTCGGACGATGAAAATTGCGAGCGCCCACCGTCAAATGACGAAGAGGACGATGCAGAGGCCGCTATGTGTTTTCTGAGAAAATTCACACTGCTAACATCTACTTGCGCAGGATTCTACAGCGACGCGAGCGGCGAGCACGGCTCCGAGGCAGAACTTGAAGCGACGTGCGGATGCCTCAGGAGTTGATATGTCAAATCCATGGTTTTGGTAGACCTCAAAGCAGGTATTATCATTTTTATATTGGCATTCTGGGTCTCAGATACTGAATGTCAGGATTAATGTATCCTGTAGGTATCAGTCCGATGTAGGATGACATATTGTCCTGTATTTACACTCCGACAATTAACCGTTCATCTGACCACAACGTTGGAGATCCGGACAAAACCGGCCAACCAAACCAACCATGCCAACGACCAGCTCACCGAGCTCGTTATTCCGCGCCGCAATCTCCAGGTATATAAGCACTCCTGTATTCAGTATAATGGTCCCAAGTTCCTTATATTACAGACTCGGGTCCCAGGTCCCAATTTCCACAATACAGTCCACCCCCTCATATTCCGGTCCCAAGAACCCAGTCCCAGGTCCCAACTTTTGCAGTCCCAAAAAAGCGAGTCCCAAGTCCCAGCTTTCCTCAAGTCCCAGCTGCACCCACCGCTGCATGGTGTACAGCCACCTGCAACCGCAACCGCACCTGCGCTGCAGCAGTGCACCCCCAGCCGCACCTGCAGTTGTGCACTGTACAGCCACCTGCAACTGCAACCGCACCTGCGCTGCAGCGGAGCACCCCAGCCGCACCTGCAGTTGTGCAATGTACAGCCACCTGCACCTGCAGTCGCACCCAGCTGCACCCCCTGCTGCACGGTGTACAGCCACCTGCAACCGCAACCGCACCTGCGCTGCAGCAGTGCACCCCCACCCCCACCCCCACCTGCACTGCACTTTTACCCCACCCTGACCTGCAACCGTACCCGCACTACCCCCTGCAGCACCCTTTTAGGCAGGTGCATCAGTGCAGGAAGAGCTGCAACTGCAGCTGCACATCCCTGCAGCTGCAGCTGCAGTGCAGAGCTGGGTGCGACTGCAGGTGCAGAATCGGCCATTTCGTCATTTTGAGGTTCCCAAAAAGGCAGCAACCCAGTTCCGGTGCACCAGCCTGAGGTGCGCAGTTGGGCATGGCGAAAAGCATGACGCATGGTTTGTGTCGATAAAACTGTGACGCACGTTTCGAATGCATATGCTCTACTTTGCGCTTAAGGGGCGTGGACGGATGGCGCCAGTTGCGAGAAAAGCATGACGAGGTCCTGCAGACTGTCTCAGTGGACAAGAGATGTTGTGCGTCATGTGCGAACACACCGATTGGGATATAATAGGTTCGCCCTGGACAGAGCAGGTCCCCCTTGCTGTTATTCGCCATGCCTGTCGCCCATATCGACGCGTACTTGACCCTGCGCTACCCTCTCAAGATCGTACCCGATGGTTTCGATGAAAATTTCAACACATACCTCTCGACGTTGACGGTGCATGGTAGGTCGATCTTGATGACGGCCATGCCATCCTTATAATCTGTAGACACCACACTCGCTGTCTCTATCGCGCACCCGATCTGCGACAACTACTCACCGCTCGTTCGTCCCAGTACACTAGCCCATGTGACGGGGACGTTCGACGTCGTGGATGGTGCAATATTTGTGCGAGCCAGCAGTGTTGTGGGCGTTTACCGGTCGGCGGATGCGGCGCGCTCGAGCGACGCGAAGGTCACGATGTTCCCGCCCTTCGTGACGTTCGTAGGCAAGGTGACGCGACAGCATGTTGTGGACCCTCGTGCGCCGGGTATGGTCACCATCGAGGTTACGGTCGACAGCAGGTCATCTTGGCCCTCGCGGCCGACTGTGATGAGGTGAGCGTCTTGGTCGTCAGCATTGTACGGTTTGCCGACCCACCGATAGATGCCTTTTCAATCACCACGACCGCCTCTTCCGCACTTTGGTCGTCTTCCTGCTGGGAATGTCCCTCGATATTTCAGGCGTTATTGTGGGAGAGGTGGAGGGCAAACTCGTCATCGATGTCCTGGAGGTGCGAACCAACCACAGCGGCAACCTTCCCAACCGTTCTCTCGTATTGCTCTGCAACATATTCGATCACCTTCGTGTCGTGAACGACTTCGCCGTGTTCACCGACCCTCACGTGCATCCCGAGATGCCTTCCAGCCCGGATCTCGCGTCCCAGTCTCGCAAGTAAGTCGTCTCGTCGCTTGCGTCGCTACCGGATGATAAACTGGCCTGCTAGAGCGGATGGCGACACTAGGACGCTCGTACCTACCGCAGTTGGATGCGCGCGAGGGCAAGCACAGCTGTCGTAAGTCCCCATGTTCATGCGACTTTATCCTGGGCTGATCCACGCGGGCGACGCGTCCGCGTTGATTATAGCGCCCGCATGGAAGTACGCTCCGTTCGAGGCGGAAATCGTGCAGTCGCTACCCGGTCCTATAATGCCGCGCGCGTTGCTGGCGCTTCCAAAGATGGGTGGTCAGTCGTTGTTCTTGCGCCATACAGCTATTGATTAGAATTTCGTACAGATTCATTAGAATTGCCCTGCTCACTGGTGAACTGGTAATCTTCGAGATTGTATTACTATAGGCGTGTTTGTGCGTTTTACGAGTAGTGTGCTGTGACTCATTTCCGCTCTGACGATGGTTCTGCGTACTTAAATTACTAAAACACAATAACAGTTTGCAATTGACTATACCTTTAAATCGCGAACCGCGTGACATCACAAGACGGATGCGCGTATTTAAGTAGATGTTCGTTGCATGCACAATGGCAACGGGGAGGGACGCGTTTGGCAATCACCGTTAATCCCTGTTCTGATCAACATGCTAACGGTGGACGGCATATTCAGTCTCTTCAGACGTGCCCTTCAGGTTACCGAGGAGAACTCTGGGTTTTTTGCGGTAGAGGAAACATACGACGTCATGATAGAGACTCCTGGCTATTGTTCGGCAATGGCAGTCGTACGGTATTTGCACAAATCTAGCTCAAGCGAAGTTGGCTACACTTTCAGCGGCTACGACGACGTCCACGTTACAGGAAGCGTCGTAATCTCTCACACCGGCATTATGTGCATCACTGTCCTGCGTGCATGTCATGTTTCAAAACTTTCTCGACGCCAACCGCCTGGGATCTTTTGCGAACCATTTGTGTATGCAGTGGGCGCAACATTGGGTCAGTTAGAGTCCTGGGTGGACTCTCCACGGAGACAGAACGGCGTTGTTCTCGATATTGGATCGGGAACCTGCATATTGTACATCGCGACGCTAGCGTCTGCTGTAAATCCGACTGACACTCTCATTCGCCCACAGCATCGTGCCGCCTGACAATACCTTGATCCCACTGGGGTTCACAAGAAGAAAAGTTATATTAGTGTGCGGGAAGTTTGCGGGATGGTACCATAACAGATCCATGGTCGTGAAATGTTTTCACGCCGTACAAGGCAGTCTCCCTTATGTGGGTTCGTACGCGTAATGGTTATTATGATTACCCACGCTCCTGCCGACCTTCGAGCCACTGTCCCACCTCATCTATCCTCGCGATTAGCTACGACGGTGAGACGCGTTGAGAGGATACGTAACGTGTTACCTTCTTCGGTCGCATGCAACGAGTGCGGGCGTTTCGACAAGACTTCCAAACCATGACGCATAGTTTCCTCAGCTGCAGAGCGTACCTTCGTGGAAAGCATGCGTCATGTTTTCCGGGCAGCGGGGTTATTTACACTCGGCGAAAGATGACGCATGCTTTCCGTCAGACACATTCCTGTGTATAAAAATATTGGTATTTCCAGAGGAGGAGACATCATCTATCTACAGCAATGAGCGACTTACCCGAAACCTCCTCGCCCGCGACTGTCGGTAGCGGCGCCGCCGGTATTGATGGTCCTGAACCAGGTAAGTTGACTGACGCTATTCATATCGTTAATCACGCAAAATCAAGATCGCGACGGCGTGTCTGCCTCGAAGTACTGCGGCGTACCGATCAGTCAGGTTCCCTCTCGAGAAATCGAAGTGAGTTCCGTGGCCAGCATTGCTGGTACCATAGTGTCCTCACGATCTCCACGCAGCAGTATATTGCAGCCCGTACGCCTGGCATCATGTCCGACTTGCCCAGGATCAGTCGTACGCTCATGCACCGGGAATCGTATGTTAAGGCTTGGGTTGGGTCTGCCGTCCATCGCACAGGATGCCCGCACGAGCTGCTGTTCCGCGTTGGGTTGGTGCAAAAGGTGGTTGAGAGCCTCGGCAATCTGCTCCTTCACAAGATAGCGCATGACAACTATGGTTCCCTTCGAAAACGGAGGCATGGGGACGCAGTCGAGGCATGGGTATCAACACATATGAAGTTTTACGACCGTGTAGTGAAACTGTGTCGCGAAATGCATTGACGATAAGCGCGTAGAATGTATGATAGGTTTTTTTTCGTATTACGTCTCACCAGCTGCTATATCAATATATGTTATTGACATTATCTTGAATATTTTTCTTGATGGGAACCCCGCATTGAAGTCCAACGCTTTCTTAATGAATTGCGGATTATACTGAACGGTGAACATTGCCATGTAGTCAGAACACGCCCAGCGTAGCAAGCATAGACTACAGCGTACCTGCTTTGATGGATCCCCGGTGTGTATGACTTCAACCCAATGGGTATATGCATCCGCAACCAGGTCATGCTGGGACTCCTGAAAGACGTCTTGCTCTCGCGCGCGTCACCCAATGTGCCGTATGACGTCGCGGACGTGCTGAGGCACGGGTCGTCGATGATACACGCGCACATGACAACACCGCTTAACAGCGCGCTGGTTGGCCTCACTGTGGTGCATGCGACGTGGAACATGTAAGGCTGAAACTAAATTAAATATAAGTACACCTCGCCGTACTTTATTTAGATTTAGTATGTAATTAGTATTAATTAATTATAACTAGTTCTATCTGAATCAAATCAAGTGCCATTGATGACAAGTTATACTCGGTGTATGCAACTAATGACTACATCATACATACTTCTATAACTATACCTACTGATTATACAAGGTCCCTGAGGTGTTGGGATGCCTGCAATGTGAGGGTGAAGCAAGAAACCCTTTTGGATGAGAGTATTACTGTTAAGCCTGCTGTGCCTTGGGGGTTTGGTTGCAAGGATAGTCGAGCGTCCAGGCGCAGAGAACACTCGAACGAACAACTAGAGCCTTCGGTGCGTTATTGAGCACACCGGCTACGTCGAGTAGCACGACCGAAGGGACCACGAGCAACAGAGGACTCAGACGAGTAAGTCGGGCGAGGGAAGAACCCAGAGGCAAAGTCGAGAGAGAGAGATAGAGTGTGCGAGGGGCACGACTATGTCGATTTCGTAACTGCGGGACTAGATACAAAGTCGAGGGCCTTTTATACCTGGGGAGGTGATCCGATGTAATCGGAGTGTATCCTAGAGACGAAGGAGAGGGGGCCTCAGATCAATAGAGATCTTCGTCATCGGCCGATAGGATGAGTAAGAGCGAGTGGGTAAGGTATCGGGGGATCGGACGAATGACAAGAGGCGAATGACTAAGACGAGTGGAGCGAACCGGATATGAACACTATCGATACAGTAGGGACAAGGCAAGTTAGGTGGATGTATGCGAGTAAGGAGAGAAGCTAGAGATGAGAGGGAGAGGTCTAGAGGTAGAGGACGATGAGGAGAACATATCCCGAGCATATGAACACGAGGGGAGATAAGCCGGGTATTCGGGAGCTTGACCGAGTTGACCGAGTTGGCCGAGTGACGTAGAATGATGCCGAGTGATGCCGAGCGCACGTGGGGTCCGCAGACCGGGACACGGGCGTAACAATTACCAAATTGGGGAAGACGATCCAAGATGAAGCATGACTGATGACTGGGATACCATACCTGCTCCTCAGGTATATGATCGGTTAATGAGACTCCATATGGCTTGATACCGTATGCATTACAACCTCAGGATACTTCAGAAATTGACTCTGGCAACATGTAAGGTACTTGCATATCGTCAAGAACCTCCACTCCCATGGCAGGAAGGTCTCTATAAATGTGGATCAGGTCTAGAACACCTCCCTCTAGATGCATCTCAGTTGATCTGAGCCCTCATAAAGTTGACATGTAGATACAATTAATTATAACTAATTACTCAAAAATACACGAGTCCGTACTTTAATTATATTTATATAGGCTGTTAATTGATTATACTTAGTAATTGATTAAATTAGTTGCAGCCTTAGGAACATGTGCGGCGCGACGTTGCAGCTGTTGACATGAATGACCGCCCTGCGCAGCTTGCATGCGCTCGACGAAACCGTACACACGCCGCACGATTATGAATCGCTGAGCACGGGCGATGAACGTCCGCGCAGTTGTTCCAGCGGTGTCTGCGGTGATTGTTGATTTTCGCACGCAAAGCGGTCGTTCCTTAAGGGACCTCCCCGCCTTTTGTATAGATCCTATCCTATCCTATCCCTGAGCGAACCAAACGCCATTGCATTGCGGCCAACCTCAGGGCATTCACATTCAGTACTACCACTTGCCCTGCCTCGCGAGCTTCTTGTCATGCAGCGTCTTGCGGCCGCGCGCCTCGCGGCCGGCGTTGAACTCGCCGAACTTGCGCTTGGCGTAGCGCCGCGCCTCGGCGTCGTCGACGAGCTCGTCGACGACGGTGCGCTTGCGCGCGGCGCGCGGGAGGTTGTCGGCTGAGGGCGTGCCGAAGGGCGTCGGCGTTGCGACGATTTTCCCGATCTGGACGCGGGAAAGGGTGACGTTAGCGTGCGGCGCGGAAATGCCGGGGGGGGGGGGAGTATGAGTGACGGGTAGTGAGGGTGTTGTCGAAGAGGCGTGTAGAGGTGGAAGGGAGGTGGGAGGCAGACTCGCGGGGAACGTACAGCAAAATATTTGGGCAGGCCCTTGACGCCCTTGCCCTCGCCCTCGTCCTTGCGGTAGAAGCGCTTAGGATCGAGCTGGTTGCGCAACCGCAACGCCTCGACCTCGCGCGCGAGCCGCGGCAGCTCAGCAGCGGGCGGCGCGGGCAGGTCGAACCAGTTCGCGCCGGCCGTCGCTGTCTTGCGCTGCAGTTCAATCTGGCGTCAGCCACAGCGCACAGAGTGGATTAGACACAAAGCAGCGCACCTCCTTCTTCTCCTTCTTCGTCACGCGCCGGCCTTTGGCGTCCAGCTCAAACGCAGGCTCCGGCGGCGCAGGCGCAGCAATTTGCAACTCTGGCGCCGCGGGGTCGCCGTCGTCGTCCAGCGTCCGTTTCGAGGAGCTGGCGACGGGCGGGCCGATGAGCAGCTCGGCGTCGAGGTTGCGGATGGTCAGCCCGGTCTTCCTGTCCCACGAGATGTACGGTGCGGGCAGGGCGCCGGGGTCCAGCGGAGGCAGCTTTGCGTCCCTCAACAACGCATCAATAAAAGCATAGAGGGACGCGGGACACGCGGCACTCACTTCTCCGCGTCGTCGTCAAAGAGCAAGACGTCGAGCTCGGCGTCGCGCTCGGCATCCTCGTCGTCCGCGGGGGACGCCGACTTGGACGCGCTTTTGCGCTTCTTGGCGCGTTTGGCCGCGGAGAGCTTGGCGCGCGCGAGCAGCGCGTCGAGGTCGATGTCGGACGGGTCGTCCGTCCAGTCCGACCCGAACCCTTCCTCCTCATTCTCATGTTTCGAGCCTTCGGCTTCAGAGTCAGAGTCCGAGCTGGTGCCCAGCGCGACGAAGCCCTCGTCGTGCACGGGCTCTTGGGAGCGGGAGGGTGAGCTGCCTGAGGACATCGAGCACGGTGGTGAGCGCGGAAAGCAAAAACGCGAGTCGGAAACCGCCGATTTGGCGCTGGCTCTTGTCACAGCGCGTGGCGGCAATGTCGGTGTGCCAGTATCACGGAGGGGAGCAGGACTCCCGGCGAGACCACCGAGACGGAATGGACTCTAATAGTTTGAATTCATGCAGTAGTGCTGTAAAACGTACGATGAAAGAAACAGAGAACAGATCATCACCCCCGCCCCCTCCTCTCCACACAACTAATCCTCATCCCAATTCCCGGACTGCTGCGGCACCTTGGGCCCGCCCGCCGGCTTGGCCATGATAATGCTGTCGACCTTGAGCACGGCGACAGCGGCCTCCGTCGCGAGCTTCAGCGCCCAGCTCTTCGCCGCGACCGAGTCGAGTATGCCGTGCTTCGCGGCGTCGAGGATGCCGTCGGGCGTCTCGCCCTCGATATCGACGCCGAGCGCGTCGTCGGTGGCGACGCGCAGCCGGTTGAGCACGTCCGTCGGGTCGCGCGCGCCGGCGTTCTCGGCCAGCGTGCGCGGGACGACCTCCAGCGCGTCGGCGTACTGCCGCACGGCGTGCTGCGCGAGCCCGCGCAGCTCCGCGCCGTACGCCGCGACGGCGCGCGCAAGCGCCATCTCCGTCGCGCCGGCGCCGGGGACCAATCTCGCGTCCTTCAGGAGCGCCTTGAGCACCGCGGTGCCGTCGTCGACCGCGCGCTCGAGGTCGTCGAGGAGGTTCGCCGTGGCGCCGCGCAGGAGGACCGTGGCGGTGCGCGTGCCGGTCGTCGCGTCGTCCTGGCGGAACACCGTCACGCGGTCGCCGCCGATCTCCGTCGTCTCGACGACGTCGACCCAGCCGGCCTCCTCGGGCGTCGGCGCGCCCAGCCGCGCGAGCGGCGTCGCGTTCACCACGCGGCACAGCCGCCGCAGGTCGAATTTCGAGAGCACCTTGATCACGAGGATCCCCATCCGGTCTAGGTAGTGCAGCGCTAGGTCGCCCACGCCGTTCCCGGATACGACAACCTTGACCCCCGCGTCTGCGATCTCCTGGAAGATCTACAATGCGGATGTCAGCTCAATGCGATGGGCACATTATGAAGCTGTAGATGAGCAAGAGCGTCGTGATCGGCAGCAGGAACGGGCGAATGCCTTGTCGCACGAGTAGCAGCAAGCTATAAGCCTGTAACGCCTGCGCCCACGGGGCATTTGCAGTCCGCCAGGTCGCGTGCCGAACAGCGTCGAGATCGCGCAGACAATCAACAACGAAGCATTGAACACACCTTTTCCATGTGCTTCTCCTCGCCAGTCGTGAAGTTGAGCATCTCCTCCGCGTTGTGCAGCAGGACGGTGCCCTTTGTCTCCGTTTGGGAGATGTCGACGGCGCAGGTGAAGACGGCGACTTTTGCGTTCCGTAATTGCTTGACTACACCTGGACAGAGCATACGTTAGAAAGGTTTGCGAATGGGCTGCCCGCGAGCGCGAACGAAGTTGACACCGTACCTTCCGGTTCACGACCAAACACCATGCCCTTGACGACACGACTCTGGGCGAGGGAGCCGCCCATGATTTTGACGACGCGGATGTTGTCGACGTTGAAGTTTGCCGGGTTGGAGGGCATGACGGTCAACGCGGCCTCCGCTACCAATTTTGCGAGGATATCCTCATAGCCGTACTGCTTCGCCGCGAGCACGGGCCGTAACGCCTTTTCCAGGCCAGCCTGCGTGAGCGGCTTCTCGAGCGATGTCGTCTGGAGTTCTTCAAAAGGGTGATAAGATAATTGTGAGGCAGACAGGCAAGGACATACTTGTCGTGAGAATCTCGTTGGCCTTTGAGCCCGCAAGCTCGTAGCCCTGGATGACGTCGCTGGGGTGGAGGCCCATGACGAGCAGCGACTCGGCCTTCTTGAGCAGCTCGCCGGCGAGGATGAGGACGAGGTTTGTGGCGTCGCCCATCTCCTGCTCCTGGGCCTGCGAGGACATGACGAGCAGCTTCGCGGCCGGGTGGACGACCTCGAGCTCGCGGATGATGGTCGCCGCGTCCGTCGTGACGAAGAGTTTTCCGAGATGGTTTATGACCAGCTTGCTGCGGCCTGCCACAACGCATGAGCAGGCTGAATCGCGCGTCGTTCGCTGCAGGGCGCACCGTTGGGACCAAAGGAGGTCCGTACGAGGTCAGAGAGCTCTGATACGGCCTGGATGTTGCGCAGGACCGCGTCTTCGAGCCCTTGCAAATGCTATCCCAAATTAATTATCAGCTGGGGATCTCGAATTGGCGACAGGAACGTTGTACCTTGGAGCCATCGCGGAATAGCTGAATATTGTTGGCCTTGGGCACTTTGAGCGACATGGCGGCAGCACTGGACGCGTCGTTCGTCGTCGGAGTTGCAGCGTTGTTCGCACACGCAAGCCTGCTGAGCGGACCGGACCCGGGGGCAGCCGAGGAGGTCCTGCTTCCCCCCGCACGCCCACTGCACCGCCCATACGCCCAAGCCACACCCCGCTCGTCCCCCAGCCAGCAAGCGCAGTGTAACCCCAGGTGCGCATACAGGCTCGGATCTGGCGGCGGGTGGCGACGGACTGACTGACTCGGGCGGTGCGTTCGTTGTACAGCCCAGCCGCGGTCGAGTCACAACACGCCGCTGCCTCCCAGCGATATAATCTGAAGCCCTGCCGCCGTTTCGAATACCGCGCTCTCTGCCCACTACCCTCCAGCCTGGTTAGCTAAGAATTATGGACCTTTTCAAGAGTCTGGTCACCCCGTTTGCCGGCTCCTCCGGCCTCGTCGACGGCATGAAGCTCGTCGTGCTCGGCGGCGCCGTCGAGACTGCCCGCCGCATCTCCTCCTCGGCCTGGTACGTACAGCTCAATATGTGCGGCTGGCCGCTGACCGCCCGCCCAGGTCGCATTTTATAAATTGTGCGCGGCAAAGCAAAGCACGCCATGACGACAATGCACTGACGGCGCCCACCAGCGTTCTTCCTGACGGCGCACTTCTCCGAGGAGGACTACCCGTTCGACTGGCTCATGCACTGGCTCGCAAAGCAGCCGGCCTGGCAAAAGTCAGTCCCCCTCGCCACCGCCGCCGCCGTCCTGTGCGCGCCTATCTGACACTGCCCCGCCCAGGTCCCGCGAGTTCGAGACGACGACAAGGACGACGACCGTCGGCCTCTCGCCGCGCTCGCCGTCGTCCGCCGACGACGAGGACGACCAGGAGGACCCCGAGGACGAGCTCACGCCCGGCAAGCAGAAGGTCAAAGTCGTCTTCCAGCCCACCTTCGGTGCGTCCGTCCGAAGCCGCGCGCCTGCCGCATTGCTCATCTGTCCCCCTCCGCCCCGGCCCGCCTAGACACGACCCTGACCATATTCTACAAGGGCCACTGGCTCCGCGTCCGCCGCTCCAAGAAGACGGACGGCTCGGACGTCGAGGTGCTCTCCATCAGGTCCGCTGCTAGCCACAGCCCAGCCGAGGCCCTCGCCACCTTCGCTGATACCTTGCTTGCCTCCTCCTCCAGCGTCGTCGCCCGCAGCAACACCATCCTCAAGCAGCTCGTGCTCCAGGCTAAGCGCGAGTACGAGGCCGACGCCATCCACCGCATCCAGATCTACTTTGCCGACTCGTGCGTCCGCAGCAGCAGTTGCCGCTCTAGCTCCCCTCTGACTGACTGACCGCTCCCACGCTCTAGTCACGGCTCTTGGCGATGGACGGACTCGCGCCACAAGGTAATTCATCGCACGCCCCAGCGGCCTGCAGATCCAATTGACCCTGTCCGCCCAGCGTCCCATGTCCAGCATTGTGCTGCAGCCGGGCGTCAAGGAGATGTTGCTTGCAGACGCCCGCGACTTCCTGCGCTCCGAGAAGGTCCGTAGTCGTAGTCCCGTCCCGTGGCTATCTAGTCGCGCGCTTCGCGTCTCGCGCCACCGCTCACCCTTTGTGCTGCAGTGGTACGCCGACCGCGGCATTCCGTTCCGCCGCGGCTTCCTGCTCTTCGGCGTCCCGGGCTCGGGCAAGACCAGTCTGATACACGCTATCGCGGGCGAGCTGTCGCTCGACATCTATGTCGTCTCGCTGTCTGCCAGCTGGTGCGTGCCCCCGTGGTCATGTGCGCAGGCAGGAGGCCACGCCCTGACAGATGGACAGGATGACGGACAGCACCCTGACGACGCTCATGGGGCGCGTCCCCGCGCGCTGCATCCTGCTGCTCGAGGACCTCGACGCGGCCTTCACGCGCTCCGTCACGCGCGACTCGGGCTCGACGGGCGCGCCCAACAAGGGCAACAACAACGGGAACAACTCGAACGGCAACAACAATAACGGCAACAACAACAACAACGGGAACGGGAACAACAACAGCAACAACGGCGGCGACTCCATCTCCGACCTCAACACGCTCTCGCTCAGCGGCCTGCTCAACGCGATCGACGGCGTCGCGGCCGCGGAGGGCCGGCTGCTATTTGCGTGAGCATTTGCCGCGCACTAGAACTTGGAAGCGCCGGGTGTGCTGACCTCCGCATCCAGCACGACCAACCACCTCGAGCGGCTGGATCCGGCACTTTCCCGTCCTGGGCGGATGGACGTCTGGGTCGAGTTCAAGGTGCGCGCTCGGGACGCCCCCCTCCTCCAATCCCAACTCCCGTTCCCTATCCTATTCCCATTCCTTCGCGCTTCGGATTCTGCGCCATCCGCACCCGCGTCTTCCTTCCCATCTTCGCGCCGTTCAACAACAGAGAACTCACACGCTGCAGAACGCGACCAAGTGGCAGGCGGAGCAGCTGTTCCGCAACTTCTTCCCGATGGACAGCCCGTCGGCGGCGGCGTCGTCGTCATCCGCGTCGTCCGCGGGCTCGACGGACGAGTTCGGGCGCGAGGAGGAGGAGGAGCTGGCGCGCGCGGGCGTGAGCGCGCTGCGGTTCGAGGCGACGCCGCTCGAGCCGGGCGGCTTCGTCGACGCGTCGTACCCGCCGTCGCCGCCGAGCAGCGCGTCGCCCGTCGTGCCGCCGTCGCCGAGCCGCTCGGCGCGCTCGCAGCCGCTCACCGAGGAGGAGGCGCGCTGCCGCATGAAGGCGCTCGGCGTGCCGCCGCCCATGCTCGACTTCCCCGCCGTGCCCGCGCTCGACGCGCAGCGCCTCGCGGAGCTCGCCGCCATGTTCGCCGCGGCCATCCCCGACGTCGAGTTCAGCGTCGCCGCGCTCCAGGGCTACTTGCTGAAGAATAAGAGCCGGCCGGAGGCGGCGGCTTATGAGGCGGCGGCGTGGGTGCAGAGCGAGCGCGAGCTGCGCGAGAGGCTCGCGAGGGAGAAGGAGGCGAAGGAGCGCAGGGAGCGCGAGCGCAAGGCCGAGGAGCGCGAGAGGCGGCGGCGCGAGGACGAGGAGCGCCGGAGGGAGCGCGAGGAGAAGGAGCGCAAGGAGAAGGAGGAGAAGGACAAGGCTGCTGCTGCTGCGCCCGTAGTCCCGCCGGCGCCGGCACCTGCTGCCCCCGCGCCCGCCCCGCCGGCACCGGCGCCCGCTGCGGACACGATCTCGGTCGCCAGCACGCCCGCGCCCGGCGACGCGGACAAGGAGAACGTGTGGCTGCGCGTGATGAACGAGCCCGCTGCCGCCCCGCCGCCGCCCTCCGCGCCTGCCCCCGCGGCGTGAGCTGTCCATCGATCGCCATCGCCATCCCCTTCTGCTGTCCATCTTGCTGTGTCCATATCGCTCCGCTCCCCGTCCCGTCCCGTCCAGTTGCATCCATCCCGTCCATGTCCCATCTTTCGCATCTACGCCGGACCTGTTAACGCTAGTCTGGACGCGCTCTCTGCCCACTACCCTCCAGCCTGGTTAGCTAAGAATTATGGACCTTTTCAAGAGTCTGGTCACCCCGTTTGCCGGCTCCTCCGGCCTCGTCGACGGCATGAAGCTCGTCGTGCTCGGCGGCGCCGTCGAGACTGCCCGCCGCATCTCCTCCTCGGCCTGGTACGTACAGCTCAATATGTGCGGCTGGCCGCTGACCGCCCGCCCAGGTCGCATTTTATAAATTGTGCGCGGCAAAGCAAAGCACGCCATGACGACAATGCACTGACGGCGCCCACCAGCGTTCTTCCTGACGGCGCACTTCTCCGAGGAGGACTACCCGTTCGACTGGCTCATGCACTGGCTCGCAAAGCAGCCGGCCTGGCAAAAGTCAGTCCCCCTCGCCACCGCCGCCGCCGTCCTGTGCGCGCCTATCTGACACTGCCCCGCCCAGGTCCCGCGAGTTCGAGACGACGACAAGGACGACGACCGTCGGCCTCTCGCCGCGCTCGCCGTCGTCCGCCGACGACGAGGACGACCAGGAGGACCCCGAGGACGAGCTCACGCCCGGCAAGCAGAAGGTCAAAGTCGTCTTCCAGCCCACCTTCGGTGCGTCCGTCCGAAGCCGCGCGCCTGCCGCATTGCTCATCTGTCCCCCTCCGCCCCGGCCCGCCTAGACACGACCCTGACCATATTCTACAAGGGCCACTGGCTCCGCGTCCGCCGCTCCAAGAAGACGGACGGCTCGGACGTCGAGGTGCTCTCCATCAGGTCCGCTGCTAGCCACAGCCCAGCCGAGGCCCTCGCCACCTTCGCTGATACCTTGCTTGCCTCCTCCTCCAGCGTCGTCGCCCGCAGCAACACCATCCTCAAGCAGCTCGTGCTCCAGGCTAAGCGCGAGTACGAGGCCGACGCCATCCACCGCATCCAGATCTACTTTGCCGACTCGTGCGTCCGCAGCAGCAGTTGCCGCTCTAGCTCCCCTCTGACTGACTGACCGCTCCCACGCTCTAGTCACGGCTCTTGGCGATGGACGGACTCGCGCCACAAGGTAATTCATCGCACGCCCCAGCGGCCTGCAGATCCAATTGACCCTGTCCGCCCAGCGTCCCATGTCCAGCATTGTGCTGCAGCCGGGCGTCAAGGAGATGTTGCTTGCAGACGCCCGCGACTTCCTGCGCTCCGAGAAGGTCCGTAGTCGTAGTCCCGTCCCGTGGCTATCTAGTCGCGCGCTTCGCGTCTCGCGCCACCGCTCACCCTTTGTGCTGCAGTGGTACGCCGACCGCGGCATTCCGTTCCGCCGCGGCTTCCTGCTCTTCGGCGTCCCGGGCTCGGGCAAGACCAGTCTGATACACGCTATCGCGGGCGAGCTGTCGCTCGACATCTATGTCGTCTCGCTGTCTGCCAGCTGGTGCGTGCCCCCGTGGTCATGTGCGCAGGCAGGAGGCCACGCCCTGACAGATGGACAGGATGACGGACAGCACCCTGACGACGCTCATGGGGCGCGTCCCCGCGCGCTGCATCCTGCTGCTCGAGGACCTCGACGCGGCCTTCACGCGCTCCGTCACGCGCGACTCGGGCTCGACGGGCGCGCCCAACAAGGGCAACAACAACGGGAACAACTCGAACGGCAACAACAATAACGGCAACAACAACAACAACGGGAACGGGAACAACAACAGCAACAACGGCGGCGACTCCATCTCCGACCTCAACACGCTCTCGCTCAGCGGCCTGCTCAACGCGATCGACGGCGTCGCGGCCGCGGAGGGCCGGCTGCTATTTGCGTGAGCATTTGCCGCGCACTAGAACTTGGAAGCGCCGGGTGTGCTGACCTCCGCATCCAGCACGACCAACCACCTCGAGCGGCTGGATCCGGCACTTTCCCGTCCTGGGCGGATGGACGTCTGGGTCGAGTTCAAGGTGCGCGCTCGGGACGCCCCCCTCCTCCAATCCCAACTCCCGTTCCCTATCCTATTCCCATTCCTTCGCGCTTCGGATTCTGCGCCATCCGCACCCGCGTCTTCCTTCCCATCTTCGCGCCGTTCAACAACAGAGAACTCACACGCTGCAGAACGCGACCAAGTGGCAGGCGGAGCAGCTGTTCCGCAACTTCTTCCCGATGGACAGCCCGTCGGCGGCGGCGTCGTCGTCATCCGCGTCGTCCGCGGGCTCGACGGACGAGTTCGGGCGCGAGGAGGAGGAGGAGCTGGCGCGCGCGGGCGTGAGCGCGCTGCGGTTCGAGGCGACGCCGCTCGAGCCGGGCGGCTTCGTCGACGCGTCGTACCCGCCGTCGCCGCCGAGCAGCGCGTCGCCCGTCGTGCCGCCGTCGCCGAGCCGCTCGGCGCGCTCGCAGCCGCTCACCGAGGAGGAGGCGCGCTGCCGCATGAAGGCGCTCGGCGTGCCGCCGCCCATGCTCGACTTCCCCGCCGTGCCCGCGCTCGACGCGCAGCGCCTCGCGGAGCTCGCCGCCATGTTCGCCGCGGCCATCCCCGACGTCGAGTTCAGCGTCGCCGCGCTCCAGGGCTACTTGCTGAAGAATAAGAGCCGGCCGGAGGCGGCGGCTTATGAGGCGGCGGCGTGGGTGCAGAGCGAGCGCGAGCTGCGCGAGAGGCTCGCGAGGGAGAAGGAGGCGAAGGAGCGCAGGGAGCGCGAGCGCAAGGCCGAGGAGCGCGAGAGGCGGCGGCGCGAGGACGAGGAGCGCCGGAGGGAGCGCGAGGAGAAGGAGCGCAAGGAGAAGGAGGAGAAGGACAAGGCTGCTGCTGCTGCGCCCGTAGTCCCGCCGGCGCCGGCACCTGCTGCCCCCGCGCCCGCCCCGCCGGCACCGGCGCCCGCTGCGGACACGATCTCGGTCGCCAGCACGCCCGCGCCCGGCGACGCGGACAAGGAGAACGTGTGGCTGCGCGTGATGAACGAGCCCGCTGCCGCCCCGCCGCCGCCCTCCGCGCCTGCCCCCGCGGCGTGAGCTGTCCATCGATCGCCATCGCCATCCCCTTCTGCTGTCCATCTTGCTGTGTCCATATCGCTCCGCTCCCCGTCCCGTCCCGTCCAGTTGCATCCATCCCGTCCATGTCCCATCTTTCGCATCTACGCCGGACCTGTTAACGCTAGTCTGGACGCCCTCATTTCATTTCATCGCTTCGCTTCGCTGCTCTTGCCTTTGCTTCTTGTCATCATCCCGCTCCCTCTCTCAAGCAGAAAAACCCGATACCAAGCTCCAGCCCTCAAACTCAACCCCAACCTCGCTCATTCGCACCCCCCACCTCGCGCTCCAGTGTGTTTTTGGAAGACGAAACTTGTACGAGTTAAGTAGACCTGCCTGCCCGTCGTGTCTGGCCGCTGGCGCCAGGCGTTGTTGTTGACGTTGTACATACCTACGCCCGACCGTTCGCATGTATCCTTGTGTCGTTCTGCCGTACTTGCAGAGCCGGACGTGTGGTAAACTTGTGCATGATCATGAAGCCATGTACGTAGGCGGGGGTAGGCTACATTCCTTGACGAAGCATGTGTCGTGTTCAATGACGAGTAAGGACTCTGAATATAACCAGGTAAACCGGACGGGTGTGTGGAATTTTAAGTCGATGAGAATGAGTAGTAGATGGTTAAGAACGACGGTGCGTGCCCTGAGGATCATGATGCTTATATGGAGTACAATCCGACGCTGATCATGACACTAGTATCGTTCTTAGCTCCCGCCTCTCGCCATGGTCAAGTGGAATCCTGACGGTCTGGTGCGCAAGCGCTCTGCTCCTTGTATGCGTACTAGCTGATGGAAGACGCGGAGGACAGCATTGCTACGTGACGGGCGGCAGCCAGGGCCTCGGGCTCGAGGTCGCGCGGCAGCTCGTCCAGCAGGGCGCCCACGTCTCCATCGTCGCGCGCGACCAGGGCAAGCTGGACGCCGCGCTCAGGCAGCTCGAGGTCAGCCGCGTCCGTCCTCCACAATACAAAAGAGATTTCATGTGGCTGAAAATTTCGAATTATCGCGATCGCACTGTAGGAGGCGCGCATACGCGACACTCAGGTGCTGCGCGCGTACTCGTTCGCGCTGGACCAGGCGGACAGCTCCCAGGCCGCGCTGGACGCCGCGGCGGCCGCGCACGGCGGGCGCGTGCCCGACGCGCTCTTCCTCTGCGCGGGGAGCGCGCGCCCGGGCTTCTTCGTCGAGGACAGCCCCGACGGCCTCAAACGCGCGTTTGAGATGGTGTACTGGGTCCAGGCGTGGTCTGCCTTTGTGCGTGCATTCTTTCTCCCCGAGCCCAAGCTCAATACTATGGTGAGTGATGCAGGCTGCCGCACGCGGCTACGCAAAGCAGCGCACCGCCGGCAAGGCAGGCAAGATTGTCCTCGTCTCAAGCGTGGCGGGGTACATGGGCCTGGTCGGCTACGCCTCCTACGCGCCCGCCAAGTTCGCGCTGCGCGGGCTCGCCGACACGCTGCGCCAGGAACTCGCGCTGTATGGCGTGGACGTGCACATCTTCTTCCCGGCGACCATCGACTCGCCCGGACTCGTCGAGGAAAACAAGACGAAGCCCGCGCTCACCAAGAAGATCGAGGAGAGCGACGCCGGGATGAGCTGCGCGGACGCCGCGCGCGGCTTGCTTGCCGGCGTGCGCGCCGGCCGCGCGCACATCACCGCGGACTTTATCACCAACATCTTCCGTGCCACGACGCGGGGCGCGACGCCATATAACAATGTCTTTGTGGACGCCGTGCTGGAATGCCTGGGTAGCGTGCGTCGCCATTCTGCTTCATATTTTCGCGTGTCTCGCCTCCTCATGGTCTTGGTCTTTTGCAGTTCGTGCTCCCCATTTGGCGCCGCGGCGTGGATTCGACCGTCCTGAAGCACCGCAAGGAGCACGATGAGTACCTGCAATCCAAGGGGTTCTACAAAGAGTAAAAGGCCACTCAGGAAATCTTGTCTCCATACAAGTCTCTTTTTTCATTTTAATCGCCGTGACTGTACGCTTCTCTTTCTGCTTAATTTGACTGAGCTCTCTGGTTACAGTTTCCTCAGTGCACGTTGTTGGATTTTCAGTTCGATGCCCCGTTCAGTTTGCGCATAAGGCCACGCCGACAGTGGCGTGCACAAGTTACAACGTCGCCGCCTCCAAGACTCGTGCACTCCGATAACAACTTCGTCGAGTAAAGCGCTCAAGGGTATTGGTCGCAGGGGCCTAGTGTGCCACATTTCTTTCGCGTTTGTTTCGTCGTCACCAACGACGATCTTGACTTTAATTTCGTTGGGCACACCTGATCATCGGGCTTTTACTCTCGAACACCACTGGACATCGAGCGCTCCTGGGGTTTCAGTCTTTTACTGGGAGCATTGGCTTGATAGTTGCGTGCGTAGTTCCAACGGCACGACTCTTGTATTCGCCGAGTCGCCCTGGCCGTTCGGAATTCTGGGTTCTTCGACCTTTCGCTCGGATTACCGGCTTCCTCGACGCGTGAGAGCACATGCCCGGGATCACATTCTAGCGATATTGGTTGGGGAGGCCTGTCAGACTTCTTTCTGTCGCCGGTTTATCCGTCTCGTCTTCGACCAGAGTTCGAACTACCAGACATCTGGACATATTGCTTTTGTGCGACGGGTCTGGGGGCCGTGATCTCCTGTGACTTGCCACTCGTACTATTACCCGCACACTCGTTTCCGCTGAACGACGGGTACGGTAACCGCATCGTCGTCGCCACTGTCTTCCTCGCCGAGTCAATCACGCTCAGGGGCGTTGTCCGCCTGATATCAGGCGCGTCCGGTTTTCATTTTCTGGTTCAACTCATGGTCGCCGCCGCGGTGTTTTGGCCTCTAGGTACATACATAGTTTTTTGAAAGTGCGGAAGCCGCAGTGTTCGCAATCAGGTGGCAGGACTCATCTGTAACTTCTCGTTGTGCCAACTTGGAGGTGATGCGAGGTGGCTACTTGTACTATTCGCGCCGTGCATCGCCACCTGGCAGACGCCTCAGTGATCGCTGTCTTCGACTCACCGCTTCGGGCAGCACATCCCGAACTGCGATACTGCGCCTGGCACAGTTCTGATCTCAGCTATGCGTCGGTCCCGCGCCGTGCAACTGCATGACCAGCAACTCGGGTCGTTCTCGCTCCTCCGACGCAACTGCCACTGGCCATGGCGACAAGCACAAGATTGAGATGCTCTGCCCATCAGCGATGGACTGCACCCGATGCCCGAACCCGCGATTCTCAACTTCGCCTGCCTATTTCCCGCGAAAACGCGACCGTTGGCCATCTGCCAATGCACCATGCACCAAGCGGGGAGACCGGAACACACGAACAACAAAAAACCATACCATACACTAGCGCGCCCACGCAGCTGCCAATTCTCAACTGAATCGCTGCCGGCGAACACTTTGGCGCTGCCACTGGCAGAGCAGGTTCCGTCGGGACTCAACTTGGACAGCATCCGAGTGGCGGCGCGTCTGCAGCCAGGGTTCGTCGCTGCACTGCGGTAGGTATCACTGTACAGCCTAAGGGGTCCCCAAGCACTGTCCGTATCGACGCGTATAAGTGACGGCGATCCCAGCGTTCCGTCTGCGATGCGCCCCTCTGGTCTTGCCGTTCACTCTTCGCGGGTCGATAGAGTCCACTCGTACTGTACGACCGCCTCAGCGAGGTGGCCTGCCGTATTCGGCGCACATGTCTCCCGTCTCACGCATCGTCGTCTTCGACGATGCTTCGTCCACTCCTGGCTTGAGCAAGGGAGACTCGGACGATTCGGACGTGACTGTACCTCTATTACCAGATATTCCTTTCGTTTGGGGCGACTGGGATGTTTCTCCGGGTCCCACGCAGGCTCCTCCTTCGTTTTACACGGGCCCACCTACTATCATCGGGACAGTCATCTATTCTGCGACCTCCGCTAGCTCAAAGACGCTAGTACCAGACCCGGACCCGTTGTCGGTCTCTACCTCAGCTGTTACGATGATTACGGCCACAATGTCGCCGGACGCAGTGCAGACGGACCCGTCATGGTCGTCGCTATATGCGGCTGAGCGGAATGCGACGAGGTGAGTGAAGTTCCCTCGCGCAGCCTCGTACAGCACCATCTCACCTTTCTCAAGGCCGATGAAAATGCTCGCCGCCATCTTTGGGGTCCTTGCTCTTGTCCTGGTAATCCTCATCGTGTCGATCGTCGCGTACACGCGCATAAGGCGCCGCAGACTCTCGGAGCGCACGCGCGTCCGCTCCGTCTTCTTGACGAGCAGCAGAGAGCTAGTCCTCAGCTCAAGCCAGCCACCACCACCACAGCCCTATGCAACACCAGGACAGGGTGAGCGCTACATCTATCTCATCATTCGCGCTGATTCAAGATCTCACTGACGATGATCCAGAGCGCTGGGCAAAGCGGTGGGAAGGACTCAGCCACGCGGCGGTGACACCGCGGCAGCCCGAGCTGCCATTGGGAGGCGCAACGCTGACCTCGACGCGGACGCGGACCATGACCTTCCTCGTCAACACGCTCTCCGGACGGTGGAGCCGCTCGCTGACGAACGACTCGCCTGGGAGCCCGCCCTCGTACCGCTCGCCGTCATACAGCGGCTCGAACGCAGCCGTGGACCGCAACCGCGACGCCATCGCCCAGTCGCCTTTGTATCGCACAGAAGATTCTCGCTCTCTCCCGCCTTTGCCTCAGGAGATGACACTGTAAGGTCGGAACGAATATATAACGCATGCATATTGTGATTATGGATGATTTACGCTGGATTGGGATGTTAAGCATCGTGTATAATGTAGACAATCGATTCAGGAAGTGGATGGGCAGAGGCCAGGCATACGAGGCGAACGTGATAGACTCGAAGAAGTCCGCCCTACCAGAACACGAAGTCCTGCAATAAACTCTGTGGTCGAAGAGTATTAGGGAGCGCAGAGCCGCTCCTGTGTGAAGATGAGGTATTGAAGCAGTACAGTACAATCAGGGCCACGCCGCCTATTAGTATGCCACAGTTAGCGGTGTTTGACGCATGCGCGGACAAGACCTCACCTGCGGGCGACGAGGATTCTACGCCATAAGCAGCCGGAGCTCGTCCTGGAAGCCGTCGAAAGATCGATCGAAGTCCTTCGCCCACGAGACTTGCACATCACGCAGTGCGGTCACATTGCTGCTGCTAGGAGCCGCAGAGGCACGCCGCCCTCGGACGAATGTCAGCAACGATTTTCCATCGAAGGTAGTGCGGTCCTTGGTTGGGTAGATGCGGGTGACATGAAGCCGGAAAAGCAAAGGGCAAGGCATGGAGCCACTGGGGCCCGCAGCGGTAAGGCGGCGGAAGAAATCGTCCTGAACGATGCAGGACGTAAGCGTCAGCTCCGCCAGCGACTTAAGCTGTATGACTGCCTCCGCCAGCGTGACCTCCACAGCGTTTGCGGTGATGCAGAGCCTCGAGAGGTTGGGCGAGTGCGCCAGGGCCGCGCTTATGATGATCGAAGGAGGGTGGTGGGATATAGCAAGTATCGCTTCTTCGAGTGATGGGAAGCGGACGCGCTGTGCCGCGGCGAGGCCGATATTTCCCACAATCTCAAGGCGCTTGACGCGCTTGAATGGGATTTCGGCAGATTGGTCCGGGGACGTGCCACTGCAGCGCAGAGTGAGGTCCTCCAGATTGGGCAATTTGGCGGCCACCTGAGCCAGCTCCGTGAGAGTGAGCTGACTTGAGCCAGCGCGAGAAAGGTAAAGCTGTTTGGCGTTGTGGAAGGGCCTCCCTTCGTCCCAAGAGATATCCACGTCTATGATTCGAAGGTTTCCAAGGAGAGGCAGGTCCTCGAAGATGGAAATAGGCGGCGGGTCTTCCTCCGCGTCCAAATCGTCATTGACAAATGCAAAAGTCTGTAGCGTTGGTGCATGCCCTTGAACGAACGTCTCTATTCTGGTGTGCTGGAAGTTTTTGCAGGTCACCGTCAAAAAGCGGCAGCGGCGAGGTGCAGTGAGCAGTCGTTCCCAGATGTACTCGGTGAACGGGTGCGGGCTGTCGTCGAGTATTGTAAGCCACATATATAATTGGGTTTGCTGGGAGTGGCGGAAGACGGTGTCCAAAAACACACGCCATGCAGGAGGATTCCTGTCCACCTTGGAGAAGTCGAGCACCAAATGATTCCAGAGCAGCGGTGTACTGCACGCCACGGATCTCCAGCGCCTGCAGATGCGGGCCGCCGTGAAAGGGACACGTTGAAGCGGACGAGGGTCCCAGTAGCGACCATCCGTCGGCACGTTACAAAAAGCGTCCAACCATTGCAGGAAAATTTGGGCAAGAATTTCATCAGGCACACGGCGCACAGGGTGCAGCAGACCCCGGGCGCGGTCAATACTGTCCATCAGGGAGGTTTCGTGGGTCACTGCCTGGGCCACAATGGCGCGCGCAGAGTCGGCTGCTTCCTGGGCTGCACGCAGAGCGAGTTCAGCGTCACTCAGTCTCGTGCGCGCCTTCTGCAGTCGGCTTCGAACTCGTAATAAGTCGGTATGTTCGTTGTCGATATGCTCGCGTAGGATAGCCGCCTCGGCGGGGCCGGCGAAGCGGTTGGGGTCGACAGTCATGCGATGGAGGTCGCCAGGCAAGATGCAACTGGACTCGGAATATCCCGCTGCGTGCCTGAGGCATTGACGGACGTGATTTCTTGGGAACTGCAGCATCCAAACAGTCGGAGGCACGATTGCGTCAAAATTAGCAACTGATGGTATTGAGGAGTCATTACTGGGACGATTCGGATGATAGGGATCGTAGGGATATATTATTTACATTCACGCTTCAGTCTGCCGAAAGCGTCAGCATGTTGAACCAGACCCAGATGAATGCTCTGAAAGCTCACCGACTACACCATGAGCTCTTGCAGCTTTGCTTGGAATCCCTCGATGGCGTACTCTGCATCGTTAATCCAGGTCACCATGACGTCGCTCAGCCTGCACGGCACTGCAGTAGCTCCGGACGGATCGCGGGGTAGACGCGCGCGGACGAGGTTGAGGAAGGAAGTGCCGTCGAAGCACGTGCGGTCGGTGGACGGCCTCACACAGGCGACGTACAGAGCGAAGAGCTGAGGACAGATCCAGCGGCCGTCCGTACCTTGCGGACGGGCGAGGCGCTGGCAAAAACTGTCGGCCATCTGACAATTGACTAGGACGAGTTGGCCCAATTTCTCGAACGCCGACAATGCGTCTGCAAGCTCCGCGTCCACGCGAATGTCCGATAATTCGACACTCCGAATCTCGTGAGCCTGAGAGAGGCCGTGTCTGAGGAAGAGAATGGTAGTTTCCGTTTGTGGGACGTTAAGAGTGAGCTCCTCTAATGCGGGGAAGAAGAAGGATTGGGCGGAGGTCGCGTCGAGATGGCCGGATAGATGAAGGATACGAAGCGAGGTAAGCCTGACAGTAGTCGGATTGCGGGAGACAAGGTCTATGCAAAGCTCCAGTTCCTCCAAGTTGGGAAGCCTTGTGGCCGCAAGGGCGAGCTCGGCTGTGCTTACCGCCGTAATCTCGGACCGACTGAACGACAAGTTTTTCACGGCGTGACATGTACTGCCCCGACCCCATTCGACGAATGCTTCGTCGAGTAGTAGAGTGCGAAGCCGCGGAGCAGACGCAAAAATTGCGAGAGGCATATGGGACTCCAGGTCGTCATCCATGTAGATGCTGCACGTTTCCAACTTGGGGGCGAATTCCCATATGAATTCTTGAAAGGCAGCTTCCGCCACATTGTAGCATCTCAGGTAGAGAGCTCGACAGCGGGTACGAAGCGCGGCTTTGAGGTTTTCCCATATCAAGCGAAGGAGCGCGCTGGACACTACGATAGACGACGTATTGATTCGTAAACAGAGAGGGGCGGTGGACGAGAGGCTGAGAAGAAGAATCACGTAGTCGAGCCAAGCTTGGGCGCGTGTCCGGGCGGTGTCAAAGTCAACCGTAATGTGGGCCCAGAGGGAAGGAATTCCGAGGGCGACTGCCCTCCAGCGACGACAGACGCTAGAGAGTGTAAAAGGAGTGGATTGTATCTGGCCGTAATTGGATCGGCACTGGATGAAAGTAGCGTCGTCAAGTCGGTGGAGGAAAATTTCGGCCAGCATCTCGGACGGCAAGCGTCGCACGGGATGCAAGAGACCACGCGCGTGCGTCAAGCCTTCCATCAGGGCGGTTTTCTGGGCCTCCATACGCGTTACTATGGAGCGTGCGCTGTCTGCAGCTTCCTGTGCGGAGGCGAGGGCAAGCTCTGCGTCGTGGAGGCGTACATGTGCAAGCTTCAGTCGGTCCTCAATGCGCTGCAGGTTCTCCAATTCTCCAGAAATATGCTCGCGCAGAAGAGCCGCCTCGGTCGGTCCAGCGAAGCGGTTGGGCTCAATAGCCATGGTGGAGGTTGACTGTCAGGAGCAAACCACCGGGGTATACCGGATACCTTGACTTCCGCCAGTCGCGTCTGACGCTGTTGCTCACAGTTCTTGCTTACTCTGTGCTTGCAGCAGGAGCCGGTGAGAATGTTCACTCTGTAAGCAGAGTCTAGGCACTTATCGCGGCGACAGCGGACCCTGTTCTGGCGCGTGAACTTCTTCCGCTCACGCGACGACGCGCCATCCTGGCGTTCGGTGATGCTACCCACACCTCCAAGCAAGATGTATAACTCGTTGTCGCCTCGAAGCGGGACCCAGATTGCACGCTGCAATCATGCTTCAGGCTCTTCATGTCGTCCTGAGCGTTGCGCTCGTTGTTCAGGCTGTAACCCAGGTCCCGCTGGTGGCTGAGCACGCCGAGGATCCGTGGCACCATTTCGAGCATCCAATCCGTCGGGTGGCAGTCATAGGAGCTGGTCCGGCTGGATTACAGCAGGCTGCTGTCCTTCGCGAGAACGGCTTTGAAGTCAGGCTCTTTGAACGCGCACCTGGTCCGGGTGGGAACTGGCTCACGACGGCAGAGATACCTGTTAGTGCAGAGTTTCCGTAAGTCGAGCCTTGATGCGGCCTTTTCTATCAGCTAACTAATTTCTGCAGCGATCGTCGTATTGAGGAGGGTGCTTTTATTCCGGACATTCCCAAGCATCTGCCAAAGTCACATATCTATCGTAACGGCGACGGTGGAGTGACTCTCGACGAGCGCTGGAGAGAGCAATGGAACCCTTCTCCAGTCTGGGAACATTTGACCACTAATAGCCCTGCTGTGAGTCCTGCGGCTGTTCTGCATCTGCTTTCTGAGCTCCTCTGCAGGTTATAACCAAACTACCGGAAGTCAATTACCCGCCGGACCATGTGCGCACATCCTCGCCTCCAGCTGACACTTGCTCACGCTTCCCTTAGACCTGGATATTGTCGAACAAGCAGATTAGGCGCCACGTGCGACAGTACGCCTCATACAAAGGCCTGCACTCCGACGACGAAGAGGCGCGGAACATCACATCATACTCGACGCGCGTGGAGCGTCTGCACAAGCCTAAAGGCGCCTCGCAATGGACGTTGACTCTGCGCCGCCTGCGCTGGCACGGTCCGTCGGCTATCCGTGCTGACTGGTGGACGGAATCGTTCGACGCCGTCCTCGTCGCCACGGGCAACTACGACTCGGCGCACACACCGGACATCCCGGGCCTGAAGGCGTGGGCGCGGCGCTTCCCGCGCCAGATCTACCACTCGCGCGAATACCGCCACCCGTCCAGCATCGAGGGCAAGGTGTGTGAACTGCGCTGGTCACCAGGCGATCCGCTTCGCGCTGCTGTGTCGTCGATCTGACGATCATGCCAGGACGTCCTGATCGTCGGCGCTAGTGTCTCTGCAGCAGAGATCTCGCGCGACATTGCACCGTACGTGCGCTCCTTCTCTGTGAGCGTGAGGGTGAGCGTGATTACACAACATTGCAAATTGCTATCGTTCACCACATGCGAGTAGGATCGTGACCGTCCTACGGTCGACGGGCGTCGCAGCGTGCGTCGCCTGGCCGCCAATATTACTCGCATCCCGGAGATCAAGTCCTTCCCCGACATCGACGGGGCCAGCAGCGCGCGGGACGCCAAGCTCCTCCTGGTAAACGGCACTGTTATCAGCGGCTTCGACCACGTACGCTCGCGTCCTCCCATCGACAAGCTCGTGAACCTGACGCGTCTGCAATAGATCATCTTCGCCACGGGCTTCAGGCGGTCCAATCCCTTCCTGGCCGGCTTCCACAACAGCACCATCAAGGGCGACGACAACCCCGAAGTCGAGGTGGCGCCGATCATCACTGACGGGTCGACGCTCCGCTCGCTGCACTGGACGGGGTACTACATCCCCGATCCCACGCTCGCCTTCTCCGTCGGTGCGTCCAGTTACACCTTGTGGGACGCCGAGTTCGCTCATTTCTTGCAGGGCGGCCCTGGACCGTGGGCACCCTTGCTGGGCTTGCCGTCGCTCGCACGTGGGCGGGCAAGGCGCGCCTGCCGAACTTGGCGCGGCGTTGGCAGCAGTACCAGGGCCCGACGCGCAACTCGTTCTTCACGGGCCTCTTCGCGACGCTTGGGCACCAAGCCTTCCACCGCCAGCTCATCGTCTGGTTGAACAACGAGGCGCTCGAGTTCGGCGGGCGGCTTGTCGATCAGTGGCCGTTGGAGTACGCCTCCGCCGCTTGCTGCGCTCCGCGTCTTGTGCTGACTGCTGCTCGTGTCCAGGAACCGCGAGGAGTTCGCGTACTACGCCAACCTCGAGTGGGCCGAGGACTATGTCAGCTCTGCCAACTTCTCGCGCTACGAGAACACCCCGCGTTCTGAATGGGCCAAGGAAGCGCGTCTCGGCGCGGAAGCTGAGGAGCTGGATGTGTACGAGGATTGGTAAAGTGTATAAGGAAGGAAATGGTTTACGATTGCAGATTAGACGAACATCTCAAAGTTCTATACAACACGAAGCATCCTTTTCGCGGAACCCTCTTCCTTGTGGGGAAGTAAATACTGGGCCGCGCTCACGCTGAATAGGCTGCCATTCCTGCGACATTCATGTTCTCTGCAACCGCTGTTAGTGGCTAAGTTGGTCGAGCGCCAAACACATACGGAAGGGAATGCCCGCAGAAGAGATGGTGCCCGAGTAGTCGAAGGTCTGCACACGCTGGGCGCTGCCTACGGCGCGCAGCGAGAAGACCTCTATGCTGGTCCTATTCGGGGTGAGGACGTAGAGGTAGTCGTTGCCGTTAACGGTGGCGACCATGGCGTCCAGCGGGTTCCCGTTAGCTCCAGCATCGTATTGCTAACATCAGTCGAGACGTCTCAGCGCTCAGTGACCCTCACTCAGACCACAGATTAGTACGCACCTTAACCATCGAGGGCTTGAGCGTGTTCGAGTTGACCATGATCTCAGTGATAGTGCTCGTCCCAGGGTCGACCATGTAGAAGTTGCCCGTGCGCGGGGAGAACGCCGTCCAGCACACCGCCGCCGAGCCCGGGATCTGGTTCACGCTGGAGACGCCGGACGCCTGGACGTTGCGCACGGCGTTGCTCCCAATGCCTGTGGTGCCGTTTGCACCGCCAGCGAGTGAGCTGCCGAGGTCGATAATGTTGTAGCCACTAACAGAAGGATCTGCAGTAACATATCCCAATGTTAGACAGCTCAAAATAAGCATCATCTGCATTGTGGAGGACGACTCACCCGTGACGACGAGGACCGAGGGGTTGTGCGGCAGCGTCTCGAAGCCGAACAGCAAATTCGCTCCCGACGGCGGCGTGATCGCGTCGAAGCCCGCAGACAGCGAGCCGTCCGCGCGGACGTCCCAAACTGCGAGGAAGCCCGGGGCCGGCGGGACGCCCTTGACGGACGCGACAAGGCGCTTCCCGTCGACCGTGAAGATCACCTGGGTGGCGGAGCCCGGCGGCCCAGCGGGCGGCGACGTCTGCTGCACGCCGATCTCGCGGTAGGTATTGGGGAGCGAGACGAGGCCGCGGGCGGGGTCCGGGGTGAAGCACGCGACGCTGTTCACCGCACCGCCGTTCAGAACGCAAACATTGCCCGACGTGGGGCTCGCAGCGATGGAAATGGGGAACTCTCCTGCGAAGCAGTTGAGTATGACACACGAGCTAATGTAGGAGAGGCATACCCTGGCTGGAGACGGGGCCGCTGACCATTGTCAGCTTGGTCGGGTCCGTCTCGTCAATGGCAAACATCGAGATGGTATTGGACGCCGCCTAGTCACGCCCATCATTAGCACTTGCAATGAGCTGGTTACTGAGGTTACCTCACATTGACAGTGTAAAGGTTGGAACCGCGCACGATCACCGGGCCTTGCGAGAAGAGAGGATCAAATCCAGTGCTGTTGGCATGCTGGCCGCGACCGCCAGCCCAAGTCGTCTTCCCGGCGCTCTGTCAAGTCTCAGTCAGAGTCCACGCTTTGTGCAGCGACTCAGAAGAGCGTACTAGCTGGCCGTTCGATCCAATAGTGCTTGCAACAATGTAGTTGCCATCGTCCCCGTTAGTCAAGACTAAACAGATGAAGACGTCAGAACGTGCTCGGCTTAAGGAACGCAAATGCGCACAGTAGGCAGCACCCGCAGCATATGCAGAAGATGCAGCTGAAAGAGCGGAAGCAGCAGAGAGGGTGAGAGTAGAAATTTTCATCTGAGAGTCTGAATCGTGTCTGAGGGACGAAGTTGGAGCACCAAGTTGCATCTCAAACTTATAGGATACCTATGTATAGCTCGTCTCAGGGCACGCCTTGCTAATCCTCTGCTTCTCCGAGATCGGGTACGGGATGATAATCACAGCATCCTCGCGCGTCGCGGTCATGTCCGTCCTCAATCGGGTGCAAGGCACCGCGCCCGCTTACCCAACCTGCACAGGTTTGCCTGCAAGTTCCCAGATTCACGCGACGTCGCATCTGCTGTGCCATGCTGTTGCGCGCGGATTGCTGGAGGATCTCGCTCGCCAGGCACGTGACGTACAAACGCGTCGAAGACTTGCGTTAATGCAGATGGAGGATCCACCACAAATTTTACTTTAGAGCAATGTCCTCTCGACGTTGACGTTTCTGGCACTTCTGCTACAGCATCAGGGTCCTGGCATGCTGCACCGCTTTGTCAGCGCATGCATAATCCGTTGATCAGCTGCTGCTCAGCTGATCATGAGGCCGCCGCTGAGAGCTCGCGATGCCGAATCTCTACAGTGCGGGTAAAACTCTACGAGGCTGAAGTCAAGCAGTGTTCTTTCGGTATGTAACAGCGCACCTTTCCAAGCCGAAGAATTTCTCCCGGAGCGGACTCAGTCAATCTCAGAGTCAAGCATTCTGAGCCAGAGAATCTCGGTTGCATCTACAATTTCGATAATACTGTACACCCGGATCCCCCATCGCCGTGCTCGTTCCTGCAAGTGCGTCTATATCCCGCCTGCCCCACCGTTCCCATCCACCATCCCGTCCCAGAGCCGCGCACGTCGAACGGAATCCGCATCGCAATTCGCATTTTCATAGTATGTACGCACTAAACGTTAACACAACACAAGAAAGAACCACACAACGCATGGCACACAAAACAACAGCAATCGCACAACGAGTGGTAACGATGACGAGCGGGCGTTCCCGCCTCAGGATATGTTCAATCTTGAAAAAAGGGGGGGTAAACGGCGTCAGGCGGTCACTGGTCACTGGTACACTGCGGGAGGTCAGACCAACCGCGCCTCGGCGAAGTAGTCGCGCATGATCGAGTCCGCGACGTTGACGATGATCGTCTGCGTTGCCTTCGTGTCGATGACGCTCGTGAAATGCTGCCGTGCGCCACCCGGAAATGGGTCATCGTCAGCATTGCTGTCGGCGTGGAGGGAGAGGGGAGGGAGGGAAAGGATGGGAGGGAAGGAGGGGAGGGACGGGACGCACCGAGTACAGCACCCGCCGCCCGGTGGTATTCCGTCTATGCACCTGCATAAAGTGCGCGCGGAAGTACTGCGAGACCTCTTGGAACTCGTTTGGCCGGTCGCCGAACGACGTGATGCTGTCAGGTTGAATGCCGCGCGTGAGTAACCGCCTGACCGCCTTTGCCCGAGAAATTTTTCGTTTTGGAGCAAACGGTGCACTCACTACTTCTTGACCTTGATTCCCGCCGCGAGCTTGGCCTTCAGTATATCCGTCTGCAAAGCGGGAGAGGAGGGGAGGTGAGCAGGGAGCGCAGATCGGTGTCTCCAAACGTCTCTATGTACCTTATTCAGGAACAACCTGTTGCAAATGAGTGTCAGTAAGGGTGTTCTGGTATGGGTGGCGACGCGGCAGGGAGGGAGAATGATTACGCTGCAAGGGCGACTAGGAGGACGCCAAGAGCGCAATGAAAGGCGCTGCCCCGGAAACCGGCAACGCCCGACTAATATAGCGGCGTCGACAGCGACAACACCCAGCATGTGGCAAAAACAAAGTGTGGCGACAAAAAAGTGTGGCAAGAGCACGCACACGAGATGGAGGTTCTTGAGCACGGGGTTCTTGCAGATCTCGGTCCACAGCTGCAAGCTGTCGTCGATCCGATTTGTGCGCCGATCCTCCTCGAGGTACTGCCCCGGCGTCAGCAGCAGGCGCGACCCTCGGAGCTGTGCGAGCGCAGGACGTACCTGGTCGTACGCGGAGATGGGCGCGAGGAAGATGATGGCGTGGGACGTGTCGAAGTAGGGCACCCACTTGGGCCGGTGGCCGCGCGCGCCGCCGACGTCGTACAGGCACAGGTTCACGTTCTTGCCCAGCAGCGAGACCTCGAACTGGTGCTCGGACACGCCGAGCGTCTGCAGGCGGACGTGCAGTAGGTCGTCTGCGGGGCGGGGCGTGAGCGTGGCAGTGGGTGTCAGTCAGTCAGCGCGCTGGCATGTGGACAGGGGCGGCGGGTGGTGATTGAGCGGGCATTAGGACGCACCGACCGAGGGCACGTAGTCTGGCCATGCTATCCGTTGTATCGACTCCAGGAAGCTGCGGGCGGGGGTGTTAGAAAAGCAGGCGTTGGGCTGGGCGCAGGGAAGGCAACACACAAGGCGGCCGAGTCTTCTAGCTGCAGCTGCTTGCGGCGGAGCGCCTGGACGGCGGGATGGCACCAGAGCGCGTGGATGTCGTCCTTGCACGCGGCGATGCGCCAGGCGGCCGTCTCCTCCGCCGCGGGGATGTGGCTGCTGCAAAAAGGATGCGTGAGCGCGGGCTCGAACGCGCGCACGGGCGCGGGGGGCGGGGCACCTGTACGCCGAGTCGCCGGTCGCGCGGTGGCTGCGGGCCTTGCCCTTGACGAGCGACTGCCAGCCGGGGCGCACGTAGGCGTCGCTGGAGTAGCCAGACGCGCCGGGGCTCGTCGCGATCTGGATGCCGCCCGAGAGCTGGACGGCGAGCGCGGCCTCGAGGTCGGCGAGCGGCAACAGCGTCTTGCGCAGGGCATCGAGATGGGCGTCGTCGTAGTCGGCGACGGAGAGCGCGTCGAGGATGGCGGCGACGGCCTTGACGACGTTGAAGTAGACGACGGGGCGCCAGGAGCCGCGCTGGCCGTCGAGGTCGTCCGGGGCGTAGTAGAGCTGGAACTGCTTGAGCAGCGTGCTCTTGCCGCTGCTGGCCTGGCCGAGCAGCAGCAGCTTGACCTGGGGCCGCTGTGCTCGCCGGCGCTTCTCCTCAGCCTGCTCGTTGCGCAGAGCCTGGTCGATGCCGTCCGAGACGCGCTTCGCCTTCATCTCGCGCCGCAGCCGCTTCGTCTTCTCCTCCGGCGTCTCGTCCAGCGGCGGCGCGAGCGCGGCCGTCAGCGGGTCGTCCAGCGGGTCTGCGTGGCGCAGCATACGGGCACGGCGACGGCGGCGGCCAAGTCCAAGGGCATTCGAGCAAGGACTGATCCGGCCAGGACCGCCGCACCGACTCCCCCAGGCACAACACGCAAATAACCTGCATATATCCGCATACTTATTGCTGCACTGCACGGCCCGTCTCTCCCGATTTTCCAGGTGGCAACCGGTGCCTGGAAGTTGCCATAATCGGCAGTTCTCCCGGTCCCGTCTCACCGTCTCACCGGCTTCGAGCGCGCAGGACGAATAGGAAACGCGATCTCCCCGAACTGCAATGATGAACCGTGGCTTCCGACTGTAACATTTAGGACGATTCCATGTCGCTTTTGCTGCCAGTGCAGCTTCGCGGTAGATGAGAAGGCAACGCTCGGGGCCGACGTCGACGAGCACTCCAGCGCAGCGTGCCAGTGTGCTGGCATGCCTCCTGAGAATCCTTGAAATGACACTTTCTTTTGCCAAATACGGAGCTCGTGCACATGCTGATCCGCCGAGCGAGACTCTTCTTCACAGCGTCTCAGGCAGCTGCCCGTCGGTCATGAGACTCGCGCGCTGGCAGTCCCCCCTGCAAATCTCTACCACTCCTCCACGGCCTACCAAATAGAGTTTGCCGTTCTGCCGAATAACACTTCCTGCGAGTGCTGCAGGCTTCTCACTCGCCACACCGTTCCCGCAGCGCTGGAGGCGAGCAAGTGGCAACTCTCGCAGCACCCACCAATCCCACAGAGCCGGGTTGCCCTCCAAGTTATGTACGTCGCGAGTAGTAGGCCCTCCAAGCTCTCAATCGCCTTTCAGAGCCCCGCGTGCGCAGCCAGTCCGGGCCGCGCACTCTCCCGCGAGACCGGAGTATCAGGCATCAGGGCCCGCTGGCCATGGCGTGCAATTAACCAACTTTCTCACTGCCCCGGCTTCGCACAGCGGAACAATCCACACCTCACTCCCAATTGAATCGCCAGGTGCGTGGGCAGCGTTTGTTCCGCCACGCTCGAAATTCGAATGCTTGTTCCGCCCACGAACGCTCGTACGCATGATATTGCGCAATGCGACAACGGACAGCTGAGTTGCTGTTCTGAAAGCGTGAATCGTCGTGCCGCACCGTGCCGCTCCCATGGCATCCGGAGTTCTACCAGTATGAGACCGACACGCAGCGCATGTGAGGCAAGTCAGTAAGCAGGGCGCCCCGCGTCAGATCCGGGATGCTGCGTCGTATCGAGATCGCTCTTCGACTTCCCTCAGGCTCGGCGGTCTTAAGCCTGGCTGCACCTTCTCACAGCCCAGACGAGACGTCATATGCTCAGGTATCGCAGTGGCGCGCCCTCGCTGTTGGGAATTCCATTGTGCCCGTTTAGGAGCTGAGATAAAGGGTATTGGGAGTGCAATTGGACCCACCAGTAACAGTCGCTTTTCCCAGCGTGCCGGCTGTTACAGCGACTCGCATTTGCAATTCGGAGTCGTGTGAAGCGCGCATACAGTGGACTCGTGGACGTTGACATAAAGGAGGGACCGCAAGGGTACCAGGCAAGGCTAAACTCTGAACAGATGCCGCGCTTGGATATTATCGATCTCATCGGTGTACTGATATCCTACCGCCCAACCCATTGATAAGTACATAGTGAAGCGCAAGAGCAGGACGTCATACCAGTATAGATCGATGTCCGGGTTGCGCAGAGTCCAGATCGCGCGGCTCTACGCATTCAGACAATAGATAAGATCACCCAAGCCATCGGGGCATCTGCATTCAGTCCGAGTGAATTGCAGGACAACGGTGCCTCGAACCCTGAGGCGGGGCTGTGTCCCCGTGTCGTGCCTGGCCGTTACTTACATGGAACTCTCTGCCATTACACCGGCCATCCACTGCGAGCGTGCGGCACACCTGTACAGCCTCCCAGTTCAACACGTCGCGGGCGGCGGATGATTCAGATGAAGATGGAGGTTTGGCCGTTGGACAGTTGAACTGCAATCGAACAGTTTGCCCTCCGAGTCTGCGTCGATGGAGACCCGTCAGTGCCTTGCTGCCGGAGTCCCGACGCAGCGCAAATACATGATCTTGGTATGAAGACGCCGAGCGCTGCGATCCCTTACGGCACAGCATACAGATCCGATGCATCTGCGCAGAGCGGACGGAACACTCTGTTTGCAGTGGACGGGATGCGATGGGATGCAGCGGCGCAGCGGATGGCCCGATTCGATCACGTCGACGGGACAACCTGGTGAGCCGGTGCGTAGAGAGACCCGGCCGTTGCAAGCCTGATGAGTTGACGTAGTCTACGCCACATGCTCCTTTACTTTCTGGAGCGCAAAGCCGCCGCCCTCTCCAGTAAGAGCTCGACGAAATCAATATCAATTTGAACGGCCAGCCCAACAATTCATCAAGGCCGTCCAACTGCCCAGCACTGGCCCGGCACGTTTTTAAATAGCATTAGACAGCCAAAGACATGGTAGAGAGCTCCTAGCGCGTGTTTTTAGGGCGGCAGTGTCGCTGACGAGGATCACAAGGCAAGCACGAGCTACCGAGACCCATTATTAACCAGAGCACGCAGCAGCAACTGATGGTTAACAGCGCTCGGCACAGGTATAGTACGCGTTCGCTGTACGCGCAATGCAAGGTATGCCGTCCATTGACGAAGCAGCGTGATTGACAATTTGGGCGCAGGTAAAACGTAGGTTCGCGTTCGATTCGTGCCGCGCCAGGAAGCCGACCGACAGGCATAAAGCCTCAGAGCCAACGCATAAACCATAGAAGCATTATGGCCTGCCCAAGAGATGTAAACGGGCAACTAGCATGAGTGCAACAGCGCGGGCAGAGGCCAAGAAGGATATCGGAATACACCGGCTGCTGAGTGCGATTCTTCCTCTGCCATCATGACCGTCGAGCCCAACCGTTTCGCCGGTCCTCTCGAGGAGGCCATGCTACGCGAGAGTATCTCTGCCGAAGAAGCGGATCTGGACCGCGTCCACGAACGACTCAGAGGCGCACACCAGCGCCTCCGCGAAGCGCAGCTTGCTTTTGCGGCCGCACAGGAAGCCATGGACACCGCCAGCGCAATTGTTGCACAAACAGAGGCCCATGCCGCGACTCTGATGCGCAGTCTTTCCCGTTCGCGTGGTCTGTTGCACCCAATCCGTCGCCTGCCATCCGAGGTCCTGGCGATGATCTTTCTACGGAGACTTGACGAGGCAACTGATACAACAGAGCATGAATACACGGAGCTGTGTTCGGTCCCCTTCTGGATGGCTAGCGTCTGTCGGAAGTGGAGGTCTGTAGCGCTTGGAACTCCATTTCTCTGGGCGCACATCGCAATCGATTTCGACAGAGTACAGGCGCGCGTGCAACCCTGGCACGAATATTTACTGCATTGCATGCGATACTCCGCGCAAGTAGCACTTTCTCTCCGGATCATCACCGCTGCTGAAGGCGACGACAGCCTCCCAGTCGGCCAAATCTGGGCGCAGCTATTGAATGCGCTTCGAAGGTCTCGCTCCCTGCGCGTGAACTGTCAGAATATCAATTATCCTAGATTTAGACGCTTCATCAAGAACGACGGGTTACAACTGGAGTTCTGCGATATTCAATGCTACAACTCTCCATTGCCAATGGCCGGGGCGGTGCCTATCCTACCCATCGCACCCTGTCTTCGCCGTCTCCACGTGGCGGAAGTCGAAATTGACTGGAGCGTTGGAAAACGATGCGACGGCCTGCGGAAGCTGACCTACATCCTTACTGGTACTGTGTTTGCATCTGATTTCGCAATGGCCGCCACCAGATTTCCCAACATAACGGACTTGGAGCTCTACGTCTTCCTTGATGCGCCGACACCGACCAGTATCACTTTTGCGTACCTTCGGAGCATCCGCATCGGCATGACCGTTAACACGAACGCGGCGCAAGCGTTCCACCTGCCAGCACTCGAAGAAGCATCTATCGATGTGCTTAGCTCGGCATTTACGGCCCTCATGCTACGGACGTCGCTTGCTCGCTCCCCCAAGCTGCGCAAGCTAGCCATTCATTCCGTCGGTGCAAACGCAGAGATTTTCGACGCGGTCGCTGTGCACACCAACCTGGTGGAACTCTCCTTCCACGCCTGCTACGTGATGGACGAATTTTGCCGCAGCTTCGCGCGTACTGGCCCGAGCGGTCACTGGCCATGTCCCCGTCTATCGGCACTGCACATCAAAGACATACGACCATCGGCACAGCGCGTTACGTTTGACGGCGCTGCGTTGCTCGACCTTGTCAGAGCCCGCAGAAGCAGCCCGTCGAGCGATGAGGCTAACACTCTTCGCGACGTCGTTGTGACTTGGGAATCCGGCGCAGACTACTCCGTCGCAGGGTTTCACGACGAGCTGGCCCGGATCATGCTCTAGAGCAGCAAACCGGGTACAGAGCATTACTATTCGCTGTCAAAATGCAATCCGAATAGGAACGCAAAGTGTCATGATCCAACCCTGACTAGACATTGGTATTCTCAGTTTGATTTGTCTCTGTATCTTGGAGGTTCCAACCTCGGCCTTCCGCATTATTGAACCATGAGTTTATAACCTTCGAGAAAGCAAAAGTACTGGATCCCTTGTTGCTGCGACAGCACTACTGCCCTGTTAGTCGAGCTGCGCGTTGTTTTGACTGGGCCGGGAATGTCGCACTGTCCCGTCCACACGGGCAGCTTAGCTGGCTATGCCCTTCTCTGCGGACTCTGCTCCTAAGCGGAGACGTTCTTCGGGAGTCTCTGCGGGTGGCGCTCATGCAACTGGCCCATGCACGTAGATCTCGAGCAGCCTCTGGTATGCAGCCACCGCATAGTCTCAGGCCAATCAGCTTCAGTACTGGCCGTTTCTGCCATTGCGAGGAGTCGGAGGCCGCCATCCGCACTCGGAATCGTCCCATGGAGGAGGAGTTATATCGAATTCTAAGCTAGGATTGGGCCATCATGCTTCACGGCAGTCGATTATAGTTCATACGAGTATCACCCCTTATGAGTTGGCGGAGCCGTCTTTTCTTGCTGCGCTCATGCTCACAAAAGTTTAAGTGTAGAATGACCGATGTCATGCGATCTGATATTTCCAAGGGATGGACGTTGAACTGATATAGCGCAATACTACAAACATGATCTAGTGAGAGCGGGAAAAGAAGCATATGGGATCGAGAAGATGCACATAGACTAGGAAGCTATCCCATGAGAGCAGTCTGAATTTGTTCTTCGAATCCCTCAGCAAGCGAAGCTGGATGCCCCGCTGCCCAACCTATGCTGAATCGCTGGAATCCCGTGTGCGCGCCGTCCTGGGCGGAAGAGTTTCGTTTGCGAAGAAACCCGAGAATGATGTCGCCGCCTACGGGCTGCACCTCCTGTACATCTGTAATTGAGACATTGCGCAACAGCGGGCATCTCCAAACCCTCGGTGCTGATGGACGAAGCCAGGTATTGATGTCAACGAATGCGGGCGTCAAGGTTCCACCACGCAGATGAATAGCGTCGAGTCGCGGAAGGAGATCGAGGGCAGCGACCATGTCTTCGTCCAGATACTGTATAGAAAGGGAGAGACGACGGACGGCGTGGAATGGTCCTATTGCTGAAAAGGTCCTGACGAGCGGCGAGATCGTCCACATCCGCTGTATAGTAATGGATTCCAAGCGGGGAAAGGTTTCGGGACCGGGAAGCGCGTGATGATGAAATGCGGAGCCCGATTCGAAAGTAATATGTTCCAGAGTGGGATGCGACAGCCAGGAGAGCGCATTAGGCTGATCGTAACCGGGTTCGGCGTCGATACGAGCAAGGGCAGGGCATCGCGCCAGAAGTGCTTTGACATAGTTCCCTGACGAATTATCCTCCAACCGAAGACGAGCGCTGGTGACACATGGATAAATTCTGGCACCGCGAAGGTCGAGCTCAGGGAGGCGGACATGAAGGAATTCGAGATGTCGAAGGTTCGGCGCATGCATATTGAAGTAAATCGACGGCACCGATGGTTCTTCCTCGTCCGATCCAGACGGTGCTGTGATGCGCTGAACGCGGACCGACAAAGTTTCCAGCCTATGTGCATCCTGCTTGAACAGAGAGCTGGTATAGCTGAAGTCGAGAAACTTGTCGTAGGCGGTTATGCGAATGGACTTGCAGCGCGGAATAGCCTTGATTATAGGTGCCCAGAGATCGTCCGGAGACATTAGGTCAGGGTTGGAACTGTACGGCCAGTCGGGAGGCAAGTCGTCATTGGGATCGTGAGGGAAGTATCCATGAATGTGTAGTTGAATCGGCAGCACACCCGAGCGGCATAGCCTCTCCTCGAGACGAGAGACCCAGTCCGAATCGAATGCAGCAATAGAGGGCTGCGAGAAGTGTACGCTGACATATATCCACAGTTGTGGCGTGTGGAAAGCAGCATCCCGCCATTTACGACTGACCTGCGCCACATTATAAGGGAGGGTCGAGAGGCGTCGCAACTGCTCGTCAGAGCCGTCTTCATACTGGACAGCCAAGGCCGACAGGTGGGCGATGAATACGTTAGAAAGGACTTCGAGTGGCAGGCGCCGAATCGGGTGCAGCAGCCCACGCGACTGCCTGAGACGTTGATGGACGCCGTCACGCTCAACAAGGACCTGGTTATACAGGTTCTTTGTCGAAGTCAGGTTGTCCAGAGCCTCGGCAAGGGCGTGCTCGGCCTTATGTACCGCGGCACCGTTGCGCGCGAGTCGGGCATCCAGCCGCGCCAAAAGATCCTCATCGAGGGAGATGTCCTCGCACAGAGTGGCTGCTTCAACGGCTCCGGCGAAACGATTTGGGTCGACTGTGCGAGTCATGGCGAGATATCGGAGGCGGACTCCCAAATTTCGGAATTCCGTCGCAAATCTATCACAAGGACGCTGCTTCAAGAATATGGAATTGAGGCTCATTGTGTTACTTCTAGCTCAAAACGGCAATGGAAAGGTTGGCACGTGGTTGAGAACTTGAAGATCAGAGCCTGGCCTATCACAACACGTTAAACTTCACGACACACGCTCCATCTGCGTTTGAAGAAGTTTCTTCGCATCTCCACTCTCCCAATCGTCCCAACACAGCGCAAGTATGGCCGTATGTCGTCCTGGCTTCTTCTCGTCCCCACGCTTCAGTCCCTCCTTCCGTTCGGGCAACGCGCGCTGCCAGCGCATGACTCCTTCGAGCTTGAAGCCCAGTCGTTCCCCAGCACGAATTGACGCAGCGTTAGCCGTATTGGCCTGCCACTGCAGTCTCCGAAGCTTCAGGTCGTCCATGCAGTATTTCACGAGCAGCCCGACGGCGTTCGTCAAGACGTGCGTCCGCTGCCATTCGGGCAGAATGACGAGAAACCCTATCTCGGCGAGCTCGTTGTCAGCACTCGCGTTGAGGAGGCCTACGAGTCCCGCGGGCTCAGACTTCCTTGAAGTCGGGTTGACGGCGAAAAGGGCGAAAAGCGCTGTGCTTGGCGTGCTGCTGATGCGCACGGAATGCCAGGTATAGAAGTGTGAGCGCTGTGTCCAGGCGGGCCAGGGCAAGTAGCGGTGCAGCTCGGGATACGAGACGATCTTGTCGATCAAGTCGACATGCTCAACGCACAATTGCTGTACGTGCCTCAGTTTCCGGCAGCCAGAGAGTGGAAAACAGCTGACTTCGAATACTTCTAGCTTTACTCTGTCGTTCGACAAGTCCTTCAGCGGAAAGACAAATTCCTGTGACATGGTCGTGGAGGTTCGAGTACAAGTTTCCGCTAGTTTCGGCACCGGCCCGATGAACACCATTTGCGGATATCATCTCGCAAATGGGTCTGTAACAGCCAAATGTTCATTTCGCGACCTAGATAGGATACATCCAACCTCAATATCTTACATATTAGATCTATGACCGGTAACGAAAGTGAGATGCTGCGAACGAGGCTGAGTTAACGCATACGACACCTGCCAAATACCCTAGCGGTGCCTGGGAGCAACCAAGTCAGAGGACCCGGGTTCCCAAGTTTCATAGGAGTCTGCCGTCGAGGTTGCAGTTATGGTTGCCCATCGTCGTAAGGGCCGCTGCGAGCGGTCGTCATCTGCCAGCACGTATCTCCGACCCATATGTGGGAGCGGACCCACAGCCTCCGTCTGCCGATCGTAAAAGTCAGAGCTCCCCTGGAACGTCCTTCGAAGGCTCTGGATGAGCGAGCTGACCGCCGGCGGCGGTAGATGCGCTTCTCGAGCAGATTCAAGCAAAGCAGCCTCGACTGCAGCGAGAGAGACACCACTCTGCGCCGAGTGAGTCGAATGCGGACTATTGACCCTGGCTCCCATCAAGGTCCGCTCAGATCTGCTTGACGCGGCTGTGCCGGGATGTGCAAGATCTGCTTCGGTGGACAGCGCAAGTGCTGATGCGCTCTGTGTCTCGCGGGCGCGTTGCAGCCTATCACTGTTTGTGTGATTCTGCGATGGCACCGTTGACATCGCGTGGGAAACTTGAGTAGGCAAGCGATATTAGAGACCTCTCACTCACTGGTTGCGGTCGAATCACGACGTACAATTAGAGGGACCGTAGCTCGACGAGGCTTGTGTCATCATCGATGGAGTGGGTGCACGAGACCTGCTCGGCTCCGAGCCCAGTGGAAGTGGACCGCTTTGACGGCGCTCGCGTCGCCGTATGACAACGCAGGCTACGATGGCGACAATAATTATCGTCATGCTGAAAGCAGAGGAGAGCGCTATGCCGAAGATGGCACCGGTGCTCAGCACGATTCTGCATTTGATCCAGCCAGGACCCATACCAGGTGTATGGTCTGGGCTTGAATGAACGCACCTGGAGTGGCCAGTGTCATCGTCTGAACCGCCTTGTCTCCTGATTTGAAGCTACAGAGTCGTTTGAGCTCCATAAAGCGAATGTCCTTCTTCATCGAACATACCAAAACATCTCCTATGGGCGGAAGGCAGACCATGCAGAGTGACAGGAGGATCCGAAGAGTTTGAAAACGACTTGCACGCACGGGAAAGAGTGGCAGCTGGGCGGGGGAGGAGGAGGAACAAGAGGTACGGAAAGCTGGAGGCGGCCCTTGCAGAGTCAAGGGTGGAACCAAGAGCAGGTGGCGGCTGCAGTTGACACGCAACTGTTCCAGCTCAGGAGATGTCTGCAGCACTGCCAAAGCATTGACAAGCTGTTTAACCATAAGCGACCGACATGCAAACATCGGATTATACGCGGGTGGTCAGGTTGCCAGTGTCTTGAACTTTGTTGTTGGAGTCTGGCGCTGTGCAAGAAGTTGCGTTGCTGCTCAGTCAAATTTGCGTCTGAGAAAAAGAGATGGTCGAGTCGGATGTCGAATTCGGCCTGCGTCATTGCACTTGTACCACCACCATCTTCAGATTCATCCAACGCTGTCATTCGCGCGTGATACAGCTGGGAGTGGTTAGTCAGTAGGCTCGTCCCGCCAGGCGCCTGCCCGCCGAGCTGGACACCGAAATTAAATTCAGCAGCAGCCGTAGTGGACTAGCCATGCAGAATCTTCGGCACGTCGAGTCGAGCACATCTCCCGTAGCTTTCACATCCCGTTTGAACGCGCTGCTGGAGTTGTCCGTTCCAGTATCACGCACAGAGCCTTGATTTTAGTGCCTGCCTTCTCGCCTCCTTTACTATCTTCTACATACTGGGTTCGCAGTGATGCAATATACGTGTCGGACGTAAAGTTACTCTCATCTCCTTTGCGATACGGAGACTGGCAGGTGCCTCCTGCTCGGATTCGCTTGATGTGGGATGTAAGAGCGCCCGTCGTTGCCGCTCACCTATCAGATAACACGCCGGCCTTTTTTAACTTGCTTCTCACTCCCAATATCGTCGATGGGAATGCATTGCACGGCGAATGATTCGTGTCCATTCGTGGTACTATTACGTAAGGGCGGCGTGAGTCGCCCGTTGTCTGAGTCACAAAGCTCTCATCTCGGCCGATCCAGTGGCCATCGCGTGCATATATAAAGGAACAGAGATCGCACTGAACGAAGAGCACTCTCGAGCTTTAACCGTGAACCAAATGGCCGCTCCCCCAGCATCGAACGCGCTCGCGGACGTCCCGCCGCACGTCCTCACCCTCCTCGCCGAGCTGCATGCGCGCTCGCTTGAGCAGGAGGCCGCGATCTCCGACGCGGTGTACCGCGACCGCTCGCAGCCCGAGCGCCTCGCAGCGCTCATGCGCGACAAGTTCATCGCGCTCGACAGGGACAAGTGCGAGTTCATCTACACGCTGCTGCGTGCGACGGGCGCGCGGACCGTCGTGGAGGCCGGCACGAGCTTCGGCGTCAGCACGATTTACCTCGCGCTCGGCGTGGGTGAGGGCGGGAAGGTCATCGCGACGGAGCACGAGCCGACCAAGGCGGCGCAGGCACGCGCGCATTGGAGGCAGGCGGGCGAGCTGGTCGAGAAGGTCATCGAGCTGCGCGAGGGGGATTTGCTGGAGACGCTCAAGACGAATATGCCGCAGGTCGACTTTCTCCTGCTCGATAGTGCGTGCCGTTCAGCAATGAGATTGAGAATCGCTGACCATTCATCGAAGTATGGACGCCGATGGCGCTCCCCACACTCAAGCTTGTCATGCCGCATCTGCGCCGCGGCGCGGTTATCGTGGCGGACAACACCGTTTCGCACGCAGAGAGCTACGCAGAGTTTCTAGCGGTCGTGAGAGCGCCAGACGGGCCGTTCCGGAGCCTGGTTCTCCCGTACTCGAACGGCCTAGAGATGTCTGTATACCTCCCATGAGTGTAGTATACATATGAACAGCGCCAATGTTTACGCACTCATCTCAGTGGAACAGAGTCACATCAGTTCCAGTCTCTGGCCAACCGTAGATGGTTGAAATGGTAAACTATTGCACGGTTTGAAGAGTCAGCGTTCCTATCGCAGCCTCCAGCCTCCCTTTGTCATATACCACGCTCTCAATTGAAATATGAGATTCAGTGGCCATTGCGGCACTTGTAACGAGGAAGCGCGCGAAGACGTGTGCGTGACAAAGCCCCGACGTCGGACTGCGCAAGCTTTAGTTGCCCTGCCCGTCTGACCGATCCACTCCGTGCTTCAGACACTACATGCATCTGCCTCGCATGCCATTCTTGCCGCAGAGTGCATCATGCTGAGGCGGCTGGGTGATTCAGCGATTACGGATCCGGCTATCGCGAGCAAACAAACAACTTGTTTGCTTTGGCATCTTCGTATCGCGAGTCTAGGTATAAAAGCTTCATCCCAGTCTCTTCAGGGAGTACAGTATCAGCAACATCAAACTCAATGGCAGCAGACAACGCTACGAAGAAGATTATCGCCGTGATCGGTGGCACCGGGGCGCAGGGACGGGCGGTTGTGCAAGCGTTGCTGGCGGACGACTCGCCCTTCGCGGTGCGCATCCTCACGCGCAGCACGAGTCATCCTCTCGCAAAAGAGCTTGCGGTGCTCCCGCGCGTGGAACTCGTTGAAGGTAAGCTTTTCCCGAGATGGCGAGCGCTGCCCGAATCTCACTGTGCACTCGGAATGGGAAGGCGCGATCCAGGACTCAGTTGCACTCGCCCGCACCCTGGACGGCGCCTACGGCGCCTTCGTCAACACGGACTCGTTTACGCTGGGCGAGGCTGCCGAGCTGCACATCGGCGTGCGCATCTACGAGGCGGCGCGCCGCGCGGGGGTGAGGCATTTCGTGTGGAGCTCGTTGGAGTACAAACTCAAAGTGAGACTGCTCTCCGGAGTCCGACACTCGAGGCGCTGACTGAGGATATGTAGGAGAACGGTTACGACGAGCGGTACGACGCGCCGCATTACAGCGCGAAAGGCCGCGTGTGGGAGTTCGTCAAGTCGCAGGCGGCGCAGGATAAGAATGGAATGGTTTGCACGGCTCTCGTGACCGGGCCGTACATGGAGTCCTTGAGCACTGTACGTCCTTCGCACCTCCGATGTGCGAGAGCTAAGGCTGGAGGGTTGTATTAAAGTTATACGGCCCCATCGGCAAGCGCAAGAGCGACGGCGCATTCGTCTTCGCCAACCCCTGGACCGAGGGCGAGCACTTCCCGTTCGTCGCCCTGCGCGACATCGGCTTCTTCGCGCGCTGGATCTTCGACAACGGACTCTCCTCCACATCGAACACCTCCGTCAACGGGCAAGAAATCCGCATCATATCCCAACTCATCTCCCCCACCGACCTCGTCCAAGCCTTCGAGGACACAACCGGCCAAAAGGCCGTCTTCATCCCGCTCTCGCACGAAGACTTCATTGCGTCGCTCGCCTTCGCCCAGCGGCCCGTTGCGTCGGATGTCCCTCAGGGGAACACGTTCGCTGACATGTTCCGCGCGGGGCTGAGGATTTGGACGGAGCCCGGTCAAGTTGTGCGCAATATGGAGTGGATACGGACGGTGAATCCTGAGACGCGCACGGTGGAGGGTTGGATGCGGGAGACGGGGTATGATGGCGGTGCGAAGGCCGCGGGGAGCTTGTTGAAGGCGCATGAGGGCGCTGAGGTGGCCCCGCGTGTCCTTGCGGAGCTTAATCATCTTTTGGAATAACTGCTGTATTTAATTTTTCTCAAGTTGAGCTGCTATAGACTCACGAGTTGGAGATCTTGTCGTGTTGACAGAACACTGTAGTTGCAACAAATACAAGCTTGCATTCAGAGCAGCAAGGACCTAAGACTGACATATAAAAACCTTCTTCTCCGAGAGTCACGGTACAGCGATGCGCTCAAAGGGTGCTTACAGTGTAGAGGGAAACTCGAGGGACTTCGGTCGGGATTGTTCGGGATTGGGTATAAAGAGGCTTTGGGCCCGAACAAGGCGACGCCGCCATTTCCGACGTTGAAACCTCAAGTTTCACGGTCAATGTGGGAACAGGTGGGTGACAGTCGCACGGGAGATGTTGTGTTGGTGTTGCGGCCGGCAACTGTATCGCCGGCAAGGCCCGATACCTTATTCGGTCCATTCCTCCTCTCCCACCCGTCTGCATCAAATAAAGGTCGCGCTCGCCGCAGACCGAGTCCCGTTCTTCCCCTCAAAAAATCCCAATAGTGCGTCGCATCCTGCGCCCAGGCTGGCTGTATGCGTGCGTGCTCACCGTGCGCCTATAGTGTCGTCGAAACTGCCGTCGATTCTGAGCGCGACGGACGAGGAGATCCAGCTCCTGCTCGCTGCGCAATGCCACCTGGGCACGAAGAACTGCGAAAAGCACATGGAGCCCTACGTCTTCAAGCGGCGGCCTGACGGTGCGTTCACAGTCTTAATATCCCAGGATTATTTTTGCTGATATTATGTACGTCGTTGCAAGGCATCCACATTATCAACATTGGCAAGACGTGGGAGAAGCTCGTGCTCGCTGCGCGTGTTATTGCCGCGATCGAGAACCCGAACGACGTCTGCGTGATCTCTGCGCGCCCGTACGGCCAGCGCGCGGTGCTCAAGTTTGCGGCCAACACGGGCGCGCAGGCGATCGCTGGCCGGTTCACGCCCGGCTCGTTCACGAACTACATCACGCGCTCGTTCAAGGAGCCGCGCCTCATCGTCGTCACCGACCCGCGCGTCGACCACCAAGCCATCCGCGAGGCATCCTATGTCAATATCCCCGTCATCGCCCTCTGCGACACCGACGCCCCGCTGCAGTTCGTCGACATCGCCATCCCCACCAACAACAAGAGCAAGCACGCCATCGGCCTCCTCTGGTGGCTGCTCTGCCGCGAGGTCCTCCGCCTCCGCGGCACCGTCCCGCGCACGCAGGACGGCTGGCCCGTCATGGTCGACATGTTCTTCTACCGTGACCCCGAGGAGGTCGAGAAGGAGGCCCAGGAAGCTGCGGCTGCCAAGGCGGAGGCCGCTGCCGCTGCCGCCGTCGACGAGGCCGTCGCTCCGGAGTCCTGGGACGCAACTGGCACTGGCGCGGGCATCAGCTCCGGTCTCGTCACAGGCGCCGGCGCCCTCGACTGGGCCGCAGACACCAGCGCCGCTGTTGGCGAGTGGGGTGCTGAGCCGGCTGCCGCGGGTGGCGCGGACTGGGCGGCGTCGGGTGGCGACGGCTGGTAGACGTTGTCGCGCGTATGAGGAGGCAAAAGCGTTATGCGGTCGGCATGTTCTTCGTCAACGTTTTATTGAATCCTATGACTTTCATGCTCGAGTGGCATAGCGCATTCTAAAACTTCATTCCGTTGCACAGACCTGCCAGGTCGTTCTCTCCACAGATGCTAGCCTTTGGTCGTATTTGCCTGAGATTTTTATCAAGCTAATGTGGCTTGCGGCCTGACCACTGGATCACTTTCCATGAAGTTCGTGATGAAGTTGTCAGCGACATATGGAAATAGAGACATCATGCAAAGAGACAGGGTAGGTGAAGTTGGAGATGAATTCAAGTTCAACCCAAGTCGACCCGCAATTCTAATTTATTGATTCATACCGTGCAGTTGTATTTTGGGGATATACTCTTTCTATCAGTACAGTAGGTCTAAGTAAAGAAACAGATCCAAAAGAGTGTGAAGATGTTTTGTCCGTTGGGCGAACAGATGGGTATCATAACCTCAAGTCATCAGAAGGATGCACATCTTGCAACGTTCACGATTCCTCTGCAGAGATATGTCAGATTCGCTACCACCGAAATATGGTGTCACCAAATCTACTCACGAGAGCTCCTCTCATCCTTCCCCACGCCCTCCGCCTCCCTCGCCTGCTTTTCCTGGCGGAACTGCCTCGGCAGCAAGAACAACCCACCAAAGTACAGCAGCGGAAGTGCGACGACCCACACGATCCACAGGACGTTGACGGCGTTGCTGACCTTCCCGCGGCGCGTCGCGCGGTCCCACTCGTGCTCGTATCCGCTGCGCACCTGCGCGTACCCCAGCCCAATGATCGCGAGCCCGACGATCGCGTGCGCGTAGTTCTGCACGGGGCGGCGGCTGGAGCGCGGCTTGACGAAATGCACGATTGAGCCGACGAGGACTTGAAGGAGGTAGAGGATGAAGAGTGCGAGGCCAAGTCTCTGTGCGCGGTGGCAATGTGAGTATGGGGGATTTGGATGCGAGATTTGGAGGAACCAACCTTGTGGAAGTCGTTGTAGTGCTCGGCACCGCGTTGCTCGACCGCGCTAGTGGCAAATGCGAATGCAATCACCATAATGGGGAAAGCTGCATCAAGGCCACACGAATGAGTACACAATGTATGCACGTGGAAACAAGATGCCAACGCACTCAACCATCCCTGAATGACCGCGTGCGCCCTGAACCACTTCTTGCCCGAGACGCTCGTGCGCAACAAGCGGGCGACGAGCGCGCCAATGGGGAGCATCACCAGAAAGCCAACAGCAAACAGCACCGCATGCACGACGACGAACTTCTGCCACCGGTTGAGCGGCGGCTGCGAGCTCGCGGCCGAGTTAGCAGGCGCTCCGGTGCTGGTGAGCGGGCCTGACGCGTCGAGCACGACGGCGCCGTAGCCGAGGTCGTGGAACTTGATGGTTGCGTTAGGCGAGGCGCTGTCCGGGCTCGTCGATGCCGCCGCCCAGATGAGCTGCTGTGCGGAGGCATCGCCGGAAGTGGGGATGGTGAATGTGAAGGTTGGTTGCGCGGATTGCGCGGCGCTGGCTGCGCTGTTGAGTGTGGCTACGCGCGGCGGGTTCACCACGGGTGTGGGCATAACGTTTCCGGGTGCCGTGCGCTGAGAAAGGACAACGCCGCCCGATGGATCCTTGTACAGCACGACCATCTGCGAGCCTGCCATTTGCTGGCCAAAACCTCTGCGGGATCACGATCAGAAGCCATCTCTGCAACTTCTGAACGCAGAACGTACAATCCAATCCATCCCAGCGTCTTAGTGGTCACTGAAGTCAACTCGTACACAGTCGTGCTGGCATTGACGACGGCGGAGATGCACATGACCTGCGGGTCGCCCACACATGTCCTGCCGCCCGTCGTTCCCGCGGTCGTGGCTGAACCAGAGGCTTCAGGGACTGCAGCCGACGACGAAGTTGCGACGGCACTAGTGGTGACTTCGGTGGCAGAGGACGTTTGAGAGGGTGCAGTGCTGCCAGTGCCCGATCCCGCGCTAGACGCGGAGGCGGGGACCGAGACATCAAGCACCGTCGAACCGAACCCTGCATCATGGAATTGGATGGTGGCATCGGCCGCGGCGCTGCTTGGTGCTTGCAGCGATGCTGCCCAGATTAGCTGCTGCTGGGTCAACGCGGCCCCTTCCGCGTTGGGTATCGTGAAGGCAAACGTCGGCTGGTCCGCCAGTCCGTTACTGAGGGACTCATCGAGCTTTGCCACGCGCGGCGGCGCGGCGACGGGCGTCGGCATGACATGGCCGCCGGCCTGGCGCTGGCTGAGCGTGATTTTCCCGTCGGCATTGGCCCACATTATGACCATTGGCGAGCCTGCCATTTTCTGTCCGAAACCGCTGCGGCATTGTCAGGCGCAAGATTGAGTTCTGAAGAAAGTGCACCAACAGGCCGACCCATCCTGGTGGAATGGAGCCGATGTAATCCAGTAGATCTGTGCCAGGGTGAGTTTGTGAACTGGGGGAAAGAGAAACATGTACTGACAGGTGGTATCTGTCGCGCCGACCGTAGCGGTAATGCAAAGTGTCTGCGATGCGTAAGCTCCTCGTTTCCCTGTGAAGTTAATCATCTGCCTACCTGTTGAAGACACGTGCGATTGCTGTGGGACGACGTAGTGGGAGTGGAGCTCATGCCAGCAGACATCGTAGTTGTAGCTGCACGAGCGAGCACCGACGAAGCGAGCACTGGGAGCAGGTATTGCGATGTCGGGCGCATGGCAGCAGGCGAGGCGGGCGAAGAGATGGAATGTGAGAGTCAGCACGAGGGTGCCTAGGGTTATTATACTTCTGAGCGCGGATCCCTAGAGTGCGGCTGACGCGCGCGGAACCGGTTGGATGTGAAACCAGTCTGATACCAAACTTACCATCCCGATCGCGGGCTGCCCTGCCGCTGGTCCATCCGAGACGGGAGTACCGTCGCCATGTCCGCATGGCGCAGCTCGAGCGTCATAGAGCGCACCGATGTGGATTTGGAAAAGGAGGCATCCGCGATAGTCGGCAGCCCGCCCGCCGCCACTTGATTGCACCTGCTTCTTCGGACGTGCCGCAGTACCATTAGTTGCGATGCATTCATGCATTCCACGCCAACGCAGCGGCGTAACGAGTCACTGCAAGGCGCCAGGCAGTCGGTACACAGTTCAAATGACGGTCCATGATAGCAGAAAGGACCATTAATGTCAAATGAGACACTGGTAGCCCCTAATAGACCAGTCTGATCCTAAACGCGAGTCGCGCGCAAGCACTGAAGCCGCCGCCACAGAAGATGAGGGAAAGAAGCGGAGTTACCCAATCCGTGCTTTCCCTTCAATTGGCGCCGCAACATAAGGGAGGTAGAATTGATAGTTGAATCGAGTATGAAGACATCACATATCAGATTAGGTTTTGTTTATTGGTGACCTGAAAAAAAGTTACGGACTCAGTACAGTATGAAGTCCACGGCAAAATCTGCGCAATCATCGCAGCGAAGGAGCTTTATGCGATGCTGAGTGCATTGGTCACATAAGAAATAATTAACCTCGATGCGGAACGGATCGCCGCTCCCTAAAGAGAGACCAGATGCGCAGACGGAGAAGCCCAAATCCTGAGCGTCTGAGCGCCTTCCCTGGCAGGTCCGCACCGTTGGAAGGTCGGAAGAGCGCTCCGCAGCTGGTGTATCCTACTTATCTACGCAGGGAAGACGTATCCATATATTCAGTGCGTCTTCGCCGCCGTGTCCGAGTGGCTTCCTTAGCAATGTCGCGAGCCTTCTCTTTCCTATCGACTGCTGGATCGGCCAAACATTCCATTAATGCTTGAATGGGTACTTATAGAGCACTCTTCACACTGTGTTCTTCGCGGTGTCTGACTGCAGAACAAGGACGGCGTGGCCTGTCCCCCGTGCCACCCTTGACATGTCACAGTTGCCGACGAATCAGGTGAGTTCACTGCGCACCAGGCTCAACGACTGCAGACTCATCAAAGATGTCACCTCACCATAGGATCGTGCCCGTCAATAGGGCAATCGAGAATCATCATGATTTCAAATATTCTTTGCATGGAAACTTGGGCCGGTATACGATGGAAGTAAGTGTAACGATGTTGCCTCTTCTGAGTGGTCTACGTCCTCAGCGTCCGAGTCTTCTGAGTCGTCTAGTGACTCTTGCCACCAATACCACGACCCCAGCAAGCTGTATGTCATGCATCATCTAAGCAAAGGATAGGATGAGATAGAGTAGAATAGTGCATGAAAGGATATGAATGAGTGTGATATGATGCCCCTATTAATTACGAGTCCTCTGAGTCCTCGTCCCAGCCACGTAGGAGCAGGTCCAGAGCCGTCTGCAAAGACTCTGCATCGGGGTCGTCATGAGATCCTATCATGGAACTCCACTCGAAGGGTGTGACATGCGAATAAGTTACGCGTACAGATTCCAATAGTCGTGGCGGCCTGCGTCGTGGGGAAGCGCACGGACCGCGCGCCGTTGCGATGTGAAGAGCGATTCCACGCCATTCAGCACTGTGAACATCCCAGGCGCTCAGAGTAAGTTGCTGCAGGCGCGGACATGGCCATACTCCCGTGGTATCAGGACGAGACAGTTTTGCTAGCAAGTCTGCCAACCCGGGCGTCCCACTCCTCTCCAGCCAGAGCGAACTGAGCTCCGGCATGGAATGAAGATAGTCAAGGAGCCCCTCGCCAATCGCCTTGAAGTCACTTAATGCCAGGACGCGTACAGCGCGGAGCGTGTGACCGAAGAAAGTGGCTAAGGCAGCTGGAGTGACGCCGAGCGTCGGATGGCTGTTGAACGTGAAGACTGCCGAGCGCAAATTGGGGAAGTCCATATTCTGTACGATCATTTCGTCAAAGCCTTCGGCATGGAAGGCAAATTTGCGCAACGTCGCGCAGCGAAGTACCGAGAGGTCGATCGATGTGTCCGTCGCAAAGAGGAACTGCGTACAGACTTCGAGATCTTCGATGTTGGGAAGATGCTGGAATATGTCGACGAGAACGGCTGTTGTCATACGCTCGGTAGTGATATTCGCCGAGGTAACATTTGGGAATATGGAATTTGTCGGCCATACGAGACCAAGGTCGTAGTAGGAAAGGTACCATAGTCGCGGTGCCGTTGGGAAGAGAGTGATCTGCAACGGCGGTACGATAGACCCATATCTGCTGCAATTAAGCGCACAGTACTCGAGATACGGCATGTCCTGCGCGAGGCAACGAATGAACAGCGTTGGCATCGGTGGTTCTGATATCGCTAGGTCCATGTCAATCGTACGAGCGCGTGCGCAACACGTGCGCAATAGAGTCCAGAATTCCGGCAGAGACTGGCACTCGCTATCCTTCAAAGTGCCTTCGACCTCGAGCTCCAGGTGAAGAGCACCAGACCGCGAGAGACACGTGTGGAGGTACTCGGTCCACGGCCCCTGGGATGCTGCAGTCACACGCTCGAGCTCGATGTCTATGAAGCGCCAAAGTTGCGGAGTGGATATGGCAATCCGCCGCCACTTTTGGCTCACAGCAGCGAGGCGGAATGCTCGATGGGACCACTTGAGGATTCGGTAACCAGACCTCAAACCATGAAAGTCGTAGTGGTTAGCATCGAGCCATTCCACAAAGATCATGGATAGAAGCTCCTCTGGCAGTCTGCATATAGCGTGCAGGGAAGAGTTCATGATACGCGACGGTGCAGCGATGGGTCCAGCAACAGGCCGCATGTGCGAGACCTCCTGGATGGCCTCGATAGTAATGTGAGCACCCTAAGTAATGAAAGGAAGACACGCGTATAGTAGGTTGGCTGCGCTTTAATGTACGCCAGATGGAGTACGTGTCGATGCTGGAAAAGGCGAGCGCAAAGGACGGGAAGTGCCGTTGCCATCTTTCGAGCCTCATCAGTGATATCCGGATCTCGAATGCCACAGTCTCCCAGGGCAGGCACTGCCAACGCGCATATGCTCCTCGAAGCTGAGTCCTTGCATCACGTTCTCCGTCTCAATAAGAGCGTAGCAGGGTCACCGCGACGGTCTGAGCTAGTAACCAGGCAAAGAGATTCCAGACACGGCAGCAGGGCACAATTGCTCAGAACAAGGCTACAATGGTGCAGAAGTGTGAACTTTATTCAGAAGTAAGGAGACACGGGACAGCGGTAAGCACCCCCTTCAGCTCTAGGCGGAACCGCTCCAGCACGGGGTCGGCCGTATGTAATGTGAATGCGCCGGTGGGCGACGGAGGATAGTTAACCTGAATTGACCTTAGCACCACGCGGCCTGTCCGACCTTGAGGCCCGCGCGCGCGTGCGAGACGCACGATAGCGTGGTGGGTCGAGTCTCGAGGCACGCGCCAGGTCAGTCCGAGCTCTTCCAACATTGGCACGATCTCTCCTTGTGCAACTGCGTCGAAGAACTGCTCGGCGGACTGGTTATAGCCGTACAGGATGAGTCGTTTCAGGCGCGTCAGCGCGGCGAGCCCAGGGAGGAGCAACGCGTCCGCACCGCACGAGAGCGTGAGCTGCTCGACAGACACGAGAGTATGTTGCAGTAGACCCGTAGCGGTGTCGGCGGGGTGCAGGCCGACGTCAATAGCGGCAGTGTGTATGCCCGGCAAGCGAATTGTGCGCAGGACGCTGTAGTTGGGGCCCTCTGCGATTCTCAGGCTGAGCTCTTGCAGCTTGTCGTGTACCAACGAGAATTCCGCGGGCGTCTCTTCTGCATTTAGGACGACATGCGCCAGGGAGAGTGCGCGCAGATTCGGCGCGTGGGTAAGCAGTAACTGCAAGTGCGTCGCCTCCAGACGCTGTGCCGCCATGTCCGAGCGCACTAGGCTAGGGAAGTTTGAGTTCGGCGCCCAGACCATGCTCGGGCCAGGCGCGCTGCCGTTGAACTCGCGGAGGCGCGGCGCCGAGGTGAAGAACTTGACAGGTCGTTGCACGCGGTGCTCTGTGAAGCACACGAGTCCCAGCCGGAAGTACTCCAAGTGCGGCGCGTCGCCCCCCAGGAAATCGAGGAAGACGTTATTTGTTGCGCAGTCGCTAATGCCCACCTCAGCGTCTATGCGCCGCGCACGCAGAAGGCATCGACCGATGGGGGCTGCCGCCCCAGCAGTGTGTCTGGCGTCAAGAGCATGCAAACAGCCAGAAATGGTGACTTCGAGCTTGACGACGCCTGCTCGTGCGAGACAAGTCTCCGCGTAGTCCGTCCAGCGTTTGTGTTTCTTCCCGTTATGGGCTTTGACGCGGCTGAGGTCAATGTCGACAACGCGCCAGAGTGCGGGCGTTGTCAGGGCAACATGTCGCCACCGACTGCAGACGCTGGCCGCGTACAGAGCGATACTGAACACCTTGGCCTGGTCGCCCCAGAACGGCCGGTTGCTGCTGTCTAGCCACTCGAGGAACACCATTGCGAGGAGCTCATCGGGTAGCCGGTGAATAGGATGGGCCATCCGGCGTTCGTCCACCGTGTCAGAGCCAACGTTGAGCACCATTGCCGGGCTGACACTTTCGACGCTAAGCCGCTAGAGCCGCTAGGACGCAGGCAGAGGGGAAGAGTATATGAATCATGATGCAAGTGGTGTAAGCTGCTGCGGCAAGTTGAACTCCGCCTGCTGTGCTCTCATTACCGCCAAGTTTCCATGCACATAGAATATGCATTCGCTCATTGCTCTCACTGCGCCGACTTTTCAAACGCAATGGCAGAAGGGCAAGTTGTGGACGCTCAAGAAGCTGTCAAATCCGTCAAGTCCATGCGTCAGGGTGATCTCCCGACGCACGTGACGGCAGGCGCTGCGCTGTCTCTCCACTTGCGACGTCGACGGGCATAACGATGCTTCTCGCGATATAAAAAGCCTTCTGTGGAACATCCCATCTTTAGCTGGCCTTCGCTTCACACCGCCATGAAACTGGCTTCATTGCTCCCCCTCGCTGCTGTGGCCAGTGCCTCCCCAGCGGTAGAGGTGTCAGATGCAGCGACGGCGGCTCTGAAGGGGCTCTATACTCAGACCGCCAACATTGTGGGCAAGACGTTCTTCGACACATTCACCTGGCAGGCCATTGCAGACCCAACCCATGCACGAGTCAACGTACGTTCACTTCAACTGTGGAGGACATGATTGCTCATCTGCTCGACAGTTGACCGACCAGGCTACTGCACGCGCTCTGAACCTGTCCTACGCGACGCGCGATTCGTTCGTCATGCGCATGGACGCGACGACTGTGCTTGATGCTGCCGGTCCCGGCCGCAACTCGGTGCGCATCATCAGCAAGGCAAACTACACCACCCATGTCGCCGTGTGAGTGTGCCCGTTGCGCACTCTGCTCATCTGCTCATCCCGGGCCGTTCAGCTTTGACGTCCGTCACATGCCTGCGGGCTGTGGGTGCGTATACGAGCCGAAAACCGAGCGCAGATTCACCTAAACTTGACGTTGGCAGCACTTGGCCGACGATCATCGAAGTCGCGCTTGACGGTCAACTGGCCAAGGGGAAGTGCGACATTGTGGAGGGTATCAACGACGTTGGGCCCAACCAGGCGACGCTGCACACCACAGCCAACTGCGAGGTCAAGCCGCAGTCGCCATTCTCGTCCACAGGTGCGCACGTTCCTTTGACCGAGCTTATGCACTCATATCTGTATGCAGGCACGACCGTGTCAACCAACTGCGACGACATCGCCACGAACAGCGGCGGATGCGGCGTGCATGCGCCCGGCAACACGCCCAATTACGGACCCGCCTTCAACAGGGCTGGCGGAGGATGGTACGCCTACGAGCGCGCGGTCAACCAGACCCGCGTCTTTTTCTGGCCGCGCCACTCGTTGACGGTGCCGTTGGACGTGCGGCACAACTTGGGCGTCGTCGAAACTGCTCTCTGGGTGCGTCATATCCCTGTGCTAGCCGCAGCGCGAGTGCTGAAGGCCAGTGTACAGGGCAAGCCGTTCGCGCTCTTCACCAACGAATTGTGCGACCTGTCGAGCCACTTCGGGCCAAACAATATCGTATTCAAGAACAACATATGTACGTGCTGCTTCTTTTCGAGTATCTGTAATGCTATGGCACTGACAATGAATCTTCGTCCAGGCGGTGACTGGGCGGGCAGACAAGAAGAGTACAGCGCCGCCGGGTGCCCCGGTGTCTGCAACGGTGAGCACGCTGCTGTCTGGCGTCTGCGGCATCCCACTGAGCGCGCTCGAATCTCAGACTTTGCCAATGCGCATCCCGAGGCGTTCTCGGAAGCCTACTGGGACATCGCAGCGCTCCGAGTATACGAGCCGCCGCAATTCAAGTAAACTCCCCGCCTGTAGCACCTCGTAATACGTAATCAAACGCCCTTCGCTTCCAGTTGCAACCCGCCGCCGTGTTCGCCCGACAGGTGCGGAGTTCGCGTCGCGTGTGCCGGCCGCATGACGCGTCACGTTCTGCCGCGCGCGTCTGGAAGCTGTTACGCGCCAGAAAGAATTCCTATATAGACTGGCGGGCGTCAAAGCGACGTTGGCATCGCTCCCACTACCTCCCTATCACCCATGGAGCTGGCGTACCGCAGAAACCCCATGCGCAGTCGGCTTTTCTGGTTCGCGCTTGGTTCGGGCGCGACTGTGGGGACTTACATATACATGCGCCCACGCGTGAGCGTCAGAGAGCGACTGGACAAATGGAAGGAAGCGCGTGAGGCGCGGCGGGCAGCGCGAGAGGCTCAGCGTGCTGAGCGCGGCGAGGTTCGTGTAAGCAGTCTCGTTTTGACGTCTTCTCACGCTTTGCTGCTCGTTATGGCAGACCACCACAAATATAAACGTCTCAGCCAAGGACGCTTTCCGTACTGCGAAAGAGGTGCTGACAGCTCTCTTAACTTTTGACTTGCTTCTGACTGTCCACAGGCATTGGCGCGTCGGCGCGAAGCCAAGGCAGAAAAGGCGGCAGCAACATCGGATTTCACTGAGGAATCTGTCTCCAAGGACGCAGTACCCGCTCCCCGGAGCCGCATTCTCGCCAAATTGAGGAAGGATAAGACGAAGGGTACAGAAGAGGTGAGAGTGCAGTCAGTGCCTCGTCTAAAGACGATCCTAACTCCACCCAAGGTTCCTGAGGATCCTGATCTGGTGCCAGAAGAAAACGTTAACACGAAGGCGAAAGTCGATGAGTAAAACTCATGTGAGTCGGGGAAATTTAGCTGGCGCCTGTTGCGCACAATCCGCAGCTCACTCATCCCCAGCATGAACAATTTCTAGTGCTGCCTTGATGTATCTCCCTGCTGCCATGTACGAATGTACTTGTATGAGACTTTTGTGCCCGAAATCCACCCAGTTCAATCTTATCCGTCGAGCCTTGCGATATTGCATGCTCAAAAGGTCTGAATCTCGATATAGGATTCGGATACGATGTTACATTTATGCGTTGGCAGGTATTCCAGAGCGGTGACGTCCCAGGCGGACCTGGAGCTTCAGTGATTCGTCGTCAATTTCGTCCAGCTTTTCAAAATTCTCCTCCAACTTTTGGACAAGCGTATGATTCTCGTCGTCGTATTGAACAAGCTAGAGAAAGTATTATGAGCACAAGCATGATGGCGGGCGAGATACTCAGTGATACTGACAATTTCCTTGACGGCGCGATAAGCGCTGTTGAGTGATCCGACAAGCCAACTGGCCAAGATGTCAGTCTATGCTGAGGCGATATTATTCGAGAAGAAAGTCACATACGCATGGTGAACGCTGGTAGCCTCTCCGGCAAAGTGAATTCTTCCGTGCCAGGGTCGAGTGACTTTGGGATAAAGTGTGGCAAATTGACCAGGGCCAAATAGGGCAAAGGCACCTGTATTCCAGACCGTTAGGAGTCAATGGCATTATAAGGAAGTAATTATAACTAACCTGCTGAGAACTCATCGTCGTACCAATTAAACGCGTGGTAATCGACCATGAGGCTCTCGAGCATCGACTTGTCAACGGAGTGGATAGCCGCGAGATCATTGAGAATGAGGTCGATGAGTACGGCCTCGGCGCTGTTGTCGTGCCCGCGAACAAGAGCACCAAGACGAAGCGCATCCTGCGACCACGTATAACTGACAATCATGGTGGCACCAGTCGTCTGGCCCATACCATACGACGGGTAGACCACGACGCGTGTTGGACGATCCGTGCTCGACACGCCGCCAAGCTGGTTGAGAGCCTTTTCCTCCCACCACCGGGACGAAAACTGGATGGCAACCTTGGTAGATGCGTCATAGTGCAGCATCCGGAGAGCTTCCTGCAGTTCCCACGAGAATGCACACGCACTGGTATCGACGGTCCGAAGACAGCCGAAGGGCAATGTAGTAATGACGTGCTGGTATGTGCGTAGATTGTCCTCCCCGGCAACAGCAACTTGGACGGCAGTCGGAGCCTTGGTGTCTTCGAGAGATAGGGCGGTTACCCTCTTGCCAGCCAGCACAGGTTCTCCGGTCAATTTAGACTTCATCCGCTCTGCGATCTGCTCTGCCCCCCCTCTATCAAGTCCGATATTAATTACTATCGTCAAGGAGGACAGCGCCACCCAAGACTCACTGGATGCAATACCATTGGATCTCAGTCCCTGGTTCATGCGGGTAGTCAAAGTCCATTGAGTCCATGACGGTCTCCGTCAATGCCTGGTCGTAGAGGTTCGACGCCGATTCGAAGGTCTCCAGATAATCGATAACCTATGCATATTTCAGCGAAGCTTGAAGCGCAGCGATGGTAGCAACGTACTCGATTCGAATATGTGACCCCATTGCTCCCCTGGAAAAGCATATAGGCTCGCGTTGAATATTCGTCGAATTTCATGAGCTCCTCCCAACCGGCTGCAAAGTTCTTTGCCAGCTGGTCCTTGAAACCCCCGATCTGCACGTTCACCATAGCCGACGAGCTATCATTGACGCCAGGAACATGGGTACCAAATGGATCCACCCTCCCCTCGATCTCGGCATTTGTCAGAACTTTGCCATTGAAGAGGTTGAGGTTCTGCGGGAGTGCAAGAACATAAGGGATAGGCTCGATGCCCAGCCTATGAAAGAGGTCGAACGTGCGCCTCATGAACCGAATGTACGGGAAACGCATGGCACCGACATCCTGCTTGGCAGTAAGCAAGCATCGGGGACACTACTAGACAGCTACCAACGTAGTAGTCATTCGGCTGACCATCGGGAAATTTATGCGTGTACAGCCGACCACCGACGCGACGCGGGTTCGCTTCGAGAATCTCGTAGCTGAACTTGTCCGCGAAGATTTCGAGTATCATGCCGGCATACAGGCCAGCCGCACCGGCGCCAATAATGCCCACCTGGATACGCGTGTCTGCACAAAGGGCGGAGCTTCCAGGGATGATAGGCTGATCATCCGGGGGAGCGCTGGCGACAAGCGGCGGGAGATCTCTCGTCACTTCGGGGGCGAGGCCGTCGAGATGCTTCCTGAGAGTGTGTCGCGCATGGAGAGCGCGAAAGCTAGTGACCTCCGGGTCATTCTGAGGAAGCTTGGGAAGCGGGGGAAAGGGAGCGGACATGTTCGGCCAAAGCTCTGGTGAGGGAGCAACGTAGCTGTATACAGTATTTATACAGATCCTTCAGCCCAAGTCGCGCCGTTGCCGAAGATCACGATCGCGTGTGCCTCTTGTCCTTCGAAAACATGAAACCTGCACTAAGCGCTGCGACATTCGGTTTTGCTGGCAATCGGAGGCACGGGACACCTTGAATGACGTCTGAAGGGCAAGAAGCAGCATGTAGCGCGCCGAGATTGAATGTGGTAACATGAATATAGTGCGGGGCTGGTCAGTCTGGTCAGCCACCCCTAGTCTAGCTGAGGTGTTCAGCCAGCACAGCGAAACGCCGCGTGCACAGATGGTAACGTGATGGGCCAGTAGCAAATGAGAACCCTAGTCCTGCGCGCAGAGCCCACAAACAGACGAGTCCAGTATAGTTGCGCTTTGGCGCGCGCCATCTGGCCTCAGGCCGTAACCGGGTGTCAGAGTTCCCGGTGAGCAAACCGACCTCGATGAGGCACACCCAGCGCCAGAAGTCGATACAACACTGAAAATTCGAGCAGTCTGAGGTTTTGGAGTGATACATACTATCCTAGACCATCTAGCGAGTCATTTTGAGTCGACAGGGAGAAGTTGAGCGCCCAGCAAGCTTCAAACTGTTTGAGCAGGCGATGTGGAAGACGGACTGAGCGGCAGCCTGCCGAGCGGGGTTCGAATTTGCGACGGTCCCCCTCACGAAGCCCCAGCAAGGACCATTTCCAGTGCTGTCTTGTTATTTCTCCCTGATGTCGTTTCCTTTGCGCTCAAAATCCACCCAGTTCAATTTATCTTGTGACATTGAACGCTCAATTCTGCGTACTAGACATGGCACTCGGATTGGTCTACAGTTATGCGTTGGCAGGATTCACTGAGATCGGTGGCGACCGAGGCGGACCTGAAGCTTGAGCGCGTCGTCGTCAATTTCGTCCAGCTTGCCAAAATTCTTCTCCAACTTCTTGACGAGGTTCTGGTTCTTGTCATCGTATTGCACTAGCTAGAGAAATCCTGGGTGAGTACAGACATGACGGCCTGCATGATGCTTGCGGACACTAACAATTTCCTTGACCGCGCGATAGGCACTGTTGAGTGCTCCGTTGAGCCAACTGCCCAACGATATCAGAAAGTGGCAGGGGCTCGGATGGAGCATTCTACGCACCCATGGTGGACGCTGGTGGCCTCCCCAGCAAAATGAAACATCCCATGGTAGGGCTTCGTGACTTCAGGGAAAAGAGTCGCGAATTGACCTGGACCAAACTTGGCAATGCCCCCTGTGGGTCAAATCGTCAGCGTAATAGAAACCGACCAGGGAAGAATGTAAACGAACCGACTGAAAACTCATTGTCATACCAATAGAATGCGTGATAATCGACCATGAGACTTTCGAGCATCGACTTGTCGACGGAGTGGATAACCGCGAGGTCGTCGAGAATGAGGTCGATGAGCCGCGCCTCGGCGCTGCTGTTCCGACCGCGAGCAAGGGAGCCAATGCGAAGGGCGTCCTGTCCCCACGTATAACTGACGAGCATAGTAGCGCCAGCAGTCTGGTTGATGCCATACGACGGATAGACCACGACGCGTGTAGGACGATCCGTGCGTGACGAGCCGCCGAATTGATTAAGCGGCGGCGCTTCCCACCAGCGGGACGAGAACTGGATGCCGACCTTTGTCGGTCCGTCGTAGTGGATCATCCGGATGGCTTGCTGCAGAGGCCACGAGAAGGAGAACGCACTGGTATCGACGGAGCGAAGACAGCCGAAGGGCAACGTGCTGATGACGTGCTGGTATGTGCGCGGAGTGTTCTCGCCGGCCACTGCGACTCGCACGGCCGCAGGCGCTTTGGGATCGTCGAACGAGAGGGCGATAACTCGCTTGCCGGCGTGAACAGGGCCGGTCAGAGAATCCTTCATTCTCTTTGCGATCTGTCCTGTTCCTCCTCTACGTTGAAGCCCATGTCAGCAACCTGACACTGAGAGAGAGAGAGAACAATGGTTGCTATGTGAGACTCACTGTACGCAAGACCACTCGGTCTCCTCCCCAGGTGGATGCGGGTAGCCGAACATGATGGAGTCCAGGATAGCCTCGGTCAATGCTTGATCGTAGAGGCCCGACCCTGTCTCGAAGGTCTCTAGATAATCGACGACCTATAAATCTTTCAGAGACGCTTAAGCGAGCGTGTGGCGACCATGTACTTGGTTTGAATACTTGATGCCGTTTTTACCATGGTAAATCATATATGCGCGGACCGAATACTCGTCGTAATTGTCCACGAGGTCGTTCCAGCCGGCGTCAAAGTCCCGCGCGAGCTGTTCCTTGAAGCCTCCAAGCTGCGCGCTCTCCATCTCCGAGGAGCTTTTATCGACGCCAGGAACGCGAGTGCGAAAGGGATCCACCTGCCCATCAATATCGGCATTCGTCAGTGTTATGTTGTTGAAGAGGTTGAGGTTCTGCGGGAGCGAAAGAATATAGGGGATCGTTTTGATGCCTAGTCTCTTGAGAAGATTGAGCGTGCGAGTCATGAATGGAAGGTGCGGAAAACGCATCGCGCCGACATCCTAGAAAGTCAGGTAGTGAGCGATCATCGTGATGGTGTGGGATGACACCAACGTAGTAGTCATTCGGCTGACCGCCAGGAAACTTGTGCGTGTAGAGCCGACCGCCGACGCGAGTTGGGTTCGCTTCGAGAATCTCGTAGCTGAACTTGTCCTTGAAGTGGTCGAGTATCATGCCGGCATACAGGCCAGCAGCGCCAGCGCCAACAACGCCCACATGAATGCGCGTTTCAGCAATGGGAACGGGAGAACCAGGAGGGAAGTGAAGGTCGGCATAGCGAAGCTCTGTAGCGGGAGGAGCCAACGGCGGGAGGTCTCTGATCAGGTCTGATGACAGCCCATTGATGTGCTTCGCGAGAGTGTGCCGCGCGTGGAGAGCGCGAACGCTAGTGACCTCGGGTCCATCATGAGGGAAACTAGGAAGAGCGGGAAGGGGGCTCGACATGGTCCGTCAAGGCTCTGGGGAAGTTGGAACATCGGTGTGGCCTCTATATGTACGGGTCAACGCCCCAGATCCGCGCTCGCGAGTCGCGACCACCGCGCGTGTCTATCGAGTCGAACCAGCACCAAGCGCCCCGACATTGGGTTTTCTGGCAACTGGACGCGCAAGGCACCTTGAACGACGTAGGAAGGCCGGAAAAGCAGCACGGCGGGCTCCGAGATTGAATGCTGGGCCACGACTGCGAAGCGGCGCGTATTCAAATAATGTCGTACGGGAACTCCGGTCCTGAGCGCAGATCCCTTAGACAGACGCAATCGTGCGCCCATAGGCCTGGACAAGGTGTCAGAGTTTCCAGCCCAAGCTGCCCCGCGTCAGAGGACGACACAACACAGGATATTCGAGCCGTCTGAGGTTTCGGAGGGGTAAAAATCCTTATGGGCCATCTATAAAGTCGTTCTGGGTCGACAAGAAGACGTTGAGCGTTAAGAAAGCTTCAAACTGCTTGACCAGACGATGTGGAAGATGGACTAAGCCTGCTCAGCGGGGTTCGATTTTGCGATGCTTCCTTCGTCTTCCCATAACGTTGTACGATCTGTTATCCATCATTGGCCACGTCATGCATGAACACCGAGCATACCTCCGGCGCCATCCACATGAGCCCAGGCTACTACGGGGCTGCTCATGTCACTGTGTGTCGAGTCCTTCGCACTGTTCACGCGTACGCGGCTTGCCCTTTTGGGCTCAACTCCTCCGATTCCCGTCTGGAAACTTCTCCCGCGTCCCCGCGCAGATACTATCACCAACTCTATGACTCAATGAGCGGCTGGCATACGGTGTCCATCGGTCCTGTATTACAACTTCGGCTTGCGTTCCGAGCTGAAGGCTTGCATCGATCGTGGCGGATTGTTCACCTACACTGGCAGTAGATTCACGCAACTCAACGAGCTAGCACACCCACGTCAGTGGAACGTCGCCCTGCTTGAAAGTGGTTCAGTCTCCGAGCCCGCGCACTTCATTACTTATATCAAATGACACCCCATCCGTTCTTCCCGAATCGCCACCTGCGCGAATCTTCCGGCCTACATGATGCACAATGTGTCGCGTCCTGCCACGCGCGTCAGGGAGCGCCAGTCGAGCATGGTATATAGTATATAGGCCCGCACTGGCAGCGTCAAAGCGAGCCCAATCCTTCTACCTTGATATCACAGTATCTCGACCCACGGGCTGGACATCGTCTCGCATCGGCCTCAGCAATCGGTCGGTGCTTCCCAGCCTTGTGACGCTGCAGTCTTCCGACCGTCCTGCCAGTGATCGTGAACGCGGCCGGGATACTACTTACTCTAGGATGTCTGCCGCGCCTTGTCAATGCTGGTCTCGACGGTCGCTCAACCACGCACTCATCTTCGCTGAGGCAACGACGCGCGGCGTCGCGTATGTACTCTGTTCCTCCGAGTCGATCGCGAGATTTGATCAACCCAAGACTTGAATTCTTCGCCGCGTTTAATCCCCTTTCCTCGCTATACTGTAGGTAAATTTGGATTCTCGGCGACGGCTCGTTGCTCACGATATCGATGGACGTCTCTTCTGCCAGTGACTGTGTTCTCAGGCTGACTCGGAAGGAGCTGCTGCCATCGAGATCGAGTGCCAAGGGGGTCAATCATACAGTATCGTCCTGCGAAGCCTTGTGAGTGCGGCCGCGTCGTGTCAGGTTTAGAGTTCTGGCTGTTGCCCGATACGAGTCGGTCCCCTGCTGCTTGCGTGGCCACTGACAGCAGCTACCGTGCTTTCGAATTGATTCAATTGCCAAATACAGTCATGAATACTGTAATCAAGCCCTGAGATGCGCGCGGATTCACGTCTACCTTAGCACTCAGTTAGTTTGCTTCGGCGAGCAAACTCACACGTTACTAACACTGTGTGTTAGTAACATATAGTTAGTAACATTGTTAATAACACTTTACTTACTCCCAGTGTACACAATATTTACCATATATCTGGACTGTACAACCTTCACTTGTGTGCATCGAACAATGAGAATGCATGAATTAAGCAAATCCCTTCTTCTTACCTGCTGCTTCATGCCTCATCACCCTTTCTCACCCTCTTCTGACTACCACAAGATCTGAGGACCATCTGTATGGGTCAAGAACACTGATTCAGTCACTGAGACATCATTTCTCTGGGCTGAGACAGGCCCAAAGTGATGCAGGGAAGCTGAAGGTTCTGCTGAGCATGTGGCACATATGGCCCTCCAATGTTAGTAACCCATGCTCGCGGCAAGGGTGAGGTTACTAACATGTTACTAACTCACACGTTACTAACATTGTTACTCACATTCGGTAACTAACTGAGTGCTAGTCTACCTAGCTTCAGTCAGACCCAAGTTCAAGTTGGGGCTTCCAGCCGGGCACCAGCGCCCGAACACCACTGATCATGACAAGCTTCCTTTATATATATTCTTGTCTACTAGTATGCAGTGACGGTGCCCAGATGCTGGACTCGCATTTATAGGCATCTCACTGCAACGACTGCCGACCCTGCGCATTCTGATAGAATCGATTTCGCCGTCCGTCAGTTGTCAGTTGTCAGTTGTCCGGAGCAGTTACAGTAAACGTCAAACCAATTAAACCGACGTCGTGTGTGAACGGTAACGATGCAAACTTCTCCGAGTCAGAAACCTGGCTCCCCCGCTTCGGGACGCTCAAGAGTCGAACATCCCAAGTCCAAATTTGCGGCAAGTGGCAAAGAGAAAGACCGACCAGTGACATTGACAACCGGGTTGCGCCCCTGGACAGTGGGGTATCCCGGATTCACAGTTACCGTTACGGTGGCGGACAGGCACTGGAATTGGAAAGTTTAAGGCTAAGGGCTCAGGGACATCAGATTCAGAGCCCTGGACCCCATTTCGCGCTAAGTATACCGGTACTGTAGCTAATTGGCGAGCGGCATCGTGGAGTCTGAGGTGCTTGCACCGAGCCGCATGATACCAGTGCCGCTAGTGCTGCACCGACTGAGAGCGGCGAGCGCCTCAGTTTGGCGCTGTCGATTCGATGCGATGAATACCATTGCGATGAGTCAGTCAGCGAGTACGAAGGCTGATACTGAGCTGACAGTGAGACGAGTCGCGAAACAAGACTGAGCCTGACTGAGAGGGTGGTGGGTGGTGGGATATTAGATGACGCGGTGCAAGTGCAAGCGCGGGTAATTATTACTGTGCAATAATACGCCTAGTGCGCGTAGATCGCAGTGCTGTCGCGACGCTACGCGTCGGGAATCTGGGCGCTGGGCCCAAACGACGGTTAGGGGCGTGGGACAACGCGGAGATGCTGCTGATGCGTGACGACGGCGCTACTTAGGACGAGGCACGGCTGATTGGGATTACTTATGGGAGTGGGCCTGGGCGCGAGACTCGGATAATGCAGTGGCCGCGGCGAAGGGCAGACTGAGAGGGAAGAGAGACTCTGACTGGGAGTTCGGCCGAGCGGCACAATACTGTACAATATTGGCCATCCCGATCGTTGCTGGCCTAGTGGATGTGGGGGCGTGGAGGGGGAGGTGGCACCTGAGACTCGCAGAGTCAGAGTCAGAGTGAGACGCACGTCGGCGTCGCCATGGCGGCTCGCAGCGTGATCCGGCGGGCCTCATCTGCTGAGCAGCAATGAGAACGGGGCGGGGGCGGGAGGAGCGGCGTCCGCTCGGAGATCGCGCGAGGGGGGCCCCTGTCTGGAGCGCGGGAGGAGCGAGCGGGCGGGACTAAGTAGTGGGGGGCCTGGGCGGGGTCAATATAGAGGCGGGCAGTCGGAGTGTATAGTTGTTGCGTGTTTGGGCGGCATCAGGCTCTGCACCCTTCCCCCGAGCCCGTTCGAGCTCTCCCGCCCCCGCCGTCCCCCCGTCCGTCGCCGACGCCCCTTGCCGTTCGTTTCCCTCCCCCCGACTCCGCCGGCGCCTCTTGACCTCCTTCCCCTCCCACCACCCCCCACTACCACTACCCCCGGAAAACAAGACCAGCATGGGCTGCTGCCAGAGCGCAAATATTGACGAGGAGGCCAAGGCCCGTGCGTACCTGCTCTTACACTCTGCTCGTCGCCGCCGTCCTCATCGTCGCCGCGGCTGCTGCAGGCAATGACGAGATCGAGAACCAGCTGAAGCGCGACCGGCTCATGGCCAAGAACGAGATCAAAATGCTGCTGCTCGGCGCTGGCGAGTCCGGCAAGGTCGGCTCTGTGCTCGTATCCCCGTCTGTGCGGCCCCGCTGACGCCCTGCTGCAGTCGACAGTGCTCAAGCAGATGAAGCTCATCCACCACGGCGGCTACAACGACCAGGAGCGGGATGCCTACAAGGAAATCATATTTTCCAACACCATCCAGTCCATGCGGTGCGCAGACTCCTTGACACCTTTTTTTCTTACTTTTACTTACTTTTTTTCTTTCTTTGTTTCTGCCCGTTGTCTTGGTCATCGCGCTGGCTGGTGATGATGTCCGTCCCCATTGCTTCCGTCATCGCAACGCCGCCCCCGCCCCGCCCCCGCCCTTGCCCTGCGTGCGCTGCAGTGCCATCCTGGACGCCATGCCCCAGCTCGACATCGCCCTCGCGCCCGCCAACGAGGGCCGGAAGAACATCATCCTCGCGCTGCCCGGCCAGGTCGAGGGCGACTCGCTCCCGCGCGAGGTCGTCGACGCCATCCGCGGGCTCTGGCGCGACCCGGGCGTGCGCGAGGCCGTGCGCCGCTCGCGCGAGTACCAGCTGAACGACTCCGCGACCTACTACTTCAACTCGATCGACCGCATGTCCGCGCCCGGCTACCTGCCCACCGACCAGGACATCCTGCGCTCGCGCGTCAAGACCACCGGCATCACAGAGACCACCTTCAAGGTCGGCGAGCTCACCTACCGCCTCTTCGACGTCGGCGGCCAGCGCTCCGAGCGGAAAAAGTGGATCCACTGCTTCGAGAACGTCACCGCGCTCGTCTTCCTCGTCTCCCTGTCCGAGTACGACCAGATGCTGTACGAGGACGAGTCCGTGGTAAGCATCCCAGGCCAAGCCAAGCCATCATCAATATTTTTTTTCTTTCTCGTCACGAGATCGTGCCTGACGCCGTTGCTCCACAGAACCGCATGCAAGAAGCGCTCACGCTGTTCGACTCGATCTGCAACTCGCGCTGGTTCGTCAAGACCTCGATCGTACGTCGTCCTCCTTCCCCTCCCGCCCGCCTTCCCCGCGCTGCCGCCTACTCACCCGGTCCGTAGATCCTGTTCCTGAACAAGATCGACCTGTTCGCCGAGAAGCTGCCGCACTCGCCCTTGGGCGACTACTTCCCGGACTACACCGGCGGCGACAACTACGACGCCGCGTGCGACTACCTGCTCCACCGCTTCGTCTCGCTCAACCAGAGCGCCGCGAGCAAGCAGATCTACGCGCATTATACGTGCGCGACGGACACGCAGCAGATCAAGTGTGCGTACTTTTTGTCTTTTCGTTTGCTCCGTCTCTTTCCGCTTTCGCTGTTCCGCTATTTTGCTATCTTTCCACTTCGCTATTTCGCTGTCTTCCCTCTTCACCCCGCTCCTTCGTCTCCTCGCAGCACACGAGCAAAGCGCCACGTCGCCTCCCGGCAGCACACCGCACCGCGTCGCGTCGCCTATCTGCATCAGTCCATCCGCTCCTGCTCCTGCTCCTTGTTTCGGCTTCACTTTGCCACGCGCGTTTCAGCCTTCAGCTCCCGGTGGCTCTGACCCGCCCTTCGCTCCCTGACCACCTTTATTCTTCTATACTCTGCCCTGCGCGAACGGGACGGGAGGCGCCCGGCTTGCTTCTGGCGTCTGGCGTCTGGGTGCTATTCCGCAGATGCACCCACCCCGGCAGTGATTCTGGCGGCCGACGCCCGCCTTTGTCCACCCGTTCGTCCTTTGTTCATCCATTCTTCCGTTCATCCGCACGGGCTTGATTGTTCTCGGTTCTCTCTCTTTCTGCTTCCATCCCATCCTTTTGCCTTGTCTTCGTATGCCAGATGCTGACACGCTCGCCCCTCCCTGCAGTCGTCTTGAGCGCGATCCAGGACATCCTGCTCCAGATCCACCTGCGCGAGTGCGGCCTGCTCTAAGCGCCCGTTCCCGCCCCGTCCCCGGAGTCTGCCTGTCAGCGATGAGATGATGTGCAGTGTGCAGCTTGTTGTTTTTATACGGTCCCGAGGTATCGATCCGGTCTCACTATCAGTCTGTCAGTATTGCTGGTCTTCACGTCTTCTTCTTTTCTCTCTCATCCCACCCCGCCTACAGAGGCGCTACCTACCCCCTCCCGCTGCACATAACCCCGCACCCCCCACACACCGCCGTATGCTGGCGCAATACATTAGTCCCGCCCCCCGTCCTCTCTTTACCCCATCTTTACCCCCCTAGTGGGCGCGCTCGTTTGTTTACCCCCCACCCCACGCACACACCCGACTTTGAGACAACTCAGAAGAAGATTTTTTTGTTTTGATTTTTGATCTCACCTATGTCTCCTCCTCTCTCCTCTCATCCACTTTTTTTTCTTTTCTCTGTTTCTGTCTCTGTCTCTGTTGCATTGCTTGATTGAAATGGAACGGCGTGGTTCGTCGGAGGATTTATGCCAATGCTAATGTCAGTGCGGATATGATATTGATAAATTTGATGATTCGTTGCACTTGCAGTTGAGTAATGATTCAGAAGCTTGAAGCTGTGAGAGTTGGACGGTGATGCCAGGAGCGGATACTTATCCCTGATATTTAGGCTGCAGGACTTGCAATCCGGCAGGATCAAGCGGGATGCGGTGGCGTTGCATCATGCATGTGGGAGTGGCGTTGGCGGAACGGTCAATGTGCGACGGAACTGCTGCATCTGGCAGGGATTCCCGCGTGCTTGATGCGGACGGAACTGTCACTGACAGTGCGAGCGTCTGGCAGTGGCTTCGTTTCTGGGCAGGTTATCATGCGAGAGACCGTAGTAGGTTGGCATGTTTTGAGCCGTTCACGAACGCCCCGAGTGGGAAAGGGAGTATCCGAGTAAGAGTCCCAGCAATGCTGGAGCGCAGCATGATCGTCTCTTTTGCAGACTTTACGGAGGAAGACACGTTCCCAAGTATGACAGCATGAGGGAAAATAGTACTGTACTAATGCGTCTGGTCATGCAGGCGCGCCGAGTGTGGGTGCGAGGATACTGTAGTTTGCAACATCACTGATTGAGTCGGGCGCTCTGGAACCGTTCGACCGCGGGCTTCGCGCGCTTCCACCAGCGCCGAGCACGCCCCTGTGTAAATTTGGATTATCTATCGAGGCGAATAATGCGAGGACAAGGCGCAATGGCGGAGTCCGGAAGTGCAATGACCGACTGCGTTGAACCCGAACCTGCTCAGAGCGCCGCGCTCCTGCTCAACAACCCATAGCTTATCCTCGTCTGGCGCGCGAGGAGGAGCTGTGTCTCACTTATAATTTTTATTTGCGCCACAGCCCTTTGTTTTGTGCCCTGTTCCTCCATTTGCTCGCCTTCTTGGCCGTCTTCAATTTTGGTTGCGCTATTCCGCGTCGTGCTGCAGCTCAAGCTGGACGACCCTGATCGTTCCTCTGGCCGAGCTCTCGGTTGAACGTTGAACCTTGCTTCTGCTTCCTGCTCCCGCCTATGCTCTAAGGCGCTGAAAACACGCTGCATAGCGCCGCCATTACTGTACGAACACGTTCCCGCACAACCACCGATTTCCCGGGAGTTGTCGACCGTTTGGCGATAGCTTAGAGGATATACGAAGGCGCGATCTTCGGCCAGTCTGTGGCGTGATCCTAGGACGCTCTGCTCGTAATGCTTCTGGTCTGGCTAAATTTCTTTGCTCGACGCTCGGCATAGCAATATGCCTCACTCAGATAAGACATTGGCATAGAACCTGCCTGCTTCCACTCGCAACCCCATGAAGGAACAGAAGCGCGATACAGGTGCACTGGTATTCGCCCGCCTGGTGCCTTTGCCATTTCCCCCGTGTCGAATCTCCCACCCGCCGCCGTCATACCCAAGGGCTCCACAGTCTGAAGTACTCTCCCCGCTGCTATGATCACGTGCACGCCTTACGCACCCTCCCACGTGTGCTATGGGTGACCTTGGCTTGCATCTGACATTTGGCCGCGCTCTCAACCGCCACCTCAACTCGCAAACGCAATAAAAATGACATAAATTGAAAAATAAATACATAACCAGTGCTAACGGCGGCGAGGACGGGCGGTCCCCCGAGCATTCGTTGGCGGTCTAGCGACCTTGCGCGGCTGCTTCTTGGGCGTAATGCGCTTCTTGACCGCCGCCTTGCCAGGCTGTCTCCGTGGACGGTTCTGTTCGAGGCACGCATGGCGCATCAGTATCTTCCTCAGGACGCTTCACAATCTTTTGGGGCGCTGGCGGGTTCGGCTTTGGTGTCCTACTGGCAACACACGGCTTCGTCGCTGGCGCCGGCTTGATCTTGACCTTGTCGCGCGGCACGATGTGCTTCGTCGACTTCGCACCAGGCGCCGGGCACGACGGCGCAGCTTTTGCGCGATCTGGGCCTGCTGCTCGGCGAGCAACGCGGCTTTTGTTGGCTGCATCGCGGCGACCTTGAGTCGCGTTCCACGCGGCCGCAAGGCCCGTAAAAATCCCGCTGGCGGCCTTCAGCAAGTCGTCGATCCAAGTGGTTGGCATTCAACTTGCTCAGATTCATATCAAACCAGGGTAATCGACGTCTGAGATATCAATGAAGAAGGTCGGAAGGGAAGGGAAGACGTTGTTCGTGAGCTAGCACCGTGACAAAGTGCATTACCGGGGACTACGGTACTACGCTCGAGCAGCACGCTTATCAGGACGGAGGTGGGGCTTGACATGGTATTCACCCTCGTCATCGTCTCGCCCGAAAAGGTCGGAAGATAAACGGAGAACGGCGAGAGAAAGCGTCTTTCACTTCGCTTTCAACGGTGTAGCAGCTGCCACCAGGCTGTTCTACAGAACATGCATTGGAATAAAATTGTACAAGGGAATGTAAGTTGTCTTGGATGTTGTAGTGTACAACTAAGTCATTGGAGTCCGGGTATAACAAACACGCCCACAGCGGCGGAAATTGACAGTCGGGGCATATCGTAGTCTACGCTAGCATTGAGGCGCAGACAGCAGTCGTGCTCCTCGCAATAGCATGTACTTCTAGTGGTCGTTATGTATTTATTGGTATCATATTCACTCGTCCGCTGCAACGGGCAGTGATCAGTCTTAACATGTAAGGCACCGAGCGACTCACAGTAGCGGTGTTGAGCATTCCGCTTGTCCGCGAAGCCCTCGGCCTCGCGGCGTTCGCGCTCCTCGCGTTCCTGGCGGAATTGACGAGGGAGGAACGCCAGACCGCCGAAATAGAGCACCGGGAGAAGCTGTCCGGCGTCTCAGTCAGTCGTCCGCGGAGGAAGAAGGCTGCGCAAGAGACGCACAACGACCCAAATAATCCACACGATATTGATGCCACTCGACACATCTCCGCGCCCTGTCGCTGCGTTCCACTCATAGGAGTACCCCGAGTGGACCTGGGCGAGCGCGAGCGCGATGATGGTCAAGCCGATGACAGCGTGAACGTAGTTCTGCGGTGGGCGGCGAACGCGGTTGGGGTTTTTGACGAAGTGGATCACTGCTCCCAGCGTGCATTGAACGACGTAGAGGATGCAAATGGCGAGTCCGAGTTTCTAGAACGCCAAATCTCAGCGGACTGCGGCCTATCGATGGGCGGCAGCAAGCAGCTGACCTTGTGTGTGTCATTGAAATGGGCCTGGGCGCCGCCATGTTGCTGTACAGCCGCGACCGAGAACGCAAAGGCGAGGATAATGACAGGAGCCGCTAATTTCCGACGATTGGTCACCAACCTGCGTGGGACGAAACGGACCGCACAGGTCACTCACTGAGGTAGAATTGCACAATCCAGTGCGCCTTGAACCAGAACGTGGACGACGTGCGGAGGAGGCGCGCAAACAATGCTCCCACCGGCAGTAGAAGCATGAACGCGAGGGCGAACAGAATTGCGTGAGCCACGACGAGCTTCTGAGATGTCGTCAGGGGAGGTGAGACTGGGCCAGTCTCCGTCGGCGACCCTGCATCATCCACAGGTTGCGATACGTCGAGAACAACAGGACCGCTGGCTCTATGAATCTGCAGAGTTGCATCTGGCGCCGATGAGTCCGGGGTTTGGTCGCCGAACGCCCAGATCAACTTCTGCGACGTCCCCTGCTGAGTCTAGCAGGTTTCATTGATCAGGGTATTCATGTCAGGCCAGTCGGATACTGGCTTACCGGTATGGAGAAAGCGAATGTGGGCAGAGACGCCAGTGCCTAAGCGCAGCAGACAGATGTCAATAATGTCGCCGTTGAACGCTTAAACGCCAGACGACCCACACTGCTTTGTGCTGTGTCAATAGCTGCCGTCCGCGGTGGGCTTGCAACGACTTTTGGTTCGGTCTCGTCGTTGGCCTGACGCTGCGACAGCGTGATGTTACCGTCCGCATTTGCCCACATAATGACCATCGGGGTGTTGGCCATTGTCGAGCCAAAGCCGCTGGACTGGTATGAGATAAAAATAAGCAGCCCTATCCGTCACGCACATAGCCATCCAGCCCGGGCGCGACGATTGCGCAGAGAGTTGATCTGAAGGAGTCGTAAACTACAGGCAGCGGCCTGGGCGAGCGGAAATGCTCACACACAGTCGTCGTGGAGGTAACCACGGCCGAGATACACATGAGCTACGAGAGGCAAGTCCATGTCAGCTCGTAGCTGCAGCACCGAGGAGCGCGACGCACATCTTGAACACAGGTCTTGCCGCCGGTAGCGCCGCTGGCAGATCCTCCGGAGACACCAACGGCTGTGCTACTGGACGGCTGCGCTGCAGTTGTAGAAGACGACATGGGGAAGTCGTCGCCACTGCCGTTGTCAGAGCTGCCGCTGCCGTATCCTCCTCCGTAACCACCTCCACCGTAACCTCCTCCTCCGTAACCATCGCCTTGTGCGGTAGCGCACCCAGCGCAAGCCACCACCAAAGCAGGGAGCAAGACACGCATTAAGAATTGACTAGTGGCGAAGGGAAAGGACAAAGGGAACGGTGCCGTTTGCGCGCACTGCACGCCTGATATATGGGAAGGAAGGCAAAGTGGCGTTGTGCTTATCAAAAGCGTCCGCGAACCGGGAGGGTCAGCAAGCGCGCGATTCTGCTGGCGTTGATTGGCTCGGCCCTAACGGCGTTGCTTCTCCGCTCATCGCCTCGCCTTGCCAAGTGCTCCCATGACCTCCCCGCTCCTCACCGAAGAGACCGACAGGGTGAATTCTTTCATCTCTGACGCATGGCCAAGATATAATGAGGAGAATGCTGAGCAAAAGAACCTCGAAGGCAAGGAAACCACCTGCTGACTACCTGCAGTACTTATTTTTGTCGAGGAGTCCGAAACGCAGGAGTGCAGTGCTCCGTCAAAGACCAAATATACAAGCCAAGGGCTTTTCATGTCCCTCATACTCTAGCAGAGAACGACCAAGCAGTTGTCTCGACATCGCAGCGTTGCCAATTGTCGGACAGCAGAGTAAGCCGCTCCGAGGATCGCGGGAAAGACGGTGTACACCGCCCGCCGCAGCTCCGGGTTCGCTTCACCGTGAGAATAGCCATTCTGGTTCTGGCAACGGGAACTAGTGCCCAATCATAGGCGTCTGAAGCCGCGAAGAATGTACTAATATCCGTCACGCCATTGAACAGCGAATGAAAGCTGCCGACGGACGCTTGACGCGTGCTTGAACGTGCCCGGCTCGCTGCAAGGGCGATCGGCATATGTAAGCTATGAATCAATATGCTCCGACGTCCGTAAGTGCCCAATAATCACTGCGGTTATTAATCTGTACAGTTCATGTCCCAGAGCGCGACATCGGGAGAACCTGCGTGGTAGTCAGCTTAGCCAGAGGTCGATGATTCAAAGGGACAAAGCGGGCGCACGCTTCGGGCACGTGTCGCACCGAAGAAAATAGCGCCTTGCTTAGTTGCTGGCCAACTTCCTGAAACCAATCGCCGGGATTGGCGACAACAGCGGGCGCGTCCGACTGTCATTGCCAGCGCCGTTCTAAAACTACAAACGATAACAGCCTGAGAGCGATGTCTGTTTGAGAGTTCCATGTGCTGACTTGGCTGAGTCAGTGTGATGATGACAGTGAGGAAGACAGGTCGAGGGTTCGCTTTGCGATTTATAATATATGAGGCTGCGCAAATCCGACTGATGCACTATAGAGTAGGTGCAAATGCGACGGCAAAGAGGGCGCATGTTTCGAGGCAGGGAGCGGGAGAGTGAATCGCCATGAGCAACACGAGTGGGCCAGAAAAACTTCCGTCGCTGAGGCGCTCAGGGCAATAAGCAGGTCCGAGTCGGGATTTACGCGTCAAGTGTCGGGACTGGCAGCAATTGATTGCAGGAGACAGGATCGAGTCGGAGAAGCGCTTCGCCTGGAGAGTTCAGAGGGGAGCGTCTGTGATGACGCTGGGTTCTGAAGAACAGTGCTGAAGAGTGCACTGCTCAAGCCCGTACACAGGAGGACAACGAATATCTTGGTAATCGGTACTTCGAAACCTCATAGCCGGCAGTAAGAAAGGAGGAGCGAGACAAAGTGGAAGTACAGGGCGTGCACATCGTGTATCCGAATTCGCGATGACAAGCTAGTGCGAGGTCGGCCAACTGTCATCGCGCATTCAGTTCGGAGCCGCAGCCGGAGAGCGCCTGGTAATTTAGTGCTGCGTTCAACGGCGGGATGGGACCGTTGATAAGATTTGCCGCGCGATGTGCCAGGGAGTGCAGCGCGCCGAGTACCTTATCAGAGCAAGCGCCAGGTTGCCAAAGCAGCACTACCTGGCACGGCTATGTGATGATCTGTGCGCTCGTGTGGTCAGGCCTCGGAGCCCGCAAGACTGTTCAGCGAGTGGTTCGCAGTCAACATGCGGGATGTGCCGGATGCCGTCCTCCTCACGCCGGAAGCCTTAAATTGTGAAGTCCGTCACTATAGAGCTGCAATCGGGGTATACAAAATGAGAGCAAGACTCGCGCACTATTGGGAGGAAACACTCGGCAGTACACAAAAAGAGCGGAACATTATCGATTTATCGGCTACAGCAAAGGCACGAAAGCGGAAAGAACGACGACATAACCTATGAAAGATGTGAAAGAGCTTTCAATGAGCGATGAGGCCGATCCAGTTGGATTCGATGTTGGCGAAGAAGACGACGACGATGACGACGGCTGCGAAGCCGGCGTCCCGGAAGCGCCGCCCGGCTGCGAAACGTCGAGGACGATGACTCCCTTGGATTTATGATACTGGAGCGTCGCTGCAGGATCCGCAGATTCCGGATGCTTGTCTCCAAAGGCCCAGATCAGCTGTTGAGAAGTCCCCGGTTGGGTCTGAGGAAGAGAAGTGTCATTTCCTGAAAGGCCGGTCGGCTGCGATGACTTACCGCGATGGAGAACGCAAACGTAGGGAGATCTCCTTGCGCCTAGAAGTGGTGTAAGAGAAACACACAGGGGAAAATGGGACGCATACATTGGTCTGGACGGTGTCGAGGGTTGCAACTCTGGGAGGGTCCGTAACGAGCTTGGGCTCATGGTGCTCGGTGGCTAGGCGCTGCGAAAGAGTGACGTTACCATCGGCGTTGGACCACATGATGACCATGGGAGAGTTGATCATCGACGTGCCGAATCCCCTGGGTAATCTCATGTGAGAATTGACATCATATTGAACACATAGACGGACGAACATTGCCATGTAGCCGGGATTCGCGGATTGCGCGGTAAGCTGATCTGCAGTGCGGTGAGAGATCGATAGCGCCGACTGCACACCGACCCACAGTTCGTCGTTGTCGAGGTGACGACGGCTGTTATACACATGAGCTAGAGCGCCAAAGCCGTTGTTAGACAGGTAGAGCACATGGAGGGCTGAACTGGAACCCACATTTTCCATGCATTGCTTCCCTCCCGTATCTGCAGATGAGGTACCCGTAGGAGAGCTGCTGGCGCTTGCTGCAGCACTCGTCTGAGAGGGAGGGCTGCGGACGTAGTTGGCGGACAGGTTTGTTGAGGAGGAATGCCAAATTACCTTGCACTCCCGCTCGAAGAGTCGGCACCACTGCCTTGAGCTGCGGCGAGGCCAGAAAAGACGGAGAAAATCAAAGCAGGGGCGAAGAAGCGCATTTAAAAGCTTGGAAAGAGAGGGGATTGGAATGCAAGGCAAGAAGCCAGTGCCAATTTATATGAAAGTTTTCAAGCCTGTGGCTATCCGGTTATGATTGTGGATGCCACAGCAAACATCCTGACCTTTGAATTGACGCTGATTAGCTCAGGCTAAACATAGCGGGGGTGCCAAATCCTCCGTATTCCTAAGCCTGCCGGGGAGGTCCACGACAACTTTAATGATGTCGCGAAACGGTTGAACAGGACAGGAATTGACTGCAGACACCTTCTGGAAATGTTCAATTTGGCAGCGACATCCATTGAAGGCTGTATTGAATGGAACCAAATCTCAACATACCATGCAGGGCTAGGAAATCTTCGAGTGTGGGCGTCAAAGAAGACACCATCGTCCAGTCCGCCACCCACAGCAAATCAACGGCGAGTTGACACGCTTGGGTTCAACTCCATGTATGATCGGTATGTGCGAAACTTCTGGGCAGACACCGCACGAATCTCCGTGGCATTGTTTCGGCGCCGGCTGTTGGCAGCTCTCGGATGTCAAGTCTTGCTGCAAGCTACCGCATGAGGCTCATGGCTTCCCACCCACGATCGATAGAAGAACACATAGCGTAGTTGTTAGATAGTAGGGTCCTTGAAACCAGTGCACGTCGTAAGCACGCGTCGCCAGGCCAGGGTGAGAGCTAGGTGAGAGCTGGCGATGTGACCATGCTGTATGGAAGTCGAAACAAAGTAGACTCGGATGGGAAGCAGTGCTTGCATTAGCCATTAGTAGCCGTGTCAATGCGCAAGGGGCCTTCCAGCAGTTCGATCTCGCCTCCCTATACCCACGAAGCGCTTGCGCACGATTCCTGCAACCATCCCCACAATGCAAGCTATTGGGTGCAGACAGAGGAATGTCAGAGACTTCGAAATCGAGATGCGCTTAGCCAAAGCCAGTACTGAGAACGAAGACTGCTGTGCGAGCACGAAGAGGTCGAGACGCGAATGGCAGTGATATTCTGCCCGCCAGGCGCGCAGCTCCAGTCTGCTACCGACAAACGTGCGGTTGAATGGAAGGCGGAGTGTTATATCCACCAGGGTCGCGTCCACGGAACGGCCAACCGCACGGTGTCGGTGGGCAGAGAAAAGCCGCGCCTTGGCGCCGCTTTTGGCCGACGCCATCCTCATCCCGCGCCTTGCACATCGAAACTGCAGTTCGGCAGGAATTGAACATGCCCCGAATCAAAATACCAGCCAAAGAAACTGAAACGATTGGCCTCTATTACACTGTGCCGCTCGACGCTCTGACCGATGACGACGTCCGCCGCATGCGCATGGACTTTGCTCTGGCGGCGCACGACCAGTACCAGCCGATGATCAAACTCGTCGTCTCAGATCGCACGGACTTCGTGGGTAAAACGGCAGAAGAGGTCTTCGCGGTCCTGGAGCAAGAGAAACGCGATGACCCCATGAACGCCGGCAATTTTCCATCTGTTCAGCCAATGCTCTTGGTGACAGAGGATACAGTCCGCAGCGCGCACACTGCTGGAGAGGAGATTGAGGTGGTTTATGTGCAGCGCTGGGCCCATCTTTCCGATTTTGGTGAGACGGGCGAGCATCTCGCCAACGATGCTGCACGACAGCCGCGCAAGAGCGACGACGCCTCAAAGGATCCTGATCTCAGATTTACACTCAAAATGCGTATCGAGATGCAATAGTGAGCTCGAATCGAAATGGCTGGCATGCCAATGACTGATGGCATACCAGCGCTCCAGTTCTCTACGTCAATCTCGACATCTGTAACATCACAATCCCAGAGATGCTTCAGCTTCCCTATGACCCAGCTCTGCCCCTCGCACCACCAGTCAAACAGAACTGTGACTGGAGAGTACAACCACCCTATCCCGCGACGGTGATTGCATCGCCCACGTCTTATGAGCGGCAGGAGCGCGGCCCCGAGGGTGTGCTCCTGCTTGGGGCAAGGCAGCAACGTCAGGTGTCGTATAGGCTGACGGAGCAAGCCGCAGAGGAGCTCGGCCTTGTTCCTCAGTGGACTACAGCCTGGCACGACCAGAGAGAAGCCGAAGGCACCATGACGTTCTCACAGCCTTGGAAGCCGCGACCTCTGCCCCCCTTTTGATATCCATGTTACGAGCGTGTCGTAGCGTAGTTTTCGCTGATGCAACACGTTATATTTCTCTACACATTAGACACAGGCGGTAGACTAGTCTATCTATCTATCTAACGGTACAAAGCACAATCTATGTTTCTTCAAGTTCATTGTTTCGGATGATTGGTTGGTGAGACGGATGAGAGACTGATTGTGGTTCGACAGACACATCATCTACTTGCGCCTCCGGAAGGAGGGGAGGATACGACCCCTCCGGATGCGGAAGATATACGTGAAGACATAAACCATGACAGTCTGCGCATCTTGTCAGCATCGACAACAACGACCGCTGTCACGAGCACTCACATTAAAGCAGACGAAACCAAAGACAATGCCCAGGTTGCGCCAGTGATGCGAATAGAAAATGTTAAAGTTGGCCGCCAAGAACTCATCGGTCGTGCGAGTCGAGCAGAACTGACAGTTCGTAGTCGCGTCCGGATTGGCCAAGTAGCCGCCAGAAGTAGCAATATACTGCTGCATGAAAGCGCCGCACGACTGGCCAGACGGCGGGTTGAGAGGGACGAGCTCCTTCTCCGAGCAGTTGATCTGCTGATGACCAATGGCTACAGGAAAAGTTGCGCATCAGCGGCTCGTCCACACCGAAAGCGCGAAGCTACTGACCTTGTCCAAGCAGACCCTCGATGAGGTATGTGTACGGCGAGATGCGGTACATCCACTTCCACCACCCGAGCTGGCGGAAGGGCTGCAGCACACCGTTGCTATTGGCATTCGTCAGCATCGCCCCGCGCTCACCAGGACAGACAGAGTCACTCACAAAGTGATGACGAAGCTGAATAGCACACTGAACAGCAGCGCCGCAATCTCGACGTTCGGGCTCATGGCAGCCACAGTCATCGAGAACGTCTGGAAGTAAAGCGGGTACGCGATGACGAGCGCGATGAACGTGTAGCCGGCACGGTCGCTCGCGAAGCCGACAGTCCAGAACCACGTAAAGAAGATGAGCGCGGTCGCGCACATGTTCAGTGGCACCTCCACCAAAAGTTGCGCCGTGATGAGCGCCGTCCAGCTGTACATGCGGCTCGGGCGCTCGCGAATTTCGTAGATGTTGCGCACATTGATGAACGGCACCTGAGTCTGGTTCGACAGCGGCACCCTGCATCCAGTTAGCCTGCGTTGCCAAAGAGGAAGAGTGCTCACGAAAGAATGGTGGCCATGAAGATCGCGAACAGCTTGTTCTGGGTGCCCTGCTGAGTGTCCTTGGAGTGGAAGAAAGTAAACCCAATGAAGAGCCCGCCAATCGTAGCCAGGAACAGCTTGGCCATGATGTACGTTGGGTCGCGCCAGTACGCAACTGCAAGACGAGCAAGCAACTCCTTGACCTGATAGAACCATCCAGTAGCGAACTCGGTCTGGAGGGTAGCTTCCACGGCGCCTCGCGCGCGACCATGGGCCAGGATGTCATCAATCTCGCGCTGGACCTGTCCGCGCTCAGCCGACTTGTCCCATACGTCGTGCCAGTCAGAAGTCGTAGCAGCCGTGGCACCCGCGCCGATAACATCGAGCATGAATTCAGCACTGCAGAGCGGATAAGCCAAAACGCAGCTATCAGATGCACGGAGCGACGCACGGATTTTCCTTGGGGTCACACGTCCTCGACCCGTTACGCTCGAAATACTGGATCATGGTAGTCGAGTTCTCGCCAAGCTCTCCGAAGTAGACCGTCTGTCCGCCCTTGCGCAGCAGCAGCATCCGGTCGAAGACCTGGAACAGCTCCGCCGACGGCTGATGGATAGTGCACAGAATCGCTTGACCGTGGTCCGCCAACGAGCGCAGGAACGCCATAATCGCCCACGCGCTCTGAGAGTCCAAGCCGGACGTCGGCTCGTCCAGGAAGAGCAAGAGCTTGGGCTTAGCGGCCAGTTCAACCGCAATCGTCGTGCGCTTGCGATGCTCCACGCCCAGCGTGCCGACGACAGCGTCCGCGTAGTCCTCAAGACCACACATCTTGAGGCACTTCTCCGCACTGTACGCCGCATTCAGTACATTCCACGACGCGGCAGAAGCCACGACTCACTATGCGACCTTGTCCTCAAGCGACACATCCGGCGGCTGGCGCAGCTTGGCCGAGAAGATGAGCGCCTCGCGCACTGTGGCCTGCGGCAGATGGGTGTCCGTCTGCTGACAATAACCACTGCACGCAACCCGTAGGTCAATATTACTTCAGCATGATGAACAATGAAACGCACGTCTGAGCCTGGAAGTCCGCAGGCAGCGCGTGCCCGTTGACGAGCATTTCGCCGGTCACAACGCCCGCATCGACGCGCTGCGCGAGGACGTTCAACAGCGTCGTCTTGCCAGCACCGCTCTCGCCCATGAGAGCAGTAAGCTTTCCCGGGGCGACATAACCAGACACGTCGTTGAGCAGCGTGCGCATCTCGCCACCGCCGACAGGCACAGCGTAGTTGAGCCCGCGCCACGTGAAGACGTCGCCAGTCGACGTCTGCGCTCCTTCCAGAGCCTTCTCGGCCTCGGCGCCAATGCCCGCGCCGTTCTCCGTCGGCGTCTGCTCGCCCTTCTCTGCGTCCGCGGGACTCGAGCCCTTGAGCTGCTCGCGCTTCGCGCCGCGCTTGTAGAGCGTCACCGCCGTTTCCGCCGCGGTATCGGTATTGTACTCCGTGAGCGCGAATAGGATGGCCAGGAACCCGACGCCAAATGCGATGACAATGCCAAAGTTCTGCACGCACGCAGTTGTTAGCAACATGCACTCAACCACTAAGTGAAGGGACGCACCATCCATGCATTCGACCACGAGTACCCATAACTCAGATTGACGAACCGATTCCCGTCCACAGTCGTGCTGCCAGGGACAGCGCCGACCGTCGTGCAGACCTGATTCTCAAGCGCCACATTCTCGTACCCGGCGCCCTGCGGAACTAGGTTCGCGCAGGTCCCATCGAGAGTCCGGAACTCGTTCGTGATGAGCGACTCGAATCTACGCCCGCCGAGCGTCAGCAAAGGCTTAGAAAACTAACTCAAAGTGCTTACCCGTAGCGCAGCGGATTGAGATAGGTAATCCACCGCAATGCTCCCGGAACCGACGGCTTCGGGATCGTATAACCCGTGTAGATCGAGATGACGAGGACTGCTACACCGGCTACGGCCTGTGCGCTCTCCTGCGTCGCGAAAGCAGCGGCGATGGCGCGGAAGAACGCCTTCATGACGACGGACATCGTGAACACGAACAGCAGGAATATGCTTCATGCCGCCACGAGTCAGCCATGCCACGACGAAGGTTGCAAACCACAAAGCTCACAAGTACTGCGCAACAGTCCGCTGCAGTCCAACCAGGAAGTAGAGCAAGATCGTGAAGATCACCTGGATCAGGAACGTCAACGGAATGTCGACTGCGAGTGTGCGTTCATCAGCTGCATATTCCCTGCGCGCCCGACAAACGAGCACGACGTACCGAGCGTGAGCGCAACAGCTTCGATATACGGATGATACATTGCGCCGCGCATCTGGCGATGAACGATGGGCCGCTGAGCATAGAGCGCAGGGATCTCGCTCATCGCCGTCAACGCGCTGAACAGGAGCGCGAAGAAGATCACACCGCCACGCGAGAAGTACGCCGAGGTGCTGTTGGGCACCTAGCATATCGGGTCAGCTCTACGATAATAAGTACATGACCTACGCAGCAGACGTACCTGGAAGAAGACCGTGCCGATGATGATAGCCTGGAAGATGAAGCTGAAGATGTTCAGCAGCGTAAAGAGCATGTTGCCCCTCATAATCTGCACACGGCGCAGCATGACGGCCCGGACCTGCATCCACGGCGAGATGGTGTACGGGCTGGCCGTTGTCCCGTTAGCTTACATGCGACATACTATACGATCGCGACTGCATATACCTCGACTTCCTCGCAGTGGTTGCCTTCTCCTCGCGCGCGCTCTCGCGATACAGAGCGCGCGTCTTGTGGCCATGGTCGCCCTCGTGCTTGCGGATGTACTCCTCTGCCTCTTGCAGGTTCGCCTTGCCCAGGTCGCTCGCCGCGAAGTACGCTGAGAACTCGTCCGCCGTCTTGGGCACAGCATGCTCGCTCGGTGGAGGATCACGCGCAATACGGCCCAGAGGATCAGTCACCGCGACGAGGAAGTCGGGTGTCGTTTGGCGGTTGGCGGGCTCGTATCCCATGTCGATGAAGTATTGGCTGCAAGGCCCGAGTCAGCGCCATGCGAAGCGATCAGACAGTACATGTGCACATACCGGGCGCGGTTTGCAGGACCGAAGTAAACCATTTTGCCCTCGTATATCACGCACACCTGCGCTCCAAGTCAGCATCTGCTGTACTGCGCGAAAACGCAGCGTACCTTATCGAACAGCTCGTAAAGCTGCTCACCAGCCTGGTACAGACTGACGATGCTAGTGGTGCGGAATGTATCCGTCGCAATGCGCACCGCACGGCCAAACTCAAGCGCGGTGCTCGCGTCCAAGCCGCGCGTCGAATTGTCCCATGCCGTGAGCCGCGCGCGCGAGACCATAGCCTCGGCGATGCTCACGCGCTTCTTCTCGCCGCCCGAGACGCCGCGCACGGCAGCGTCACCGACAGGCGTCTTGAGGACATGGCGCAGGCCAAAGACCGTCGTGACGATCTCGACCATCTTGGCCTGCGCGGCCTTGCGCGGCGCGTCAGCGATGCGGCGGTGCGGCGTGCGCGTCGTCGCGGCGAAGGCGACAGTCTCGCCCGCGCGCAGCGTCGGGAAGTGCACGTCGTCCTCCGGGCAGTAGAGCACGTCGCCGCGGTAGTGCTTCTCGAGCTCGGCAGGCGTGAGCGAGTCGTATGTCCGATGGCCGGAGACCGAGTGGAACTGGCCCGTCTCGTTGGCCAGCGTGCGCAGGAGCGAGCTGCAGCCCGCGCCCGGACGCCCGAGCACCACTGCGAGGGAGGTGTCAGGCACGAAGATAAGGTATAGGGGGGACGCCATGAACTCACAGAGCATCTCGCAGGGTCGCACGACGCCGGTGAAGCCGGAGAGGATGTCGCGCACATGCGGGTGGCGCGCCTCGCGGATTTTCTCGAGAATCGCGGCGGGGCTGAACAGCGAACCGACGGTTTCCTGGTGCGCGGCGGACGCGCCGACGCCCTGGACGCGCAGATCGCGGAAGGCGACGCCGATGCTTCGCGTCTTGATGTTGGATTCTTCGGCCCTGGAAAGATTGAATTGTTGTCTCATGATCAGACACTGCGAAGCGAATAAGGGGGAGAGTGTACGCACTTGCGGACGACGTGGCGCACGGTGCGCTCGAAGTCGAAGTTGTCGCCCACGGCGAGCGTCGCAGAACTTTGGCTGGCACTGGCTTCCGAGTCGGGCAAGGGGCCCTCGCGCTGGGTGTGCTGCGAATACTGCGAGGCCGAGTGCTCGCTCTGGGGATAGGGGTGCTGCATCTCCGGCTCGACCGGCGCGTGAGCATGGTGTTCGAGGCGCTGGTCCTCCGAATTTTGCGTGAGCGTGCGTCTGAGCTCGCCGACGCCGGGCGGGTCGAAATAATCGATGCTGACGCGCGAGCTGCTGCGCCCGTGCGGCGTCGACGGGTACCCGCCAGGAACAGCGGGGGTGCTGTCGTTCGTGAAGCACGGGTGCATGCGGAGGGGCGTCACCGGCCCTGGTGTTGCGGGCGATGGCGCGTAAGGGGCGGCGCCATCCTCGATGATAACGCTGAGGTGCGAGGGTCGCTCGGGAGCCGACATTAGGCGGGGGTCGTAAGAGTTGGAGATTAAGGGCGTGTACAGGTAGCTTCGGCCAGAACAAAACGATGACAAGAGGGCAGGGAGCGGCGGGCAGAGAGGAGCGATGCGAGGGGGTTATAAGCTACCCATCGTGCCGTCTGACGCGCGTCGGAAACGTCGATCGCGCGCGCCTGAATCAGCTCCCGTATCCTCGTGAATCCTCAACTCGAGCTAGGACGGGTGACGTAAACGTTGAGATCCTTGGCTGACCGGCGCAAGGTGCTGACCGAGACGGGCGGTGGCGCGATCCACCGTGCAACGCGCGTACGCGCAAGAGCAGCGGGGCCAAAAAATTATGCTCGCTCAGCCGGTTTGGGATATTTGGCGGGCGCCGGAAAACGCGTTACTGAATCGCAGGAGTCTAGCGCAGACGCATTCTTTGCATGGCAGCAGAGAGCGGGACGCCCTCCGAGCTTCCGAGCTTCCAAGGGTCGTCGAGCGTCCTTTGCCACGCAACAGGTGAACGAAGTTCATCCGCGTTTCATCTCAGGACCTGGAATCATGACTAAGCACCCCCAGGGATGCAATGGTCATCGATGGGGTCCGCATCCCGAGCAGTGCAGCGCATCCGACAACGGGGCCCGCTGCTGGCGATAGCACAAGAGGTACAAGCGCGCAATACGACATGTTGCGCTAGGCGTTATCGTGGCGTGCCTTTTGTCCATGCTCGTCCATGCAGGGTGCCCATAGGTCGAGGAAATGTCTTGGGAGGCTTTGCAAGCATGCGCAGATGACTAAGTGCCAGCAGGATCGAAAGACTCATACTAGATAGCACTCCAAGACCTGTGCAATGCAGCGCATTCGACACCGGGGCCCGTGCTGGCGATAGCGCAAGAAACCCGAGGGCTCCGAGCGCGCGTCGCGGCGGCCGGCAACGAGCATATCGCCAGATGTTAAGAACAGCTTCCAGGAACGATGCCACGTAGACATAGAACAAGCACCGGATGCGTGCCAGTAGCTCTAGGCCTCTGCTTGAAGAAAGCTTCCTGTGGGACGGGAGGGCGGGAGATGAGAGCGCAAAGATTGGCGCCCGAACACTCAATGCTTCCGGCTTGAATAGGTCACGTGCGATACAGTTCTGAAAATTATGCGAGTCAATATGACCTTGATGTAATACTGGTCTACATGCACTTAACGTTATAATTTTTTGTTCATCTATCATCCGCCAAGACAGAGTTATGATTTTTGCAACCTTTGCAGTCAGGAGCGTTGGATCTTATGGCATTATCTTCACTAAGAGATCCCCCCCTCCCCGGGTTCCAGCCATGGGCCCACCGTAAAAGCTGCATTGCCCACGAGCATGCATTGAAAAACATCAGGCACTGTACCATTCTCACTCATGCAAGCATCTCCCAACGCAGTACAAAATAAGCCACCTGTCATAATTTCCACATATCCCCTACGTATACACCTTCTCCGCGATTCATTCATTCCAAGAAGAATTGAATAGTTTTATCGTTGTACAAGATGCGGTCGGCTAACCGCGGTTCAGCGACATGGCTTGTCTCCATCTTTAAAACCGCAAATCGTCATAGACAGATCATTTAGACCCACAACAAGCCTCGTGCCTAGCCGCGCGATGTTATGTTATGAGCGCACACTCTTTCATGCACGTTGCACTCGATAACAGTCCAGGTTTTCATTCCCCACACGGCTGCTATCGGCGACTCCTTCTCCCGGACCACACGCGGGACCACACGTCGCATGCGCTTCTTTCGACACCCGCGCCGTAGGTCTCGCTCTGAGCTATGGGCTTGCTTTCCGTAGTTGAGGACAGGCCAACCCCGCGGCAGGTGTACAACTGGCGCGTCTACACCTGCGCGATCATCGCCTCCTTCGCCTCCTGCACGATCGGCTACGACAGCGCGTTCATCGGCACGACGCTCGCGCTGCCCGCCTTCGCAGCCGAGTTCAACTTCGCCGCGCTCAGTCCCTCGCATCTGGCGCTCGTCAAAGCGAACATCGTCTCGGTCTACCAGGCCGGCGCGTTCTTCGGCGCGCTCTTCGCGTACGCAAGCAGCTTCTTCTGGGGCCGGCGCGCAACGCTGCAGCTCGCGTCTCTCGTCTTCATGCTCGGCGCGGGGCTCATGCTCGGCGCGTCCGGCGCGCGCGGCCTAGGCCTCATTCTCGGCGGACGCGTGCTCGCCGGCGTCGGGGTCGGCGCAGCCTCGAACATGGTGCCCATCTACATCTCCGAGCTGGCGCCCCCCGCAGTACGCGGGCGACTGGTCGGCATCTACGAGGCGGGCTGGCAGATTGGCGGCCTCGTTGGCTTCTGGATCAATTACGGTCTCGCGAATAGCGTCCCCGATGCACAGCGCAAGCAGTGGCTCATCCCGTTCGCTGTGCAATTAATTCCAGCTGGCGTCTTGCTGCTGGGCTCGTTATGGATTAAGGAGTCGCCACGTTGGCTGCTCGCGAAAGGACGCCGGAGGGAAGCTCTTGACAACTTGTGCTGGATTCGCAACCTGCCTGTCGATGACCCGTACATCGTCGAAGAGGTGAACTTGATCGAATGTGCGCTGGACCAACATGGTGCTGGAGTTGCAGACCGATTCTGGAGACCTTTCCAGGTAATGGACAGTTGCTCTGAATAATAACGACTAACAGCAATACCCTCAGGTCGTCAGAAAGTCGTCTCGGATACAGTGGAGATTCTTCCTCGGCGGGATGCTCTTCCTCTGGCAGAACGGTTCGGGAATCAACGCGATCAACTACTACTCACCGACAGTCTTTGCCTCCATCGGCCTCGCCGGTGCCAATGCCTCATTCCTCACAACTGGCATTTTCGGCGTGGTGAAGACCGCCATCACCTTCATCTGGCTGCTCTTCCTCATCGACACCGTGGGCCGTCGAAAGATGCTCATGATCGGTGCAGCAGGCGGTTCGGCGTGCATGTGGTTCATCGGCGCGTATATCAAGCTCGCCGACATAGCCTCGAGGCAAGCGTCGGGAGAAGGCGCAGGCGGACTCGACAGCGGCGGTATTGCAGCCATATTCTTCTTCTATCTGTGGACAGTGTTCTACACACCTTCATGGGTAATTACCAATTCTCTCACTTTGCGTTCACGCTGACGCGTAGCCCAGAACGGAATCCCCTGGATCCTCAACAGCGAGATGTTCGATGCGCGCACGCGCTCGCTCGGCCAGGCATCCGCGGCGGCGAACAACTGGTTCTGGAACTTCGTCATCAGCCGCTTTACCCCGCAGATGTTCCTCGCCATGGGCTACGGCGTCTACTTCTTCTTCGCGTCGCTCATGCTGCTCAGCATTGCCTTCGTATTCTTCTTCATCCCCGAAACGAAGGGCGTGCCGCTCGAGCAGATGGACCGGCTATTCGACATTCGTCCCTGCTCTATCGCAAATCAAGTCGTTCTGCTCGGTATTACGGAGAAACCTGGTTTTGCCCTTGATGGCGACATTCGGGAAGAGAAACTTGGAGAGGGAAAAGGAGATGCCGCGATTTCTGTTAGTGAAGTCGCATAATTCACGGAATGGTGTAGACTTCGAGGAATACACTGAAAGTCTTGATTGCCAGGTTTTTATATGTACTGACAACTTACTAGTAACTGCGACTTTCGGTCAGAGGCTTGAGGTGAATCCATTACCTTTCAATCTTCTGCATGCGAACTTCGCTGAAGCACATACTGTAGACCTGCCCATGACTCTTGTTGAGCGGCATTGGCAGCGGCTCTCCATGGTGCGTATATCCAGTTTCTGGATGGAGTCTCTTGAATGGACTCGTCACGATCAAGGCGTGTGATCAACTAGAGAAGTTCAACGAGGTGTACAACTTCACGATCCAGGTCATGCCCCCGCCGCTGGGTCCCCCATCGTCCGCTGGACTTTTTCACCCAGACCGCCAACAAGGAGCTCCAGGCGATTGTTATCATTTGGGTTGACATGGGATTGAGATCCCGGACCATGGCATGCACACGCGACCCGCAATCCGGGGCATTCGTACTTGGCTCCGCCGCGGAGCGGTGAAGCTCGCGATGATCGATATGTATGTACGTTATGACATTGGTGGGCTAGCTGGGCAATGCTCAGCAGTGCCCGTGAAGACGTAAATAATGTACAATATCGTTTCTCAGGCTGTACATTTGTACTTCGATCGCCGGTGGCAGGAATCGTTATGTAATAATCCATCCAAGGATACTTTGGGACTGTATCTACGGGGAAGAATCCTGATTCTCACAACAGTACTATCCTGGGCCGAGTATCCCTGCTCTGTTGTGCTAGTGCTGAAATGAATAGATGCCCGCGTTTCGCGGAACGTTACCACTGAAAGCTGTGCCACGGATTTGTCGAACCCATTCCCGGGTAGGCCGCTACCGCCAATCTCTCAGCTAAACCTCTCGCGTGACTCAGAGTCAGAGCGCTCGGAAGTCGGGCTTCGCGGGAAACCTTGAGCATAACTCCATGTCATCGCACTGCGGGAGCCCATGCCGAAGACGAGCTGCGGTGCCGGATTGAGCCGCGTTGCTTTGACAAGCTCTTCCATCGCCCTTGCCGCCGCGCGCGATGCGGAGTCTGCTCGTCACCGTCGCCGCCGCCGCCGTAGTCCTGATACCCAATGTACCCATAACGAGCGGCCAGCAGGTCCGTGCGCGCTGTGCCCGGGGATCGCGCCATTGCTTACCGATTCTGCTTAAACACCCAGAGCGACGCCGTGTGCGAGAAATCATTCGACTGGGTGCGCCGGTATTCCTGGGATTATTGCCAGAAGGCTGCTTAATGCTGTTTCCAGGCGGATAACACCAAGGGAGACTCGCCCTGCGTCGTCGGCTCGGCGTTGCTGGCCGTGTGCAGCGACACCCACAGTACGTCTGCCGTTCAAGCGCCGCTTGCTCATCTCATCGCGACTCCACAGCCTGGGTCGTCCCCAAGCTTGCGCCCAAAAACACGTACCGCGGACCGAATGCGTCGGAGGCCAACGCGTGCCAGTGTAGCACCGTCACATACTCGCTCCTCGTACGTCTCGCGCCTCGCCGATAACCCCTTCATCGTCTTCCTGTTACCTGGGATACATTTCTGCACGGCCGCTCACGTTCTCTGGCCTCGGTGGAGTTACCTGAGCGCTTTTGTAGATGCTGCTGCCGTGCCGGCGCGGTATTATGTTACATCTCTCATTGTCCGACGCGTTCGGCGTCCATCCAAAAGATGATGGACGCAGTCGTCAGCAGGTCCTCTGCTCGTTACCATATTCCCCTATCCGTGTCCCTGTTGTCTGGCCTCTCTGACTGACATCCATTGCTCCCGCAGGCCGCATGCTCGCTATGTCAGTCGTCGAACCCCATATCATTCACGAAATGGTCGGAGAATTGCAACCAGAACGACGTTACCGTTGGAGAGTAAGTACCGAGTTCTCGTCGCAATCGTGCATGTTGAGCGATAATCTTATCCTGACCGTGTTGACAGCTTTCCATTTACAAATTCGAGCAAGGAGATCCCCCTATGGGCCCGCGGGCCGCTCTCATCGAACCAGCAGTTCGACCTCAAGGGCGCAAAGCGCATCGCGGGCGCGGACGGCTCGGGCGACGCGTGGCCCGTGCGCGACATCGTGCTCGTCTCGTTTGGCATCGCCGCGGCCTTCTTCCTGATATTCCTCGCCATCTATTTCTACGTGCGCCGGCACCGCGTGCTGCAGTGGCTAGGCAAGCGCCGCTCGAAGGGCAAGTATGCGCCGCTCGACCCGAGCCAGAACCTTAAGCACGGCCGCGTGCGCCCCGCCGCGCCGGGCGTGTACGCGCTCGACCTCGACGCGCGCCGCAAGCCCGAGTCGAGCGAGATCCAGTACTTCCCGAACCCGTCGTCGTCCTCGTACAACAGCAACACGCAGCGCTCGTACAACACGGACACGCAGCGCTCGAATAGGAGCAATGCCTCGGGCCGCCTGGATGCGTACGACGACCCGTTCGGCCAGCGTTTCCAGGCGCAGCACCACCGCAATGCGTCCAACTCCAACGTAAACGTGAACGACAACGCGGCAGCGTTCGGCGATACGAAGCCGTATGCGGGCGCGAGCTCGACGTCGTTGGCGACAACAGCGAGCAGCGCGCGGCCTGCGGTGGAGTACAGCGATAACCTGCTCAAGCACCCCGAAGCGCGCAGCACCGTCAACCTCATCGCCGCGCGCGCATCGCCCTCGCCTTCCCCGGGGGCCAGCACGCCCCCGCCCCGGCCCCGGCGCGACGACACGACGGTGTACCACTTCAGCTCGCTCAACAGCCCGCTCTCGCCGCCCGCCGCGCCGTACCGCCAACAACTGCCGACGAGCCCGCCGGCGACGCAGACGGGCTTCGGGCACCACCCCGCGCACGAGCGCAACGCGAGCTCGTCCTCGCTCAACCTCGCGCGGCCGGTGCACCTGCAGCACTCCAAGACGCCCAGCGGCAGCAGCCTAAGGGGGTACGAGCAGGGCCCGAGCGCGCCGCTGTTCAGCCGCACGAAGCAGGTGGCGAACCGGCGCAAGGACACGGCGTTCGACATCGACGGGCGCTCCGAGAGCGGCTCGTCGAGCTACAGCCTCGTCTCGCCGCCCACGCCCACCTCGACGTCCGCGCTCTCCCCGCCCGCAGAGGGCGGCCTGAACCGGCTGCGCGCAGGCCATCTCGACTCGCACCAACACGCGCAGTCGTCGGACGGCGGGACCCTGGTGCAGGACGGGCCCGCGGCGCAGGTGCCGCGCGTGCAGGTCACCGCGCCGAGCACGACGAGCGGCACGCTCGTCTCGCACCACGGGCGCATCGAGAACGCGTCGCACTACGGCCAGATCGAGGACGCCAGCGAGGCGTACGCGCACTACCCCGGCCCCCAGCAGCGGGGCGCGGGCTCGCCGCGGTGGGAGGAGGTCCCGAACGGGCTGAAGCCGCAGGAGAGCGACCCGTTCGCAACGCTGCGCTCGCTCAGCCTGGCGTCCGAGCCCGACCTGCGATACGACCGCGATCGCGATTCCAGCAGCGGCCACGGCCACGAGACGCCGCGCGATGCGTTCTCGGACGACCCGCGGCGGTGATTGCGGTGTGTTTGCGATAGCGACGGCGATGGACGCTTGGATCTATTAGATACATCTTATACGCTCTACACTTACAGTTTACTTATCTATTTCGACGACAGGGGGATGGACATTGGCTGGCTGGATTGTGCTTTTCGCTGCTGTTATCTCCGCCCACATAATGAAGCAATCACGAGTACCATGTCGGATTCGAGAGAACGAGGTAGCTACGATGCAGTATTAGTCTCCCTGGCCAGACACCGAATGTGATGATAGTCCATTGAGGCAGGATTGAGAGCTCTATAGTTGTACGATATGTAGGTATTTACTGTGCGCGACAGGGGATATAAAGCTTGATACAGAGTAGCGCGGTGCAGCAGCAGTTGGCAAGAGTTCAGTGAGAGGATGGAAGCGGGCAGCGTCCGGCTGCCGGCGGTTATATTTGCTGGCCGTAGGCACCCATTTCATGCTGGAGGTAGTGGTTGATGTATATCGTCCAGTCCTCGAGCACGCCTGCGCCAACGATGTAATGCGAGCACGACTGGAAGGTGTGCGCGTCCGGGCGCAGCAGCGCGGGGCGGTCGAGGCGCAGGAAGCGCAGGCGCGGGTGGTCGTGCGTCTTGATGATCTCCTCGAGCACGTCGTTCATGTGCGGCAGCCAGCGCCAGTTGTAGTAGTCGCGCTGGAGCGCCGGCACCTTCGACACGGGCCCGCCGGTGCGCATCGCATCCTTCTCGCAGCCCTCGTGGCCCGGGATGGCGCCGCGGAAGAGCACGACCTTGTGGCCCAGCTTGTCATTCTCGAGCATCGCGACGAGCCGCGCGACGAGCAGGTTCATTGAGACGCGCCACAGCCGAACGATCTCGGGCATGCCGCCGCGCGCGCCCTTGAAGAGCCCCGGCAGCCAGTGCGCGCCCGTCGAGACGATCAGCGTGCTGTAGCGCCCGGCCGGCAGCTGGGCGTTGAACGTCTCGATCCACTCGAGCGCGCTCTGCGTGATGACCGGCCAGGTGCCCGTGTCCCAGTAGGTGGCCGGGTCCGCCGTGGGATCCGCCACCCACGCGCCGACATCCGACAGCTCGGCCAGCGAGAAGAGCAGGTCGATTCGCTTGTGCGTCGCGATGGGCGTGAGGTCCGCGCGGAAGCCGATGGGCAGCTGCTTCTCGAGCAGCGTCTTGACCCAGGGGTGCGTCGTGTCGAGGTAGAGATACTGCGCCCACGAGCGCTTCCAGCCGCCCTGGCGATGGAAGAACGGCGAGTGGCGGACGTACGGGTGCAGCATGCACGAGAGGCTGAAGAAATGGCTCTCGGTCTCGGCATCGCCGACAAAGTGCCAGCCGCCGTACTTGAGCAGGCGCAGAATAAACTTCTGCTTGTCGAACGGCGCCAGCTGGCAGCCCCGACGTGGCTGCCAGTCGTATGTCGACAGCTTCGAGCGCCAGTCCCACCAGGACGCGTTCTCGTTTTGCAGGTGTATCCAGGTCTCCTGGCTGCTGGTGCAGCCCGTGAAGCCGCTGACTCTGTAGACGTCGTATGGGCTGGCCATCGTCGGGTGCGGTGGTGGGCGCTGCACCCACTGCCCGTCCAGCCAGCGGTCATTTGGACAACGTGGCTGGCCCGAGTGGCTCTGCAGCGACGTGGGCAGCTTGCTCGACGGCGACGAGTCGGCCAAGAGCACAATCCAGGCGAAAATGAGCAAAGGAAAGACGAGAGCGCCAGCCTGGAGTCGTCGCGGCCAATTTAGCGGGTTCAGGTGCGCTGGCCGCAGTTGTAGACTGAAACGTGTCAGCACCGGGGCACCGTTCTGGCGCTGGGGTATTCACCTAGTCATCTAAGCATACAGGACGATGAGAGCAGGAGACAAGAGTTGCGCGGGATCTGCGCAGCCGCGCCAGGGCGGAACCGGGATGGTATGTAATGAGCAAGCGCTAAATCCGTCTCAGCCGAGGTCCTACTTTCTAGCTGTGCAAGCTGTCCCAATGTTTCTCAGTTCGAATACCTTGGAGCATACTCTGCGCCAGAGAGCACTCTGTATGCAAACTTTTGATCTTACCCTTTTACTTCAAAATATGGATCGTGACCTCTTGCTCAACTCCCTAGTCCTGCTGCACGATACACCAGGTGGGAACTTATCAAATACAAATGACCTTCCACACAATTGATGTTTCTATCATTACAGTTGTGGCCTTCCTTCAGTAGGCGCTGACATGAGCAGGTATGCCCTGCGGGAATAATTCTCTGAAGAGGCTGGGATAGTGAATTTCGGCAACATCAGGATGACTCCTGCACATTCACTTGGTCAGCCAAGAGGTCAAATCAATTGCGATCAGTAGCACGTACTTCACGCGTCCAATGAGCGCGACCTGTCCCGCCGGAAGGACACCGTACTCAGTGTAGTTGACAGCTGCGTCAGAGTTCGTCGTCAGTGTCCATACGTTTGCGACGATAGAAAGGGAGCGCACAGTCAGTCCTGGCTTTGCCACGTTGATCTCGTTCCGCGAGAATCTCAGGTGGGACTGGGGGGAGTCAGTCTGAAATGTTTGACACTGTTCAAGGAGACGAAACGAACACTTCTCAAGAAGGCTGGCAGCCGCCTCGCCGAGGACGACGCGCTGCGCGATCATCTGGAAGAACGGTATCGAGTACCGCGGTCCCTTGCCTGGTTGTGGGGAAAGAACGCGATGCGACGTGGCGACCGCAACTCCGGACGTCAGAGCCTCCAAACCTATCAATTGATTAGCCGTGCTGCCTCAGACAAGGTGAAAAGAACGAGCCTTTCCCGATGTTCACCACGAACGTGTTCGGCAGGGGCGGGACATCGATCCATTCGCCTGCAACGTTCTGGACCTGGAGGCCGCGGTGTTCCGGAGAAGCTTGCAGGAGCTAGCACATATGAAGGTTGTTCACTTCCCGTCACAGTCCATAGCAAGCCCCCGGATACGCACAAATGTGAGGAATCCCGAATCGTAATGCGGCCCGACTCCCTGGTCACTCTGCCCTTCGCGAACCTCAGGATACTTGATGATCTACCGCGGGACAGGTTTGAGGTTTCCGTGAACATTCCTAGTCTGAACGGAATGGGGGTTTACCTTGCCACGATGCTGCATCTCGCCCGGAGGCTCGAAGAATTCGTACAGCGCGTCCGCAGGGAGCCCGAGCGCCTCGCTGACCAACCCAGTGAAGTCATGCGCGAGCTCGTCGAATTGGGCGAAGAAGCCCTCAACGACGGTCCTGAATCCCGGCAGCTCCTCCTCTGTCGGCCACTGCGATACGAGCGCCAAGGTTCAGCAGAGCAAACATCTTTGAAGTAGAAGTATGGACGCACCTGCGACTTTCCCCACAACTTCAGATACTCCGGGTCGCCCTCGCGCCACCGATTGTCATACGGCGTCGCCAAATCAAACTGCTCGCGCATATCCCGCGCCCCGCGCGTGAACTCCGTGCCCAGCGACGTATACCCCAAGAAATGTTCGCTATTCCGCATGGATAGGGCATCTTTACGCGCCTGCGGGAGGGCAAAGACGCGCGGGATTTGCGCGACGACGGGCGCGGCGTCGATCGGCGCGCCGCGCAGGTAGAGGAAGCCGACGTGCACGAGCGCGTGCCGCAGCTGCGCGAGGAACGCGCTGCGGTCGCTCGATAAGAGTGAATATTCGAGGATGGGTATCGCTTGGAAGTCGGTCGACATGCCGGCGGATGTGGTGATGCGGGGAGAGAGAGAGAGGCGGGTGCGGGGATTGGGACCTGAAATGCTGCCACATGACGCCAGAAGCACGTGCTCCGAGCCAGGCCAATGGCAATTAATCGAGGGCTGCCAGTGCTTTTCTCATGAGATCGTCGAATGAAACACACTTTTCAGCATTCTGTCACTCGGGGAACTGGAAAATGATGGACGTGAGTTCGTTCGAAGGTCAAACAAATTGTTTGATCCACGTCAGATTTGCCTCCGGTGTAACTGGGAATGCTTGAATGCTTCTGCAAGACCCTGGGAACGAGCACGAGGGGCGCGGTTGCAGTGTCAATATGGTATGGAGAATGCTGTGGAATCAGCGTCGAGACACACTTCCAGGAAAGACTGAAGCGTTCAACTGCCCCCGAAAAGATCATTCTGAATGGGCATGACGATCTTCACTGTGCCTATCAACCCCATAAGATAGCGCAATTCAAGGTCGAGTCCAGGGACCGCCATGAAGGTAAGTAGTAAAGAGGGCGCGTCAAAAGTTCGACCCAAACTTCCCTTGACGCGACAGCCACAAGTCGACAGGTTTCTACTTCATGCCATCGTCTCCGCATCGGCTCGTGAGCTTCAAGTGTCGCACACGAGCAAAGTCCACTGTGGTGATGACGATCCAGGGCCAGGTCGTCCCCTTGAAGCAAAGATCAGAACGCAAAGATGTAGTTGTGGATTTGATTCTTGTACAAGCCAAGGAGATCAAATGCTCGTCCGTTGGGTCCGAATGACTATTCATTACAGGCGATAATAAAATCTACAAGGCAGTGTGAGCGAATATTATGTTGCAGTAAGCAGGAAATCAATCGTCATCGTCCCCGCTGGCAGCGTCCAATCCTTCGACGGCGACTCCTCCCTCTTTGTCGTCATCGTCGTCTCCAGCTTCGGCGTTGGCCTCTTTCGCCTTGCGCATCTTCTCTATGACCTTTTCTGCGCGATTAAATATGCCGTTCGTCGGCGCGCTGCATGCTAGACACTTCGGTGTCTTCGCAAAGCGTTTGATGGCGCAAGCCGAACAGAAGTAGTGGCCACAGCGCGTGACGACGGGATCCGTGTACGGCTTGCGGCAGATGAGACAGGCGAAGGGAATGTCCTCGTCCGAGTCGCTGTCAGACGATGACTCGCCACCTGGGCCTCCGCCTGTCTTCAATTTACGCTGCATTTCGTCCCATTTCTTGTCGATCTGCCAACCGGACAAGTCTGAAATATCTGTGAGCAGGAATGAAGTCTGAAACAAACGGCGACTGACAGGTTCCTCGGTCGTGCAAGAATTTGCAGCTGTCGCCGAAACCACAATATCCGGTTTCTGGATCAATTGTGAGCTCAGGCAGATAATAAACTACAAGAAATAACGCACCTTTATAGTCCTTACATACGTCTGGCTGGTAGTCGACGATAGTGGCCGTGCGTATGGTGCTGTTGTTCATGCGGACAGGCCCCACCCGCATCGTCTTCGGCACCTCTTGCTGCTTCTTAATCTTGTTGCCGTACGCCTTCACGCCGTGGTACAGGCCGTCGTCAGCATACTCCTCGTCCTCGCCGGGGCCCTTGACGCGCTGGCGCTTGGCGAGCATTTCCTCGGCCTCGTCGCCGTCCAGGATTTCGCGTGCGCTTGACGACACGGACTGCACGCCCGACGCCGCCCAGTGCACGTCGACTGCGTCCTCCTGCAGCTCGCGCTCCGACGCCGTGCGCTTTGTGCCGCTCGCGAGCAGCAGGTTGGCCGCTTTCTTCGTGGGCATTACGACGGCGCTGGCGGCAGCGTCGGAAACGGCTGGCACGACGGCGCCGGACGCGCTGGGCGACGCAGAGCGCTTGCGCGCAGTCGCTGGGCGGCCCTTGCCTCGCTTGAATATCGCCACTGGAGCATCAGACATCGCAGCCGGCGCGCAAGTTGAAGGTCGGGACAGAGTGGCGGAGCAACCGGCTCGCGGGTGCAGATGGCCATGTTCCGCTCGTCCCGACCATCCTCATCTGGATGCTCCGCTTTGGGACTCTGACTCGCTGAGCGCACCCAGTTCATTCTCGAATAATCTCCACCACTCCCGTGACTATCCCAGCTTTGTCTCACGCTCCCTGGTGCACGCGACGCCCAAAAGCCCCCGCCGAGTTTGACGACACGTTCACACGCGCTCGCGGATATCTGTCAAGAGCGCTGCTACGCCCATCCTTGTCCAAATGCGATGATAGGCCTGGACAACCGAATGCTTGACACGCGTACGCTCCGGGGACACGCCACGCACGAGCTTCTTTCCGTCGTGGAACCTGTTCTCCGCTTCGTGGCGTTCTTGGACTCAACACAGGGCGCAATGCAATACAGCTCATCGCCAGCAGTTGGACAGTGTCTGCGCATCTGAGCGATGGATCTGGGCAACCTCGCCGCAGCTCTCTCTCGCCGACATTGCCGTGAAGCTCGCTTTGTCACTCGCATTATCTCGTGTTTGCTGCACCCAGGCTGGAACAGGGCTATTATGCGTGCCGGGCTTGCTAGCCACGAAATCGCAAATATGGGCGGGACAGCATCCGCGAAGTCTCCATTGCATCGTTCCTGCTGGGCTTCCGACTTTTGATCTGATCTGGGACAGCAACAGTAGCCTTCTGTCCCCGTCCGCCCGCGCCTGCGCCACAGTGCCTCAGCGTCGTTAAGTATATGGATAAGAATGTCGCCTGGCCACGCGTTCGAGACGCCGCGTCGAGCTTCACAACCGAGACGGGTGGCAAAGCCTAGTTGTCTGCTGAGCTCCCGCTGGCAATCTGTGCCGGCCCGACGTGCCAATGCCCTTCTGCCTGGGCTCCCGAAAATTGTCATACATCGACGTAGTTGCCCATGCAATCACTCCTGGCCCCGGCTGCAGCTTATCCCGTCTATCCGCGCCCGTGGTATTTTTGTCTCTTGACGCACTGCAAGTTGTGCTCGTCCTGGTTCGGCACAATTACCGTCTACACCTTATTGGGGGTTGTTCGCATCCGCTCTTAGATGATGGCTTTTTCTAGACAGGGTTCGCTTCTGAGCTTCGTCCATTATGTCTGAATCCCTTACTGATATGGTTGGTCTGCTGAGGGTCCGCCCAACATGTCTGGTCGGCGGAGGTGCCGTCTCTCCACCGCTCCCGCTAGGTATGCATATGCTTTGTTATTTCAATCAAATCTGCATATTCAGCGCGCAGGCACAGGACACACGCTGGAAATATTTATCAAGTCCAAGGACGAGATCTTGACGCTGGAACCCTGGTTTCATCCCTCGCATGCATTGCGTGAGTTCTTATTTGGTCATTCGAGATTTTAGCATAATTTTTGGGCTTCGCGTGCGAGGCAGGTGATCAATATGGGCCTTTGGACCTCGGACACCTTTCATAAAGGTTCCTGCGTTCCCACTGCGAACTGCGCAGGCCATGCGCATCGTCGCATCGCAATCGGCGATCTCGCGAGCCTTCTCATGCTGCTGCCGTCCCGTCATTTCCGTTCTGAAGCTCATTTGTCGGAACCGAACATGAATCTGCGCTGACGCTCTTTCCTGACGCAACAGGCCGGAAAAGCCGCGGGCGGGAGCCAATGCCATCGGATTGCCGCTTTCTCTCTGCAAGGACGCGCGAAACACAGTGCATCCGCCATTCCGCCATGCCACTCATATCTACGTCATGCCGCTCATCCTCCTCGTTCCTGTAAACACCGGCTCAGCCTGACGGTCTGAATGGTGTTTCTCGAGGTCTTGGCAGCTCGCGCTATGCTCTATCTCACTGCACGCGCGCTCCCGCGAGAGGTTCTGCCTCGCCGTATGTTTGCTCTGAGTACTCTCATAGGCATGTCATTCGCGGCTCACGACTCGCAGCTCCGGAAGCCTGTCCCCCAAGCTCGTCACGGGCAGCCAATGGCTACGCGGTGCGAGATCTCCATCATGCATCCTTCTGGAACGTCGCCAAATTCATCTCTCCTGCTAGCCTCCCCGCCCGACCTGCCACTGGCCGCACGCTGGCCGGCATTAGGCCTGACTTGACCTGCAATGAACGGCGACGGACGCGACCTAGCCGCACGATCCTCCTCGCGCGCTCGACGCGCCCGTCCTGAGGGCAAGGGGCCTGGCAGCTGCAATCGAACGCGGGGTGACAGACGCCGTTGTTATTTGACTGTCACTTGCCATTGCTGGAAGTAACGTACCTCGCCCTATGTAACCCGACGACTGGCTAATCCTCCCGATACCGTCCGTCCGAGTCGTGCGGGAAAACCATTAATGCCCAATGGCCGTGGCGGAGCATCCTGCGCAGGGGCAATACGAGGATATTCCACACGCGGGGTGTCCCGTGAGCTTCTGGGTTCTGTCAGGAGAATATTACGGGAGTCTGGGAGTGCCGACGCTGAGCATGGCGCCGGCGTCCTCTTACTGGCGTGTGATGTGTTCACGGGAATGATATTGATGATGGGAGGGCCCTTCTGAAAGCAACGCCTCTGCGTTCTACACGTGTCGAACCTTGAGCGAGAAGGCGAGAAGGGCGAGCTCCGTGGAGGGCGTGGAGCCGTGGAGCGAACCGACACGCGTGCGGGAGCGTATCCAGTACAGGGCCTATGAGCACTAGGGTTCTGCGCGTGGCAAAGGCATGGCGACGACGACTCCCCAGATGTCTCGAGTGAATAAGCGTTGCGGAGCTTAGAGCGGGAATCTGAACTCCCGCTTTTCATGTTTGCATCCCACGCACGGGAGGGGACACGCCGACGCGTTCGCCTTGGGGCAGCTTGACGAGCACGGCCCGCTCACGGTCGTCCCGGTGGACTATCACAGGCGTGGGTGCTCTGGCCACACTTCGCTGGCTTTGGCGGCCGTGGCTGACAGTAGGGGTAGCCATTCAACCCTCTTTGGCCGTCACAGCGGAGATTATCCGTATGGCTGAGCGCCCCGGTATCATCAATCGATTGCTCAACTCGTTCCGCTATCGATCCCACAAAAGAGCTGCCTGCAGATCCAGTGGACTGAGAGGACGGCGGGGGTCGTCTCTGCGGAGGTCACGGCACTCGCACGACACCTCGAAGTTGCACATGCCGGTTCTCAATGGATTAGCTCGTTTAGCTCGTTCCCAATTGTATTCCAAGCTGATCCGGCTGTCAGAGCGTGAGAAAATCCAATGGACTGCATGCACGCACAAGGTGTTGTGTCTCCGCAGACCCCTGTGCCAACACTTTGACGAGGCGCGGACCCTTCTGATCGGACAGCTCTTCGACGTTTCTTCGAACAATACGGTTACGTAATATTTGTTGTTGGGAGGACTCGCGCGAGGTTTCTAAAGTACTCCCTCCACATGCGAATTGCGAAAGGCAGCGGTGCCGAGTGCGTTACGGCGAAGGAAATAAGGATGTCTTGTCTATTCGACGGTCGACGGAGCGACGATAGCGCGGCGCTGTTCCAGAATCCCAGAAGGGCAGCGAATTGCGACGACGATGCCGGGGAGCACCCTGACCGGGCCCGGGAGCGGTAGAAGTGCAGCTGCCACTGTCCACCGCAACATTCAATGAGCAAGAAACGGTATAGCAGCTCCGACGAGTCAAAGTGCAGATTCGCTGTCGCGATTCACGATGGGACGGACGGGCGTTCAACATTCATTCATTGGACGTTCGACGGTCAAACAACACAGGCTGCCAGTGCCAACTTGGCTCTCAGGGGACAGCAACACCGAAGTACCGCAGCGCGCAAACAGAGAATGTATAACGCGCGCCACACGTCTGCCCTGGTTCTGGTTCTGGTTCTGCGAGTGGAGCCTCGGAGACAGGCACCCTGCAGCGCCGGGCGTCTTTGCCACGGTCGTCCTCCAGAGTCGCATTCACTGCGACGATCCGGCCTGTTTCTCGTCTCTTATTGGGCAACTGCAAACGGCATGCATCCGCCCAATACAGTGTGGAGTTACCTTGGTGACCCAGCGCACGCCGAACGCTCGGATGCGGGAGCTGAAGGCCGCCGGTCAGGAGGCGCGGTCGACAGCATTCCTGCACATCATCACCAGCGATCGCCAGCCACCGCGAGCAGAGGTTTCCAACGCGAGTATTAGACGTTTCAAGTCTCAAGCGCGAGTAACTGAGAGGAGTGTAGAATGTTCGAGGGAGCACTCTAGAAGTCCGCGCCAGACAGCGCAGCTCCCACAGCGCGCTGGTCAGGTCATCTGACGCGCGAGCATCGCGTTCATGTAGATTGCAAGAAGCAGGATGTATGCATGGTGTTGTGGTATGTAGTATGTAGTCTATGCGAAGAACACGTAAGAGTTATCAGTAAGTACTAGCTAGTAAAAGTGTCCGGGTCGTCGTCGTAGGAAAATCGCCGCCCTCAGGCTAGAATACAGATGAACGAGCAATGGTTCGATGTCGCCGAGCCCTCAGACGATTTCCTTCTTCTGGACGCCGAAGGAGTGCGCGGGGTCGGCGTAGGGGTACTGCGTCGTGGGGTGGAGCAGCGACTGGTTCTGCTCGACGGGGAGCGGCTGGTGCGCGTAGTACGACTTGGGCGGCGCGGTGCCTTGCCAGTCGCGCTCGACGCTGCGGAACGCCTGCTCGTCGCTGAGCTGGCCGACGTAGCTCGACACGATGTACGCGCCATCTGGAAAGAACCAAGGACATCCCTCAGTCAGCTTCTTTCGTGGAGCAGCGCAAGAAGGGTTCCCAGCACGCACAGAGCTGGACGAGCAGCGAGATGCCCAAGGTGACGGGGTACGCCCACTTGGCGCCCTTCGTAAGGCCGTCGCACACATCGTCCTTGATGTCGTCCGTGTTGACCTCCACGTCGCCGACCTTGGGCGCGTCGGGGATCTTCGCGAGCTCGCGCTGGCACGCGTCCGAGAGCTCCGCGCCGCCGTGGCGGTAGAGCATGTACAGGAAGTACGCGCCGGCCGCGGCGGACGCCACGAGCAGGATGTAGAGCACCGTCGAGTAGATCGCCACCAGCCCGCGGCTCCGCGAGACCGCGCCGATGAACCTGCGGGCATGGCATGTCGGCGATATGAGAAGAACGCTGAGGAGGAGGATGCGCACCCGAAGAACGCGGCGGCGGCCATGAGAGACTCGACGCTGCCGATCACAATGAACGCCGTGCGCGTCGCGCCGTGGACGTTTTCATCTGCGAACAGAGGATCTGAGCTCGGTGCTTCCACAGGCAAATGCTGAGGCCGAGGTGAGACGTACGGATGACGGTGTACCATATCAAGCCAGCAGCAGCACCGCCTGTGTAATTGTAATGTCTCCGTCAGCAAAGGAAGAAAAAAAAACATCGATGCTGAATTTTCAAAGCACGCACTGAAGATGAGCTGCAAAAACGACATGACGAACACGCCGAGGCGGACGGGGAGACAGCAGCAGAACGTGCGCGTGCGCGACATCGTAGCTCGTAGACGTGAAAAGCTGGGGGCGGGGAACGGAGAAAAAAGGAGGAGGAATGCAGGCGAGACAAGCGCGCCCGTCGCGCCCTTTATGTGTCAGGGCGCGCCGACGGCTGTGCAGCAGCGGCGACTGCGGGCTTCCTTACTGCAAGATTTTGCGCGCCGCCGTCCACCGCCTTCAGTTCCAAGCACAGCGTCAAGACTCACGGCCGAAATTTTACTCCGGGATTTTCCTGTCATTGGAGCGTGTTGAGTTGCAGTAACTATGGTACTCTAACGCTATGTGGTGCTGCGTCCTGCAGAGCTGCCTCATGGGGTGCGCGAGGCGGCGACGAGAAGAACTTGAAGTTGAAGTTGTCCGCGGAGCGACGCGCGCGTGATGGTGGATCTGCACTGCAGCAGCTGCTGCTGCACAGCATCCACTTTTCCGTCCGTATTGCCAAGTGCCAAGCCTTTGAGATATTATCGAGGAGGTGCTTAGAAAGTTACATGACAAATTCAGGCTCTAAATCGAATCATGCAGCATCATGCATGGTACAGTACAGTACTGGTAACTTTCTTTCCACAAGTGAAAAAAATCCTTACAGAAGTAACAGAGAACATGAGAGGTCTCAAGCAAAAGCTGAATATAAAATTAGGGAAGCCCCTTGGCAACAAGGCTCTGTAGTGTAGGGGTTATCACGGAGGATTCTGATTCCTTCAACTCTGGTTCGAATCCAGACAGGGTCATGTAGGGAATGCAACCTCGCTTTTTGCTCGCTGCGTCGGGCGCACCCATCATCGTGCGTCTAACAAATTCACACTTACTCGAACCCTCGTCGTCGAGCTGCAGCATGATCGCAATATGTCCGAGTCCGCTGCGGTCTCAATTCTCACTTCTCACTTTCCCCGACCGCACCCCATCGTGGGAGCTGAACGGTAACCCCACTGGCACAGGCACTGAGAAGAGAGACGGCTGGCGCTGAACACCCCTTCAGTCGAAGAAGTAGGCTGCACAGCTGGGGTAGTACAGTAAGTATGAAGGGAGGTGATGGCTACGACAAAGATTGCATTGAACTCTGAGCTGCCGACGTCGAGCGCTGGCCATTGCAGGCGAATAATCCCAGCGCCACCGGTCCTGTATCCTGGATGGACGCATCAGTACTTATCAGTCTGTCTGTCTGTCTCGATGGGGTGTACAGTAAGGAAGGAAGCATTGGGCAATCTGCCTGCCCGAAGAATTCAGAATTCTATTCAATTCTACAAGCTCCTGCAGCGATTCGAATTCAAGTGGGAAGCCTCAGGCTGCCACTGCTAGTGATCATGACACCCAGACACTGGCAGGAAGACGAGCGATGACGACACGTCGGACAGAACTCACAGTAGAAGGGCTCAATATCAATCTCGCCGCTGGAAGGTAGGTAGGTAGGTAAGACAGCACCCGAGCGGGATCCCGGGGCACTGGGATTGTGGCTGACCATCATCCCATCCCGCTTCCCTTCGCCCGCTTCGCCAGCTTCGCTCTGCTTCTCTTCGGCCGCACTCCCCACCGCGCAGCGCAGCGCCCTGAGCGTCACAGCCATTCGCAGCCAACAGCTCCCCTACGCAGGCATGGCGAGCCGTCTCTCGGCGTGGGCGCAGTGTGGAAGCTGTCATTGACTTCGATATGCAAAGTCTGTACTGTGTGTGGGATGCAAGGCTGGAGCGGGACGGCCGTGCGAATCTATTGCTCCCCTCCCCTGCCCTCGCAGTAAGGCTTTCTGATAGTGATACGGTGCACTTGGGGGCGTCGAGGTTAAGCTGCCTTCACTCAATACATACATACGTTCATTGCCTGGCTGGGCGCAGCTGCAGTTGGCGCGGACGGTGACCTCGCAGTTGGCGTTGCGAACGGCCGCAGCAGCAGCTATACATAAGGACAAGGAAGGAGCAGCTATGTAGCTAGCTCGCAGCTGAAACGCGCGATGATCCTCGGAGTCAGGGCGTGGCCCTTAGGCCTTATCCCTGGTTCCCTGGTGCCCTGCTCCCTGGCGAACAAGCTCGCGCCGGGCGATCGATATTTCAAGCTCGCGGCAGGGACGGGGTTGAGTGGATCGAGGACAAGAGCGCGTTGCTATGTCATGATACGGGATACGGTACAGCGTTGAGCGACGACAAGGACAGCGACAGAGCGCGAGGAGCGGAGGAGGCGGAGGGGGCAGCTGTACAGTGTGCGTGAGAATAGGACGGGGGTGTGTAGAGGAAGGACGAAACGGGGACGGGAATCAGGCATGCAGCATGGGCAAGAAGGCGACGTGATGCGACGATAGCAGGAGCGAGAGGCGAGTCGGCGAAGGAACAAGGGGGGAATTGGAGAGTCAGAGTCAGAGTCTAAGGCGCCTGGCCGTAGACGTCCTCGCCGGCATGGCAGCCGCGCTGGGCATGGCGGCGCAGCGCGTCCGGGCGCGAGAACGGGCGGGCGCACTTGGGGCACGTGGGGCCCTCGGCGTCGTTGCGGAAGTGCACGCTCGCGCGGTGGCGCTTGAGGTCGTGCGGGCGCGAGAAGCCCGCCTGGCAGCGGTCGCACGCGAACGGCCGCGCGGCCGTCGGCGTGCCCGCCGTCGGCGACGACGGCGGCGACGACGAGGACGGGGTGGAGGTGGTGTAGTATTGTTGCTGCTGCGGCGTGGGCGAGGCGGCGTAGCGCATAGGCATGGGGGTCGGCTGTTGGTGCTGGTGCTGGGCGGGCATGTACTGCGCGTACGACACCGGCTGTTGCTGCTGCTGGACTTGCTGCTGCTGGTGGACGGGCAGGGCGTAGCCGTACGCTAGCTGCTGCTGCTGCTGCTCGAGGAGCTGTTGCTGCTGCTGCTGGGCATAGGTCGCCGAGGCCGAGGGGCCGGTGAGCAGCTGCGAGAGCGACGGGAGCGACTGTTGCTGGGGCTGCTGGTAGTGTGCTGCGAGGACAAGGCAAGGCGGACTGTCAATCAACCGGGTTCGCCTTAGCGGGGGGACTCACGGGCGTGCTGGTGGTGGAACGCGGGGACGGCGAGCGGGTGCTGGTGCTGGTGCTGCTGGTGCTGGTGCTGGGGGGCGAGGTAGGTGGAGAGCGGCGGCAGCGTCGGGCGCGGCTGGGCATGGGCGTCGTGCGGGGTCTGGTGCTGGTGCTGGTGCTGGTGGGCGGCGGCGGCGGCGTACGCGTCCGAGCGGTGGTGGTGGTACATCCTGGTCGTCCTCGTAGTAGTAGTAGTGCTGGGGGTGGCATCCTGCAGAGCAGCGAATTTAAGTCCTCGCTCAGTCAGGCTCAATCTTGTTGGATTTGACGACGCAACGCGAAACACGCAAAAATAACTATTAACAGACAGCTGCTGCCCGTTTTTCAACTTTTGCCCCCGTACGTCCTAGCGCGCAGCGGACCCCGGACACCCCCTTCCTGCTCTTTTGCCGCTGTGATGCTGAATTTCAGCTGAGCGACGTCGAACGGACACGCCAAACAACGCCACCCCGTCCGCCGACGCCGCCCGACCCGCCCGCGCCCTCGCCCCCCCTCGACGGCCCCGGCCCCGGGCCAAGTACTGTAGGTAAGTAATGTATCACCGCGCTAGCGCTATCCCCCTCCGAGTCGCCGCTAGCCATGCGTCACGAGGTGTCTCCCTTCGACTTGAAAATTTTCAGGCTCGGACTGACCTGAGCTATCGCGCAAATTGGGCCATGGACGTTCCGACGACAGCGACGATCGCAATCTCGCATTCCTCAGCGTCGAATCCGCGGGCGGTGCAACGGTGCGACCGATCCTCGCCCCCCGCAGATCCTCAGACTCTCCCGCGGTGCGTTCCTTAAGCTTGCTTCGGCTTCGAAAACCAAGCCCTCATGATCAGGCTCCCTTCTCGGTCCACTGCTGCTTCTCGTCCACAGTCACAAGCTTTATTGACTTACGTATCGATACCTATCTGCACTGTTAACGTTTCGAAACCTCTTTCTCGGGCAGCCGGAAGAGGCAAGATTGGAGATTGGAGATTGGCCCCCCTCGGTCGTTTCATCGCAATTCGACACCATCCATGGCCAGGCACAGTCTGAGTGGAGCATATAGCGCTGTGCGTCGTCCAGTCACTGGAACGGGCACGGATAGGCAGATGATTGCCGGACCCACCCCATGCATCCTCCCGCGCCCGCACCGAGTCCGGCGGTGGCTGAGAACGTGGGGGTGGCGCCCTTGCCTTGCAACGCCTATTCCGCCATCGCCATCCAGCGGGTCTATCTAACTCACTCGCTTTCGCTCTCGCTTTCGCTTTCGCTCTTCACCCGCCCATGGCCAGGACGAGAGACGCCCACTTGAGTGCCGTCACTGAGTGTTCCAGACACCCACTCACGCCTCACGCGTTTCTATGCCTCCCGCGACGCGACACGGGGAAGGCACACGCACGCCCACGTTCATGTTGGGATGACCCCAGGGGTCAACGTTACTGTATGTATTATGTTGACGTTTGTCCGATCCGACGCGTCAAATGACTATTAGTATTATACAGTACGCCTGTCCACGGCTCTTTCAAGGCGCTCGCCTCCTGAGTCCTGAGTCCTTCGCACGACTCGCACACGCATGCCCGTGGTCAGTTCGCCGAAAATCCCATGGCATTGGCAGGTGAGGTGCTCAAACTTGCTGCCTTTCTCCTTTCTCCTTTCTCCTTTCTTCGCTTTTCGCACGCCCAAGCTAAGGCCGGGATACGTCTGAAGTGCTGATGCGTCGAGAGGAGCATTACTATTAGTAAAACGCTTTACAGATCCGCTCCGAGTCCGAGTCCCTCCCGCTCCGCGTCTCGAACTAATTAATACTCGTTGTTGACTGGCACAGCAAAGTCCCGACTCGCCGTCAAGCTTCAACTGCAGCCCTGCGAATCCCGCACAAGCTTCACCACTTGTGCCGTCAGTGTCAGCCTGAGTGTTCACACTCACCCACTCACGCGTTTCTATGCCTCCCGCGACACGGGGAAGGCACACGCCTGGATTACGGACGTGTTGAACCTGAGGCCCGACGAGTCTGACGGCGAGTTTGTCCCAGTCCGACGCGTCAAATGACTATCAGTATTTATTACTTATACAGTACGCATGTCCACTGCTCTTTCCAGGCGCTCGACTCCTGAGTCCTGAGTCCCGAGTCCTGATCGTGAGCACGACTCGCACGCGTATGCCCGTGGTCACCTGACCTTTCGGTTTTCGGTCCACCTGGCCGAAAATCCCACCATGGCAGCTGTACTGTATAAAGTACGCTGACGATAGACATCGATATCGGTGGCAAGCAGTACTAGTGTTTGACGCCCCCGCTCCCACTCTCGCTTTAGTTTCACCGGCCAGCAGGGAAGGCAAGGGCAATGGGAAAGTACCTAGAGGTGCACTCGAACGTGTAACTGTGAATGCGGGATTCGTGCCGTAGTGAAGCTTGTGCGGGATTCGCAGGGCTGCAGTCGAAGTCGCAAGTCGCGGTCCGGACTTTGCTCAGGCTGTGCCAGTCATTGTCAACGAGTATTAGTTCGAGACGCGGAGCGGATCTGTACACTGTTTTATGTACGCTTCTGTGGCACGTACATACAGGAAAGCAAAATCCCGGGCTGGGTGAGAAACTTGAAGCAGCTCGAGACACCCCCGCGTGCTGCCAGTGGGAGTTTGACCACGTCCGAGTGATAGGCTCGAATGCGCTCAGCCTCATATTCGCACAGTTGACAGCGACGTCCGATGCAATCTGACCGACCCCGTGTTTGAACGGCCGGGCCTCAACATCATCTCATCTCAGGACGCATTCAGGATCGCAGAGATATACTACGTGTTTGGCGTGCCACGGGCGAAGCGCGGCAATCGATAAACGAGCTTCGACGGCGGGATAGTGCAGGGACGGAGAGCGGGATACACACGTCGCAGTTTTAGGGGGGGTGCAGCAGTTCAACGTGCAGGGACGGCAATTAAAGATAAAGTCGGGACTTCGCATGTCCCGGACAGACTCATATTGACGGCCCCTGAACGCGCCCATGATGATTCTCACGATTAAATTATGCACGGACGGCGCTCGGGCTTCGGGAGTCTCGGTGGCCCCGCCACCCGTGGCTGTACGACAATTTTGCCGGTGCTGGCGCGGGTGCGATTCTCAATCCCCTTCCACTCATGATCATCAAAACGCGTACGGACTCGGACGGACTGTATGTATGGAAGGCGTTACAATGGACGTCGAATGGGCTCAGGCCGTTGCGCCGAACACCAAGCAGCCGCGTTTGGAGGTTAATTGCTCGATACTCGATGCGCGTTGTTGGCTGGGCGCTTGCTGCAGTTCCTCGGTTAGAACTCGAACATCTTCTGCGATACAATGAGTGTGAATCTGATTGCCTGCTCCCACTGCCAGCGGGACGAGATCGACAATCCCACAAGCGCTGCGGTATGTATCCGTATGCTTGTATTATACTGAAACTGTACTCACCGCGAGGCCAGAACGGATACGGTGAACAGCCTTGCTTGCGGTGTGTGTCGAGGCCCCCGCACTCCGAGTCCAGATGGGACACTCAGACTGCAATGTATCATCCTCAAACTGAAACTGATCCCTCCGGATAGTTGCTCGGCACCGATTCCGATGTGTACGTCAAGTACCATTGGCATTTATCAGGAGGTTTGTTCAATGTTATCGCTTCAACATCTCGAGCTCAGTCTAGAGTGTCCTGGGAGTCGAGTCGCAGTCTCGCCGTTGGCATATGTACATACAGACCTTGACTCCGCGGAGTCAAAACACGCATACCAGTGCATCGACACGAACACGCGCCAGCCTCGTTGCCCAACACACCCGGTCCTGCTCCTGGTCCCGCGAACCTTCTCTGGTCGGTCGTCCGCACCAGACCCATCCAGATCCCGCCTCGGACCTCGGTTCATGATCTGCCAGTGTTTGTTTTGTTATCGACCCGGCGGGACGGTAATCATCTCAGCCACACGACCGTAACAGACCCTGACATCGGACAAGTGCTTCCGGATCCGGGCCCTGCTGCAAATGTTCAAACGGACCCTTGAGGAGTGATTGGCGTCCTCACTCACCCCCACACGCGTTGGTCATGGCATGATCCCGCAATATATCAGTTCAATTTTCTATTTGCCGGCCCGTGAGAAACAGCTATGGGCACGGACGCGGCAGTAGTGATGATTGTGATTGTTGCCAATTGCAATGCGAGCTCGAGCGCCGCAGTGGACGCAGGCCGCGTCGCTTTTGCTTCGATGCGATGCGATGCGATGTAGATGCCCTCTGGAGTCTGCGCTGGCCCGGGAGTCGCGCGCGCGGCTCGTCTGCGCGCGAGCACAGCACTAACGCGAAGATTCGCGGGAAGACTTTGTGCGTGTTTGCGCGAGCACCAGGAACGGGGGGCCGGACGGAGCGCGGGGGGAATCCGCGCATTCCGAGTCCGAGTCCGTGCCGCACGCTACTCCAGAGCATGGCTACGTGCCCGCCGCCTCATTTCAGAACACACATATCCACGTCGCGTGTGCACGACTCGGCCGCAGTGGAATCGCGACGACAATTGCTGCAGCTGCGATTGGCCACAGTGGCCGCTGAGTCGCATTCGGGAATCGGGACTGCATGTAGTGATCCCGCCCCTTCCTTCGTTCCGCCTTCCTAATGGGATTGTGGAGAATAAACCTTGACGGGGTGCGCTGCGGGGTAGAAGGGGGCCTTGCGATTGGAAGCAGCCCAGGCCGGATTGCCTCGTTGAGAGCCTGCTCGCGGAATCCATTCATCCATTGGGAGTCGGCGCCAGTGAGAACAGAGAAACAGATCCGATTCCTGCGATCCATCGCGCAGGGACTGCGCAGAGGGAGGAAATTCCTCCATGTTTGCAACTGGCAGGCAGGCGGGCAGGCGGGGAGGGCAGCTGTTCGTTCTCCTTCGAACCCGGGGCTGTGCCGAGTGCGGAAGGAAACGAGGATGGGGATGCACGGCGCCTGCTCGGCCTTCACATTAGGATTTGTTATACAGGAGCAAACTGCGCTCGAGCGCGGTCCTCGTGCCAGGCCAGGGGGATCCCGGCCCATCCATTCGCTGATGCCTCCAGATCGCGTTCATGTTCTGCCTGCCCGTGCCCCAAGGTCGAAGGCCGCGGACAAGCGCAGAGGAGCGGGCGCAGACGCATCACCAGGTCACTCGTCACGGCCCTGTATCCAAATGCTGGCGGCCGCTCCGTCGATGGCATCTGGATTCCTGGACGGGTGGATGGGATGGGAGCGATCGGATTTGGATTGGCCAGGCGGCAGCAGAGGAAGGCACCCGCGCGACAGAACAGAATAGAATAGACGAGGTGCGATGTGTCCATGCGCACTCTTCTCGAGTGCCAGTGACCTCAGGCCTCTGCCATCGCAGCCGCAGCCGCAGGAGCATGTGGGTCCAGCGGCAGCACCACGCAGAGTTCTCCCGCAGCATTCGCATTCGCAATCTCTTGTCGGCGGAGAGCCCGACTTGCCTGCCTGGCAGTGTAACACGCCCCGATTCACGCCCATCCCGATTTCCTAGAGCGCATTGCATTGATTTGATAGGCGCTTTCCTTGCCTCGATAGGGCATGTGCAAGAGAACGCTCCCGCTTGCTCGGTTCGCAGACGCAATTAGCTGCGCGGACGGCTCAACACGTGAAGCGAATACGTTGCTGGAGAAGGGGACCGGGGGCATGTTGCGGGTCGCGCAGCCGCCCTCGCTCGCCGCCGCCGCCGACCGAGTCATTCCAGATATCTCGCAACAGGTGCAAAATGGGCTAGCCTCATCAGAGCCATGCTGCCAGTTAACCATCCTTCCTAGAATTGACCAGCGCGAGCGAGACCGGTGAGCACAGATTATGCGTGACGGCGGAGGTCCCTAGTTGTCGGGGTCCCTGATAATCCACAGGGACTACAATACAAGGGCTGTGACAGCCCACACGAGATTGGAAGCTCGGCGACCGGACGGGAGGACGCTCAGCAATGCCGGCAGACCTGACGTACTGCAATTCTTGATTCATTGTGGCGTGCGTCATGCCAACGCGGACTGCGAGCCCGCCGTCCTGTGAGCTGAAGCGTTCCAGTGGCAACAGCTCCCACTGGCACTGGCGGCACTGGGGAATAAACATCATCATCTGGCATCTGCCAGTGTCACTCCGTGTGCATCTTTTGCCCGCAGAGTATATCAGCCCGGCATGACGTCGCACATTGCAGCATGCACCATCGACCCGACAGAAATCCAAACAGACTAGGAGGACTAGTCGCTATCCTGGCCGTCCATTTGTCATCGCAGGTAACATTCCATTTAGGAACGCGCTCTAGATGTCGGCCTCACGTGCCCTTGTCGTAGATATGCGAGGGCGAGCGCGGCCTCCCGTCCGGACGCGCATGCTGCAAGACCTTCGCGCGTCGGACAATCCCAGGACGTAAGATACCCCGGGCGCAAGACGGAAGTCCGGGCGGTGGCGTCGAACAGCATCCAGCGCCTCGTCGCCTGCCAGCGGCATTCTGTTTGAATCAATGTTGTTCTGTACGTACTGCGCGTATATAGTCCCAATGATACGACTGATGCTCCTTTACTGTCCTGGAGGAACAGACGAATAGGAGATGGATCCAGCATCATACGCAAACTTCAAGCCAGACCCCCAGACGTCTAGTGCGCGCCAGTCTCGAGATCACCAACAAACCGAGCAAGCAAAGCCTCGAAGTCAGGTGTTCATCCAGGCCATATGCATGATCAGGTAAGACGAGATAGGCCTCGGAGGAATGCGTGGCTGACGAAACGCCAGGATTCGCAGAAGACAGAAGCCATTGCCAGATTGGTTGCCGTGCGGGGCCAGCGCCAGCTCCAGTGCCAGCACCACTCATGACGGATATTACAGTGGAGGTGCAAGACGAAGCAGTAGGCCAGCTAGCTCCCACGCCCTGAACCAGCGTCCAGGCCAGTCTGCGAGAAACAACGGCACGCACGCAGGACCCCAATTATCTGGCGCGCGCCTCGGGCTGGGCGGGCAGACGCTGGCCGAGGTAAATCGGTACGGCGAATGATCAGGGGCAGCGTGCAGCGTGCAGCAGGAGTGCCAGAGGGCCGCGGCGGTGCTTGAAAACCGTTTGGGGCTCTCGTCGCCCGCCGCTGCTTGGCCCGTCATACAGTACAGCAGACCAAGGACAGGCGCTGCTGTTTCACGGGCCGCGATCGACTCGTATCAGTATCAAAAATCCTGAAGCCAGAACGGATGCGCGCTCGCACTAGTACGTACCCTCGCAGCAATGACCCTCCGGAGCTCCGAGAGCCTGTATTGAAGTCATATTGCTACTAATAGTTCTCCAGGCCAGGGTTCAAGAGGACCTATTTGCCGCCAACGTTCACGCGGCATGCCCAGATGCGACAGATTGCCTAGCGCCGACGACTCCTCAATGTGAGCGTCATGAGAGTTGACTTGTTGACCGACCTCCGTTCCCAAGTCATCAATTCTCCGGGATGGACATGACTTCACGGCGAAAGCTTGAAACCTGTTGGTTGGCGCGCAATATACCCTTTTCCTAGTCAAAACAGCCAGGGCCGAGGAAGGTGTTAGTGTCGTTCATAGACATGATGTTCAGCTGACACCTCGTTTGGTGACGGAGCGAGTGTCGTGGGAGTACCTCTGTACACAACGGAGGTACAGTTGCAACAAATGAGCTTTTCTCAGCGTCTCGTTCCCGGGTCCTCCCCGTGCAATTAGATATCCTGTCTTGTCGATGAAGTGATTCAGAAAGCGTGTTTGGTTTCACTTTTAACGCCCGAGCAACCCTTTCCCGCTCTCAGCAACGGCCAATAGTCACAGCACCACGGCCAACAGTCAGGCTAACTGTGATGAAGCCAAGTTGTTTGGCAGGCGAGTGAGATGAAATTACCGCCCTCTTCACAACTCGGAGATAGCAGCAAATGGGCTGCTTCGAATTCGGTGACCGTGCAGTCTCCGGGTCCTCCATGTCCAACGTCCCTACCCCCGACCAGTGACATGGCATGAGCACACGCCTGTTTGACAGAGACATCCAATTGCAATATACCCTTGGCCCAAACAACCCTCGGTCTCAAGCCTCAGGGCGAATTGACAGGCCTTCGTCGCGCAAATTCATAGGTATTAACCATTCGCTGCACAACTTGCAGTCAGGCTGAAGAATCCAGGGCTCACCAATGGTCTCAACCCTCAGAACTCAGGGAGAATTCCCAATTCCCAGGCTGTCATCCGACACAGCGCTAGCACTCACAGGCTCAGCACAACTTGTCATGCAAAGACTGTGAAGACTCAAGACAACACAAAGTAGTTTGGTGACGCAGCGATGACAAACGAGTGGAATTATCGACGCCTGTGCGCGACTAGTAGGTAGGTACGTGGCATCGAGCCGGTGTGGGGTGCACACCGCTGCGCTTTCAGTTTCCCTGGGAGCTCTACAATAAAAGAAATAAAGAAATCAATCGATGGAACAACCGAGTCCTTGGTGAACGACGAGTCCGACGAGAGGGAGAGTCCACAGCGAGCGAGCAGCGCAAGCTCAAGTCATCAAGGGGGATCTCGCAGACGGGCTGCGAGCTCAATAGCCGCGGTACGACTGCGGCGGCGAGGGCTGCCGTTGCAGGTTATGGTACTGCCCCTGCTGCTGCTGTGGTTGTTGGTATTGCTGTGGTTGTTGCTGTTGGTAATACTGGTCCTGCGGCGAGTACGCCTGGGCCATTGGCGGCTGCGCCTGCGCGTACTGGTCGTAGTCGCGCGGCTGCTGCGGGGGCAGGTTGACGTCGCTCTGCGTCGGGAAGGTCTGCTTCATCGGCGTGGCAAGGCTGGCAGACGAGCCGTACACCGTCTTCTCCGCGCTCCCGCGCGCCGCGTAGCCCGCGCCGAGGCCGACGCCGATGGGCGCGCCGGCCATCGAGCCCGCGGCGGGCGTCGCGGCCTTGCGCCGGCGGCAGCACCAGATGGTCGTGCCGAGCGCGATGAGCGCGACGACGGCCACGGCGGCGATGATGGCGTACTTGACGGTATTGGTCATGACCGTCTTCCCGCCCGCACTGCCGTCAGCATCCTCGGACGAGCCGAACTTGGAGTTCTCCGACTTGGGCGGGAGCGCGACGAGCGCGAGCGTCGGCTGCGCGGCGATCTGGCCGTTGCCGACCTGGACATGCGTCCCGACGCTCGGCACGCCGTCGACGACGACGTACAGCACGGCGGGGCCGGGCGTCAGCAGGTTCGGGTTCGGCGGCGGCTGCGAGACATGCAGCGTGATCTTTCCGTCGTCCGCGACGGAGTACGTGCTCTCGAGCTGCATGTAGCGCTGGCCCATGTTCATGCCGTGCGTCGTGAAGCCCGAGCGCAGCAGCGCCACCTTCGTCTTCGCCGCCGCCGCGTTCGGGTTGTCGTACTTGTTCGCGAGGGTGAGGTTGAAGTACGGCCCGCCGTAGGTCAGCGGCGTCGTCGGGATCCCTTGCGGCTCCGGGCGCGGCTTGCCGAAGTAGAGCGGGTAGAAGTACTCGGCGTCGTACGTCGTCGGATAGGGCACGTTCTCCACGCGGTCGGCCGAGGGGTTCGAGCCGGCGACGATGACCGAGCCGTCTATAAGACTTCATCAGCATCTTGATGACACAGTGAGACAGAGGGCAAACACACCAGGGAGCAGGATAGCACTGGAGTGGTACAGGCGCGGGATCTTGCTCTCACCGAGGCCGGCGTCGGACCAGCGCTGGCCCTTGGGCTTGGACGGGTCGTAGATGGCGGGCTTGAGGACCTCCTCGGCGGCGAGCGACATGCCGAAGGGCAGGTCGGCGGTGTTGGGGATGGCGGGCGTGTCGGTGGTGTACCCGGCGGTGCCGTTGCGCGCGCCGTTGATCATGAGCAGCGTGCCGTCGGGCAGGATGATGAACTGGCCCATGGTGCGCGGGTCGATCATGTCGTCGTCCTGCTCGTACGCGACCGCGCCGCCGTCCTCGCGCTCAGGGGTCAGGCGCTGGCAGTCGGCCGACGCACGGCGCTCCCACGAGTTGACGTGCGGCGAGTGATAGTCTCCCCACTCCTCGTCGGAGAACGCGTTGGTGCCGCCGCAGAAGAGGATGGTCGGCGTGTAGTTGTTCTCGGGCGTCAGCGGGAGCATGGCCACGCCGGCGGAGGCGGGGTACACGCGCACGACGCCGTTGGGCATGTCGGGCAGCTGCTCCTCCTTCATCGTCTCGGGGTCGAGCAGAACTTTACGGTGCATGAGCACGGGAGGGAGAATGAAGACGGGGATAAACTCACTGGTGGAGACGTTGGCCTGGAGGAGCATCTTGCCGGACTTGGTGAGGAAGGCGTGGGCGTAGGTGTTGAGGCCGCCGGCGTTGATGAGGAAGTCGGACTGGACGGGCTCTCCGCGGGACGGGTAGAACTCGATGGTGTTCTCCGCCTGACGGTGCTGGGTGACGGGGTCGTCGTGCAAGCGGAAGCGGTTGATGTAGCCGCCGTAGATCATACCGCCGATGAGCATGATGCTGCCATCGCCGAGCGCCTCGGCCGTCGCGTACCAGCGGTCGCGCTGCATCGCCAGCTTGCTCACGTCGTCGTACCACTGGCAGTCGTCGGTGAAGCCGGCGACGGAGCCCGTGCACGGCTTGATGAGCCGGATGCTCTTGCGGCCGTCCAGGTCGGTGTAGACGGGCGCGGGGCCCGCATCGTCCCAGTCCTTGACGGCGGTGACGCTCGTGTCCGGCGTCACCGCCTTGTTGCCGCCGAACGTCGCCCAGGAGCTGTTGGGCAGGTGGAAGCCCGCGGCGCAGAACGAGTTCGAGATGAGGTCGATCACCTCGCCCTTCTTGTCCGCAATGTCCCTGCGTGACACCTGTCAGCCCGCCGGCGCCAAAAAAAAAATCACTGAACGCACCAGACGACACCCCAGGCCGGGTGCCCATTGATCGTTGCAGGATTATTTTCCGACTTGTCTGTTGGGCGGAGCCGAACAGCCTCAGTTGCAACGCTAGACTGGGGTGCAAAGGCACGGACCTAGGATATAAACCTTCTCGTCGTTACCGAGGAACATCTAGCTGGGGGGTTAGCGCGCTCCACGTCTCCTGACTCGTCGCGAGTGCACGAACCATCTGCAGCGCGTGATGAGCAACCCAGCAGTCATGTAGCAAGAGGAGGGACGCACCATAGCAGAAACGAGGGTGCTCCCCACGTTCTCAAAGGAGCCGGGCGTCTGCGCCGAGACGCGCGAGGCGAGCAGAAAAACATTCAGAGCGGAAAGAAAAACATTCTTGGTAGTGGTGGTGGGCCGTTGTGTTCGGGCCATCGTAGTGTGTGTGGGGGGCCTGACGAGGCGAGTGGGGATGGGGGAGTTGGGCGTCGCGGGGGACGAGGGGGAGAGGAGGATGGCAAGGGGAGGAGAGAGAGCGTGGGTTGCCTGGCAGCTGGGCGGAGGCGGTGATGATAAACGAGCGGGCTGATGGGCTGGGTGGCCGGCAGGTCGGAGCACCGTGCTGCGACTTCGGCCGCTTTTTGTACCGTCGCGCGTTCTCTGGCGCTGGCTGAACCAGGGCTGAACACAAGCGAGTTGCTTCCGTTGTCGTAATCACACCGCCCGCCTGCCCCCGCGCCTAATTTAGGCCCGACCTGGCATGCAAGGTTCGACGTTCGAGCCGTTGCCGTCTCTGGCTGGCCCCGTTACGCGCCGCTTAGCGTGCTCGTCGTCGAACGCGAGCCCGAACGAACAATCGGCACGCGCTTCCGAGGGGACGGCCAGACCGTGCGCCCAGCCACAGCCACAGCCGAGCGATTAGATGGCTGATCCGGGATCGACAATGCGCAGCCGCCTGTGCCCTGTCAGCATCCTCCGTCCACAGAACTGAGTCTGAGAGTGAACTTCAACAACGAAATGTTGCATTTCCTCTAAGCAGAGCAGCGCTGGAGGTTGCATAATATGCCAAACTTCTACGCCCAACATGGAAATTCGGAGAGGACACGCCGCTAGTCCGCGGAGGTCGAGAGCGCGCGGTCTGGAACTTGCTCGCGGCTGCCATCTGAATCGAGTCGCAGAGAAGTGATGCAGTCTTGCGTTTCACCCGTGCGGTCTCGCCGTCCCCGCCTTCGGTGATAGGCTCCAGACATCGCTTGCAGCGGTCTCCGGGCCAATTGTGCATATAGTGGTGCGACTCGGGCTGAATACGAATGCGTACAGCAAAGGGTGGCTATGGATGCTCTGCCAGGATCTTCAGCTGAACGCTCCCATCGAATTAATACTTAAAATACAACTCACTTGAGCTGAGACGGACTCCGGTGTCGCTGCCGTCTCAGCGAAACTGATTTTCTGACGCTGCGAGTCGCAGAAGCAAATTTTCTGAGTCTTCACTGGTAAATACTTAGGAGGATTCGTCAGCTGCAGTCGAAAGAAGACGCAGAAGCCGCACCTGACGGCGCTGAAGATAATCAGCATCGGATGGCCCGTGCGGTTGGTCACGGTGTCCCTCCTCCGCGCGGCCAGGTGGGACGATTCGGAGAGACCAGCCTGAGTGTCGATTGTGCGCGCCCGGCCTGCCACTGAGCTTCGCGCCGGTGGGCTGTATGCTACGTTCCTCGCAGAGCTTTCCTTCCCAGTTGGCGACAGCGCTAGTGCGCTCACAGTGCTCGACGAACGAGTGAGACCAGCGAGCGAGGCCGCCGCAATGTCAATACTGTAACTCTACTAGCAGTGACCCGCCCGTCTCAGCGCTGCTACGACCGTCGACCGTCTCTGCGCGCAGAGTCCTCGGACTAGCGCTGGTGAGGCCATCTTCACCGCTTCCAGCGGTTTGTCGAAGACGGCAGCTCATGCCTCATGCGTCATGTGGTCGTCGCGTCCTCAGTAAACGTCGTGAATATCGATGCGAGGGAGAGCGACGAGATCAGACAAATGACCGTCTGCATGAGCGTTGCTTAAGACGCCTCAGCCTGTGCAGAGGCGGCGGCGGCGTGCCACTGTGCCACGGACACGTCTCAGTCTCAGTCTCAGTCTGAACCCGTGCCACCGAGCACGTTTTCGTGCACATCGACTTCATTGCAGGAGGACCCAGTGAAATCCCGCGGGGATTTGCGAACTACAGGAGTCTCCTTTCTGCGCACAGACTGAGGTGTCAGAGGTCTCACTGGCAACTTCAGCGCACGGACTCGGACTCGGACGCCTAATTTCGTCCGGCCAGGGGCCAGTCCAGTACGAACCCGTACATGTAACATATGGATCTCTCGGGCGTCAAGTCAGCTGTTACCGTACCTGGCAGCTTACCTGGGAGGAGATGGCTGAATCGGATTTACATGCAGAGCCTGAGTGCGGCCCAGGGCAGAGTGTGACAACGACTTATGCGCGCTCAGGTTACAGGGGGCTGGATGGGATGACATAGATATGTCCCACACAATCAGATCAGATCTCATGTTTAGCCACCGTGTCACTGGGGGCATGCGATACAGCACAATACACCCTGACGATGCGGCCCCTGTGTTTCCTGTTTCCTCGTCAGAAGTCTATACCTAAATGTTGTAGCGGGCGTCGGGGGGATTTGCACGGCCGCCGTGCGCATGTACATTGCCAGTCTTGTGTGGTAGAAAATGTCAGCCGGACACTCAGGCTGTCCGCACCGTTGAGCTCTGCCGCGGACGTCAATCCTGAGGCACACGAAGCGCAATGCACCAGCTCCTCCCTCAGTACATACCGTACCAGTGCCGGGAGGGAAAGGCGGGTGAGACGTGATGCAGGATATCGATGCGCGTACAGCCCGACTTTCCGTCGCCGGGAACTGGACGTCTCAAGTCTGCGGCACCTTCACCTCCCGCGTGTGACTGTGAAACGCTCTCTATGTAGCACTCTATCCTTTCCAGGTCCCGCGCGCGCGCCAGGCTCAAGTTGCAAACGTATCATGGCTACTGGTATGGCGATCTCCGCGGAAGTCTCCGCACACCCGCCCGCGGTCGCAATGCGTTCTGGAGTATGGAACTTCTTGACACGGACACGGAGACTGCACCCGTCCCGAGGAGAATCGCTGTCACCGTGGCTGGACGATGACGCGGTGGCGGGCGGCGAGCGGCGGTGGGGAATGTGGCTGCGAATTGCGATGCCAATGCAATCTTGCCCGCCGTCGCGACGGTGCCACCACGTGAATTACCGAGATTTGAGTGAGGTGTGAGGTGAGACTTGAGCAGGTAGACTCGCGGAGGAGACGCGCGACGAGGATGACGGGCTAGGCTGCGAGTGACCTAACCCGGGGCTCTGCGTGAAGCCCCTTTGGAGCCTGTTGTCAGCGGGAGCCGCTGGGATGCAAGTCTAGACCTAGCGCATACTGTACTGTCTTGAAGAATCATACGGGTTGACAGGGTCTTCTCCTACCCGTCTGAGCAAGTGTTTCCGTCGATGCGAAACACTGTCAACTGGCAGCCAATTAATATTGGCCGTGGGAACAAGGGACGCGCGTAGGAGGACGAACGAACGAATATACCGCTGCGCCCCGAAGCCGCATAAGTAGTATGCCAGTGGATTGAAACCAAAGTGGTCGCGCGTGAACTGTGCTGAATTATGATGGGCTTTTTGCCAATGGATTCCCCGGTTCGTGACTGCATACAGCCCAGTCTCCAGTCTTACTCCTTGCTTGGCAAGACACCCGCAATTGGAGACGGAGACGGGGACACCAGAAACGTGACGGCGCCTTGACATCGAAGGATGACCGACACACGCGAGCTGAAAGTCATCAAAACGCCGGCCTGCGTAACGTCGCAGTGCTCGCGCTCCCGCACGGCTTTCTTGACCGGGACGACGCCGCGCCCTTTGCAAGCTACCGTGTAATGTGCGTCAAAGAGAGCGCGGGCTTGGCACGGGAGGATGTCCCTGGGTCGTTGTGTTGTCTTTAAGAAGAGGCGACTGCCAGCTGCAGCGAGTTGATGATTCTAAAGGGGAAGACGCCAGTGCGGAAATGCCGGTTTCAAGCGCTGATGAATGTGCAGGCTTGTGCCAAGGTCGAGAAAATAGGCCTCGGACGTTCAGGTGGTGTCGTTCTGGCCAGCAAGAATCATTGCCACTGCCATCGAGGAGGATCGTCGTCCTTGTGCCTTGTGGCACGTGACCGTGTATTTTTTACGTTGTCGTTCGAAACCGCCGCAGGCAGCAGGAGAATACACCGCAGTTGAAGAGGGGCGGCGTGAAGCACGTGCGTGAGGTGAACGAGCAGAGCGAGCTACTTTAGTTGGTCAACGGGCAGAGGCTGGGCGCTTGTGAAAAATCAAGTTCTTCCTTCTCTTGGTCAGTCGGCCGCTGATCGTGCTTCGCGATCCCGTCCCTTCATCCTCGCTGCTCTGCACGGCGACTGGCTCCTGCTCGCCGTTGACAACTGACAACTGACAGATGTTCGTCCGGCGTCAATTGTACTGTGCGGTCGCTAACACGCTTGGTTTGAAGGCCGGACCGTAGCTCGCTCTCGACGGACGAGCTGGACAGCGTGACGCCGCCGGTGCGCTCGCAATCGCCCGCCTCGCTGCGCAGACACATCTCCTCCGCCACCGTCGACTCCGTATCCAACTCCATGCACGGCAGCGGCACGTGGCGCGGCCCGCTCGCGACGCCCAGCTCGCCCGGATGGCGCCGCCAGCGCCTGCTTGGCGTCGGCCAGCATCAGAGCGAGGGCGGCGGGGACGGCCGCCCGTTGATAGCCCAGGTGCGCCCAGCGTCCGAGTGGGTAGCTGGCTGCTCATTGGTTGCGGGTTGGCAGGAGAACAGCACCGACTCGGGCCACTTTGCCAGCTACGGCTCCGTGCGTCCCGCCGCCCCGCTGCGCCAGGAGAGCAGGCAGAGCACAGGCGGGCTCATGTCCATGTCCTTTGCCGGTGCGTTTCACTTTTCAACCGTCACCCATAATCCTAGGATACTTACTCAGTGTCAGGCCTGACCGACACCCTACGCAACAGACGGCGCAATGCCGCCACAGGCACGCGTCTCTCGCGCCCGGCCTCCTTCTGGTCTCTACATCTCGGCACGGGCGGGCGCCCGCTGACGGCGTACGACGTCCCCATCGGGCACGCTGAGGGCGAAGAGGAGGGCGTGCAAGAAGAGGACGAGACGGGCGCGCGGGCGAACGGCATACGGGTGTGGTACAGCAGCTTCACGAGCATCGACTGGCTGCACGACGCTATCAAGGACTCCGCGCGCCTCCTCCGCCTGCGCCGCCGCCGCTCCTCGCGCGGCAAGGCGCGCGCGTGGGCGGATCGCAGTATTGGCTGGATTATCGTTACCCTCGTCGGCATTTTGACGGCCCTTGTCGCGTTTTGCATCGTCAAGAGCGAGCAGCTGTTGTTCGACTTCAAGGTATGTTCGATTGAGTAGCAGTTGTGAAGCTGAGGAGCTGATGAGGTGTGTAGGAGGGACATTGCGCGAACGGGTGGTGGAAGGCGAAGCGCTTCTGCTGCCCTGCAACAATCGAGCTCGACTTTGTGCGTACATAACGTACGCACACTCTGCGGATACTGAGCAATGCGAACAGAACGTGACGTCCGGCGGCGGCGAGCACTGCGCGCAGTGGAAGAGCTGGGCGCAGACCTTCGACGTCGACGACCGCCCAGGCCGCGTCGCGGGTTGGATGGTCGACTACGTGGCCTACATCGTTATCGCGGTGCGTGTCTTACAAGTTCACGCTCGCGGGCCATTCCCTGCATCCATTACATTCCGCCACACTCCCTCCACTTGCTATGTCCCTTCTGTGAGCAAAAGCCCAACACTCTGGTTCCCTGACACACCTTGCTGCCACCGTGGTCTTGCTCTGCCGGGCTTTCTCTACCACCCTTCCTTCACGCAGAATTGTCGGTATCGCCCAGGACGCCACCCGTGCCTTGCATTTTCTCCTATGGATTGCGGGCCACGCACGCATGGAATGGAACCCTCCTACCGCACCCTAGCCTACCCCACCTCCGTGGTCCGGTCCACAGCGCCCGTTCTGTCTATTTGCGCGTTCGAGTCTTCCATGCGCGCATCCGGTGTTCCATGCGCACGATGTTCTCTGTCCTCATCAATTCTCCTGCTGTTGCTCGTGAGCAGATGATATGCCGCCGCTACGTGGACTGCGTGCAATGCACCACACGTGACATTGGCAGGACGACCCGCGCGCAACTGAACGTTGCGGGTTGCGAGCCCTTCCTCCGTGGCCCCAGGATTGCGCACGCATGCTCGCAAGCTCGCGGTATACGCACCCGTGTCGAACTTGCGCCTCGCGTTCGCCGGCGCCCGCAATGTCTACTTGCGAGCGACATGCCCAGCGCATCCTCTTGCTTGCGTCAGTCTTCCATGCATGCGGTTCGACGTGCACGATCTTCTGACGTGTCTGTTTCTGCCGGCTCTGGCTGTTACTTGTGTGCATGACCACAGCGGCGGTAATGCACGGTGCTCGCGCCCCGACGCTGCACTGCTGGCGAGCTCGCGGGTTGCTGCGCGGAAGTGTGTGCCGGCAGGACGCACAGCGTGCAAACAAATCGTTTGTGAGTTGCGGGCTGCGCGCTGCGAGGGCACGTCCGGTGTGCACGCTCAGATGCGTGTTGCAACCGGGTCGCGCTGTTGCAAACGTGCGTCTCGCATTCGCAAGGTTCCCTTGCGAGCGCATGCCCTGCATTCTGTCGCCCTCTCGCCTTTCTTCCAAACCTCGTGTATTTTCACTTCTTTGCCTTTGTTTTCTGTCCCGCGCCCGACACCTGTCGCTGCCTGTGATCGCGCATACGCAGAGCGCTCCCCAACTTCATTTATCGGCGCGCTGCGCGATATATCGCGCTGGCCTGTCCGCGCCTGTTGCAAGCGCGCCCTTTTTCCTTCTTGTACTGCGCGCACCGCCTTCTTTTTTTCTTCTTTGCTGTCGCGGCGGAGGTGCTGCCTGTCTGCCTTTTCCTATTGCGACTATGCTCGCTGTCTAGTGCGCCCTGAAGTCTGCAATGTTGCACCCTGCTGGCGGGGACCCTGGGAGTGACGGTCAACGATCGAGATGACGAGCGTCCGTCGCTGCGGCGGAGCGACGGTTTTCGCGTCCCGTTTCATTACGCCTGCTCAGAGTGAGGCACTCTCAAGCCGATATTCAGGACTTCCTGATGGCTCCCTTCGCCATGTCGAGTCAACCGTTCCTGCGTCCTCGACCCTTGTTTCATTCATGACACCGTCCTCCGTCGCGTCCGCAGAGACAGAGCAAGTCGTCCTATCCCGTAACTTGCATTTCCGTCTGCCCCGCATTCCCTGCTCCCTGGGCTAAACACCACCTCCCTGACCGGTCACCGCGATCCCCGTCAAACCGCCCCATCCGCCCTCCACCTGTGTGTGTCCGGGGTCCCCGCTGCAACCTGCGGGATTGTTTGCGCGGGGGGAAGGCAGGCGAGATTGGCGTTGTGTGTGTGCGAGTCTGCGAGTCGGCCGGAATCCAGCGAACGGGCGCGCGCGAGTGTTCTCGTTATTCCAATATGCGGCGCTCTTCTCTTCCCCAATGCCTGTGCCGTCTCCACGGCGCAGCTTGCTGGGGCTTCTCCGCGTGCTGTTCCGGCAACGGCTCGCCACAGTTCGTCTTCGCCTTCGTCTGGAATTCCTCCCAGGCACGCTAATCACTGCGGGCCTCGTGCCCGCTCGAGTTTATTTCGTTTCTTGGTTCATTTTCGTTTTCGCACGTTCATATCGCGTTGAATTCTCGCCACTGTTGTTCCGCGCGTGCGCGCTTGCGCTCTTGTTTTATTACTCGCGCGGCTCGCTCATCCCCGCGCCGCCGTTTAATCTGGACCTTCTGCATCTGCATTTCTTTTGACTTCTTTTCGGCCAGCTCGCTCGGACTGTTTCGTTCATCATTGTCGCATTCGCCATCTTGCCGTTGCTGTTTTTTTTTTCTTCTTTTTTGTTCGATCTGGTGCGCTTGCCCCCTCACCCGCATCCCGCATCCCCCGCAGTTTCATTCGCCTGCGCGTCAGTTTGCACTGTGCCGGTTGTTTCCCCGGGCGTGGCGCGCGCTGTTTCTCCGAGGGCGTGACAGAATGGCCCGCCTATCCCGTCGCAGCTGCTCTGTGCCCTGCGGATCGTCGGCATGCACGCACGATCTGGGACGCGGCCCCTGTGATTCCCTCGGCGTTCATGCGCGCCGGCGTGTGGGTACGCGGTGCACCCGTATTATGCTATTCGCGCGTACGTGCACGCCGCTCGATAAGGACGATGGATGTGGTTCCTGCGAATTTCGGCGCCCATCCCATCCCACGCCCTGGCTTCTCGCCTTTCGCCTCTCTTTACCTCGTTCCATGGCCCGCGCTCCTTGCTTCTGGTGTTATTCTTGGACTCCTGCAGCGCATTGCACCCTCCGCCTCTTGCTCCCCACCGGATACTACGCAGACAGACATCATCTGGACCCGCCATGGGGGATGACCAACGCTGACTCCCCACCCCCGCCATCCCCCTCTTCCTCAGCGTGTCTGTCTTCCTTGCTCGTTCAGCATCCCGCCCGCGAGCGCGAGAATGTGCAATCCGAATGCTGATTCGCTGATACGCCCCATGAATGAACGTGTAGCTCGCGCTGGCGACGACGTCCTCGGTGCTCACGCTGCGCCTGACGGCGAGCAATACGTTCTCGAGCAACAAGGAGTCCGGCTTGCTCGCGCCTGCCGCCGTGGACGACAAGCCGAGCAGCGCGCCGCCGCGCAAGGTCATGTACTTTGCGGGCGGGAGCGGTATCCCGGAGATCAAGACTATCTTGTCTGGTGCGTTTGGTCTTTTGTTGTGGTTTCTTACAAGACACATGTTCATGGTGGGCGGCGCGCAGGCTTTGTGATCCATGGATATCTAGGCGGGCGCACGCTGTTCACCAAGGCCGTCGGACTGACGCTCAGCGTTGCCAGCGGGCTGTCGCTCGGCAAGGAGGGCCCGTTCGTCCATATTGCGAGCTGTGTGGGCAATATTGTCAGCCGGTTCTTTGCCAAGTACGAGACAAACGAAGGTGCGCGCGCTGGAGTCCGGAGCTGGAAAGGAAGACTTATTGACACTGCGCCGCCCTAATAGCTAAGCGCAGGGAGATTCTGAGTGCGGCGTGCGCAGCTGGCGTCGCAGTGGCCTTTGGCGCGCCCGTCGGTGGCGTGCTGTTCAGTCTGGAGGAGGTGTCCTACTTCTTCCCGCCCAAGGTGCGCGGTTTTGAGTACCAAGCTGGAGGTGACTTTGCTGAATCTGTGTGCGCCGCGCTAGGTTATGTGGCGCAGTTTCTTCTGCGCGATGATCGCTGCGGGCACGCTCAAGTTCCTTAACCCCTTCGGCACGGGCAAGCTGGTGCTCTTCCAGGTCACCTACGACAAGGTGTGCCGGTGGACGTGACCCATGGAAACTGTTGAATGTGGGCTGATCATTTGTGGGATAGGACTGGCACGCGTGGGAGCTCATCCCGTTTCTTGCGCTTGGTGTCATCGGCGGCGTGTACGGCGCGTACTTCTCCAAACTCAACTACCGCTGGAGCCGCGACGTGCGCAACGCGACCTGGCTGAAGACGCACCCCGTCGCTGAGGTTGTGCTGGTCACGCTCGCGACGACGCTGCTCAGCTTCCTGAACCCGTTCACGCGCCTGGGTGGGACGGAGCTTGTGTACAACCTGTTCTCGGAATGCCACACCGGCGAGTCGCACGTTGGGCTCTGTGTGCCTGCTGGGGACTTTGCAGGCGTACGCACCGTACCTTCCAGACTCGTTTTCTGAGCTCAATATGTATTGTAGGCGCGGCATGTCATGCGGAGCATTGGCGTCGCGCTGCTCGTCAAGGGCGTGATGACCATCGTGACGTTTGGCATCAAGCTCCCAGCGGGTATTTTCATTCCGACGCTTGGCGTCGGCGCGTGCTGTGGACGCATCCTCGGGCTGGCCGTCCAGGCACTGCAGTGGCATGTTGGCGTCAAGGATGAAGTCATTCCCGGCGTGTATGCCATGGTCGGCGCTGCTGCTGCGCTCAGCGGCGTAACGGTCTGCATCTCTGTTGGTTTCTTGTTGATGCATGTGGCTAATTGTAGTCGTATAGAGGACGACGGTGTCGCTCGCGGTCATCATGTTTGAGCTCACGGACACGCTCACCTATGTCATACCCGTCATGCTTTCTGTGCTCGTCGCCAAGACCGTTGCGGATGCGCTTGAGCCTAAAGGCATCTATGATCTTGTCATTCAGTACGCTTTTTCAGTTCTTGCTCACGTCCTTACTGAGCAAGTTTCAGGCTGAACCAGCTTCCGTATCTTGATGCTAAACACCAGTACTTGTGGGGAGCAATGAGCGTTGCAGACGTTGTGCGTCCAGTAATGTTCCTCTATCATTCACAACGTGGCTGACCTACGCGCGCAGACCGAGCGCCATGTCGCCACCATTAGGCTGGACGAGGCCAACACTGTGAAGCACCTGATTGACAAGCTGCAGACGCTCGTCTCGCACGGCGACAACGACAGCGGCTTCCCGATTGTGCGCAAGGATGGATACGGCCATCGCATGGTCGGCTATATCGGCGTCAACGAGCTCGAGCACGCTCTCTGTATGATGCTCCCTCCCGCCCTTTCTTTTTATCTGACGAGTTATGCGTAGCCATCGTGGCCGACCAGCCGGACGCGATATGCCACTTCAGTCGGGACGCCAGCGCGCGTCGCGACGATGCCTACTCCGTCTCGTCGCTCTCGACGACTGGCGCCGGCGCCGGCGGCGGGAAGAACGACCCGTTCGACTTCAGCGTGTACATGGACCAGGCTCCGCTCACCGTGCAGACGCACTCGCCGCTCGAGCTCGTGCAGCAGTTGTTTGTCAAGCTCGGCGCGCGCTACCTGGTCGTCGTGGATGCCGATGGTTACTGTGCGTCAGCTTAGCCTCTGGTTTCGCATTTGCTTATGTTGTCGTAGATGAGGGCGTGCTGGACAAGAAGGCGTGGCTGGCGTTCTTGACTGAAATCGAGGGCCAACATTGAACGCCGAACACCGAACACCGAACACCGAACACCGAACATGTGGACACTGACGAAGTGCAGCGCTAATGCGCTGGTGGACTCGTTTCTTCTCACTCTGTTTTGCGACACTTACTCGGCGCGACACTTACTCGGCCAATGCTAGGCAGGATATCTTTCATGCAGTAACTGGATTTGTATATTCGTTCCCTTGGTTATGACACACTTCCCCTTCAGTCGATGAGCCCTGAAAAAACTGTTGTTGGCCCTCGGCCTCATCATTGCAAGTGCGGGGAAGTACATTGAAGCTGCTACATCCACAAGTACTTTGGAGATACAACGATCTTCTATGTGAGGTGAGGCATTAAGTACCAGCTTTAAGAGCACGATCAATCCGATCCTGAATCGATGCCTCCGAACTGGAACTCCTCCATCCTTCTACAAGGAACATGGTCAGCGCCGAAGGTCTAATCTCCTGGTCCAGCGCGTTGTCGCGTGCGGCAGATGCTCGGGAGTGAATGAGGTCTGTGAGAATGCCCGGGTCGCAATCCTCTGCGAATTTGCAAGAATTTCTAAATTGGATTCCGCTCAAGTGCATGCAGGGCCATGGCATAAGCCTGTCTTTCGAGCAGAGGGCGCCTTGAAGTGCAAGGAGGTTGTCATTTGTGAAGTCGGTGCACTCCATACGGAGCACTTGCAGCCTGCCCAGCGATGGCAGAATGTGGAGAAAGACAGCAAACCAAGGGTCGCCGATGTCCGAAATAATGAGTTCCTCGATAGGTGACTTCTCTCCCAAGGCTCGGAGAAAACGTAAGCGTTGGTCAGTCGATGGCGGGTCGCCGTATAACGTTAAGTCGGTCACAGCCGTGAACTCGAAACGGGAAGAGAGCTGTTCGACTGGACAATCATCCTCGACGTGTAGAAAAAGTTCTTGGACCTGAGCGACTACTTGTCGGGTTTGGGTCGCCCTCTCGTAATCAACAAATGGCATATAAAGGCTCAAGTTAGCCAACCGCGGTAGACTGCGTAGGACGACGCCTAGAGCATCCGTCTCGTCGGTGCACTCGATATCGTAGATACGCGCGGTCTCCAAGAGCGGGAACGCGATGGGACCGCCGCGAAAAGCGTTTCGGGCGTAGATATACTTTAGAGCTGGGGCCTTTGGCAGCACCTGCGTGTTTTGTAGAACAGCTTCACTCTTGGGCGAGGGAAATTGAATATTTATGCCGGAAAGCTTGGGCGTGGCGGTTGTCACGAGAGCCAGTAGTGGATCGCCTGTGTTCAGATGGGATATCTTGATCTGGGCGCGAACGCATATGCGCACGACACCAGCGATCCGCCCAGCAAGTTCTTCGTGGTGTGGTTTGGATTCCCGTAGACGTGTCAAACAAGCAGTGAGAGGCGCCGACCGGGCACGCGACAGGTGCGTAGCGAGATAATCCGACCAAGCGTCCGTATTGGTTGGTTTGACAAGATCGAATGACCACTCCACGTGACTCCAGGCGCGCGGATGAGCCAAGCTTGCCTGCCGCCAGCGACGGCAAACGGCCGCAAGGCGATATGGCTGCTGTTGTCGTTTTCGAACGTAGACGCTTTCCGTAGGAAGTGGTGTGTGGCAATCTACCTCGTCGATACAGAGCTCGAAGATGCAGGCCAAGATGTCCAGTGGCGTTTTGCGAATAGGGTGAAAAAGAACGCGTTCGCGAGCAACGGATGCAGTCTGGAAGTCGAGCTGGGACTTGGCCTTCCCAAGATATGTCGAGGAGTCCTCGAGAAGGCCCTTGTACAGGTTGTACTGCTGCTCTATCGCACGGAACTGGGCTTCCGTTTCCGCGTGTGCTTGCTGGGCCCGCTCGTATTTCGTACGAATAACGTTGAGTGTCAGCTCCTCGTCCTCTATCCGCGCGCGAAGAGCGAGGGCTTCGAGTCCCTCGGCGTAGCGGTTGGGGTCCCGTTGCATGGATGATGGAAAAAAGAAAGGAGCGCTGAGTTAGAATTCGTGTTATCCTCCGGAGCGATCCGTTCCCAGCCTCCCAGGTTGTCTAAGTAGCATGTTGATGTAAATTTGTGGGAAATTTCACTCCGAATATATGAAGTTGCGCTTCTTTATATATGTAGAAATATAGAAATCGAGGTGTCGCCTTCTTTCTCTTGTCGAGCGTCGCCAGCCTGCTCTCGCCAGCTGCACAGCGCGTCCGCCCGCTCGCCGGTTTAGGGACGCGCTGTAAGTAGTGTCTGCTTTAATGGGATTAATATTGGCACTGAGGCTTACTGAGAGCAAGATCAGCGTGATACCGAACGGCCTGGCCGACCGGCGAGCGCGCGCGCGTCGAACATCTCGCTGTTGAGGATCCCGGGGGCTCATTAACGTAGAATCTTGGAACGCAAATTGATAGAATGGATGATTACTCATGAAGTTGAAGACGTGTAGAGCGGCGGGAACGAGGTCGACAGACCCGCGACGCAGCACACCCTTGAGTAAAGTGCCGTTGAACGCGGGCCTGAGTCTGTCTTAGCACAACACCGCAGGTATATCTGCACCAAGATGGAATTGGACTTCGAACCAGGACAGTGCTAGTCGCCGGTGCATCCTCTGTTGGAAAACAGTTGTTCCATTTACAGTGCTTCCATGCAGTTCCCGTCCCAAAGTGCTCTGGGATGAATTGTTATAATATAACATCGTTATTCCTGTCTTGGAGACCGAACAATGAATGAAGTACTGTACAACACAGCCAGAGATCGTGGAAACAAACATATGGTACACCTCTGTACACTATCTACCCATGGCTGAGCACACTCCAAGTCTTTCTCCAGCCCACCGAGATCATAACGTGCAGGCCGACCATCGCGGCCATTCGCTCCTATATCGATACTTGGACGCAATCTTCACTGCCTCCACGGTGGAGCCGAGTCCGAACACGCCAGATTGCGGGTGGCGCGTGTATACTAGGGTCCGGGGCTTGAAGTTCGCATCGACCCAGTTGACTACGATCTCCTGGAGCTCCTTGTTCGCGTCCCGGGTCAAGAAATCCAGAGGTGGGTCCGGGAGCCAGTCGACGGCGGGCGGGGGCATGACCTGTATCATGAAGTCGTACACCTCGATCTCGCAGTCCCAGCTCGGGCAGTCGACGTACTTCTCCGGGTCCTGCATCCCGAAAAATGAATAGTCAACACAGCAACACGATGCTCGTGCAAGTGCAACGTACCAAGGCGAGCCGCTCAAGCGTCATCGGAAGGTCGACATACTTCAGGCCGGGGAACTGCGCGACGATCTCGCGCATATTGGGCGGCGCGTACTCCCATCGGATTTTTAGGCTCTGCACGTGCGGCGAGGCGAGCTGCGGCACGTATTTGAGAAACTCGTCGCGCTCGACGCGGAGTGCGAGGCTGCGGATGCAGTGGCCGGGGCTCAGGAGCCCGCCTCGCAGGATTCGAGCTCAAGGTGCTCGAGGTGCGGCCATACTTTGTCTATATGGGCCACGTAGTGCGGGCCAACTCCCAATCGGACGTGGCGCAGGTTGGGGAAGGCGGCGGCGACTTCGGGGTACACCGTCACGCCCTCGGGAATGATGAGCGTCGTCACGTTCTCCAGGCGCATGTGAGCGAACTGCGGCTTGCTGATGACCGAGGCGTACGGGATGTTGAGATCGACGAGCGTGCGAGCGTGGCGCCGTTCGAGCGCGCCGAACATTCTAGTGATCCATTGCATGCGCTCGGGAACGTGCATCGTGCCCGTCCACGGCGTGTGGCTCGGCGACAGGTGCAGGACGGCGAGCGGCCCGCAGGCGTCGAGCAGATCGAGCGCGGTGAAGTCCACATTGGAAATTGCGAGCCCCGTCAAGTGCGACAGCCCCGACAGGGCGGATAGCAGTCGAGGATGGAAGGCCTGTGCTGATGAGTCGCCGCAGAAGTCGGCGGGAACGGAGAGCCCGAGGCGCGTGAGGAAGCGGACGCTTTCGAGCAGCTCCAAGAGCGCCTCCATGTACTCGGGCCATTGCGACGGGCTGACGCCCGCATAGAACGGGCGCCAGCGCGAGACGGCTTCGGTTATCGAGCGCACATGCGCTGCGAGGCCAGGTGTGCGCCGGATGGTGTTCGCGACACAGAGCAAGTCAGGAAGTGTTTCAACATAAACGTGCCTATACAAGCAGGGATAGGATATTGCGCGAAGGTCCCGCGATACCAGGCTCAGAGAAATTAGTTCGGCTGCGTCGAGGAAGTTCGCGATGATCGCGAGGACGTCAGCATTGAGAACGACGCCGGGCATGAGCAGTTCAGCGGCTAATCCCGGTGCAATGCCACGAATTAAGCAGCTGCACCGTTTATTAGAGTGACGGAGCCGCGCAAGGTCATTGGCATTGGAAACTACAGTATATCAACAGTATAACCTTTGAAACTACGTGTATCTCAATTTAATGTGAGTTGCGTCATCAAGTGGCAGTTCTAATAGCGCGATTAATCTTATCCTGAATCGATTCGTCACGGGAACCTGGCCACCCTCCCATGGTGAGCCAGCGTAGCGCCGTCGGCCTATTGACCGGGGACAAAGCATTGTCGCGCGCAGCAGATGCTCGGGATTCAATCATGCCCGTTACCGTGGCCAGGTTGCAATCCGGCGTAAAACGGCACGAATATGGGTCGAAGCAGAGTCCAAGTAACTGCGGGCAGGGCCATTTCCCAGACCTATCCTGTGGGCAGAGCGCGTCCCGTAACGCGAGGAGGTTGTCATTTGTGAACGTGATCCACTCCAGAAATAGGGTCTTCAGGCTGCCTAGCGAGGGCAGGACGTCGAGGAAGACAGCAAAAGAGGGCCCACCGATGTCCGAAATACTGAGCTCCTTGATAGGCGAGTCCTCTCCCAAGGCACGAAGAAAGCGAATCCGCTCATCGGCCGAAGGTGGATCGCCGTAGAGATTCAGAGAGGTTACGGACGTAAACTCGAAGTGAAGAGAGAGCTGTGCAATTGGGCAGTCGTCGGGGATATGCAAGAAGAGTGACTTTATCTGAGGGACCGCAAGTCGGACTGGGTTCGGAGTTTGATAGGCAACCAACGGCTGATAGAGCCTGAGGACACTCAACCGCGGCAGCGAGCGCAGCATAATGCTGAGCGCATCTTCCTCGTCCGTACATGTGATGGAGTATAGATACGCGGTGTCAAGGACTGGGAACGCGACTGGACCGCCGTGAAAAAGATTGGTGGCGGAGATAAACTTCAATGCTGGAGCATTGGGCAGTATATGCAGATTTCGGAGGACAGTGTCGCTCTGGAGCGACACCAGCCGACAACGCAGCTTGGTGAGGTACGGCGTGGTGGATCCCAACAGAGGGAGCAGCGAATCGCCGATATCCAGACTCCAGATCATAATCTGGGCCCGAATGCATAGGCGCAAGAGAGCAGCGACCTGCGGGACAAGTTCTTCGTGGTGTGGTTTCGATTCCCCCGTGCGTGTCAGGCAGGCTGTGAGCGGCACTGACGGGGCGTGCGACAAGAGTGTAGCGGCGTAGCCCAACCAGGATACCACATTATTCGGCTTGACGAAATCGAATGAGAACTCGAAGTGCCTCCAGGCGCGAGGATGAGCAAAGCTTGCTTGCCGCCAGCGACGGCAGACGGCTGCGAGATGAAACGGTTGCTGTTGACGATTGCGAATGTCGTCGTTTTCCACGGGCAATTTCTCGTCGCACGGGACATCGTCGATGCAAAGCTCGAAGATGTAGGCGAGAATTTTGAGCGGCGTTTTGCGGACGGGATGCAAAAGGACGCGTTCGAGCACGACGGATGCGGCCTGTGCGATATATCGGGATCTGGCCTGTCCAAGATATTTCGACGAGTCCTCGAGCAGACGCTTGTACAAGAACTGCTGTTCCGCCTCGTGGAATTGGGCCTCGGTGTCCGCATGTGCTTGCTGGGCACGCTCGTAACTTGTACGAAGAACATCGAGCGCCAGCTCCTCGTCCTTTATCCTCTCACGGAGAGCGGCAGCTTCGAGTCCCTCGGCGTAGCGGTTGGGGTCGCGCTGCATGGATGGTGAACGAATGGCGAGACACGCTGACTTTGAATCTGTGTCGTCGATCCGTGTCGTCGATCGCGAGCTCCGGAGCTCTCCGTTCTGGCCGGTTAGTAGACATCAATTCGAGCCACAATGGAACTGTTACCTGAGCACTGGAAATAGAGACTTCCAGTGTATTCCTCGAAGTCTACACCATTCCGTGAATTATGCGACTTCACTAACAGAAATCGCGGCATCTCCTTTTCCCTCTCCAAGTTTCTCTCCCCGAATGTCGCCATCAAGGGCAAAACCAGGTTTCTCCGTAATACCGAGCAGAACGACTTGATTTGCGATAGCGCAGGGACGAATCTCGAATAGCCGATCCATCTGCTCGAGCGGCACGCCCTTCGTTTCGGGGATGAAGAAGAATACGAAGGCAATGCTGAGCAGCATGAGCGACGCGAAGAAGAAGTAGACGCCGTAGCCCATGGCGAGGAACATCTGCGGGGTAAAGCGGCTGATGACGAAGTTCCAGAACCAGTTATTCGCCGCCGCGGACGCCTGGCCGAGCGAGCGCGTGCGCGCGTCGAACATCTCGCTGTTGAGGATCCAGGGGATTCCGTTCTGGGCTACGCATCAGCGTGAACGCAGAGTGAGAGAATTGTAATTACCCATGAAGGTGTGTAGAACACTGTCCACAGATAGAAGAAGAATATGGCTGCAATACCGCCGCTGTCGAGTCCGCCTGCGACTTCTCCCGACGCTTGCCTCGAGGCTATGTCGGTGAGCTTGATATACGCGCCGATGAACCACATGCACGCCGAGCCACCTGCTGCACCGATCATGAGCATCTTTCGACGGCCCACGGTGTCTATGAGGAAGAGCAGCCAGACCAAGGTGATGGCGGTCTTTACCACGCCGAAAATGCCAGTTGTAAGGAATGAGGCATTGGCACCGGCGAGGCCGATGGAGGCAAAGACTGTCGGTGAGTAGTAGTTGATCGCGTTGATTCCCGAATAGTCCGGTTCAATCCGCGCCGGTCCCATAGGCCTTCGCGGTTCGGGGGCAAACCTTAAGAACGCGACGCGACGCGGCGAGCAGAGACATTGAATAAAAGCTCGCATTGTCAGCCTATGGCGTACATGGCGGACCCTGATATCAACTGGAGCCTCGAGAGACATTAGACTGTGAAGAAATGCGAAAACTGGTGTCTGTTTCAAGTGGCCATGGGCCTGCCACTGGCGGGCTTTCGGCCCTACTGTGGACTGCGCAACAACTCAGAAAATGGCCAAAAGATCCCATAGATAGTATTGGCACGAGTAAGACCTCCAGCATGTGTACTGGTGTCGTGGCCAGAGCCTGGATAGTCGACAACCCTGGGCTTTCTGTACGCGCAGCTTCTAACGCATGAACATATACGAGGGCTTTGAAATTGCCTCCTTCTGGCTAGTGAAAGGACCTTCACCGAGTAATAGAGGAGTTCTCGCGGACGTAGAGTAAGAGCCATGGACATGAAAGGGCGCTGTGCAGACAGGCAGGTGTTGGGGACATTTGTCGGCAATAACGACGCTCTTCCAGCGGGAAAAAGTAGCATGCAATTTTTTCTTGAGTTATCATGGTTATTAGTTTATCTCCCAGGTTGCTCCTTGTAGTTGAAATTGAGATATTGACGTTCATGGCCGGCCCAGCGCGCCCGCGTTCGAATAAGGTTTGTCGGATCTGGCCGAACCGCGAACGCCTATGGGCGGGGCGCGATTTGAAGCAGACTCCACTTGCCGGATCGAGTTTCATCCGCCGTGGAGTCTGCAACGGAGACTAATTCCCGAACCGTTCTGCCAGAGGAAGAGCATCCCGCCGAGGAAGAATCTCCACTGTATATAAGGCGACTTTCTGACGACCTGAGGGTATTCTGTTAGTCGTTATTATTTAGAGCAACTGTCCATTACCTGGAAAGGTCTCCAGAATTGGTCTGCAACTCCAGCACCATGTTGGTCCAGCGCACATTCGATCAAGTTCACCTCTTCGACGATGTACGGGTCATCGACGGGCAGGTTACGAATCCAGCACAAGTTGTCAAGAGCTTCCCTCCGGCGCCCTTTCGCAAGCAGCCAACGTGGCGACTCCTTAATCCATAACGAGCCCAGCAGCAGGATTCCAGCAGGGATCAATTGCACAGCGAACGGTACGAGCCACGGGCCTGCTTGCGCTGTGCATCGGGGACGCTGTTCGCGAGACCATAATTGATCCAGAAGCCAACGAGGCCGCCAATCTACCAGCCCGCCTCGTAGATGCCGACCAGTCGCCCGCGTACTGCGGGGGGCGCCAGCTCGGAGATGTACAGTAGATGGGCACCATGTTCGAGGCTGCGCCGACCCCCGGCGAGCACGCGTCCGCCGAGAATGCGAGCGCGCCGGACGCGCCGAGCATGAGCCATGAGCCCCGCGCCGAGTATGAAGACGAGAGACGCGTTGCGCGCCGGCCCCACTGGCAGAAGAAGCTGCTCGCGCACGCGAAGAGCGCGCCGGCCTGGTAGACCGAGACGATGTTCGCCTTAACGAGGGCGAGCCGCTCGGCGAAGTTGAACTCGCGAGCGTCGTGCCGATGAACGCGCTGTCGTAGGAGGCGAACGAGGCCAGTTGTACACCTGCCGCGTCGTCGGCCTGTCCTCGACCACGGAAAGCAAGCCCGTGGCTCAGAGCGAGACCGACGGCGCGGGTGTCGGAAGAAGCGCATGCGACGTGCGGTCCCGCGTGTCGTCCGGTAGAATAGTCCTGTTCGTGTGCTATGAGGGCTAGCTCGGCGTCGCAGAGCGCGTCAGGCTCTGAATCCTCCATAGACCGGTCGGCGTCTAGCGACATCAATGCACGAGAGAGAAAGACGACAAACGAGCTGGCATTCAAAGCGTGTTCCATTGTTCACCAATGTACTGTACTATACGCGCCCCATTGTTCTCTCGTGAGCTCGGCGTTAATGTGCAACGCAAGAGGTATCCTGTAGCGCCGTTCTGTATAACCAGCGACCGAAAGAGCCACTGCAATGTTCCGGTAGGGTCGGCGGTGACCCCTGACAAACACCTCGCTGAGTTTGAAAGCGTGTTACACCCGAGCGAGGGTCAAAACCCTATGTATCCCGCCATCCCCAAGCATTCTGAAGAGCCCGTACATAATAACACAGTACGATAGTTCTTTTCAAGTTCACTGTTCTGTTTCTGTTTCACGACACTATATCCAAAAGCAAAGGAAAAAAAGAAGAAAAAAGAGCACAAAGTATCGTATCGTATCGTATCGCAGAGGGAGGCAGAGGAGAGAGGGAGAAAGCACGAGTGCGGATAGAGACGCGAGGAGAGGAGAGGAGAGATGGAAGCTGTGATCGATGGGTGGTGGGACGCGAGATGATTGATTGATTGGTGGCACAGGACAGTAGAGAGTAGAGAGGAGAGGAGAGATGCGGAGGCCGATTCGAGTTGGTTGATATAGGATGTATGATGTAAAGCAGCGCGCAAGCAAGCAAGCAAGCAAAGAGGGAAAGAAAAAGAAAAAAAAGCAAGCACCTTCACACCGCAACAGCGCCCCGCTTCTTCGCCGGGCTGGGCGGCACGAGCTCCATCGACTCCGTCGCAGGCCTCTTGCGCCCTCCCCCGCCATTCTTCGCCGCGGTATCAAAAGTTGTTGTTGTTGTGGGCGAATCCAAAGCCGGGCTGCACACACTGTCCAGCGCCATCCGTCCGAATCCAAGACTACTCACACCGTGGCCATCAACACCAACCCCAACACCCTGTCCCTGCTCCGCATCGCCATAGATATACTCGCTCGAATTCTCCTGCAAGCCCGCCCCGCCCGCGCCACCGCCGTTTTGCGGGAGGGCGACGCCGTTCGGGCCCATGGGCACGTTGCGGTGGAACTGGCCGCCGAACGCGAAGCGCGGGCCCATGGTGGGCGTCACCGCGCGCGGCGTGCCCGGGCTCGGCACGGCGAAGGAGCGGTCGCCGTAGGGGTCCAGCAGCCAGCGGTGGTTGAGTGCTTCGTCCATCGGCATGCGTAGCGACGGGTCGCGCTGCAGTACGCGGTGCAGCCAGTCCTGGGCTGTAGAGCGTCGTTGGGCGTCAGCGTCAGCGAGGGGCGGCAAGGAAGCGAGCGCAATTCGGCGTCAGAGGGAGGATACAAGAGAGCGCAATCGGCGTTAGCGAGGAAGAAGAGAAAGGGCGGGGTTCGGCGACGGAGGAGATCGAGCCGAAGGAAGGGAAAATGAAACGAGGATGGGGGAGGGAAGGAAGGGAAGCGATGAAACGAACAAAAACGCACCATCCTCAGATTTATCCTCGACCGGCTCCCACGTAATCGTGCGGCTCTGCGCGCGCTCCGCGTGCGTCTCGCCCTCGCCCTCGTCGTTGAACGGCATGCTCATCGTCAGCCTGCAACCAGATCAGCCTCTGTGCGTCTGTGTTCACCATCCAGCGGGGGAACGCGCTCTGCCCGCCCAAGTGGGCATTGAGCCAGCGACGATGCGGGCCTGCCCGCTCAGCTGCGAAACGAGTTCCGCCCGCCCAGGCATGCAATGAGCGCGAGCGAGCAACCCGATGCGCCGCCCGCCCACGCACACAATGAGCGCTCTCGATCATCCCCACCTGCAGCGAGGAAACCGACGAAAAAAGAACAGCACAGCGCAGAAACGCACATAGAAAAGACCATGACGCCGATGCTCCACACGTCGACCGCGTTCGTGTAGCCCGTCCATTCCGGGTCCTGCGTGTGCAGCAGGACCTCGGGCGCGAGGTACGCCGGGGTGCCGCACGCCGTCTGTCGTCGCGTCAGTATCTCGGGGAAAACAAAAGGAAAAAAGAAAAAAAAAAGGAAAGACTGGGTAGGAGAGGAACGACACCGCGATAAAGAGAAGAAAGCTTGGGAAGGGTAGAGCGTGGAAGGAGGGGGTGGTGGTAGTGGTAATGGAAGAGTGAAGGGAATAGTAAGAGCACACACCCGCAAGAACGTCGCACTATCGAGGACCTTCGCGAGCCCGAAGTCCGCGATCTTGGCGCGGCGCGGCGTGCCGAGGGTGAGCAGCACGTTCTCGGGCTTGAGGTCGCGGTGGACGATGCCGTGCTTGTGCAGGTACTGCATCGCGACGCAGATGTCGCGCGTCAGGCCCTTGGCCTCGCGCTCGTCTGCAAAGAATGCGGTCAGCTCTGAGGTCAGACTCTTTCGAGGTCGCGAGGCGAAGAACGCTCTGCCTGGCGGGGAGGTAGAACGCGTGCCGCGTTGCGGTATCGCATCCAACGCGTCCGCCTGGCGGTATCACGTCCAACACCCCGCCCCCCGCCCCCTGCAGCCCGACCAAACAGATAAAACGCACCAAGCCCCCCATTACTCTTAAGCACGGCATCCAGCAAATCTCCGCCCGGGACAAACTCCATGACGATATACAGCGCGGCGGGGTCGGTGAAGATGCCGTGGCACTTGACGATGTTGGGGTGGTCGAGCGAGCGCAGGATGTCGACCTCGCGCGCAATCATGCGCGCGTGCGCCTGCTCGCCCGTCGGCCCGCTCAGCCGCCGCTGGTTCATCACCTTGACGGCGTAGACCTGGCCGTCGTTGATCCCGATGGCGCGCCGCACGGAGGCGAAGGCGCCGCGGCCGAGTCTGTGGGTGTGGCGTGGTGAGTGAGATGGGGGATAAAGGAGAATGAGGGGAAGGGTTGTGACGCGTTCTGACTCGAGCCTTGCCGCGCCATGGTTGCTCGATGTGCGCAGGAGTGTGTGCGGCACAGCGAACGCGCCGCTACGACTTCAGGCATCGCCCATCGACCCTGAGCCGTGTCAAGGTGCCGACACGCTGTGACTGGATGTGTGCCTGCGCGGTGAGCGCGTACTGCAAACGCGCGGGGACGAAGGATCGCGTCGGGCGAGAAGAAAGGAGACGCGACGCACTCTGAGCTGAGCTGGTACTGGTCAAAGATGGACGACTGCGGGTTCGGATTCCCCAAGTGGCGGTACAAGAATCCTGACGGGACGTAAGCAAGGTGGCGGGATACTTGATTGCGTACGTACGGAGGTCGTCGGCGCCCACGCTGTCGGCGCTGGAGAGGCCGAAGCTGAGCTCGCAGCCCTGCTGGAGCAGCCACCGCTTGCCCTTGCCGACCTTGGTCCCGTTCACCTGCAGACGGTCAGCGTTGGCGCTGGCGGGTGGCGCAACGCACAAAGGTGCCGTTGGTGCTGAGGTCTTCGACGACGACCTCTGCGGGGTCGCCGCGCGGGTCGGCGCCGTTCCAGGTGATGGAGCAGTGGAAGTTGCCTGGCGGTCGGCGTCGGCGGTGAATACAACTACATAACTGGGCACGCACTGATCTTGGGGCTCGCCAGGCGAAAGTCGCAGGAGTGGTGTCGGCCGAGGGTGTACGTCGACTGGCCGATCCACATGTCGAGCCGCTTCTGCGCGGGCGACGTCGGGATGAGCGCCCCCCACAGGTGCGCGTTCGCCGCCTGCGCCTGCGACGCCTCGCCGCCGCCGCCCGCCGCGGGCTGCGACGCCGGCTGCGTCGCCACTACGTCCTCCATCGCGTCGGCGTTTGCGGACATCCTGGCCGAAGAAGAGTTGAAACGAAGAGTAAAGGCGGCGGTGGTGGACGCGCTCTTATAAGCCTGCCCGTCGGAGCCTCAATCGCGTTCCAGCCTCCAACCACACACGGAACCACGCATCGATAACACCCACCGCCCACGCTTTGCCGCCGGGTTCCCTCGTCGCTTCCTCGCTCCGCCGGAGCCCTGCCTTGTTGTTCTCTTGTCCGCCTCGTCCTGTGGCTCTGCTTGATCACTACGGCCTGTCGCCGGCCTTTGTTCTGCCGCCACCTCCTTCCAGACGATCCCTGTGGTCTGCCACTCCCAGAGCAATGGACTGACTTGGCAAGGCTCCTATTGAACTGCCGGGATCCTGCACGTGCTGGCTATGCACTGAAGCTGTCCGGGCGCACTTCGCTCTTGAATGGAACCGATATCGATCGTGCAGCACTCGCTGTCTGCTTTCCCCCTGACCCTCTTTCATTTGAGTGATCTTCTTCATCATCCGAGTGTGTGGTGTGTGCGGCGACGACCTTCATACCGAGTTGCGTACCTTCATTCCTTTCTGGGGCTCCGTCGCACGCGAACTCGAATCATACCGTAAACGCACAACAACCTGGATCGAACGCCGCTCCGAGTCGCAAAATTGTTCCTCCAAGTCCAAGTGGTCGCAACCTTGAATGTCGAGGACCGAGAAGAACGACTACAGCCGTTCAGACGTGCATATGCTGGCGGCGGAGTCCTGGACCTACAACACGGCCCGGGACGCGCGCACCAGTTGCAATTGGCGTGTCAGCGGGGCTTGGAGTTCGTCAAGATCTAGAATAACGATTCAACTACAGTAACTGTCTGGGAGGGGCAGCTCAGAGTCGTAAGTAAGAATACCCCGCCCGCCGTGCTGCCAATGTGCGCCTTTGACACGACGAACGTCGTGGACGCTATGCTCTATAACTACCCATGGCCTCTGTCTATGTACAACTGTGTCTTGGCGCCTTCAGCGCTTGTTACAGTATAATCTAGTGATTCACTCCTCTGCGGTCACCCACGCCCACTCAAATACACCGATACGTACAAGCATCTAAATCAGTTCCCACTGAATCGACACGGGTTTACTGTAAGACCTGTGCGCGTTCCGGTTTGCAATCAATCACCTGTTTCCAATCCTGCCAGGCCCAGTGGCTTCTCTAGTAGATCCGCTTCTCAATCTCAAATTCTACTTATTTATCCGCTTAAGCTACATACAGCGCTTCTCGGGTTTCTTGGCGGGGCCCACTTTTTGTTGATACACGTCGGCCCCGCCAAGCCGAGGCCACTTTGCACCGGCTCACATCCCGATGCACGGAAACGCACCCAAATCGGGTCACCTTTACACGTCGTCTATATCCAGAGGACTCAAGGGGCCTGGAAAGCATGTATTTCAACTAAGGCAACTAAGTTTGACAGTTTCCTGAACGTTGCGGCTGTCACTGACGAGCTGCCCATGTCCGGTAAGAGATGTTTTTATGGGTGGGAATACGCGTCCAAAAGGCAGAATTCTACATATAGTTGTTCATCAAAAGTTCATAAGGCATGCGTTGGACACAGTCTCGCGTCTCTTCAGCTCTAAAGCTGAAGGTGCTACTATTTTTGGCGTGATCACACGGAGAAGAGGAACACGTTGATAGTGAGCACTCGGCTCTCGGCGCGCCCGGCTTGATGGAGCTGCAGTGAGCACTCGGCGCTGCCCCAGCTGCACTGCCTGCCGCCACAGCGAGCACTCGCTTGCCAAGAAGCACGGGCCAGACCTCCAGTGCTCGGTGTGGCGTGAGCGAGTGCGCGGCCATCCTCGCGCGAGCGCACGGACCATGCCGCTCAACGGATTCAACGGCCGTAAGCGCACGGACCGTGCAGCTGACCGGATTCAACGGCCGCTCGTCTTGCGCTCGTCTTGCGCTGGCCGCGACTGCTCCTACGCTATTGATGCATGACTCCGCCTTTATATACTCTAGCCCACGCTCTATTATCACCCAGGTGTTCCGCTCTGTGCGCAGTACCGACTCAGCGGGTGCACACTGCTGTCTGTCCTGAGTACGTTCGAGCGACCGAGTGCCCTCCGCCCCAGTACCGCGACTCTTGCACTGGTTGTCTTACTTGTTTTTATTGCTGTTATTATCATCATCTTCAGCAATTTCAGTTGGCGACATCGATGCTGGGGTACATAGACTCGGACGCTCGACCGCGATCGCTACATGCATAGAGCTGTGCAATTACGTTCTGTACGCAGCTGGCTAGGTATAAATGAAGAGTCCATTCTGCTGAACGCAAGTCGCCCCGGGCAGGTGGTTGCGGATACTCGCAGCCCTGGTCGCGATGGGCGACGACGTCGCGTCCGGTAATAGCTTAGACGCTCCCTATAATCTTGACACTCTCGACGCATTCTCTCTCTTATTTCCTGATAATCCGCCTGCCCGCACCGGCCCTTCTGGTTCTGGCGATAGTACTCCTGCTCCTTGCGTGCGCGCCCCGTCATCTCGCTCGAGCATTCCGTCTATCCACTTGCTCTGCCCGACTCGTTCACAGCACATCCATCGTCGCGAAAGCTCTCCGGCGACTGCTTTCCCTTGACTCGGGAGACTCGTGCTGCACACGTCTACGTGCACGATGGAGATGCAGTCATCGAGTACCCTCATACGGAACCAGCGGGTGCAAACAAGGACGCCGGTGGCGTTGCGCACATTTTCCCGCTGCAGCTCGTTCGTAATTTCTCTGGCGATCTCTGCTACATCAGTCCGCTGTCCAACTTGGCATATTCACGCACTGATGCTGGACGCTCGGGCGCCAATAAGAAACGCACATGTCGTCTTTTCTCGTCTGTCCTCGGTGTTCCGGACGACGATTTCCGCTCTATGGACTTTATCCGTTCCGAATACACCTGTGAGTCCCGTTCCCCTCTGGTGCTATTTTGCTACGACCCTAATAACGCTCAGGTGCTGGAGCCAAGCTCTGTAGCTATGCCGCCAAGTCGCTTCTCTCCGCCGAGCACCGGTACTGCACTCCCGAACTGCTTGCTGAGCGCGTCTCGCAGCAGCGCCACCTCTCTCCAGATGGTGGACAGACAATTGCTCCTACGGTGATGAATTTGCTCCTCGAGAAAACGGTCGCCTTCGCACAGTCATTGGGTCAAGTTGGCTGTGGCTCGCAGCTCTCCGCTGCAGACGCAGAATCCCTGGGACTTGGCTCGGAGGCCATGGTCTGCCCAGGTCGTCTGCTCTTTGACTATGACAAGGACGACCGTCCTTTTGTTTGGTGCGATGGTTCCATCCCGCGTAGAATGAAATCCTCACGACTTGAAAGATGCGAATATAGGATGCGTTCTCGCCCCAACCATCGCTTCGAACAGAGTCGGGTTATGGACACGCATGTGCCGTATTTCGAAGCGCTCTTCAATGACGACAATGTTCGCGCGGCGCGATATGAAGAGATGCAACTTGAGGAAGGCGAAGGCGTGCTAGCTCCCTGCACCTTTGTTGCGTGCTCCAACGTGCGACGGAAACGATGCCGTATGTACCGATGTCATCTCAACAGCATAAGCTCATTGTGTTCCAGCTTTCATACATCGTTCGAAAGACCCGGCCGCTGCGGACGCTCTCGAGCATGGGACGCTTGACAAGATGGAGTGTGATGCCCGCTTCATTCTCTTTACCCCGAAGGACGACTACCTCGAGAAATATCCGTATGTCGTCCTCTTCTGCACTGGCATCCACAGCCATCCGCTCCCTCTCCCAACAAGAACACCTGCATCCGTGGTGACGAAGCTGGGGCGACTACTCGACTCGATGGCTTTCAACATCGCGGATGTGACGCCCCGCCGGCTCATGCGCCATGAAGCCGTTGGAACATTGCTGCAGACCTTTCTTCCGGACATCGTGAACCCAACGCTCGCCGACCTGCACCCCTCTCTCGCAAATCTTGATCACCTTGAAGCGCTCATACGACCTGTCAAGAAGTTGAATTTCCCTTCGGGGACGGGGTGGAACGGTGAGCCCCTGTCTCCTCGTTAGTTTCTACTTCCTCATTCCCCACAAGGTGTCCAACTTCACTTTGAGCGTGAGCGCGAGCTGCCACTGCAGCACCAATATATCCGACGGGTCGCCGAGTTTCCGCTGGACGATGGGAAATTGGGGCGGTATGTTCTGTGCATGTCCCGGGCCCAGTCAGAACGCTGTCGGCGTGCCATATGGCGCGTCTGCGCGATATCAGCTTCAAACGGGCACCTCCATGGTACGAATTCGAGCTGGGTGCCTGGGATCACATTACTATGCGCAGTACGTGGATCCTAACTTGAACTGAGCCTTTGTTGACAATGGATTGAACAGCTGACGTCTACTGCCGCGTGTTTTGTAACTCTAAGTCAGCCGAGATGCATTTCAACATTCTGCTTGCGATCGAACAGGTCGTGCTCGAGGACACGGGGAACCGCATCCTGTGGCGCCATATTCATTCCTCATCGCTCGACCAGCCAGTTGGGACGCTAGGATATACTGCTGATCTTGATCCAGCACAGGTTAAAGGTACGCTACTTGGATCTTGCTTTCTCATTTGACGACTCTGACTTTGCGCAGGACATGGGATGCTGTTTCATCATTTGGCCTGTGAAACTCCCCAGAAACGCGATCTCCACGACCCGACTAAGCTGCTAATCGAGTTGGACTGGAAGGAGCATGCGCACTGTACTTATCACGCATGCGAGTTTCATGTCTTGGAGTCGATCAAGACATCGGTCGTCAGCCAGGGAGAGAAGGCGCTGATGCGCTTCATGATAAATGGTACGAAGGAGACGATACAGAGGTCTGTTGCTGCTCTTCAGGGAGGGTCTCCTACTGCGCAAGGTGAGCTTCCCTTTGCTTCCCGTATGCTCAGGAGCTCATGCTACTCTCAGACTGGATCAAGCAGAAGGTCGATTCTGGCTTCATCTTGGAAGGTCTGTGCCTCGAGATGAACCATATTCCCGCGGATATCTGGAGGATTTGCGAGCGCACGAGCGGTGTTTCGGAGAGCTCACATGCAGACATCAACTTGGAAGGAAAGCAGCTCTCCCTTCTCTCTGCCATCGAGTTGGGACGGCGGTATGACTTGCACCGCACTCGGTCACTCCAAGTCCTCGCTAGCTTCGGAATTGCGCGTTCATGGATCGAGATGGACGCAGAGAACCGAATCCTGCGCTCCATCAAGCGTTCTGGTTCGTTTTCACTGTCTTATATCTCCCCTCTCACTGACTCTATTGAAGACAAGAAGAAGGCCAAATCGCTTCAAGCCAAGGAGGAGAAGAAGAACACGCTCGCCGCCAAAATTGCCTCTGCTGATGCTAGACGCCAAAATGCTGTGGCAAAACTCTCGTCGGCCAGATCCTCCAACGGCCGCGCCAGATGGGAGAAGGCCATCGTTAAGGTCGACGATGAGCTTCGCCGTCTGCGCACAGCTCTGGCTGCTCTGGCTCCCGAGCCCGCTCCAGCCGATGAACCTGGAACCTCGTCTCAAGCTCCACTCTACTTTGCGTCAGATACTCCTCAGTTCGGTCTTCCAGACGCCATGGACTTTCCCTTCGACTTTGCCTTCGCCATGCCAGGCGCCGACGACTCCTCTCATTACCTTCCCCTCGACCAGCCGCCCATTAATTGCTTCCCGCACGCCGAGCAGTCCGCCAACGCTTATTATCCTGACTTCGCAGGTGGCGTTGATCCTTCAACGATCTATAACGTCGATAACGCACATAACGTCCAAATTGCACATTCACTCCCGATACCAACACTCTTTGCTGCTCCCGACTTTGCATCGGCTTCGTATTTGACACACACAGATTCTGGCGACTTTCCACAGGGTTCTGTAACACAGACTTCACAGCTAGGCGATATCTACTGGGACAACGTGTTCCTGTCTACCGGTGCTCAGCAGGTTTCGACTTTCGAAGATGCTCCGAATACAGCTGCAACTGACCAGCCGCTGGCAAGTAGATACACAGAGTATAGCGAGTTAGCCAAAGCCCTAGTAGACTGGTAGTAGAGTTAATATTACCAGCTTTTGTTGCAAAGGTCATGACCGTAAATGTTCAAAGTGCATTGAAATCTCCGGAGGCAAACGGATACTTCCGCTTCAAAACAAAATGAGTTGCGTGCTCAGTTTCCAATATATAAAAATTATTCTCCAAACACGGATTGAACACATCCTATACTGGTGTGCAGGGAAAAACGGGTTTCATGTCTTAACCACTAGACTATAAGGCCCTACAATCCTGGCTATCCAACAGTATCTAAATTCGTAACACTGACCCTTAGTATTTCCTCTTTCAATTCTCCTCGTCCTCAAGCTATAATCCACAGTATTAAACTGTGCATGTTATGTATGAGCTTATCTGAGCAATGAAAATATAAGGAAGTAGAGTAGCTGCACCATCGGTCTGCACCAACATTACTATCACCCACCACGACTGGGGCAGAGCCTACTAAGAGCTCATCTTTTGCGGTTAGAGTCTCAAAGTGTACATAAATACCCTGCGAGAGTCTCTTGAGTCACACTGCCCTCGATTGCTGTGGGCAAGACATGGTCTGTCGGCCAAGTCCGCTTGCACAGTTGCGCTAGCACTGGGACTCTCTGCCATTCGCTGCGGCTTGTACAACATCCTGCGGCTCTGGACCGATGAAGCGCAGGCTTGATGCTGCTCGCGTCATTCGCGCATTCTGGTATGAGCGGAAGATGCTCTCCCGGCACACGAACCTCGTGCTAACGGAATCTCACAAGCTAAACTTGTAAGGCGCATGACATTGTGTATTAAGTAAGGAATCACAGATTAGTGCAAGGATTGTGTCTACTAAAGAATGTTGGGATTGAACTGTAAGAACGGATTGATCAGTAGCTAGCGGCGACCTGACGATGACCGGCTGCCACTGGAAGGGCCTGCTTGAGGCTCATCTGGTGTATCTTGTTCAAGGTCCATCGCAAAGCGACGACAGAGACCAGAGCGAATGTGAGCCCTCATTGCCGCTGGAAGAGCCACGATGTCGCATGACTGGCAATGCTGCAAAATGCGATGGAGCGCAGGTAGATAATCGACCTTCAATCCCTCGGCACTATTGAGGGACATCAGAGCGCGTGTCTCAACGAGCGAGGCCGAGTTGGCGATCTGAGCCGGGATGCCAGGATTCTCCAAGTTGAAAACGGAGAAGCCCATTGCCTCGGGCTCTTCGTCGTCCGACTCGTCGGGGTCCACTGAGAAGGAGGATGAGACAGAGTCAAAGTCAGCTCGTGAGAGAGCTACCTTGCAGGTACAGATACGCGGGTGGAGCCTGGAACTGAAAGGCTACAGGTCCGAGTTAATTGCACACTCTTTGAACCGAGCTGGAGTAATCTCACCTGGATTGAACACCGAATTTCGCACGGCAATGGCTGGAGTTGTAGCAACATACACTAAGAAGAGTCTCAGGGAATAAAGCTGAAGGGCGACAAGCAGGCAGCGTACCTTCATAGAAGCAGTCGTCGGCTTCGTACTGGTGAGCACATACGAATTTGTAGACCTTTTTCCCGTCCTTTGTCTCAGGAACAAGTCTAGCTTGAGCTTCTTGACGCGTCACAAAGCCGCTACGGCCATGCAGGCAGACTGGATAGGCTAGTCCGTGCTCTGCTATGTGCACTCGAAGCCCGCTGGCAGCTACGAACGCGCCCATCCGAGCGCCTGCGCGTGCGCCGTGAACTGGCCTATTGTACCAGAGTTAATTCAATCCTAATGTCACAAGGAGTGCACATGCGTACCAGTGCCACGGACGAAGGTCGTTGGCATCGTGCGACCATTCCAAAACAGTCCCGAGCTGAGAAGCTACCTCAATGCGACGAAGGAGAGTCTGGGTCGCGTCAGGAGCTAGAAGAACGCGCGCCATGCGATGAGCCGGGGTGATAGGGTACGGGGCCGGGCGACGATATCCTGCCAGCGGCTGAGCATGGCGACGAGGACCGACTTCGCCACGACGAGGGAAGAACATGCTAAGGAACGGATTGGGAAGTCAAAAGGCAACGCAATGCGGTCAGCGTTTGCAAAGACGACCTTTATATATCCTCAGAGGCAGGAATCAGGGTCTATGCAATGTGAGGACTTCGACGAAACAGACGCGCTCTGGACCAGAGCACTCATTGAGCTTCGACGCGCACTCGGCTTTCTCCAGAACACGGCGAGCACTCGGACCATTCTCAGTGCTCGTACCAATTCCGCGGCGATGTGGCGGGCACAGCAATCCCAGCACCCAGTGCTCGCTCCAGCTCCATCAAGCCGTAGCTGCCGGGAGCCGAGTGCTCACTATCAGCCCCCTCCACCACGGAGAAGCACGCTGTATCACGCCGTTAGCGAGCTCGGGCGAGCCTTGCCGGTGCAAAGTGGCCTCTGCTTGGCGGGGCTGACGTGTATATCAAAAAAAGTGGCCTCGCCAAGAAACCCGAGTGTATCTCCCGTTCAGGCAATGAATGCCACACCTTCTAGATCTTTCGCCCGTCCGAGGTTGGTTTCGGTGCCGCATCCTTAGAGTGGACGGCGGCTCTCAGCAGGGGTCATTGACTCGGAAATTCTGTCCAGTGTTATACTTATCTGTAATGGCTTTACGCTAACTTATCGGCATCCGGGTGAGTTCTGCCAGTGCGTATCGCGTATCTCAGAGAAATGGCCCGGGGGAGACGTGCATCCCATACTACATAGTAGCAATCGGCCCCCCCCCCGGCCGGGAAGTTCTGTAGTACAAGCAGACGTACACTATATTCATTTCTGAATCCTCCGCCAACAACCCCTCGTCTCAACGTGCTACTCTACGCAGCGTCGACGTTTTTCAATGACACCAAAAAGCCCCCAAAATCTACGCCTATTATAGAGAATTATGAGGATCGCAATTAAACGGCGGTGAGGCTGGCAGTCTGACTGACCACTCGTGCCGCTCATCGCCGCCCTACTACGCGCATGCGCTTGAACGGCGCATTCCCATCGGCGAGAGAGGTAATGTCCTTGTCTCCAGGACCAAACGGCGTTGCGAGTGCCGCCGCGGCGAGGACGAGAAGGGAGAACGCGACGCGGGGGATGAACATCTGAGTCGGACGGTCGGCTGGGCTTCTTCGTCTGCTGCTACTTATATATACTGTATTGCTGCCCACATTTCTCCCGAGTCTGACTCTGAGTCTCGATCTTTGAATTTTATTGTGACAGACTGAGAATGTCAACACTACATGCCTTGCGGACCAAACTGCTCCGTACGCGATCACAGTGATTGAATCTGCCAGACTGAGATGCGCAGTACTGACACTGACAGACTGAGACTCAAATTCGAATCGCACGAAGCTTTAATTGGCTGGATGCCGAATTCCAATACAGTATCCTGCGGCAGAATGCTGATATGCATCAGCTTCTTTCTTCTACTTATGGCGTTTGATCGTGAGGGCATCCGCGGGATCCGGAATTCACGGATATGATAATGTTGTAACTCTGCGACTGGGCGGGTGAGACAACGGCGTTGAGGACCCCCGTCGCTAGGTCGGATTGGATTCCGGAAGGGTTGCAGGCGGTATATGAGAAAAATGACAAGAAAGCGGCATTGTTTCTCTTTGTTTTCACAAAGTCCCTTTAGGTATGTCTGCGGCGTCTTTGGTAAACTTAATCAAGGGATAAGGAAATGGCAGATGTTGCCAAGCTTGCTAATTATATGAGCCTGAATGGGCTTCAGAAGTAGAGAATGAAGGCACTTGGTTCGGAGTTTCGGAGCTTCTTGGCTCTCACATACGAACGGTCGTCCGTCCGGAAACGCAGTCGAGCACGACCGCTTCGCTGTTGTGAACCCATGAGCACCGATATCCCGAGTGCAAGCAAGGCCTCCGCGCAGCATACGCAGGCGGAAGACTCTAGTATTCAAAGTCCTGAAGGTGGCAGGACACAAAGCACCGAAGATCCTGGCGCCAGTGAGCATACGAGCCCCAGACTCCCTCCCGCCGCCATGGACAGACCTCAATACTCCAATCCCAAGTACATGGATCCTGAATGGCAGTACGAAGGTGCGTTAGTCCGTGTTGCAGCCGCGTGATCGGCCGGGAATTAATAGGTACCTTCAGGCCGTCCGAAAACTAAATTCAACGAGGACTATCCCCCAGACGCGTGGGGAGAAGAGGCCTCCCCGAATGCGCGCGTGTGGAAGATATACCGCGACAAGCAGAGCAACGCCGATAAAGCAATGCTCGACACTTGGAACAAGACCCTGGACGTGTTGCTGATCTTCGTGAGTGCGCGCGCCCGTCAGGCCACAGGCTACGATTCTGATTGCGTTACCCTTGTATAGGCCGGTCTCTTTTCCGCAGTGTCTACTGCGTTCATCATCGAGTCCTATAAAGCTCTGCAACCGGACTACACTCAATACATCGCCAACGTTCTCTACGCAGCTGCCGTCAGCAATCAAACTCTGGCCGGCGTCACTGGCATCGCATCCCCTGACAGCTTCCACCCCTCGGCGACGGAGCGCTGGACAAACGGGATGTGGTTCTCGAGCCTGGTCGTCAGCCTGGCCGTCGCGCTGCTCAGCATTCTGATCAAACAGTGGCTCGACGAATACGAAAGGCACATCACGGGCTCTGCGGTGTCCCCCGTGCACTGGGCGCGCCGCCACCAGCTCTATTCGCGCGGCCTGAAGGCATGGGGAGTCCCGGCGCTCATTTCGCTCCTGCCGCTGCTCTTGCACGTCTCGCTGTTTCTCTTCTTTGCTGGGCTCGTGCTGTTCCTGCGACCGCTGGACGACGCCATTGCCAATACACTGCTGGGTCTGGTCGCAGCTGTCCTGCTATTCTACGTGCTTGCCCTCCTGTTTCCTGCGTGGCGCGTGGAGTGCCCGTCCTACACGCCGCTGCTCGCGCAAGGACGTTCTGCCGTGACTTTCGTTCTCCAAATGCTGATCTATCTGAACCTCAACGGGCTGGTTGACAGCTGCTTATCCTACCCCTTACGACACGATGCTGGCCGGTTTGTACGTTTCATTGGCTGTAACGATGCCATGGATGCACTCCGCAATGCTTCTCGACGCACCGTGTGGGGTCTGGCCAATCTTCTAGAGCGCAGCAAAAACGGCCTCATCCGGGAGACAAGCGCTATAGATGCACAAAAACGCGAGCTTGATGGATGGGCGCTCGCTGCAGTCCTCCTATCGACGGCTGACAGCGAGACCGTCAATGCCGGTATTGAGGCCCTCGGTGCTGTGCCCGTCGGCCGCACCCTCGACATTGCACTGTCCCATCTCCCGAGAAATCACTGGTACACTATCTACAATGCCTTGTCGCCCGCCGTCGATCTCCCATCCGAGAGCGGGTTTGCTATCACGACTTTTGCGCGACGCATGCGGACGTGTTTGGTGGGATCGCCATACAGGTGGCTCCTTCCTGGCCCTGCGAAGGGACCTAACCTGGCCGTATCGCTTGGCCTAGACGGCATGTTGCTGATGGCTATGGCGCCCGACTCGCGATTTCAGGAATACTTTGACCTGGGCCACCTGGTCACCTTGCTGCAGCGTCAACTCTCCGCCCAGATCTCGGATTCGTCTCAAGCTGAGAAAGATCGGTTCCTGTCCTTTGGCGAGTCGGCCTCTCAGTCGAATAGTCTCCCGCACTTCACAGTATGCCTGCTATTCCTGACCTGGCTCGGAGTATCGGGCTTAGCTCCCACTGAACCTCGCTGGGTCTCCTGCGCCCTTCTTGTGCTATGCGCCGGTCAGTTTCATCGGAGAGAGAATGACGAACGGACGCTTGCGATGCGCAGCCTCCTGACATGGTTTGGCGCGCCAGTCGCACACGGAGACGATGCCGATCTCGTGGCCTTGAACGGCTTGTATTCGCTGCTCCGCTCTCAGGATGGCTTGGACAGCGAGACGATCCGCATCGTCATGCACCATCTCCTCTTGCTGTGCCAATATATTGTCCAATGCCCGCCCGATCGCAGGGTGAAATGGTCGAAACTGCCCGACCTTTCGGCTTTCGTGCGTTCCCCCGAGTTTGAGCAGCGTCTTTCCCAGGCAGCGCAGGCTAGCTATATGGCTGTTCTAGCCCGCGTGGACCTCTCTGACATCGAGGGAACAATTATTTCTGAGGACTATTGCTCGTGTGCCGCCAAACTTCTGAGGCTCAGCTGCGACAGCGATGCCGGACTGCCGCACGTGCACGAGGCGGAGCTGGTATTTATTCTGGAGGACTTGCTTCTCTGGCGGACCTCCGCATCTCTTCCCGAGAGCATATGCGACGCTGTGCTCCGTGCGTTTCTGTCTGGCGAGAATGCGGTCTCCACTTGGTCCGAGGAACGCTGGGTCGGCTGGGATAACGCGAACCCGTTCACCCGCCTCGCCAATATCCTGTCTTCCATCCTCTGCCACAAACAGCGCCGGCGCCAACCTCTCGATCTCGAGCGCACACTCGTCGACGGTTTTTTCTCTGGCGGTTTCCTGCTGCATCGATTCCGCACATTTCTAAGCCGTAATCTCGCGTCAGACTGGATATGGAGCGATGAGATTATGCCCCTGGCGAGGCATTGCGCGCGCATATCACCACCTTCGTGGGAGGGAGTCTGCGCGGCGCTCGAGACGACCGGCGACGAGGGGAGCACTCTTCGAGCAGATGCACTTCGATTTGCGGACGCACTGCGCACCAGGCTCATGCCGGGCAATGCGAATACGGATTGCACTCAGCAATGCTACTGCATGAGAATCTCTGCTGCTGTTGCAAATTCCACCAAGACCCTGGGCCGCTGGCGTTGGAGAGATCGCATACTCAGAATAGCCATGCGACGGACGCGCAATCCAGCTACGTTCAACGGACATCGACCATCCACAGGTTCGCTTGGGTAACCGCTCCGGTTTGAGCGGGCTTTCAGCGTGGAGACCGATGTCAAGTGATGGATGGAATGTAGTTTACTGTAAGGGCTGTGGAAGTGTAGTATAGAACTTCCCCTGCGGACTTTACTTCACACTTGTGCAATTAAGTTGGTCTCTCAAGATCTGCATGGCTTTCGTGTAAAGGGAAATAACTGACAAGTCAAAACGATAACCCTGTGAATGCCTCCGCGGCGGGCCGATTGCCCCGCGCGCCTTGACCAGTGACTACCACCATGGCCACAGCGACGCCGAGCGTCGCGGAGGCCAACAAGCGGTTCGACTCGGAAGCCGCAAAGTGGGACAGCAAGCCCGAGGTAGTCGAATCCTCGGCGCGCTGCCACGAATATCTCCTCTCGCGCGCAGACCTCCTCCCTCACGAGCAACTGGCGCAGAGCCTCGTGCTCGAGCTCGGCTGCGGCACGGGCCTGCTGAGCGTCGCGCTCGCGCCGCATGTGCGCCAGATCTGGGCTTTAGACACGTCTGAGGGCATGATCGCCATGCTCCAATCGAAAGTGCACGCGCAAGGGCTGGAGGGAAAGGTCGTCCCGCGCGTCAAGCTGCTCGACGACCCACGCGACCCCGTGCTCGAGGGCCACATGTTCGACCTCGTCGTCAGTCATCTGGTGTTCCATCACATACCCGATATGCAGCGCACTGTCGATGTGCTGTACGGTTGCTGCAAACCCGACGGAGGCCGGTTGTGGATCTCGGATTTCGAGGACGACGGCCCGCAGGCGCAGAATTTCCATAAGAAGGAGGTGCATGATAGCGTCGAGCGGCATGGGCTCAAGCGTGCTGAGATGGCGCATATATTGGCGAAGGCGGGATTCGCGGATGTCCAGGTGTTCGAGAGCTTCCGGATGGATAAGACGATTGACAACGGGGACAAACAGGCGTTTCCTTTCATAGTGGCCACCGGCGTACGGAGAAAATGAACGCCCCTTCCCTCAGACGTGCTGGAAGAGTTGTCTATGCGTACGGAACTGTACTAAGCGAATGTTTTCGATACACGCGCGGCGACGTCTGCAGCTCGAATGGATTCACATGGTAGTCTACCATTCCACTAAGGCCATCCACTATACGTTCTCAGCACATAGGCACAGCTCCACTCACAGTACATGTTGCTCAATCCTCCCGCGTTGCTTTTAATCGCGGTCGCCAGCCGACGCCATGTTCGTCCACAAGCTGGATACCCTTCTCAAGCAAGACTTCCGCCCACGCTACAGCCAGGTCTCCAGCGACCCTGCGCCTGAGGGGGCTCAGGCCGAGTTCCACAAGTAGAGTATGACTTACGGGATGACAGGCCACTCGAGCCTCCCGCCCACGATCACCCGTAGAGCGGGGAGCGCGTTCGGCGCGCGCGACACGACGTCGAAGAATTCTGTCATCCTGTCCAGGTAGGCGGCCATCTCCCGCTTCATCATGAAGGGGAAGCTAATAATACTAATAAATGAGGGTCATTCGGAGGGAGGGTGCACACACGTACATGTAGGAATCAGATGCGGTGGAAGCGAGGTCGGGTAACTCGAGCGTGGCGAGCGTTGGGTGATGGACCGCGAGCGCGCGCAGAGGCGGGACTTCCTTTAAGTACGGAAATAATAGAGTCAGAAAGCATGTTTTGTGAGCCAGCAGCCAGCGATGAGACTGAGACTCCTCGCGGAGAGAACCTATGTATATGTGGTAGCGCACCTCGACATCCGAGAGCACCAGCGTGCGCAGATTGGGGCACAGCGAGAGCGCGGCTTCGAGGTTCCGCGGGCGCGTCCGGACGTCCTCGCATTGCGGCCCGTGGCTCGCCAGGAAAGAACGGAAGGACTCGTCGCTCGGGCTATCGCCGCGTGGGAGGAAGGCCAGGATGCGCAATTTTGGAAGCCTGGGTGGCACAGCTCGTTAAGCAAACAAAGTAGTGAATACTGACTACTAGCAGCCCGTTGCAACTTGAAGGGAAGAAGCGGGATCGGCATTGAAGTAAAAAGAAAACGCACGATGTCCGACTAAACGCGCTCACCACCCAGGGAGGGCACACAGTGGCCAGCGCGAGTTCCTCAAGGCTCGGCAGGGTGAAACTGAGTGGCTATGAAGGAGGAGGCGGATCGTCCGGGTCCGCCGCAGCGAACCCGATAAAGAGCCTGCGCAGCGCCTGGAAATCGAAGCTGAACTCCAAGTTCAAGCTCAAATTCGGACTCAGAGCAGCCTGGCTCGCAGGATCGTCTGGCGGCTTGGGGGGTGTCAGGCAGATGTTGAGTTCCTCCAGGCTGGCGCTGAGTTTGTCGGAGAGCATGGCGATGTCGGACAGTGGTGCGACGCAGCCGAGCACGCGAAGACTTGGGCTGCTGGTACCTGGCGGGTTGCACTGGCAGATCAAGCGGAGAAGCGCTACGAGATCCCGGCGCTGGTAGTCCAAATCGCGGCCGTTGAGCATGACGGTATGTACGGGTATGGTCGCGCGACGGCGTAGATAGCGCGTGAAACTGCGCGCTACGGAGTGGGAGCGGAGCGCGACGCTCGTCGCGGCCAGAGCGCTGTAGATGTCCTGCTCGCAGTCGTCAAGCCCCAGCCTTCAATCGGGTGAGATGTACGGCATTAACACGCACAAGGAAGAGCTTGCAAACGCGCATGTAGCGGATGGCATGGCATTGCCAGGGAGGAGGCTCCAACGGTCGCAGACTGCGGAAGGCAAACCCACGGTGGGAGGGGGTGTCGAACACGTGGCATTGACGGAGAATGAGGGTCCATATCTTCCGCTGTACCTCGGGAGGTGCGCCGTGCATCGGGGGTGGCGCGTTTGCCTTGGCATAGACGCTGTCAGTGCCGGTGATGATATGTTGAGCATCTGGTAAAGGGCATACATACTGTATAGCTGCAAGACTCACGGAACATTATTCCAGCGCACAAGAAAACGTCTGGAGTGCGCAGCGAGGAACGATTCGAGGCCCTCGACGTTCCGCGTGGCGTTGGAGGCGGCGAAGTGGATGACACAGCTTGGCCAAGCCTTGAGAAAACGCGCGAGCTGGTGCAGAGAGAACAGATGGCCAGACATGTGTATGGAAGAGATATGCGGCAGCCTCAGAAGGACTTCTCGCACGATGTGGGTTCGCTGGAGGATCGTGGACGGGAAGACCAGAGTGGTCTGCGCCGATCAAATTCACAGATGCATGAGGGGACGGACGTTATATTGCACGTACGAGGTTAGTCCAAGACGTTGAGGCATCCCGAATCCTTGATAGGAGGGTGTTGGCAGTCGAGCAGTGGTGGTGCCACAGCGCACTTAAGACGAGCCGCGTCGGGTTGATCGCTTTCAAGGCGGCGTACATGGGCTCCACGTTATCTTGCGAGTTGACGTCCAGACAAATGTGGACGTCGCGCAGCGCGGCCTCGGCAGCGCGGAGCGCCTTGCCCAGGGCTGGCCCAAAGCCGCTCTCGAATCGCATCTTCTTCACGAACGGCGCGAACGTCGGATTAGCAGCGAGCGCGCACGCTAAAGCCTGTGCCTGCGCATCGGAGCGAATGACGACCGTCTCGTAGAGTAACGGAGTGCCGATACGCGCCCAGCGCTTGCACGCGCACAACACGTCCGCTGTCGAATGTCGACGCCGAGCGAACGGCGAGGAGGCCAGGCCGGACAAGTCGGAAAAATCTTCGTCTGGCACGTCGAGCACGTAGGTGAATATCTGGTGCACCGTTTCGTCGGCCAGCTTCTGAGCCATCAGAGCAACTAGAAAAATGGTAAGTTGGAGGGGAAGCAGCTGACTCGGAGTTAGAAAGCGTGTCACCCTTCTCCAATCTTCGCGTTTCCTGTCGATTTGCAAGCACCAACACCCAGATACGCCGTTGTGGTGACCGGACGCAACACGCAGGACTCGGAGCGCCTTTTATTCTGCCAGTGCAGCCCCAGAAGCCGCGTGACGCACCGATTTGCCGACTGACCTTGCGTCCAGCTGTCCAGCTGGCAGTTATTCTGGCTTTCGTAACAGCGTAATGACTGGTCCAAATTCCGGCACATACCTTCATATGGCGAGCCGATTATGAATTCTGTAGTGAAACGTTTTGTTTTCGCCGGCGTCTCCCATACGACTCTTGAACCCGACTCACCACCATGGCGAGCACCAGCGCCTTCTCTTCCTCCGCCGAGGCCGCAATACAACGTCCGGTAGAGCTCAACGAAGCCGGTACCAGCCTCGTCACTGTGCCTGGGACTGCCGAGGCCGATATCGCCCAGATCTACGAGCTGGACGACATCGCGCGCGAACTGGTGGACCGCGGCTTCAAAACTGTGCGCAAACCGCTGAATATCCTGGGATACTTAGGATTGATGACCCCTCGCTCAGATTGCATTGCAGTTCCCGGACGAACTGTTGCATGACGCGGTACCCGTGTATCGAGAGTTAAAGCAGCGATTGCCGGAGGATGCGCAGGCATATGTGCTGGCCGATACTTCCTATGGGAGGTACGTATCAAGCCGCTTACAATTAATACTAAGGCATCATGCTGAACCTTTGCTTTGCAGCTGCTGTGTGGACGAGGTCGCTGCGCAACACGTTGACGCGGATGTCGTTGTGCATTTCGGTCACGCCTGCCTCAGCCGGTAAGCATTGAACGCTCAGCCATCCCGCTCGTCATCTGTGCCCATTGCTCCGCTCCAGGCCTCATGTTCCACGCTTGACGCACCTCCGCGCAGAACATCTCGTCTCCCCGTGCTCTACGTCTTCGGCCGTCGAGCGCTGGACGCAGAACACGCCATTGCGACGCTCGTGCAAGCCTGCGGTCACCCACCCTCACGAGTGAAACTGTTATACGACGTCGCATACGCACACACCGCCGGTCAGCTGAAACGAATCTTTTGTGGAGATGTATTGACATTCTCCTGTTTAGAGCAGCTTCGAGATGCCGCTCACGCGGCGCTGCCAAATGCTCAGATACTTTGGTCGCCGCCGCCAGCGCGGTTCTGGCCACCTGGTTCGGATACCGCAGCCCAGCAGCAGGAGGAGCAGTCGACCAGCCCAGACACGGATACGAACACGGTCTTGTTCTACGTCGGCGCGGAAAGCCTCGCGCTGAGCACGGTGCTCATGACGAACGCCCTCACGCCGGTACGCACACTAACCCATACCGCTCCGCACTCCGCGTCGGCGAGCTGACCGATGACGAAGGCATACTCATACGACCCGACAACGCGCACGGCGCGCGCCGAGTCCTCGCGGACCAACAGCCAGCTGGCGCGGCGCTACGCGCTCGTGCACCGCGCGCGCGCCGCGGACGTGTTCGGCATCGTCGTCGGCACGCTTGGCGTCGGTGCGTCCTGCCTTCTTCCACCCTTGCTCCACGCTGTATCCGCATCACGCACGCTACCCTCCATCCTCCCTCGACGCCGGCTTCCGCCCTTCCCCGAACATCGTTCCTTCACCCTTCCTCTACGCTTCACGCTGCTCATTCGATGCAATACAGCGGCCTACCTCCCGCTCATCGCGCATCTACGGCGCGCGCTCGCCCGCGCCCGCAAGAAGACGTACACGCTCGCCGTGGGCAAGCTCAATCCCGCCAAGCTCGCCAACTTCCCCGACGTCGGCGCGTTCGTACTCGTCGCGTGCGCGCAGACAAGTCTTGTGGATTCCAGGGTACGTTCACCGTCTTGCTTTCCTGCTTGCGTCTTTCGCCTTTCTTCCTTTCCTTCTGCCGCTTTCCGCTTTGCTCTTTCCGCCTTTCTCTGTCCTTCCTTCTTTTCTCCTTTGCTGCCTACCTTCTGCTCTTTCCCCCTATCCGTCGCGTCCAGCAAAGCTGACCTCGCGCGCGCGCTCGGTAGGACTACTTCGCGCCAGTGGTGACGCCGTTCGAGCTCCTGCTCGCGCTCGCACCGGGCGAGCCGGCCGCGGCGTGGACCGGCGACTACGCGCTGGACTTTGCGCGCCTGCTCGCCATGCCCCTCCCCTCTGCCCCTCCCTCTCCCTCTGCAGATGAGGACGGGGACGAGCCGCAATACGACTTCACGACAGGCAAGCTGCGCTCTGCGCGGCGCTTCGACTCCGGGTCCGGCTCTGCGCACGCCGCGAACGGGGAGCTGGTTGCGCGCAGCTCGGAGCAGGCGCTCGCGCTCGCTAGCGTGGGAGGTGCGCCCGTGCTGCCTCTGCGGTCTGTCTGTGCTGACGGGTATGTGTGTCACGGTGCAGCGGGATTCCTGCAAGAGCGGCAGTTCAAAGGGCTCGAAGTCAACGCGGGGCGCGACGCCCCGTCCGTGCTGGAGCAGGGGCGCAGTGGGATCGCGCGGGGGTACAATACCGTGGCCGAGGCCGATTCCTGAAGATACCGTCTTCTTCGAGATGGATATCGATTTGAAGAAATGCAGCCTGGGCGCGCGAGCGAGACGCCGTAGCCGCACAAAATGCAATTCAATACGATCGACCTGCGTTGTAATACGGCCTGGCGATCCCCTGCTTCCATTCGAGGGAGCGCGCTCAGCCGATCGAACTGGAGGACTTGTGCTGTTTACACCAACTGAGCGACGTGCTTCTGTGCTTGGGTCGCGCAAGTGAGGGAGCGTTTCAATCAGGGGCGGCCGGGTCGATCCTTCAGCTTCGTCGGGATCCTCAGGCCTCAGGCCGCTTCCCTAATAGCAGCCTCAAGGGTATGTTGGGCGTGGCGAACGAAGACGTGTGAAGGGAAAGCAAATAGCATAGCAGTTGAGTGCGACGTGCAGTGAAACCATTACAAATTGATACCGGCCTTGAAACGCAAACTACATCATAAACTGGTCCATCTCGTTGAGCGTCCAGTACTTGCGCATGTTGTCCGTGCTCAGGTCGACACTGCACCTCGACATTTCAGTACGCGAGCAAGCGGAATGTGAGAGGAAGAGTAGGACGCGGGACGCACACTTCCTCGTCCAGATGCCTGAACAGCACGTCACGGAACGAGTCCAGGCAGTCGCGCAGCTCCTTGGGCGAGTAGGTCTTCGGGTCCGCGCGCCATTTGTGGACTAGCTCGCTGAGTTTGTCGAGACCTATTACCAGTGGAGGATAGAGAACGATGAGAAGGGATATTTCGTGCAGCGATCTCACGGGATGCAGGACATACCGTCGTGGATGCCCTTGTGCGAGTTGCGGTGCTGGTCGTTCGGCTGGAAGGCCTTCATGCGCGTCGCGAGGTGGGGGAAGATGTACGTCTGTCGCAGGTTCAGTCAATGTCAGACGAAGGAAAGGAAGGACAGCAGTGAGACAATGGGCTGCATCCTGATGACAGAGTGAGACCCCTACCTCTTCGATGTTGTGGTGCCCCTCGAGGTCTGCGGCCGAACTGAATAGGATTCCTAAGACGTAAAGCAGGACGTACGACGCTTGAAATTATTTATCTGCATCAGGAACATCGGGAGCGACATCCCGCGCTCGTTAAATGAGCCGTCTGCCATCTGCCAAAGTAATGTCTCCTAAGCACCCTACACTGTATTGCCAGCAATTCTATGACTTACCTCATAGATATCGTTGACTTGAAGGTGGCAGGCAGGTTCACAATTGAAGTCAAGTCGAGTCTTCAGGTAAGCGCGCGCCGATTACCTCATGGCATACGGGCGTACGTACAGTCTGCTCGGAAGTACGCGTGGAATTGCTCCATCGTCGTCGCCATCTGCAATTGAAATGATTAGTAGGCTCTTATCAGTGCGGCTCGAGCGTACGCGGTTGAACTTGCGCTCCTCCAGAGGCGTGAGGGGCGCGTCGGGCGGGAGGATGGTATTCGGGTCGTTCGACGTCGACGTCGACATGGCGCGCGTGCGAATGCGATGGCTGATCGAGAGTGGGCGGGTGATCCTGCGCGCGAGCAGGCGCAATGGCAGCAGGGTGGGCGATATCCAAGCTGGCGGATTGGACGCGGGCGGCTGCGCATGGCACGCAACAGCTATTTAACCGCCGGTCGGGCCCCGGCAATCTACTGCAGTACTACAGTGTACAGGTTCAAGTCATACTGTACAAGAAAATTCTGAGTCGCTGACCGAAGATACGGAGGATGTGTTCCCAACGATTAGATGTTGTATTTGAAGATTACATGATGATTAGGTACCAATAGACTACTATACGGCGGTGAAACAGATGCTTGCAAACCGGATCCCTGATGAGCTCATTACGATCACGTTTGCTGGGTCAGCACAGCCTGCTACAAGTGCCGCGGTGTATCTAGCTTTTTCTACCTTGGCGGGGATAAGACCATGACCGAGCTCGAGCATCGTGAAAACATACTGAATTACAAATGATACAAATCGTGAGGGAGTAGTAGTGCTGCAAGCTTGACTCGGAGTCGGTTGCAGTCAGTGCTTGAGAAGAAACTGCTTGATTCAATCAAACCCGTGCTCACTGCTGCAGGGCTTTCGGCGAGTCCACTATCCAAAGTATGCCTTCCTCTCATCTCTAGGCGGGGGACGGACCGGGTGGACAGGGAAGAGTCTTTCTTTGTAGTCCGGGCCCCGGTTGACAGTTTCGACCCGGGCGTAAACCCGCTAGTACAGCGTCTAAAAGCCTTCAGTTTATAGGTGCCAGCGACTTGGCACTGACAGCTATTTACTGTTCGAACTCGAGTCTGATCTCCTGCAAGAGTTGAGACCTCACCGCGTGAAGAGAAAAATATAACAAACGATAGCCCTTTAGGACATAATAAGGCCCTTTCTCATGAGAGCATGTATAATAAATAGCTCAATGCAGTCCCCACCATCCCGAAACATCCTTTAAAGCCGCGGAACAACGGGAAGCAAGTCTTTTCCAAAGTCCGACTGAACCTCGTCACATCTTGCGCTCCCAGTCGTGCCAGTCCGATATTTCCTACTGCATCCCTCTCCGACTATACACAGAGCGGCGCTTGTCCTGTGTACCCCACCTGCCAGTGACGTGCCCGGTGGATGGCCAGCGACTCTGCCGCTCGTGGACGTTGCTGGGCCCTGCCAGACAGCTTCGTCACGCCACATTGCAGCGACTCCACGCAGACCAGAACGCGCTCGGCCCCTGTCCCGCACCCTACGCTACCTGCCTACCTCGGGCAGTATTATCCGCTTGCGGCAAGGCGCTGCTTTGGCTTTATTCAGTTGCGCAAATACCTAACGGGCGTCGGGCGCGATGGCAGATAGGAATCAGGATGCCCACTGAATCAAAGAATCTCTAGAAACGCGAAACGCTGTCAGGCCCTGCTTGTCTCTTGCCCGCACTTGCTCCCGTCTGCAATCATTGTCCTGGAGATGTTCTAGTGCGCGTAGCCTGGATTCTTGCCGATGCTCCGAGGGTGACATGCCGCGGCCGTGGTTCGACCTTCAAGTTCAAGCTTCAACAGCCTCATTGTTGTATGCGGGATCTTTGTACGCTCAACTCTGAATCTCACGCTTGGCTATTCAGCGCCTAGTTTACTTTCTCTCTCGAAGAGCATTGGACTCCCACGCCAGAGCTGCCTTAGTTTGCATGTTGCAGAATACTGGCACATGCACATAGAGAGATGTAGCCCAGTTGTGGACCCTCGCCGTATCTCCGTATCCCATATTGTTGTTTCACTCATCTCGGGTGCTGTTGCTAATTCCTAGGGCTACTAGGGCAGAGTCGCCAGACCGTCTATGTTGACCGCCGGCTCCATCGGCCTCGTGCTGCTGAAGTAATGTCCTGAACGGCGCATATGCAGTGCACATAGCATATGCCTCGCCTAATCAGCGACATGCGACGGGCGACATTGTGCTCTTCTCTGGCGCCAATGGGTACCGCTGTACTCAGCTGCCACGATGCAGCCCGACGAAAACTCATGGCTGGTGTAGTCCCTTGAGTCTAGATTGGTCTCCCGCCTGCTTCACTGTTACTCGACCTTCTTCGCCGTACAACTTAGCGCCTCACAATTGTCTGCTTATCAACGACTCGCCAATTGTGAGCAGCACAGCAGCGCTCACATAATCATATTGGCCGCCCTGCTCGCACACACCGGCAGTCAGGCTTCTATACAATATTCTGATCAGCTGCGCTGCATTGTGATCATATGCAGTGCACACGCGCTGGTCAGGTACTCCTCACTTCGAGCGCGTCTCTCGTGACTTGCGAACATCAGCAGCACCACCGGCGATACTCGAAAACATTCAACCAAACGAAGTTTACGAACGAGTCCCCGGTTCTGCACAGCTTCCCAGCATATGCAAGCGCTGCTGGTAGAAGCGAATGTAGCCAAACTTTCCTGAATCATCAGCGCGAGTTGGCCCAAACTCGCCTGTTCCAAACCGTGCGGGCGTCCGTTTGATCCGGAGCGCTCTGTGATCTCATTCTCAGGCATGTCGCATGCGCAGGCCTCAGGCTTCGAAAAGGGCTTCCTGAGGCCTGCACAATCCAGTGTTCTGTCTCCCGGTAAGTTTCCTTCCATGGCAAGAAATCTCCCTTAGCGCTTTCATCAGCATAACGCTCGGTGGCGAACCCAGAACGGCAAGTGTTCATATTTACTTGACCTGACCACGGACACTACACGCCGGCCCCGCGTCGTGTGTCCTGCAGCTGGACGCTGGGTTCGGCAGATGTAATCGTGGATGTCGCGATGGGACGAAACTTTGATGTTCGTTGCAAATTCGATCATTTCTGGTTGGAAATCTCGCGGTTAGAGGGGTACTGTTTTTCACTTCTCCTCGAGCTATCACGGCTGCAGGGGACCTCCGAGTCTGAAACTGGGGCCGTGCTCAGTACCCGCAGCGCCCTGGAGACCATCGACGACGACGACACTCGATTACAAGCACTCGACGCGTATCCCTGCCTAATACAGCTTGCATGTATCGTGGCAGGACAACCATCGGGCGGCGGAACTACCCCATCGGGGCGATGACACACTGCGTGATAAGGGCCATTCATGGCGCATACGTAAATAGTGATCACTCCCTGGCCGGTTCTCCGGCCCCCTCTGCCGCGGGCTGACACTGACAGCACGCGGAGAATGAGATACACGATATAATTTTAGAGTGGAGAGTATCTCATCACACCGGGCTAGATATCTACCCAGATCTGTCGACCAGAGTGTGGGGTAAAGTTGGGGGCCACCTGAGCGATTGTGAGAGCCAATGAGACGGCAGCAAGCACACCCTATGCGCGTGTCGGCGTCCGGTAGGCTATGATAATGGTGTGGTGCGATTTGGCTGCAGCTTACCCTAGCCAGTGCGAGGCTAAACGGCCCCTCGCACGATGGCGCGAGGCTCTCACGATTAGATAATGAGCACAACAGGCTCGTGCTCGTTCGTATGACACTCTTGGCGCGCTTGCAGTCGTAGTGGGCGCAAAGGTTGTGTACATCCTGCCCCCTTTCAACCACCATCCCACGTCCACGCCAAAACCAGCCACCCAACCGAAGATTCTCCAACTGCTCACGCCGGCATAGCATATGTACTATCATACTTTTGAGTGGCTCAGGGGAGGGCGTGCGAGGGCGCCACAGAAACAGAAGTCGGTCAGACAGGACGTCAGGCGAGTCAGTGCACGCGACGCTCTAAAGGCGCAACGCTCGCGGCTCCGGGCCGGACGCAGCCTCGCGCCCTGAGACACAGCGCAGACGACACGCTGGGATGCGTATGCAGGCGTATGTAATGCTCTCGTGCCACCGCACCCGCAGCGCAGGCCGAGAGGAGGGCCCGCTGGGACGGGTCGCGTGACGCAGGCATGCCGCATTTCCGCATTTTGGCGCAAGTGACGCAGGAGCGCGGTGACGCCAGCCTGGCGCAGCGCCTAGCAGAGGAAGAAGCCTGAAAATCTGAATGTATTGTATGGTGCGCCGGCTAAATCGAATACGCGTCGCTTCGACGTGCAGAATTAGTGTTCGCAGCGACAGGCGAAACGATGCGATTTCCGCCGCAGAATGTTTGCGCAGGGGCAGGCGACGGTTGCGTTGCGGGTCCTGTATGCGGGTGGACATGGCTGCCAGTGCCATAGGAAGAATGGGAATTCGGCTGTGGGAGAAGGACGAGGGAGAACTCTGCTCGTGTCGAAGCCTCGTCGCTCACAATGAGCGCGCGGCTTCCCCTGAAGTCGAACTCGCGTCTGCATTCGAGCATTCCTTCGGGACACAGGATGGGCCGCGATGAAAGTCCTCTGCGCACGCATGTATTCCAAAAATCCGCCGGGAACATAATAAAATAGAATACATGGACAACGCGAAAGCAAGAGAGCAGGCTGCGAAACAGAAGATAGAGGTTACTGCAGGTGGGGCGGCATCGGGGCAACTTGGAACAATGGAACCTCGTGCGCGGGAGGAGCAGCGTCCGACCTGTTGCGCGTGCGCCGTAAACCGCGGTGCGATTCGGCAGGGTATGAGCACTTGAGGCTTCGCCGGGCACATTGGCTGCGATGGGCAACAGCATGTTAGCACGAGAATAACAAAGGAATGCAGAGGAACGTACTTGCAGGTCTTGTTTTCCGAGTCTGGGTTCAGTGGACCGCCGCAGGCGATCTTGCGGCCGCGACAGAAGAGGCAGGCCATGACAGGCTTGCGATCGCTGCTGGGCGCGCGTTTCACTGGCGAGCGCGTTGAGTTGGAGCGCGCAAGGGGTTTTGGAGCCATCGCGGCGGCTGAGATGGGGGTCTGCCACTGCATCGTGCGCTGGGGATGGTGGGTCAACAGGGGCCAGGGGATGTGATAGATAGATTGCTCACCTGCCCAAAGAACGGCTCGGGCGACGCAGGCGTCAGCGGCGACTCCTCGGCGGGGAAGATCTGCCTCGGCGTCGCGATACGCAGCGGGGAGAGGTGGTGATGGTTCTTGGTGGGCGCGGCGGCGGGCGCAGGCGCGGGACGCTGGGCCGGTACAGCCGGATTTGATGCCGCGGCAGGCATCTCGAGCGCGCGCCAGAGGCTCGATGAGGACGGAGATGGCGCGCGGAACGGCTGCTGGTGGAAGTTGGAATAATACGCCTCCTGCTGCGGCGGGTAGGCGAATGCGTGCTCGGACGAGCCCAGCGCGGGCGGCGGGTACAAAGGAGGAGGCATTGGGTCATGCGCTGGCCCGACCTGTGCTGGGGCTTGGTAGCCGTAGGGGAAGCCGGGACCGTTGCCCGCCGTCGCGTAGTCCAGCGCGCCGTTCGGAGTCAGCGGCGACGCCGAGGACAACGACGACGGGAGTTGCTGGTCGAGTCCGGGGTTGTACGCGTCGTACGGCACGTCGAGGTTCAGCTGAGGCGGGTACAGCTGCGGCTGAGCATCGTAGCCGCTGCCGGGCGGCGCGTAGAACGGCTGCTGCTGCTGCTGCTGCTGGCCCTCGAAATAGTAGTTGTGCATGGCGCGTGGGGAGGTCAAACCGAACAGAGATCTCAGCCGAGGCGGTCATTATATACATGTTGCGAAATGGGGAAACCGATTTGTTTGCGTCTGTTGCTGCGCAATTTCGCCGATGCCCTCGCTTAGTCCTGTTATTTTATCTGACCAGCGCTTTACAATTACATACAATACAACCAACCGTAGATCGCGTCTCGTACGTCGACTATCCGACGCCTGGGCCCGTTCGCTCGTCTCACCCATCCTTCAGCACCCAGCGAGAGAAACGCAATCGGCGCTGGAGAATGGAAATCGATCACGAGAGATCAATCATCTATCTCTGATTGCAGCTCGTGCCCCTCGGCTGCCCTTTTCAGCCTTCTGCTTCGGTTGCCAACCATGCTGGAAGAACAGACTTTCAGGGGCGGTCCAGGCAGTGTTCGCGGCTCGTACTTCCGGATGACCGTGATCCGCCGGACCCCGACCTTCCTCCAGCCTGCCATTTCGGGATGCACGCATGCCAGCTGCGACAGTTGTCCCTCCAACTCTCGCGTCCTTTTGCGCTGCAGGGAATATGTCCGGACACGTTGTGCCTATCGACCGAGTGTCACGGCAATCCGGCATACTCCACACCACCCATTCATTCCGCCCTCGGTCACAAACAATCTTTATCACGCCCATTGCCCCCCGAGCAGTGTCTGTCCCGAGTCAACGACCTGTCTACTGTCTGCGCAGTTCGCTATCGAGCGTTGGTATGTCTTCGACCACGTTTTTCGTGCACTGTCACTGCGCCAACTGGCGACACGAACCCTGGTCCACGCGCGCCTGTTCAGCCTTCGCATCCTTAACGCTGTTGTCTGTCGAAAAGCTGCCTTGATAGCGCGCACCACCATATCTGGTCTCGAACAGGGTCAGCAGGCTAGTCTTGGAATCGTCTTTCCTCGCGCTTCGCTCGTCTGCATAGGCGAAAATGCTCTGCTCTTCGATCCCTGCGTCACATGAATCTTCAGGGTACATCATCTTCTTGAGAATGCGCCAGTAATGCTGCTCCATCTTCATGCGGTCGGGTGATACAGAGCAATCGACACGCCATCGTGTACTATTGTGAGTACCGGCCAGCGTACCCCGCTAGGTCGTACCAAGATTTATCTGAGCCCTGCTATTTGCTGGCCATGGCGCCGACACTACTTCGGGCCTCTCTCCGAGCAAGTCCGGCAAGGGACCAGCAATTTTGCTTGGACTTGCATCTCAGCCTGCAACGATTGATGTTTGAAGGGTTTTTCATTTGCAGGAATGCTTCTCGTTCTGCATTGTTTCTTTGACATTCCTGTTTACAGCTTCGGCTCGCCGTTTCATCTGAACTGAACTGCGAAGGTCGGGGGTCGCGATGCTCTCTAGACTCCGGACGCCGGGCGCACGCCATGACCCTGCCCTGCTCGCTGAACAAAACCACGGCTACCCCGCATTCACACCGCAATCCTCTGAATGACGCGTCGTCCTCGCTGCTTCTGCACGTTACTATACACTCTCATCTTATCACTCCCGGCGTCGACGGGCGGGCGACTTCTCGCGTCGGCCCTGCTCTACAGTCGACGCTTTTCGAGCAGCCTGAGAGCCGCCCTGGGACTAAGCGCATTCTGCACACTGGTGGCAGGTTCCGCAGCGCAAACATTCTCAAAGCAGGCAGGCAGCCTGGCAGGCCTTGTCCATTCTCCGATCCCGACCACGCGACGCAGCCCGAGACTGAATGCGGCGCCAACGGCAGCGCACGCGCGCCCTGGCGGCACCGTTCTGGCTCGAAATACCCATGCGTCGCCGATCCGCAGCCCATCGATCCGACTCCAAACTGTAAGTCGGCCATCCATATTCAGTCCGCATCCTGTCATCGCATGTGCTCTCGGGCTGCCAGTGAGGGCATGCGCTCGGCCCAGCGTTCTCTGACAGGGCCAATCGATATGGGAGCTCGCATAAACACGTGCCTGACACGACATGCCAACACGACGATGACTCATGGGGTCGTATGAGAACTCCCGCTGGCGCTGCATTTCTTGCCTTGGCCGGTCCGCGGTCGGCGCGAATTCGAAGGTAGAGAAGTACTGCCGTGCCACCCCCGACGGCCAGCCCGCCTCCAGCGTCTTCCGATTCGAACTCGCCATGCCGGGCAACAGCAACAAAGTGCTCTCCAGATCGAATCTGAATCTATGTATGCGTATTTCACGCGCCGTCGTCATACGAGCGCATATTCGGGCTTCCCCCATCAGTCCGAAGGCGCATCCCTGCATGACTTCTATATACACAACCAATTTCCATGTGGCCCGGGATGCATCGAGATCCGGCCGGTTATCTCGACCAACTGCCTGCTCGAACTTCGAGCTCTGTTCTCTCATTGCAAAGCTCCTCGCGGGATCAACTCTTGGGACGTGTCGATGCGACCAGCTGGCACGATTGCGCCGAGAATCCGGCGGTCGTCCTGATCTCGGCGCGCCAAGATACACGCGCCATTATTCCACTGTGGATCTGTGGCGCTGCAGCCCGCATACCATCCCACACTGTATCCCGGCACACCCGAGGCTCCCAAAATATCCGCGCAGGGCTCGAGGTCTCTGCCAGTACGAACGATCCTGCGCATCGTACCCTGCGAGCAGATTCACAGGCCTGATTTCTTGAGAGATCAGAATGAGGTCACCAATGGCCTCGACGGTCGAGCCTCGCTCTTCCCCCACCTTCCAGCCTCCAACCTGCTCCCGGATTCTTCCTCGCAGCAGCAGCCTCTCATCCGGCAATATCGCAGCCGGCGACGACCTGGCTCCAGACCGTGTGCGAATATCTGTGCCCTGAGCCATCTTTCAGCATCTGACTGTGATGCCCTGTTTGCCGATGGGCTGTATGCTGGCTAGTCGTCAGTTGGTTGGGCTTTGAAAATGTGCAGCTCAGATAGGCTCCAGGCATTGCTCTCTCCGGAGATTGGTCGGGTTGGTGTGCTCAGGTCAGCGAATGCCATAAGCCACGCATAAATGGAGCTAGTCATCAACTGAATGAGTACCAGAGCTAAAATGGTGTTAGCAGGGAAGGCATTGGCTGAGAGGCTCCTGAACATCGCTTACAAGCCTCGTCTCGACGACCACGTGGAGATACAGCGCACGTTGGTCGTTGCAGCCCGCAAATTGCATTGCATTCCGCAGTGCTAGGATACAGTAGTGCTGATGACTCCCTGGATTGGCAGCTGCCTCGTTCGCGGTCTTGTAGAGATATCTATTCAATCTCCTGCGCAACACGCCGAGATATGTGTGGACAGTGTAAGCAACTAGCTGGACAGTGGCTCGGTTTTTTCAAAGAGAATCAACAAACTTGAGCGGCCCGCAGAATCGTACCTAGGCTTTCCCATGTTTGAAAACTGCAGTATGCTCTTGACACCGGCGCGCCAGAGCCGGGCAGCCTATCACTGGCAGCATGTGCTCCTTGCGCTGCTTGCGGCGGTCTCAGACATCTGCGCAAGCGATGATACCTCGCGGTTCGCTCCCTCGCGACTGCAGCTCGATGTGAGAAAGCTGACTTCAGATTGAAGGATTGTCGATGTCCATTCCGTAATTGGACAGCGCCATCGGCTGCCGACCGATTCCGGCACTCCCGAAGCTGTGCAGCGGAAGCCTATCTTCGATCGGAATGGGATCAACCCGTTATCGCTGATCCCAATGGTGGCTATTGTTGCGCTCTGCATGCGCTCTACTGCAGGCAGAATTACCCACAGCTATACTCCATTGTGCGGGTGTTCTGGTGCTGTAACTTCAAGTTGTCATCAAGGTCGTTAGCCGAATCGTCATGCCAAACAAAGCTCGCTATCGCAGCGCGAGCGCATGGTGGAATGCAATCGTTGGCAGTAGTGCTCCATACCGATTGCTCGGGCCCTGGGACTGAATGAGGATTATCTGCGCCCGTTCCGCAGATACGTAACAACGGAGCACTTCGCGTCTCTGAAATGCTGCAGGAGAGACACCTCTGGAAGTGCGAGTCGGTTCGTGTACGGAGTCGTCATGGCGCTAATCACCCTCGGCACTCCTTTCCGCAGAACGTGACAGTGGTTGCACGGCCAAATATTGCATACAGTCGAAGCTACATTCGAAGCGAAATGAACCATGAAGTTGTCTGCCAGCTCCCAGGGCAATCTGCCATCTGCGCCGGCGGTACGGGGCTTCGAGGTGGAATGATGAACCGGGGACACGCCGAAAGGATTCACAACCGGAGATTCAGAGTCAGACTACATTGCATTGCCTGGCAGAGAAACGTGTACAGGAGGGCCCTCTTGCACTCCAAGCGCCCGCTCAAGATGGAAAATTTGCGCGAGGGCACTAATATCGACTGGACCAGTGTTGCAACACCCCCCGACAATGACACGCGATATACGAGTGGAGTGACAGTCTGGAGAAGATGCAGAAGAACGCGTACTAGCGTGGGATCCGAAGGCGGCATCGACAATTCCAACTGCTTCGGCAAGAGCAGCAGACCACGCCGGAGTATCATTTGCCATCCAGCAAGCGTGTTCCTCGGAGTATTTCCCGCCGTTCGGATACAGCACTATCCACGGCAGATTCCTCTCTTTCGGATGGCGCTGAGAAAGCGATCAGTCAGAATCTAGGTAGGCCTTCTTGATCACAGGAAGAGTTTCACCTGTGTGAATTCGTTCGATATTAAGGGGTCACTAGCGCCAACAGGAGAATGAAGAACATGCTGCCGAAGCGCGCTGCACAACTCCTGCGTGAGCCGAGGGAGGAAAGCCGCGGGCGTGCAGTTGATTCCGATTCCTGTGGGAACTGCAAGGCCATCGCTATCTCCGAGAACAGCGCGCACGATCTCTGAAGCAGCGGCACCAGTTGACACGGTAGCATCAGGGAAGCGCCCCTCAGGTCCCGGAAAAGTGCACGATATCCACCAATTCTTGTGCGTCGAGGTTGGGAGACCAGGAGAACCAGAAGATCCTGTCACGGGATACGAGTTCTCGGCAGCGGGGATGTTTAGCTCATCCAGAAGAGTTCGCATAGCGCGCCTTACGGCACGTATCTCGCGCAGGAGCGGGATAGTTTCGAACGCGACGATATTAATCTTAGCCCAAACATCGTCATGCCGAGCATACACGCGCAGGCGTTCCAGGTGCCAGGAGGCGAGGGCGTCTTCTGCGGCGGCTTCCTCCTCAGGTGGTCCATACGGCGGTGGATATACACCTGAGAATTCACTGCTTGGCACGAGCGTTGCGCCGTATGGTCCGAGAGAAAGCGCCACTTCCACCCTCGCAGAAGACTGTGCAATATCGTTATGCCGACCAGCGCCAGTGGGCGATGTTCCACGGCTATTGTGTTCGCCAAGTGTCATGCCGTCGCCACAGTCGCAGAAGGAATTTCGAGCCATGTCTGCAAGTATTACGGCAGAGCACATGATCTGCTCAGTCTGCTGCCTGTCGAACCCTGCTCTGGCGCCAGTGACATGGTCGACCTGGTACCTAGAACCGGGGCTGGCGATGACGATCTGCAGGGTTCGGTTATGAGCTCAAGACGTACGTGGCAGTTTCGATAATGCGCGCTCCAGCGCCCAGGAACCTTTGGTGGACCTCGACCAGCCTGTCTGGCGCGTTTTGCACGCACGCGGCCGACCAGAGTGCAGAACTGTCTGCCTCCTTTTCCAAGGCCGTACCCTGGCAATGAATTTTTATCGGTTATCATCCAGACGTTGGTAGTACCATATGCTCACAAGACCGCCATCCAGGACTGTGATACACATCCGGATCGTAGGCTGAACGTCGTTGGTCGTTTCTGAGCAAAATACGCGTCGGACCGGGCCGACGTGCCGTCGACATGTCCGAAGCAAACCCGCTCAGTCAAACAACCTTTGAACATATGCACACCCGGGTCCCGTCTCTGCACGCCATCCGTCAGCTTTCGCAGACGTTTCCGTGGTGCCATTATAGCCAAGGAAAGTTTTTTGCGAACTCTCATTCAGCGAAGCACGAATGCAACTAATGATCACTGAGCAGATCGCGCCAATCGCAAATAAGACGACACTCCCGACTACGGGAGTGTCGTGCACGCAAATGTTAGATGTTGACCCTGTGGGGTACAGATGGCCTGCAGCATGCACGTCGATTTAGGGTCACTCTGACGCGGTCTCATTGCCCTGTTCTCGCTTAGAAGCGGTGAGAGAGCACCCCCTTTGCGTCACGCCGGCGTCCCTTGTTACTCCTTCCCTCGTATCAGCTTTAACATCGAGAAATCACACCCGGGAGGAGGGGAGGCGAAATAGCATGACTGAACGATGCGCTACGCGCGCGTGACTTCGGCTGACACGTGAGGGGGGACCTGCTGACCCGCAAAACTGCCTCAGCACCTTCTCATCGTCGCATTTGGCCGTAGGGTCCTGCGCCGCAGGACTGGAAGTGGCAGGCCCGCGAGCGGTGGTCTGGTGGCATTGCACGCTGGGGCCAAGGGCGAACACTGGTACCATGTCAGCTCCACCTTTCTCGAATATGCAACAAACAGTCCATGGCTATCGCCCCCGTAAGCGCCGTGTCTAAGCTACGCCAGCGCTCAGGCGCATATGGCGACGCTGGTGACTGCGCCCATGACCAATCAAACAGCGCGGAATGGCTGATTTGGCAGCTGTGAGTGCACTTCCGGTGCAGAGGAGAGGTGTCAGTGCGTGGCGCGACGGAGGGTTTGCATGATTAACGTCGAATTGGCGCTGGAAACATGCCTCGCGAGGCGTCTGATTCTCTTCACACGAACTGTAAGGCTAGAAAGTACGTTCGCTACCGCATGGAGCGAAATTGTGAGCCGCGCAGGCGTCTGATCATGGCCTTCGTAATTTTGTGGTGATGGTTCTCGTGACTGTGTTCAATGGGACCGCCAGTGAACCGCTCAGTGGCTTCAAGCTGGTACATTTCCGCCACGTGCAGGCACGAAGCACGCTTTGTTGCTTGCACCAAACGCGGATAGGGCGAAGCTAATAATCGATCGTGTGATGCAAGCGTACCAGACCCCTTCTTGCCTCCCCCTCGCAGTTGGATCTCCTGTCAGTGCGATCATGGAAGTAATAGATGTCCTGGCGTAAGAAAGTCAGCGTCTGTATCGCGTGAGGTAAATAAACATCCCGGGATGACAAGGAGCCCTCGAACTTGAAGGAAGATGTGCGAGACCCGCGCGAGCAGGAACTTGGGTGGCATGTGCGTGGCAGCTCCCCGATGGACCGCCAAAGACGTAACACGATGTATCTGATGGCGGGACGATGCGCTGCCCGGAAGGCCCTTATGGGTAATGGCTCATTAGCGCCAGCAGCCACCATCAGTTGTGCACGGGACAGTGCTGGTTGTTCTGATAGTAGAGTTCTCCCGAGAGCCACATTGGCCCAGTGCATTAGAAGCCTCATTCAATATGCCCGGTCGAGGCTTCAGCCTCAGGAGCGATTGAAATAAATGATGATCGTTTCGTAGGTGGTGACGCAGAGTTGAATGGCCATACTGAAGTTGGGCCAATGTCATACTGAGTTATGGCTGCTGAAGGGACGTTGTAAAGGCCACGTACACCTCCCTGGAAGCATAAACACCTGAGGAAGATGCAGAATGTGCTACGTCGGCTGTTTCCATCGGTTGTAAACAGGAACGAATCACAAGTTCCGACGCACGCAAAACGCACGCCCTACTGAGCTCAGACACTCAAAGCGTATACCTTACACTTGCAACGCCTAGCCATTCGATCACGCAGTTTGGCGCACGAGCAGGAGAGTCTTGGGAACAATCAGAACAACTGGCACGGAGGTAATGAATAGAGACTCACTCTATTTCCACCAGTCATACATTGCCAGCGTATGCATAGGCAAGGGCGGGGGAGCGTTCCATGGGTTATTGCACCATCCCGCGTCGAAAACATGCCAGCGACGACATCGGGAGACTGCCGGTCCGAGCACCGCCACTACCTCCGGCCTTTATCAAGCCCAAGTTGATCAAGATTCTGCGGTTTGCGAGGACTCTGAGGCTGATGTCACTGCCGCACGATTACACGGGCGAGCAAGCCCCCATCCAGAGGGCGTTCTTTTCCAATACCAAGTTTGCGGTCGTCGGAGCCAGCACGAACAAGGAGAAGTATGGCACGAAGGTAGGTCCAGACTTGTGAGCGTGTATGAGCCCTAACGCGCGAATATGTTCGTTAGATACTGCGGTGGTATTTGGATAGGAACAAGGACGTCGAACCTGTTCACCCGAAGGAGGCCGAACTCGAAGGTGTGAAGACTTTGGCGACGCTGGCGAAGTTGCCAGACCCCAAGTCCACGAGCGTCAGCGTGATCACACCGCCGCCAGTGAGTTGTATCATATATGTCTATATAGACGTCGTTGCGACTGTGAGGGGTTAATCCGATATTTCAGGTTACGCTGAATATCTTGAAGGAGGCAAAGAACCTCGACATCCCTGTCTTGTGGCTGCAACCTGGCGCGGAGAATGACGAGGTCCGCGCCTACATCGATGAAGCTGGATTGAAGGACCGGGTGGTGCTGGGCGGTCCCTGCGTGCTCGTCCTTGGCGACAGACTGCTGGCCGAAGTGGCAGGCAGTAAGGCGAACCTGTAGGATTACTGTGGGCCAAAATGTACCGAACTATGTCGCGAAAAGAGTACATCCTGCTACACTCATAATGTCAGTAATCCCTGATGGTAGAGAAAGGATGAGGAGCGCGGCGAGTCGTTGACATTCTCCGCGACGATTACTCCTATCACTCCGCCTCGCCACAATGTGACCAGCAGAAGGTCGCCTCATCGAGCCGAATATTTTGAGACACCAGTGCCACGTATGGGATCATGCGAATCGGATAATCAACCGATGTCGAGTTCAATGGCGAGGATGCAAGCGCGTGCTGACTACGTGCTGAACCTAGGCAGATAAAGCTTGCGAGGAGCGCTGCTTGGGGATCAGCGGTTTGTATCGGTGGCAAGTGCGCGAATAGCAGTGTGCAGGTCCAGTAAATGTGCCCAGGAAGCTCTGAGGACAGGAAGCAGGACCACGCTTTCTAACTCAGCTCCGGCCTTTTTCCAACCACAGCCATCATTATGACCAGTTCGTCCACGCGCGATCCGAACCGCTTCGCTACTGGGCTCGAGGCCGACGCAGTTCGCTCTAGAATCAACGACGAGGAGCTGGAGCTCGACGTTCTGCATGCGAACCGCGAACGCGCCAAGCTTGCGCTGGACGATGCTCAAGCGCGCTTCCATGCTGTCGAGGAGCAGTACCTGCTTCACAAGGCGCTGGTAGACGACGCTTCGAAGTATCTGGCGGATGCTGAGCGTAAGCGCGACGCTCAGCAAGCCAGCGTCACCTCCCACCGAGCGTTTTTCCACCCAGTTCGCAAGCTTCCTCTCGAGGTCCTTGGCCACATCTTCGTGCTTGCGCTGGGCGAGACTGCACTGGAACGCGATATCCCGCCGTCATCTGTACTTGTGCGAAGCATGCAACTTCTGCCGTTCACGCTGGCGTCTGTTTGTCGTCGCTGGCGTCAAGCTAGCCTTGATCATCCTCGCGCCTGGAGCCACCTATATCTTTCATTCGACAGTATCAAGAGAGGAACGGAGCGCAGATGGACGCAGTTCATTGGCACGTTCCTAATGCGGTCGCGTGCCGTGCCCATCATCATCAGCATTTCTCGAAAAAGGGAGCCCAAGACATTCCACCAGCCGCTCATCGCCCCTGTCCTCCGCGCTACTGCCAAAGCCTCTGCCATCCAACTATACCTCGCGCATTTTGTATACGACTTCGACATGTTCCTCCCGATTTTGACGACCAAGTACCCCAAGCTACTTCGCGCGCGCATCGAACTTCCCGCGACAGGACCTGCATCCCCCACCAACGTCCAGCTGTTCCCAGAGGCGCTGGCCATGACGTTTCTAGAGGGCACAGTACCTTTTCCCAGCGCCGCCTTCCGTTTTCCAGCGCTCCAAGAAGCACATCTAACCGCGCTGTCGTGCAAGGACGGAAACGACACGCTCACGGCACTCTTGAGATCATCTCCGTCTCTGCGTGTCCTACGTCTCCTCATCCCCGTCATTCGGAATCGGGGAATCCAGCCTCGCATCGTGGCCACGCACCTGGAAACTCTCATACTGGGTGTCGACGCTTCCTGTCCGCTGGAAGCTTTGGCCCGTCGCGTCGAGTTGCCCCGCCTCAAAACACTCCAACTAGTGGGTGAGGCCCCTTCCGGTCCTCAGCGCGTCGCATTTCTTGGTGCTGTGATCGTCACGTCCCCAGAACTCTCTACTCTGTCGATATCCAATGTCGACGAACCGACCTTTGTGACGTTGATTGGTCTCCTCCCAACGCTACTGCGGCTCGAGACTTTGATTCTCTCGGATTCTCTCGTGGTCAAAAACACCATTTCCGCCCTGTCTCGTGCTCTGCAGCCGGCAGAGGGAAGTGACAAGTGGCCGTGCCCAAAACTTTCGGGGATCGCATTTGACCAGAAATGCGCCTTCAAGGACGAATGCGATCCGCAGGAAATGGTATCACTACTCGAATCACGGTCGTTAGCATCGCGTGAGGAGGGCTCGTATGTTTCGGCTCTCAGAGTCATCTGTGATTCCTGGACGACAGGCGCGGTCATCATACGAAGCTGCCAACTCGATTAGGTATGGCTACTTATTCATAATTTGCTCGCAAATATTTGACGTGCATTGCGCTCTGTCCGTCATGAAATGGCTTCTGGTCGCGCGAGATTCAAAACTGCTTTAGTACCTGCGATAATTCCTTATTGAAATTTATGTGCTATCAATTCTAGATATGTGAAGTAATATTGTTATTGGTCTCATTATAGGCGCAGGAGCAACTGATAGTGAAAATAAAACCTGCAATGACACGGGACAATGCATCTTCAAACTCCGCCCGAGTCTTCTCCACCTTGTTGTAACAAGCCAGGATAGAGTGCTTAGTCAGCGACCCTCCATTCCTTGCTAGGATGTTCCAGAGCATTCCAGCGCGTTCCTCGAGAGTCTCTGACTCTCTCGGACATTCTCAATTGTTCTTACTTTTATGTATATAAGGAGACCCAGTCTCCATTCTGGAATATCATCCTTGGATTGAGACTTGAACTGCTTTACGGCGGCTAGCATCCGCCCTTCGTTTGAGAGTGCGTCGCCGGTCTTCGAGACCTGCCGCATACCCGGAATACGTCGAGATCACCGTAATCCGTCTCGTTGTTTACTCAAGAGGCCGCTTAAGTGAATCTGAGCGTGAGGAACACGAATTTTCATTGTAGCTACTACCGGAAGGCTACACTTGTCATGGCCGATCGCTTAGACCCGAACAGGTTTGCTGGAAGCTACGAGGAGCCGCACCTACGTGCACACGTCGAAGAGGACGAGCTCGAGCTCGACCTGTTGCGGACAAAATCCGAGCGGGCCAAGCGCGCGCTTGACGAAGCAGACACGCGCTTTCGGGTCATCGAACAGCAGTACAAGGAGTACAAGCACATAAGAGACGATGCCGCTGCGTACGCCGCCGAGGTGCAGCGCAAACACGAAGCCCAGGTCGCGGTCGTCAGCCTGCGCAAGGCCTACTTCCACCCGATTCGCAAGCTCGCCGCCGAAACGCTCGAGCGCATTTTCGTGTTTACCATAGGCGACCTGTCTGACGTCGGGAGACAGACAACGCCCGAGGAGATCTCTACTCGCCAACTACAGCCCTTTCGACTTGCGGCAGTCTGCCGTTGCTGGCGCCAGGCAATCTCGAAAGCCGCGGGCCCTTGGACCCAGGTCGAAGTATGTCTGGACAGAATGCCGCACTCGTATGGGTATGGGAAGGCGGCATTCATTGCACTCATGAAGTCTAAATCTGGCACGTCTGCGATCACACTCTGCCTACGGCGGCAAGGTGACGCGCACGACACTGACTCTGTGATTATCCGCCGGCTTACCGAACTATTACCCCGGTGCTCGACTCTGCTTATTAACCTGTCGGATCTCATTGCCAAGGATGCGTTTCTGCCTCTGCTTACAGCCGACATCCCAATTTTAACCGTCGCGCATCTCGAGTTCGACGCGGTCGGCGACGCGGTTGGCGCCCAAAACCTTAGCTTACTCCCAAAAGCGACGCGTCTTCGCTCTCTATGGTCGAAGAATATTTTCGACTCGTTGCGGATACGCTGCCGTCTCTGACCGATGTTACTTTGGTCAACCTCTATTGCTCCGCCGAGCGCGACGACATCCAGCAACTCATTTCTTCCGCACGCAAGGTGCAGAGCATCCAGCTCATCACACCAGTCATCAAAATTCCTAACTCGGCCGACGTTGCAGTCGTCGCGCCCCCCTTGTCTGGGCTGGTGCTCGAGGTCGCAGATGATTGCCGGGTAGACAAACTCTCGCGCCGCATCCAATTCACGAGTATATCGCATTTATCGCTCCTTGGTGGGTACGCCTCCAGCAAGTACCGCATGGCGTTCCTCGACACCGTCGCTAAAAGCGTGCATGTGCGAACTCTTCGAATCAGCTCGCTCAACATCACGTCCCTGCCTCAGCTGGTCTCCATCGTCCCAAATCTCCACGAGCTCACGGAGCTTCTCATCCAGCGCACGTCGTTCACGAAGGACATGCTGCGCTCTCTCTTCAAGGCGCTCGCTACCACCGGTAAAAAAGCTCGCACATGGCCCTGCCCGCATCTCGAGACCCTCTGTCTGGACGAAGGCTGCTTCTTCGCAGACGATTGCGATCCCGCAGACATTCTGACCACCGTAAAATCACGGTTGGATGCAGCCACCGGCGCGCTGGATGCACCGGACCCGCTCAGGCGGTGTGTTCTCGACGGGTGAGAAAAGAAAGGCCGGACAGGTCTTCAGATGGAGATCAATCAACTTATCCTGGCTCAAGATATTTTTGGGTAATTTCAACATGTATCTTACTGTATAAACCTTCTCAGTAGGGCTGTATACGGCTGCACTAGCAGATGTTCAGATCAGAATTACACTACAATATACGTATTGAGAGTCAATACAACTACATTACAACCGATACAATTAGATCTGTAGCCAAGCTGGTAGCTATAGGACCCGGACATCCTTCGGTATTCTTTCTCCTCGCTTCTCTCAGACGGCCTTCGAAGAGCCGTTGCCGTTTTGAGCGCCATACGAGGTGTTGATGACGATGCCAGCTTGGGAAGAAGCCGGAGATCTGTTGGCGTATGGCTTTCCCATGTGGTCCTCGTAGTCTTCCGCAAGCTGGGAAGCATAGGAGCGCACGACATAAGCAGAGTCTGAGCAATATCACATGAACCTCTGCCCAAACCTATTGAGAATCGGAGAGCTCACAAGCCTGTATCAAGAAAGCCAGGGCCAGGATAGTGATGAGGATGACCTTGACGACGGTGAGCTGCTTGAAGCAGAAGTCCCTCAGATGCGATGGCAGGTCGGCGTCATTTAGCGACAGCGCGTTTGCAGAGTCTCTGATAACCTGATCAATGACGTCCTCCTTCTTCACACATGCGTCCACGAAGTTCTCGCCACCGTTCATAAAGAGTGAGGTGACGAGGAATGCGCCGCTGGCCAGGGAAACAGCGAGGAGCAGGAAGAGCGCCGCGGAGTATATCGTCACGAGGACTACGCTCCCTGCTACGGATCCAAGGAACCTGTACAGCCGCGCATCAGCACTGCAGGGTAGGTTTTGAAGTTGCGTTGAACGGACCCGATGAGTGAGAAGAGGGCGATCGCAGAGAATACTGCGCCCGTGACGATCAGGGCAACGTGGGTGGATCCTGTCGGCTTCCGCTCTGGCGATGATGCACTGGATCAGGCACTCTCATGCAGGAACTCAGGATCGAGAGACGCACTGATGAATTCGAACCAAGTCACTCCACCTACCGCGCCGGCTGAAACAGGATGAGCTGCTCGTATTCCTTCGTTTGATACCAAGAACGCACTGATCATCATCGTCATAAAAGAAAAAAGCAGAGCGCCTGCGCGCACGGGGATGCATCCGCAAAAGTGGTGGGTATCGCCCATGCTGAACGACAAAAATAGGAAACCGATGCGAGAATGAAGCGGGACTGAGCCTGTCAGTCTGTGTGAGGAAACCGAAGGAATGCGCCGGGCGAAGGACTAACCACAGACTGTGCATGTCATGCACTTATAATCATCGCTGTTATGTGAGCTTGGTAGCTCAGACTCCTGAGGGCGGCCAGATTCTTTGCGTAGGGACGGTGTATTGGTCGCTCGACGGCTGCAATGATCGTAACCCGCTTGGGACGACGAAGGATGTGAGATTTGTCCGAGCTAATCAGTTCGACGTGCTGCAAATTCGCTACCCCGAGCCTGAGCTGGAGATTCCTTCATATGAAGGAGTGCGATGCGAGTGCAAGAGGAGGTCCGTTGCTGTGCGAGCGTCGCCGATATGATCGCTATATTGAAGCAGCAGCACGTTCCGCAGTCACCCCTATGTCAGTATCTCGGAGACCGAGTAAGTGGAGCACCGAATATCAACAAGGTCGCCAGTCGGACAAACACCGAAACCGAACATAAGTCGGGCGTTGGGAGGCAGATAGACGGGCTTCGCTGCTGCACTCAGCGGGGAGATGCAAAAAGGTGGAAGCGCTGCACGGGCTGTGGAGTCAGGAAGACTGTGTTTGAGTGGTAATATTGAGAGCGTGCAGACTGCGGCAGTGCGGGAGGCAGAATCGATGCCGTGGGCAGCGATGGAGAGACTCGGAGCGAGAGAGCAGTGTGGAGACCTGGGGTTTTGTCAAAATCCAGGGAAAAGAGTTTCCTGAGGTGCGGAAGAACGGCGAGAATGAGCAGGATGTGCATCGTTGAGAACGCCATCTTTTCAACGCCGGAGATGCTCATGTCTCAGTTGCCACACCGTCGTCTGTCCGAAGAAGACCATGACCGGAGCTGCTGGTGCTGATGAGATACACGTTCAACAGCTCAGGAAAGTCCACAAGGTCAGCCAGTCATTGGTTGCAGACGTCGATGATAACGAAGAGTGTCGAATGCTTGAGATGACGGTCGCCAGTAGACCAGCCCTACTTCGCCAGAACAAGGGCTACCGCGTTCTGGACCTGCTAGGGGAAGTCTCTGAGTGCTTTGTAGGAAGGAATCATCTTCATGCAACGAGAGCGCTGAAGTTGTAATCACGTGACGGGCTCTGCTCGAGCTGAGAGTGAAGGAAAACGGATGCGGCTGGCCGGACTGAGATGGAGCGCAGCCTGGGGCATGAGAAGCAGATGAGTGGATGCGGTGAGAAGGCAGCCAGTGGAGTGTTACTGGCAGGTACAGGCAGTTGAGTGATGTTGATATAGTGCATACGCAGCGACAGGCGACAGGCCTCCAGGAGTGCATCTTATGTAAAGGAACAGCAGCTGCATGCTGCGACCTCCGAGGTCGGCCGTGATAGTAAGTTCCCACGACGTGAACGTAAGCGCACTTTAAGGCTGGCCGCACGACCAGACAGGAGTCGGCGCACCAACGGAGGCCTTTGCTCGACTTTGTCTGCACCGCTGCCAATGCAGCACAATACCGCAGAGGAGCAGCCTCGGTGTGCAGGGCAGGCTCCAGGCTCGTCTGCTCGCTGTCTGCTGTATGGAGAACAAGGGGCGATCAAATAAGTCGCGATGGCGCCATCGCCAGAGCCACATGGTAGCGCCGGTAGGACTGCATCGGATCCCCGGGAGGGCAGTGCGGTGTGCAAGTGGCAGAGCGATGGGAAGATCTCAGCCGCAGCGCTGAGCCGCGTCAGAGGAAGAGACAGGGCGCTTGGACGAAGACGAAACAGGATTCCATTACACTGGCATGGCACTCTCTAGTAGTAGAAAAAGACCCTGGGAGACACACGAGGTACGGGAAGCGGCAGTGGGGTTGGCGGCGGGCGAGGTCCTAGTCGTACATCGTACATCTCGCTGGCAGGCATGGAGTACGGAAGTCCAGTCGTTTGGTTTCGGTTCGGTGTGTGAGCGGCTACATGGGCGGGGCATGGGAACATGGTAGGCGGAGATGAGGGCGGATGAGGAGATAGTCGAGCCATGGTGTCGCCATCGTCGGTGCGAGGATATAAAATGCGGGTGGCGGCGGGAAAGATGGGAGCAATAAATTCTAGCGGGCGGGCTGGCGGGCCTATGCGGATTCGCGCTTGCGCTTGCCGACGCCGACGACGGGGAGGTGGTCGGAGGACGAGGCAGCGCCGGCCTGGGTGACGCCGACGACGAGGCCCTTGAGCCAGCCGTTCTCGCGGCGCAGCGCCTCGCACTCGCGCTCGAGCTCGCCGACGCGGACCTCGAGCTCCTTCGAGCGCGTCTCGAGCGCCGCCTCGCGCTCCTTCTTTTTCGCCCGGAAGCGCGCGCTGGCGGCCGTGTTGCGCCGCCGCTTGTCCTCGGCCGCGGTGACGGGCGTGTCGCTCGGCGGCGGCGACGCGGCGCGCGCGTCCGAGCCCTTGCGCGCGCGCGGCTTCTTGGGCGCCGGCGGCGACGCCTCGGACGCCGCAAACGTCGAGAGGCTCGGGCTGGGCGCGACCAGGAACGGGTCGACGGTGAAGAGCCGCCCAAAATCGCCGGGGGTGGCCGCGGCGCTCGCCGTCTCGCCCGGGCCGGGCACCGCGGTCTCAGCGCTGGCACCGGCGGCGGCGGCAGCAAGCTCTTCCTCGCCCAGACGGACGAGGTCGTCGAGCGTGGCGGCGCCGGGCTTGGGGTGGCCCAGGCCGGCGAACGGGAGACGGTCGTCCTCGTGGGAGAAGTGCATGTACTGGAGGAAGTCGAGGTGCGCGGCGAGGTCCGGCGGCAGGCCCGAGGGCTCGTCGCCGGCGGCGGCGGCGGCGTCGCCAAAGTCGATGATGTTGAGGCCCTGCAGCGACGACGGCGCCATTGCGCGCTGCTCTGTCTGCTGATTCGTTGCGGGAGGGGCGAAGTTGCGAGCCGTGATTTACGCTCCGCAGCGGATCTCGGGCCCAGCTCGATCATCGCTCGACTTTGTCAGCATTTGACTGAGACAGAACCGGTCCGAGCCTCCCTCGCTGCCCACTGGCCACTCTCAGCGCCCAGGGCGCCTCGTCTCCACTGCGGACGCCCGCTCGCTACACTTCACAGGTGGACCCTTGTGCGGGAGCCACGATTCACAACTTCGGCGCGCAAAATGAGAGCTCCCGAACTGCTCAATCTTAGGCACGGCAGGCCCCGTGACCCCGACCTTATCAGCCTCCGCAGAACAACACACGCGTTGACCACCACCATGGCGAGTCTGAGTTTCTCAGACTGAGACTGTCTTACTCTCAGACACCGGCAGGCAACCTCAACGGGCAGCGATGGCCGGCCAGCGAACTAGGACGCCCGCATACGTACATGCTTCACTAAGCTGGGCGGTACACCAGAGACACCGCGGCCCATTTAGCTCGCGAACCGCAGCGTTCTGCAGATATGACTGCCAACTGTATTGCAGGCCATCATGAGTTGACAAAGCCACGTACCTCCACGGGTAGCAATCCTCGCCAAATTGGAGGACTGCACGTCAGCCACACGCTTCCTCCTCGGCATCCCCACTGGGAGCAGTGGCAGGCTGAGCGGGGAAGAGTTCGGCAACCAGGGAAGGAAATATACTGTCTATACTGTATATCAGTATAAATGCGGCCGTCGTGGAATTCGAGGCGAGACACTTCTGGCCAGTGGAAGACTATGTGCATGCCTATTCGTCGGAAAGACGACTCGAAATCCTAAAATACACTGCGAAGACGGCGTGCAGAAGAGCGACATTGTGGCAAGCAATCCCTTACCGACGGTGAGCAACTCGCAGGGGCAGACCAATAAGGTGGTGTCAGGCTGAGGAAATTGCGCCCTTTGGCGAAGGAGTGATGGGCACACCATTGGCTCTATAGCCATTTCAAAGCTTTTCGAAGTGTCTATTTAATTGTGCCACCGAAAAGCCTGAGGACATTCGATTGCGAAGTGACACGATTTGAACCTTCACACGACCTTCCTCTCTTCCCTCCGCATCTGGGCGGTGAATACGCTGCCACAGAATGGTATTATTAGCGTGAAATTACACAGGCGACCTCGCGGCTTCCGCTCGGAGGCGTGTGTCCGAAACATTGGCATTGGAGAACAGCCTGGGAACAACATTCCCTGCAGTGTTGCCCCTGCATCGACGCTCCGGCGTCCAAGATCCGTGCAAGCGCACAGACATGAATATCTCCCAGCTCACCCGAATCTCCAAGCTTTTGAGGATTAGAGCTCTCATCCTCTGACGGGACATTCTTCCACCGCCACAGGTCGCGCAGCATCTCACAGAGTGCAACTGATACTCATCGTTCTCAATAGTTCTCCAGGTTAGCGCCTCCCCGTCTCAGACAGACCTGATGGAGTTGCCGCAGCTGTCGACGCTCAGACCCCTCGGGAACGAGGAACTCGGGTGGACCTCCTCCGAGTCGTGCGCCTTGCACCGACTTTGTGACAGCTGAGACACCTGCGCATCGGTGACGCCGACCACGCAGAATTTATGACGGAACACTTTGGTGTTGCTCGTACCCGTCCTTTCTCACCTCCAACCCAAGTGCCGCCTTGCTGTAATAGATCTTTAAAGCCGTCCAACAACCCCGATGTCACACACGTAACCCGTATTGTAGGTCTCGTTGGATGTCAACTTGGATGCGGGAGGACGGATTGATCATTTGTTGCGACAGAAAGTCGATGAGGGTGCGGCCGAGTCGGTGCCCCCAGTCTGCGGCTCCTCCTTAACTAATTCACATAGTCATTTTTAACCCTAATCTACTTTGAAATAGGAAATGCGGAGACATTTTGAGAGCGCGAATGCATGTTCTGCGAAGACGGAACAAAACGCTTTGAAGCTCCGCCCACATCCTTTGTCTTGCCATCCACCACCCAGACGCGACACTGTGTTCTGCTCGTGCAGTATGGCGTTTCCTGAGCGCGATCCCAACCGCTACGCTGGCGCAATGGAAGCTGCCAGTGTTCGGGCACTCCTTGCCGCCCAGGCCGACGAGCTGCTCGTCCTTCGGGAGAACCACCAACAGGCGCGAAGGGCGACTGCAGACGCCGAAGCGCGCCTTTGCGAAAAAATCCTGGAAGAAATTAACTTGCTCAGGCACATCCGAGACGATGCTGCTTCGCTCGAAGCAGATCTGCAGCGGCGGCTGGACGTCCTGACGGAGGAGATTGTCATGAACTGTGGTCTGCTGCATCCTGTCCGAAAGATGCCGCTCGAGCTCCTCGGCGAAATTTTCGAGTACTGCCTAGTCGACATTCGCGATGAGGGTTGGGACGACGAACACTTGCTATACGAAAACGATATCTATCCTCGACAAGTGCAGCCGTTCAGGCTTGCTGCCGTTTGTAGGAGATGGCGGATGGCTAGCTTCGCAGCTCCCAGAGTGTGGTCCCACGTTGCTCTTTCACTCGATTCTGTGACGCAGCGAACAGTTGCCATGTGGATGTCATTCCTTGGGACAGTGCTTCAGCGTTCGGGAGCCGCGCCAATATGCATCTTTGTCGCCCGCGCGTACGCGAGCCAGTCCTACCATGCCGCACCAGCCGCTATACTAGCGAATGCCATGTCTCGCTGCTGTTTCCTGCGCGTTGCTGTCAAGGGCTTCACCCACAACGACGCTCTGCTCGCGGTTCTCGGTTCACGGTCGCCACGGCTGCTCCACGCCTCATTGTTTGCGAGGGACATAAATTCTGACTCTCCTGGGATGATGGAGCTGCTTCCTGGAGCGCATAATCTTCGTCGATTGATGTCATGCAACGTGTTCAGAAAAGGGCCGACCGTCTTTCCTGCCCTCACCAGCCTATCTCTGACCATCCCACACTGTCTGTCCGAGCGGGACGACATTGCCCATGTCATCGAGACCTCTCCACTTCTGAAGTACCTGGTTATAGAGCTTCCCATCATACTCCAAAGGGTTCTTCCCACGGAAAAGGCTGTCGCTCCATCCCTCACGCACATGGGAGTCATTCTGTTCGGCACACGCCCCTTCCAATGCCTTGCAGATTTTTTGGAATTCCCCAACCTATCGACGCTTTTCCTGAAGAGGGACAAAGACTCAGACGCCGACCTCATTGAGTTCGTCTCGAAGCTTGCGACGTCGTCGTCCCGACTGTCGCGCTTGACTTTCGAAAGCTCGGGCGAGGCGGAGTTCTTGAACTTTCTCGCCGTTCTCCCTCTCCTGGGAGCACTTGTGGCTCTCAACTTCGACGGCGCTCCCATCTGGACCATAACCAAGCGCGATTTGCACTCATTCTGCACCGTACTCGATCATCCTCGAGCCGACGGTTCCTGGATCTGCTGCCAGCTAGACTCCATATCATTCGGCGGTCATTGTAAATTCGACGCCGACTGCGACCCCGAGGACATATATCGTCTCATCCGGAAGCGACTTGCATCCTGTGACGAGGAAGGCGAGCATACTGTGGCTTCGCTCTCGACGTTCACAGTTGCCGGCTGGCCGTCTGAAACGCGAGCGGTTGTGCAGCACCGCATCAACGCCATGCTCGAATGTATCGATGACGATTATACTTAGAAACGCAGAGGCCGATGGTCTCTCATATTTTTCTTGTCTCCATACTGTATCTGTGTCGTGCTTCATTGAAGATCTGTACCGTGCCGTCGCAGGAGATGCTGAGGCTGTACGCCCTCTTCCGATTTACGCAACCGAGGAATAATAGCGTATACTGATTGTAATCATGGTCACGTCTGTCCTTTCGGGCCTTCGGCGGTTGTCTGTGCAACAGATTTTGCGCGGGGGAAAACGCAAAGGCGGAGACTGAAAGCGTTCTGTTCCGAACTTCATATCCCCAACAGCGCGTTTCTGGCGCTCTGGTTATTCTCGATACTGCCCCTGATGCAACTTGGACGCTATTCTCTGCCAGTCTAATAAAGGCTCATATTCACGAATCAAAATCTTACGCTCGTTGGACATGCGTTGTTCTTGGAAACAGTAGACTTATTCGGTACGTCCAAAATATCTATAACCCATGTTGTACCCATGAAAATATGCTCACCCCCAAGTGGCGACCTTTGACAAGAATAGACCTGGTATATCATGAGTGGGCCATCGCAGGAGGTCTACATTTGCCGTCTCGGGTCATGTTCATCCTGACGCGTCCAATAATTGCCTGGAACTGGTTGCTGGGTGTCAAACATTCTTTTCGCATGGCACGTGATCGCGGGGTATATTTGATTAGTGTGTGGTCTCATTATTGCGCTTTATTATAGCTGACAGGTCAAGAAGAAAATCAGGGCGTTGCACAGCTCACCGATGCAGCCATGATGCAGCCCCAACTTCTTGGCTCGCGCACTCTGCTCAAGGCGTCAAACTACATGCCAACTCTTGAGAGCATCTCAAAGGACCGGGCAAATTTGCTTCGAAACGTACGATCACATCACAGCGCTGGCGAAGCCCTGACGGCCACACCGTCGTCAACGGATGTGCACACGACATATACGGCTAACAAGGAACGTTAAGGGCGTCATCGATTGCTCAGCAGCCATTCCAAACCCTCAAATGGTTGTGCATGACCCTGGTGCTGTCAGGCTCGCATTGTATCCCTCCCTCCACGCCTTCGGCCGCAGCGACTCAAGTCACTTGCAACAAGTTCGCTTACCAGGTGAGGGTCTGTCTCTACATGCTTCTCTGGTTGACGATTTGTGCTAGCAACCGTGCGTGACCGCTGGACCGTTAAGCTGCAAGGGACAAACCGTCATGGAAAATTTTGCTGATGAAGATGTCCGCATTTCTTATTTCCTGGAAAACGTCAAGCTGCGCGCTAACCATAGCAATCTAAGATAATTATACACTCAAAAGGCTCCTCGACGCCGCCAAGCTCCTTCATGCAATCAGCGCTTTGGGTTCAGTGGCCGCCACCTCGAGGGCAGTGATAGCAAACGTGGCGTCTTTGGAAACGGTGTGGCCGGCAGTCGCCTCTTCGTGCATTGTGATGTCGCTCTCGGTCCCTTCGCTGACAGAGCGAGCCTCGGTGGTCTCGCTCTCCGTGCCCTCGCTGTTCGAATGCTGCTCGCTGAAGTCGACCTCTAGACCGTGCTCAACGAGCCAACGTGTCACGGCCTCGTCTGCGTCGTACCCAAACAGCGCCTGGCTCTTGCGCATGTCTGCCCACTGGTTCGGGTTCCCCTCGTGTGCCTCGTTCTCGCCGTCTTCCTGCGCCTCCTTGACCGTGGTCTGCGCGAGCCCAGTCGCGTCTACCGAGCGTGTGGCTGGTGACGACGAAGCCGATTTGGGCGGGAGCCCTGTGCCGTAGTTCCTGCCCTTTAACGTCACGCGCATTTGCTCGTCGCGCTCCTCTTGCGCCGGGCCGTCGGGCAGGTGGAAGATGTGCTGGTTGAGCCGCGAGCTAGCCTGGACGTCCGCAGTGCGCTGGTGCCGTAGCGCCTCATACGCTTTCAGCAGTACCGGTACTTGTTCGGCGCTCTGTAGTCGCGCAAACAACGCGCCCAACACAGCGCCGTCCTCGATCTAACAGACACATAGTCGTGCATCAGCTTCCGCCAGTCAAGCAACCATCCGAGCGGACGTACCGCCATCGCAGCTCCTTGCGCGCGGTAGGGCTGCGCGACAAACGACATGTTAACGCGGCCGCGAAGGATGGCGCGGCAGACGCACCAGCATTGGATGGCAGGCGTCTCCCAGAAGCACGAGCTGCTGGTCTGGATGGATCCAGCTCTCGAGCGGTTGGCGGTCCATCAGCTTCCACTTGAGTGTGGAAGGCACAAACGACAAGAGCTTCTCGACTCTGCAATTGATGCCGCTATCATCAACGTATGTCCCCAAAAAGGCGGAACCACTGCTCACCGAGGTTCCCAGTTGGCAAAGTCTGCACGCATTTTGTCTGCGCTGCCCTCCGCCGTCCACGACTCAACTGACCCGTCGTCGGGGTGGAGAAGAACGATGTTATACTCATTCTTCGCACGCTATTGCAAAACACAAAGTCGTAAGCGTGACGTCGAAGCCCTATGCTGCCGCGCGGAGGAGACGCACAATGCAGTAGCCCATGACGTGCCGCCCGGGACCCATCCAGCTGGTCATGTGTGGCCGTTCCACAAGCTCGCGAAGGTCGTCGTGTTCGAGAAGCAGCGACGCCGGGACAATGGCGCGATAGGCAGCGTCGCCCGTCGCGGATGCCTGGTCTGGGGTGCCGACAACGGCGCTGCGAAGCACGCTCTTCACGCCGTCCGCGCCCACGACAAGATCTGCCCGCAGGGTTTCAATCTTGCCGTTGCTCGTGACGGTAATCGTTCCAGCTCCGGAATACTCCTTAACCCATGTGGCCAGGCGCAGCTTGACGAGCGGCAGGGTAATGTCCATGAGCATATTGTGCAGATCGGCGCGCTGAACGCGGCGGCGTCAGACAGGTTCAACGGGTGCTAAGTTATATCGACGCACATGGACATGATAATATGGCGCGCCGTACAGCTGCTCCATGTTGCTCCAATCGGTGCGTCCGAGCAGCTCGCCGGTCTTGTCTATAGTCATCGATGTTTAACAGGAGTATAGGATATTGTGCGCCAATGACCGGACTTACAGCGTCGGAAAACAATGCCTTCCGGTTGGACCGCCGTCTTCGCCAGCTGCTCGCCGAGGCCAAACCTAATCAAAACGCGGGCGACGTTCGGGGAGACCTGATGTGGGGTTTAGCGACCGCTGGGTACGTGGTCAGCGGTTCGGACAGACCTGGATGCCTGCGCCAACTTCGGCAATGGCGGCCGCGGACTCGACGATGGTGACATTGTGTCCTGCGCGAGCGAGGCCATACGCAGCGGAGAGTCCGCCGAGGCCACAGCCCACGACGATGATATCCAGTACATGTGAAGTCTGACGTCCTCCATAGAGTTCGGGCATGGATGAAGAGGACATGGAGGAGGCGAAGCGGCTTAAACAGCTGGCTGTCCAAGTTGAAGTATGTCGCACAGTCGACGGCGGCAATAGACAGTTGACGGGGACACGAGGTAGGGGGATACTTTAAGCGCAGGTGCTTTGAATACTCACGCTCGGCGGGCGCACGACGTCAGGTTGCAAGAAGCGGTCTTCTGACTGTGGTTCGGGCGGATCCTGCCTTGTCGACAGTCACAGGGGCAGACCATCCCTCATCAAGCCTTAGAGGTTATATACTGCACAGCAGCCCGCGGCCTGCGTTTCGTGAAGGGACTGTCGAGGCGTGGATGACGGATGCAGTCCGAAGACAACATGGCAGTTCCGTCACGCTCTGGAGGGTGCGAAGCCGGCATCCCGATTTAGAAAATGCCCGATTAGATAAGGCGCTAATCTCGACAGCTGCCTTCATCGCAAGTCACATTGAAAACCAGTGAAACAGAACCACACCTGAGGTAGGCGTCCAATATATACTGTTTCTTTCCTTAGTCGATACGGACGTGGTGACCAATGATCTTTCCAGGCGTTCAGTGAATGACCAGTTCAGTCCCTGCCGAGCGAGCATCGCCATTGAGCGTCTCACGCGCCCAAAGCAGTCGTACGACTCGAGGATCTCGTCATCATAGCGTCCATCGATCACTGTCAAATCAACTCTGGCAGCGCTTGGGTTGGCAGGAGCAAGACTCAATGTCCAATCGCATTGCACGTCACGGAGAGCGGCGCAGAGATATGGCGCAAGAGTGGCCGGTATCAAGGCGTGCGATGCCCTCGTCTCATCCTGTTGCTGGGCGATCCCTGCGGCATATCTTTGTCGGCCATGTTTGGCCACATGAGCGTCTAGTCGTCCATCCGAAATCGTTGTCGGATAGGGTTTTCGCACTCGCAAACCGTGCGCTTCACAGCAACCACCTCAAAATTGCGTGCGTGGCAGAGGTTTCACCGGATCTCACCTCCACTCATGCCTAACGCGTCGGAACGACGTCCGCCGTCGAGGTAGCGGTGAGGAACGAATATCCGACTGCTCTCCCGCCCGCGGCTGTTGATCATCCTGGCAGTGACACGTCGCTGTCACTCGTCAGTGCCATAGATTGAAGGCTTGTTTGCTGCGGAAGTGGTAACGTTGATGTCTCAGTATGCAAGGAACTAAACGCGCGCGCTCTGCTGACACAGAGAACCTCTCCTAGCGCCGACTCCGCTGATATCTTCTGTGCGCCCAGGCACAGCCTGTCACCGTACGAGATGCCGCTCACACTATATTCTCCGTGGTCATAGGCTGATTGAACAGAACGTGCCAAACGAGCCCGACTCGTGTGCGTTCAGGATGAGATTGTCCAGCACCTACTCCTGCTAGGCTCTGCGATGCACGTTACCTGGTGCATTCGCAATCTGACTACCTCATTGCACCGCCCAGAGCGCTCAGCAATCGAATGGCTAAAGGGTGTAGCGTACAGTTTATCATGCGTGCAATTATCAGTGCCACTGTAGACACGGCAACACCGTGCGTATCCTGTATGTGTATTGGCCACTGACGCGTGCGTATTGACATCCTACACGACGACCCGTTGTGTAAGGTGACAATCTGCGAACCCAGGTACTGTAGAAGTCTGTGACTTACTAGCAATTGCACAAAATGAACAACTGAGACGCGATAGAGCGTCTTAAGCTTCCGATCATCCGGCAGTAACCTGCCCATGAAACTCTGGCAATGGCTCGCTATTTTCGAGGACATTATTTTGGTGATGATTCCCGCAATCTCAATCCTCGCCTTGCGTCGTCCGGCGGTGCGATTGTTGCCATGCGAGAGGGTACGGAAATCCCGCCAAGGGTCAAAAACGTGCCTCGGAGTTCAACGGTTTCCACCAGCGCCTTTCTGGCAGCGCACATTCCTTTTTCAGTCGGCGTGTTCCCAAGGCCTCTTCGAGACGCGCAAACACTCGGACAAAACGGGATTGGGGAGCGATTATCATGATGTGGTTGGAGGGGCTCTGGTTATCCGGCGTCGGGAGTTCACTAAGCGGCGGTGGCAAAGAGCGCTCAGCGGCGACATGCTCTGATCCCGCAGGTATTCTCACTCATGAATCAGGACTATGCCGATTAGATATGCATAACTGAGACATAAGATTGCAAGCACGACTCGCGGTACCGACTACGCGCTCCAAAGAAGGCGAGACTGAAAGAGTCGAGCGAAGCAGCCCTGAGCCTGCGTCTCGTCCGGAGAGATGGAAAAGGGATACAGGTGAGACGCGAGCGCCGCTAAGCCTCGGCGCCGTACGTCTTCGTCGATCTTAAAGATGAGAATAAATTCATACTCTCCATTGAGATGTGAGGCCCAACGCGCTTTGTAGACGACGCGGGGCGTTATGCTTGGGGCTTCTAACCTTCCAGCCTGGTTCATTATGCGATTTACACGCCATTCAATTGTTTATAGTCAGTGACAATACGCCAGCTCAGTTTTCAGACCGTCTGCTTGAGCGCTTCATGTCCTCGCGTTGGCGATTTCCGGGCGCCGTGGTGCTTTCACCGGGCAACGTAAGTACTATAGAGAGATTTCGGTAGACGACCGCCCCGACTTTCCTCGGACCAACATTCCAAAACTATCGGAGAGTTCCAGCTGGTGGCTCACCCTTGAAAAAGCCGCGCGCGGCCTCACAGGCCGATGCCGTCGGATAAGAGACAGAGAAGATTAGGCATCCGTTGCTATGCAGAAGCTCTAATGCAGGAGAGAGCTTATGTAGTCTTCCCAGCAAGCATTGAGATGTGCTATACCTGATTCCTGTCATTATGTTCAACCTTAGAGGGAAGCGCCAATTTGCATTGTGTTGAGCCTAACTGTGGGGAACGTCTTATGAGGCGGCCAGATGAGACCTGACAAAAGAAGTACCAAGATTTCCCACGTCACTTATTCCCAGTAAAGATATGAATTTTTTTTTAGAGCATGAATGTGAAAAATGAGTTTTCGCTGCAAGATTAAGAACAAGCCGCGGAATTGTCGGAGTTGGATTTCGCGTTGCTTGTCGTTCCGTTTGCAACCGATTCAATCCAGACATCATGGCGACCAAAGTGGAAGTTCGCCATTCTGACGACCCCGAAATATCCCATATCGCGTTCACCAAATTCACCAACTTGGATGGCGAGAAGCGTTTGTCAGTTATATCATTTTTGCACTTTCACGCACCTGAGTGACGCTGTTGCTGGCGCGCGCCTTCTTACTATACAGCGAGGAAATGACGGACAGCATGCATGACTCGCGTCAGGAGGTAAAAGAGCGTGTCAAGGATCTTCAGGCCTTCTGCGATGGATGTGGCGCTAACAGGCGCGTTACCGAACTCAAGCGCTGCATACGCTGCCACAGCGCACATTACTGTGAAAAAGAGGTAAATTAGGTCTGTACAAACCAGGAATAGTTCATATAGCTGATAGAATCTTTGCGTAGTGCCAGCTTGCACATTGGTTCGTCTGCAATTTCGGGTCGCTAGATGACGCCCATAGTAACATACCCCTAGGCCAACCCACAAGCCACTGTGCGCGACAAAGGACAAGCGCGACCTGTCGCTCAAGCTGGCGCAGCGCCTCGGCGCGCAGGTGACGATTATGGGCATGCTCTCGCACGCTGCGATCCTCGAGCTCGACGTCCTCGCCGACCCTGCAAATTCTTACAAGCATTACCTGCGTGTTCCAGTGCGCACGCAGATCCCCGACCTCTCTATCATGATGCAACGCATTATGGAGCGCAAGGAGGCCGAGCAGACCGGCGAGACTCTGTGTCTCCAGCTCGGCGAGTTCAAGGTCATGCCTCGTGAAGGCGCACCGCCTGCTATCGAGGCCGAGTTCGAGGCTGCCCGGAAGAGGGCGCAGGAAGCGGGGCAGAGCAGCGACTGCCCTGTTGCAGTCTTCTGCTATGTGAGCGAGAAGACGCCGACGTCGTTCGTGCTCGCAAGCACGATCTTGCTCTCCGACCTGCTCGAGTATGCGGCCAGCAAGCCGACCATGACCGTCCAGAGCGCCATGTTTGGTATCGTGACGCAGCCTTGGAGCACGTACAATCTGCGCGAGTGCGTGTCTGCTCTGCGACGCGGCTGGGATGCTGCAAGCTGACCCTCATTCACAGGCAAATCAACCAAATGATCCGTCAAGATACCAACAACAAGTTGAAGCTGCGGGGAAAGGCGTAGCCTTCCCTAATGGACCCCTTAGCGGTGCACCCCTCGTCGCTCGCGCTTTCGAATCATAGATATATGGTTACAATAAAAATTACCGTACTCGTTTCCTCACAATACATGCAGCCTGCTGATCATGCCATCCTGGGTGCGTAGGGGTTGTATCGCATCTGGGGCGCGACGACGATAGGCTGGGGGTAGCTCACAAGCCGCTGCTTGTCCTCCAGGATCTCTTCCTCGTCGAGCTGCGATGCGTAGCTCTGGACGATGTGGGCGCAGTCTGTCATACGAACGCGTGTCAGAAAAGTGCGCTTCTACGCCGATATCTGCATCCAGGACTCACAGAGTTGGATCAGCACGACGATGACCATCAGGACGATGTAGACGATCTTGAACGTCGTGAGGAGGCCGTCGCAGACGGTGTTGAGCGCCTTGTCGAAGGTCTCCTGGGCGCCGTCGATAGCCTTGGCCTGAGCGAGGTCGATCTTATCGCTCTGCGCGCGGCAAGTCGCGAGGAATTGCTCGCCGCCGGAGTGGTAGAGCGTGTAGACGAAGAACACGCTCGCGCCGACCGAGGCAAGGATCAGGCAGTACAGCATAACCGCGTACGACTGAACGAGCCCGCGGACGCGTACCATCGCGCCGATGAAGCTGTCATAAACGGTGGCTTGAGCTGATGCGGTTTTAAGGAAGTACGGCACGCACCCGAAGAGCGCAGCCAGCGCCATGACGCCGAAGACGGCGCCAGTCACGATGTGCGCTACACGCTCAGTTCCAACAAGGCGCTCGCCCGCCGCTAATGAAGTACAATATCAGGCCCAGGTCGAGCGCAGCTTCTTGTCGTTGCACGCACTGATGAAGTCGTGCCAGATGAGACCGGCAATGGCACCCGCTACGAGGGGAGTCATGAGCAATTTCTCTCTTCCTGGTGAGATCACGTACCAAAGAGGAGTTGGAGGAAAGAGAGAACAAAGACGCCGAGGCGAACGGGCAGGCAGCAGCAGAAGAAACGAGTCATGGCGAACAGGAAAAAAAAAATGGAAGGTCAAACGGTGGCTGAACGGGCTAACTTCAAGCTAGGAAGGGAAAATAGAAACAGGCGAAAAAGGTGCTCGAAGTTGAAGGTGAAGGTGGAAGTCAAAGCGAAAGCAAGATCGGGCCGCTGCGGAGCTGGTCTTCATGCGGCTGTGCACTTGGTGATCAGAATTGATAATCCTGTCGCGCTGCAGTGGGCGCAACAGATACAGTACATGCGAATCTTGCAAGAACAAGAAATGTAAGTGCTACTAAGCTACCCACGCAATAGGTAAAGTATGTGATTATTGAGGTGGGCACGGATGAGATTTGGGCAGCCTACGCAGGCGTCAATGACTAGCTTGCAGTTGAATATATGAAAGAGGAAGGAATTGCAATTACTTCTTTGCTTCCAGCCAGAAGTCCTCACGGCGATAGATGTTACTCTAGCACACGGACCCCGTTTCAGTGCCGTTGAAGGCTACTGTCTGCCTTTCTTGTGCGGTTTCAATCGCGGTGTCCAGCCAATGCCGCGGGCATCTACCAACCGAATTCCGCGCTCAAGAAGTGTTTCCGCCCATCCAGGCAGGGGGCTCTTTGCGATTTCCTTCCTATCAGCCAGCAAAATATCACATAACGGTCGCAGCGATGAACTGTAGACGTACTCTGTCGTCGGCCACAGCCCAGAGGGATTGGCAACTCGCACGACCTTGAGCGCCGGAAATTGTGGTGCGCTCGCGAAGAAATTGAACAACTCCGTCCAGGCGCCGATTACTTCCTGGAGGTGCTGTTTCTCACCACGGCCAGCGTACAGGCGCAAGCTGCGCAAAACGCGTTATACACGTCAAATGCCTCGCACGATGGTGTAGACGCACTCAACTGCGATAACTGAAATTTCTTTCAGTCGCAGACAAACTGGCGCTGACTTGAAGTACATCACTGAAGGATGACGCTGGATCAAAGTGTCAGTCTCTGCGAACTCGGATATAAAACGTGACGGACATTGAACGATATTTCTTCATCATCAGGGTATACGAGAAACTCGATGTCGGGACAATGCCGCAAAAGATTACTGATCGACTTTTCGTGGAGGGAGAGCGTGTGGAGCTTGTGGCCGTGGGTGGCACAAAACTCCTCTAGAACCGCGTCGGCGTCCCACACCCCCGCGACTTCTAAGGTGCGAAGCCTGTCGAGGCTGCATAATTGATGAGCAAATAGCAGCTTCCTCTAATCGCACTGGCTCGGCGCGCACCGCAAAGGACAGATTATCCGTAGAAAGTCAGCGCAACCTCCTCCTTCGAGATGTAGACACTCAAGTTGCCTGAGTGCATGAAGCGGGGGTGAGCTGAGATGCCGCGCTGCACCGCTGACGATCCTTAGGCTGAGGCGTTGAAGAGATGCGAACGCATGCATTTGATAATCAATTGGCAGCGGCGAAGGGGACCGAGGAGGGACGTAATCGAGCCGCGGGGGAGAAGGGGACCAGTAGCGGTCGTCGCGGTTGTCCAGATGAAACGTCAGCTCTCGCAGAGTTTCCGAAATCGGAGCTAGGGCCGCAAGATCTTTGAGTTGTAGAGGGTAGTCGTGAAACTTCACATTGAATACGCGGAGGTTGACGAGCGTAGGAAGGTGAGGCTTGACCATATCGAAACACTGGCCGGCGTAGTCCAAGGGTTCGAAGAGGAAACTGTGGTAGTGTGCGGTTAGATCCAATGTCTCGACGAGCGGAGACAGATACGGCATTTTCGCCAAGCAGGTCGCAAAACCTTCCGCGGTAGACAGCCCATGCAGGCTGACATGCCGGCATGCGAGCTCCAAGATCACGTCCTAGGGGTTAAATTCAATGTTGCGTGCAGGGTGGAGCGCAAGATACGGACCTTGAATTCGGAACAGACGAGCATACACTGTTGCCTCGGCGCGAATTTCATCGGCCCCCAAGCCATAAACGCTGCAGTGCCATCGTGTTTCGAGCGACGGTAATCCTCGAACAACAACTCAAAGACGCGCGACCATATCTTTCGCCGTACGTTGGACGGCGTATGTTTCATCGGCTGATAAAACGGATTGGGAGGCGGAGCAATGCACGCAGTCTGCCTGCATAGTAGCAATCGGTCAGCAAGACGAACGGGCATAGTAAAAAAGAAAATATGACAGAATACACACGCGGGGGCAGCGAATATGACCTTCGCCAATTGCGTCCGGGGAATGCGCTCCTTTTCGCGCAAATACTGTGAATTTTTGCCACGAAAATAGCCGTCTCCCGGGTCCGGCCATCCGACGCGAATATGCTTCACGTTCGCAGGGCATTCACACACGAAGGTCGGTAGGGCGACCGAGTCTTCGGGAAATCGGAGTTCCTCTAGATGCTTTGCAGTAAGCAGCGTTCTTCTGAGTGGTTCCATGGTAGCTGTGTCGCCTTTCAGTTGTACGATGCGCTACAGAGAGGCAATCGAGTTCACATGGCACAAAGAAATGAATATCACTATTCACGCACCAGAGAAGTCCATGAAGTGATGCATTGGGCCACAGTGGACATGACGAGTCGCGTATTGGCATTATTGGCAATCGGAACAATTCCTGAGCGATAGATGATGAGCCGCCGGATATTTGCAGCCCTCTCCAGAGCCGCACACATCGGCTTAGGCTTGTCGTCGCTGGTGTAGTTGAGCATGAGCCAGATGTCCGTAATATCTGGTGCCCATTCGAGAATCTTCCGGACCGACACGCCGAAGCCGCCCTCGATGCGCAATTTCTTAACGTACTGGCCGAAGGTTGGGTTGGCTTTCAGCGCCAAGGCAAGCGCGTCTGCTTGTGCGGTAGAGCGCAGAATGACCGTGTTGTATAAGAGTGGCGTGCTTATGCGCATCCAGCGCTTGCACACCACCAGCGGTGTTGACGACGATGTCTGCCGGTTGACGAACGGCGACTCGGAGAGCTCGGCCAGGCTCGCAAAGTCCTCGTCGGGCACCTTGAGGCTATAATTAAGGATCTCTGCAAGCGTCTCGTCCGCAAGCTTGTGCGCCATGATAGCTTCCGTGTGGTAGGTAGATGGTGAGTAAAAAGCGTGTCCGGTAAACGCCGGTGGCGCGGCGCGGACTTGGCACGCTGACTTTGTTCCGTGGAGCCAGATTTTCACATACAACATGAGCCGTTTGTCCCAGCAGAGAACTGCGTCACCTGATAGATTAGTATGTGTGCTATCACGCACAATATTTACCATTATATTTGGAGAAAGCCCCAAAGCATTTACGTATACTTACTGCCTGCTACTACGGACACCCTCAACTATTGTTACTAATGGTACTTATAGTCACGGAATAACCTAAGTATTTCGCAGTCACATGATGTGTACCTCCTATTACTGATACTCTAACTTTGGGAAAGTACTGTGTCCGGGGTAGTTAGAGCAACTCAACGGATATTTTGGGCCTTGGCCGCGGTGAAAATCTCGATCCCAAGTCGCCGCTTCATCGGAAGATGGAAGGAAACACAGGGGATGGCTAATATGACGAATTGAAATCGTGTTGTGCGGTCTGAGGGGAGCAGCGGGGAGGCGTTGTGTATACCAACCGGCGCGCGTCTTGAACATGAAGGCATTCGCCTGCCTCCACCACATCCGACGCAGCGTTGTTGCACTGAAGTCCTGGCAAGTCTCTCGGCTCGTTATCGCCGCCTCTCGCTTGCAGCGCCGGCAGCACATACTTGACCTCGGCCGTATAGCCGCCGACCTGGAGCATGATCCCGAGTGGCATACCGGCGGTAAACGCGACCAAGGTGACATAGTACGGCGCGGCCCTGCTGCTGCGGTAGAAGAAGATCAAGGGTATCCACACGGAGGAGTACACCAGCGTGCTGAGCGCGAGCAGTCTGGCCATTTTAGTATAATGCGCGCCTCCGCCATGCAGGACAGGTGCGGCTGAGCGCAGCTCGCGGCGTGCGTGGAGGAGCCGGGCGATGGCAGCGGCAGATAGTAAGGCGTTGAGAGAGACTGTGAGGACGATAGCTGCGAGCCCCGAAGCGGGTGCCACCGACGACGCGGCGTGCGTTCCTGGCTGGACCAGGCTCCCAATCCCCTGGGGACTGAAAGTATCGCCCACGATGAGAGTGTAGTATGAAATACCTGATGAGCGGAATGTACGCGTTGAAAAGATTTTCTTAATGAAGCGCAATGCGTACGTACCAAGTTCTGCACAGAAGATGATGATGGGCACACAGACCCAGCGTGACCGTCCCCAGATGATCCAACATCTGTATATCTAAAAGTCCTTGAGTTGCGATTCTTCAGACTCATGAGTAACGCATTAAACGTACGAAGATGCTATCTCCAATCGTAAAACTGAGCGCGACTGAGACGAACATGGCTGGAACCGTCCAAGGAGGGCTGTGCGCGCAGTTTATATGTAAGAATCAGCGCAGCCTATCCGTAACAAGCGAACAACACGACTCACGGCCACAACATTCGCAAGGAGCTATGAAGCAAGGACAGGACACTGATGTTGTGCGCCGTGTGAAGCAACACAACAACGACAACAATGGACGTCATTATCCAAAACGTGCGTCGCGGCAGGTGGGCGAGTCCGTGCAGTCTGCGTATAGCGACAACGGCGAGGGCCACACATGCACCTGTGGACATGGATGCAACTGCGTGAATGGCCTGTCCCTCGCGACCGACGGATTCATGTTACCGTAGAGCACTGCGGAGGTCACCGCTGCTGCGAATAAGCTGGTTTGAAACAGCCTGTAAAGCGCGGGGTCTATCTCGGACATGGAGCATGGGAATGAGGTGCGGGGAGAAATGACCTGATGCAAGCCTGGAGCGAGGGTCGGCATTATTTCAGCAGCAGCTCGATCGCATCGGTCCGAGCGATCGACATGGACCGTCGCTGCTGCCGCGACCTGGGGCGCGTGACCATGAACACATCCTTGAAAGTTTTATTTCTCGTTCCGATAGTTCCGGTCATTTGGTTTGTGGCGAACTGATTTGACGATATGGTTGTGAGAAGAAGAGACACGGCTGATGCCGTGCGCGGACTGCATGCACTTTTGTTCCGCGGCCTCAAAATGACTCTATTGTCGCCAATATTGTTCATAAATTACAGATGAAATGTGCCAGATGTCTATTAAATTTTTAGAAAATCTAAATTCATGCGGACTAGAGGGAAAACCGCAGGAGACTCCGAGGAGAAACGACAACTGTGCATGTCATCGTGGTATTCGCCCTCAAGGTCATCTGAGATTATACCACTGCATTACGAGATTACTTGTTTTTCCACAGGTGGAGATTACGGTAGAAATTCCAAGTCCGTATTCGTGATGTCGCAGGTTGTCAATATGTAACTCTTCATCTCCTTAGGGAATGAGGTTCACTACATAAGCAGGCCATTTGAGACGATGCGCATTTGCTGTGTGGAAGTGCATTTCTTGTTATTGGAAAATACTACAGCTATCTCTTCTGAAACTTCGTGTACAATCTCTTCGGTCTCCGTTGCTGGACAGAAAGCTCGGTGAGTCCCTCCGCTCATCTCCCTCTCCCCTTAGGCGGGGAAGGTGATACGGCGCCTCGGTCCTAATGCTCCCAGCATAGAGCATGACGACAAGCGGCATCGCAGCTACGAGCGCAAACAAGGCGACATAGTACGGCGTGATACGGACCGTCTCGCACCACGCGAGCATTGGGATCCATACTGTGGCATAGACCACGGTGCTGATCGCCAGCACGAGGGAGATGCGGACGTAATGCGCGCCGCCGCCGGGCAGCGCGGCGGCGCGCAGCTCGCGACGCGCGAGGAGCAGCCGGGTGATGGCTGCGCCTGCGAGAAGCGTGTTGAGCAGGATCGTCAAGATGATACCGGCCACGCCAGCCGCTGTCGCTCTCGGCGAGACTTCGAGCAGCCCAACGATGTCGGCCACCTGGACGCGGCTGCGCAGCGCGGCCTGCACGATGCTGTAGTATGACGTCGCTGGACGGGGGCTCAGGCGTGCTTTCGGATGGTATAGTCGGCCTGCGCTGCTTACCGAGTTCTGCGCAGAAGATGAGCGCGGGAACGAAGACCCAGTGCGAGCGCCCCCATATGATCCAACACCTATATATCTAGCGCGCATAATAAATCAGTGGATGGCTGGGCTGAGACGTCCTGCGGCCGTACGCACAAAAAGGCCATCTCCAATGCTCAGTGCGAAGGCACTGCATCCAAAGATGGCTGGCACAGGCCACATCGGTCTACTCGTACAGATTGCGTGAGAGATGTGGGAAACGAGAATTTAGAGGTGACTCACGTTTTCCCGGTCGATAACCCCAGAAGGGCATAAAGAAGTGTTGAAACGGAGGTGACCAGTGCGACGAAGAGCAGGGTGATCACGACCACAATGGATGCCATCATGCAGAACGTGTGCCGCGGCAGAGAAGGAAGGCCATGCAGTCTGCGGACAGTCGCAATGCCCAGTGTAAGGAAAGCACCTAGGCACCAGGTGAATGTGAGCCATTAGCGACTGAGCTCAGGATGAAACCATGCTTCAGTACCGAACAACACCACGGCCGTCACGGCCCCGATGAATAAGTAGATGCGCAACGCTTGGAACGTTGCATACTCTATCACGTCCATAGAGCGCGAGGGAGAGGGGCGGGGCAGAAGGCTTCGAAATGAGGCGAGGTTAGCATAATATCCGCGAGGTTTGAACGATCGGAGCGGTCCGAGCGATCGAGTGCATGATAGCGGGTAAAAACCGTGAAAGTGAAACTCCACTTTCTATGGGAAAGTGCGCAAAGAGTGTATGTGAAAGTGGAAAATCTAGGTGGTGGCACTGTGCCGAGCACACACTTGGAGACACTTACCTGGCTCTGAGGCTTGAGTTCAGTCGCGCGCGCACAGAGACGCTTGAACCGAACATAGAACGCGCGACGTCACGCTTGCGAGAGCTGATTGAGCCAGCAGGCGTAAACGGCTTCCGTAATGACGAAAAAGCTGCCAGTGCCGAGGTCGGGCGAGGTCGCGAGACTACAGTGCACCTGCAGTCGCAATCGATTTTGCCAGCCCAAGGCTTCCCAGCGGACTCAGCGAGAAGCGCCGTCTCGCTGAGTCCTCTGGGAAGCCAACCAATAATCAGTATCACAGGAGTCTCACCAGCAAGTAGCCCGTTCAGTAAAAGCAAAGCAAATCAATCCTGAGAGGCAAGCATACTCGTACGTAACAGAATCGTAGAGGCAAGAAAAAAATAGCAACATAACACATGCAGGAGGGGGTCGTGATCATGACAGACAGACAGACAGGCAGACGGGAACATGCAAGGAAAAAAAAAATGGACAGCAAAATACATACAGCAACACCTCACAAAGCGAACTCGACCGACCCTGCCCCCTATTGCGTCCCAGCGCGCGCGAGAATCCGCCGCGCATCCTCGCTCGCGGCTTTAGCGCGCGCGAGGCTCGGCCGCGCCTTGGCCGCCAGCGTGCCCATCGCGCTCGGCCGCTTGACGAGCGTCGGCCGCGCCGGCGCCGCGCGCGTCGCCACCGGGTTCCCGTTCCCTCCCGCATTGCCGTTTGCGTTAGCGTTGGCATTGGAGTTGGCGTTCGCGTTGGCGTTTGCGTTTGCGTTCGCGTTGGAATTGGCGTTGGAGTTGGAGTTGGAATTGGAGTTGGAGCTCGCATCGGTATTAGACGCATTACCGATGCCGTTGCCGTTGCCGCCGCCATTACCGTTGGCGTCCGCTTTGGATTTCGCGTCCGCTTTAGCTTTCGCGTCCGCTTTCGAGCCAGCATTGTTGGCAGTAGGCACATTGCGCTTAATAAACGGGCTCGGCAGATTCTCCTCGTCCTCGAGGTTATACACCGGCGCAGCGGTCGCAGCGAGCAGCCGGCTGAGCTTCCTGTCCACCGGCCGCTTCGCCGTCCCAGTCGCGGCTGCGGATACCGTCGGCGCGGTGTTGGTGACGTTCGAGAGGGAGGTAGGCGATTTCGCAGTAGTGGCAGTGGAGGAGGTGGTGGTGGTAGGAGGAGCGACGAGCACGGGCAGGCTGCTCATCTTGCGCGCGCGCAGCGGCGGGCGCTCGCGCTCTGCGGGGCACGGGCTGTGCGGCCGCTCGTCGTCGTCGTGCTCGTCGTGGTCGTCGTCGGCGAACCTGATCCATGTGGTGTATCAGCACCGCACGCCGGAGAAACGAAGGAGGAAGCGGCATGGAGGAAGAAAGGAGAGCAGGGGAGAACGCAGGAGGAAAGTGAGGACAAGGCAAAAAAAAGAGCACATACCGCCCAAAATCCAGCCCAACAACGGGGCTCGCCTGCAACAGCTTCGCGAGGTCCTTCGCCGCGGGCACGTCGTGGTGCTCGATCGCCTTCCCTTGCGGGGGCGTGGGCAGCGCCTCGCCCGTCGACGTCAGCACGACGCCCTTCATCGCGCTCCCCGGCGCGGGCGACAGCGCGAACCGGCTCACGGGCGTCTTCGGCGCGAACTGGAGGCGTTGCAGCAGGTTGAAGGGTCTAGCAGGGGTCAGTCAGCGTCAGCGTCCACTCACAAAATGAACGGGGAAAAGACGGGAAAGAAGGAAACGCACTTGGCTTGCGGCTGCGACTGGGGCTTCTTCTCGCGCTCCCTCTCGCGCTCAGCCTCCAACTCAGCCCTAAGCGCCTCAACCATCTCCCCCTCGCGCCTCACCGCCTCCTCCCTCGCAACCATCACATTCTCCCTCCTCTCCCACGCCACCCTTATCTCCTCCTCCCTCTCCTCCCACCTCACGCGTAACTCCTCCTCCCGCCTCAACACGCCCGCACACAGCTCGCGCTCGCGCGCCATCATGGCCTCGCGCAGCTCCGCCTCGCGCGCCTCCATCGCCGCGCGCACCTCCGCCTCTTTCTGCAGCAGGAAGGCGCGGAAGGCGTCGCTGTGCGCCGCGAGCTCGCGCTCGCGCACAGCCAGCGCCGCCTCGCGCGCTGCGAGCTGCGCTTTCATGCTCTTCACTTGGCGCACCATCTTTTCCATGTTGGATAGCTTGAAGGCGAGGTCGAGCCGCTCGTGCTGGAGGAGTTGTTGGGCGGAGGGGCGCATTGCGGGCTGCACGGGCGAACACGTTAGCTTTTCTTTCCCCTTTTTCTCGCAGAAAGAGTGAGGGAAGAGAAGGACTGACGTTGACGTTGAGCATGGCCTTGATGACCTGCGTCAGGCTGCTCGAGTAGACGCGCGGGAGGGGCGGTATGCGCCCGCTGCGGATAAAGTGCGACAGCTCCGCGTGCGTCTTCGCTTCGTGGAATGGCGGGCTACCGGAGGGATGAACATTAGTCGCACGCGGGGTCTTGCTGAGCAACCTGGATGATTGACGCACTTGAGCGCACATAATTCGTACAGCAGACAGCCCAGACTCCAGATGTCGCTCTTGCTGTCGTACGCCTTCTCCTGCATGACTTCCGGCGACATGTAGTACGGCGTCTGTGTCGCGCATCGTCAGTCAGTCAGCAGGCGCGCGAGGATAGGAAGAGATGAAGTATCAAAGGGACGTACGCCGACGTAGGTATTCGCGAAGCTGGCCGAGGCGAGCTGCTTGCTGAGCCCAAAGTCGCCCATCTTGACGACGCCTTCGCCATTCAGAAACACTGCCGCACAAAACACATTCAGTACCAGCAGTCAGTCACTCAAAGCCGGTGCGCGCACCGTTCTCGGGCTTGATATCGCGATGCAGCACCTGGCCGCGCTGCTTCGTCCCGGCGTCCTGCGCATCGGCCGGGGCGGCGGCGGGGGGCGTGGTGCCGGTGTGGACCTTGACGCCGGGGTGGTGACATTGGTGGAGGGCGAGGACGATTTGGAGGAAGTAGGACCAGATGGTGTCTTCGGGCAGCATCGTGCCCTCGCGCCGGCACCGCTGGATGATGGCTGCCAGGTCGCCGCCGCCGCAATACTACCACATCGTCAGCCAAAGAGTGAATGCAAAAGGGCGCTGGTGCTGGCTGACCTCCATGACTATGTACAGAATGCCGTTGTCGCGGTCGACGAACTGCGGCTGGGCGTCAAGACGGAGCGTTGGGCAACGGCGGCGAGGGCTTACGCGGTCGTGGTAGCGTACAATGTGTTCGTGGTCGAGGTCTTTCAGGATGTTGCTGTCGGCGCGCGGTCAGCGACGCAGCAGCGGCGAGCGCGTCACAACGCAACGTACACTTCAGCAACGATCTGCTTGCGGTCTCGTTCGGTCATGCGCTCGAAATTGAGCTCTTTGCGTGCAAATATCTGGCATGGCGCACTCCAGTCAGCACGCCAGCGCCGAGCGTCCAGCGCAGCGAGCGCGCGCACCTGTCCATCGGCCTTTCTCCTGACTTTGCGGATGGTGCCAAACGAGCCGGTGCCGACGACCTCGAGCGGCTCGTAGTTGTCCAACGGGTTCCCAGACGGCTCCATCGTGGGCGGGCGGGGTAGCGGGTAGCGGCGACGGTCGCGGCGAAGGCGGAGGCCGGGGGTGGTGGCCGGTCGGGAAAGAGGAGCGTGTGGAGGGTCACGTGCCACATCCAACTCCCCTTTGCTTCCGCTCCGCGGCCGGCCGAGAACAAATTCCCTTCCGTCCGGCTTCGAACAAAGCCCAATGGTCGCCCGGGCGCGATGAAAAGGTACATGACGAGCGTAAGGCAGTTTTTGGAACGCGTCGTACCCGGAGCGCGCGCACCATCCCTGAGCCGGTTGGACCGCCACTGGCAGAATTCTCACCGACTGCCTCACATTCAGATGCTACTGGGTAGTCGATGGAACCACGGATCCCAAAGCCTCATTGGTATGAACAGCCGGCCTGCTGACATTTTCGCAGGAGGTATGTCCACGCACTGCGCTGCGACGAGAATCATCAGCTGGTGGTACCTGCTCTCTGAACGTCCTTAGGCCGGCTAAGGCTACCTCAGGGTCGGTGATTTTTATCTCATGATCTGCCGTGTACAGATTGAATCCTTAGGACAGGCTTCGAGCTACGATCGCGGCGCTTCGAAACACTAGTGCCATGTAGTCTCCTTTGCATCCTCTGTTGGAAGATAGTCGTAAGTGCCATGGCCAACCGCATACTACTTACTTTCGGGCTACAGAGATGGACACAGCTGCATTTAGAGCATCGCGGTCCTACTTGTTTACTGGGCCATGACCATCGCTGTGTTCTACACCGCAGCAGTACTCCCAATCCATTATATCTTGCGCGCAGGACGACGCGTACGATGCCCGATGCATCTCTGACACACGGACTTGTCGATTCGGATAATGACATCCATCGTCACGGTCTTCGGCGTTCTCCCCAACATCGTCGTCAGAAGCAGCGTCCTGTGTTCAGTATTGCTTGCGGCCGTGTATCAGAGAGAGTCTTGTGGAGAGGCTGGCATCCATTCATCGCTGCCACCACTGCACGACTCCCCGGACATTTCTCAATCGCCTCGTGCACCGGAGACGGTGGGTGCGACGCGCGGCAGATGAGCTCGAAGTGTCCGAAAGTACCATAATCATGCCAGCCAGCAGATCTACCAGTCTGTTACAGTAAATCATCTGGCGAAGGTCGCGCTGGGTCTCCACGGTTGCCCTTACCCATCTTTTTTGCAGAGCTCGGTACGTAGAGCATCGCGTTCCTGTGAGATACAGCCTCAACGCCGGCCACTGGCATGTAACTCATACTACATCGTCAGAGGCAAGTTCGGTGCGTAGAATACTGTATGGGCGCCCATGTACAGTAGATGTGCCAGAGATACTACTCAAAAACCCCGTTTCTACTTACTGGGCCTGGGGTCTGCCGACATCATCCTCACCGTCTGAATCAACATGCCACTAACCCTCCCCCTGACAACCAGCTGTGGCGCGCATTACCGTCACAAATCCCGGCTGCTCGCTGCTCTGTGCCGCAGTTGAAGATACCCCGCATCTTGTGCTAGCATCGCGCCCGCCGTCCTAGGTCTCGCTTTACCATTTTTGTTCATGCTCCCGGTGTGTGAAATAAGCATGAGATTACGAATGAATGATATGCTGCCAGAGAAGAGGACACGACCCGGAGGACGAGCTGGGAGACTTGGAGATTTCTTTATACTCTCGGCATGTGGTTTCAGCCTAAGACAACACACGAGATGCGTGCCGGTTGGGATCTGCTGTACAGTCTCCCATGGGCTCGGGTTCCCACTCATCCTACGGTCTACCTACTTATCACGCCGTCATTGAGTTCGATGAACGATGAAATGAAGCTTCTTCGACCTCTATTCAAGCTTCCGCAGAAGTTCAAACGTAACCTAGCTTTTACTCTTGCAGCCTCTGTCTGAAATGCCTCATGTACAGATGGGCAAAATGCGATTCTTTCTGACTCCGCGGAACAAAAACAGCGTGTCAAGTCCGCACGCAGCCACCGGCACCTTCCGAACCCCTCCGTCGTCCGAATCCGCTCCGAATCTACCTACCTACCTACCTACCTATCCCACGCACACCCCGCATGGCGCACAAACTCGCCGAGGAAACCCTAGCCGAGATCCTCGGCTACAGCCTCAACGTCCCCGACGCCGACTTCGCGAGCCTGGCGGAGCTCTCGACCTCGCCCTTCGTCAACCGGCAAACCTCCTCGTCCACAGCGCTGCGCGTCTGCAAGCGCTGGATGCGCATTGGCACGCCGCTCATCTACAGCACGGCGATCCTGCGCTCGACGGCGCAGGCGGACGCGCTGGCCCTCGCGCTCAAGGCCAACCCGGCTTTCGCGCCGTACCTGAGGAAGTTGCGCATCGAGGGCGGGTTTGGCGTCTCCGTCCGCAGGATCCTCGAGCTTGCGCCTGGGGTGTCGGATATTTGGCTCATGCTCAATTATAGCAGCGAGGACAAGACGAAGCCGATGTGTGCGGCGCTGGAGAAGATGGCGAGCGTCCGCCGGCTCATTATTTACTCCTCGCGCATGGTGTCGTTCGCGAATAACGCCAGTACGCGCCTCGTTATGTCTACTGTGTTGCACGGCATAATGTCGTGGCCGTCTCTGGTGCGTCGGCATTCGTATTCCTTGTCTCACGCGCCGCCTGACTACGTGCGATCCGTGCTGCGTGCGTACGTAGCGGATCGTGCAACTCCGCGGGGACACGGCCCTCATGGAACCCCTCCGGGGAACACTCCTTGCCGCGAAGCAGGTGGAGGAATGGCGCTTTCCCGAAGACTCGTACCACCTGCCGGCCTTCGTGCAAGAGTGTCCTGCAAACGTGAAGCGGATCCGCGTCGCATGGCCGGACCCCGGCGACGGCTACTTTCGCGATAAACGGGGCTCGTTCTACATTTGCGAAAAGGAGCGCTTGCCCGCGGCGCAGCTCGCGAAGGTCATATTTGCTGCTCCCGTGTGCGTAATGCGTCATGGGCTGCTGCTACCGCGCACTGTGTTGACCCGATCCCCATTTACAGCCAGATCGCGTGCATTGCCCCGCCTCCCAACCCCTTTTACAAGCCTATGAAATACACGCCGGCAGACGTGCGGCGCAAGATCTGGGCGCGCGTCTTGGAGCTGCTGGTCGAGGAATACGACCTCTCGAAAGGCAGACGCTACGACGCTTGGGGCGAGATGAGGTACGGCGTCAGGCAACAGTGCATGCTGGTCTCTTCCGAGTTCCGAGTCCGTATCCTCCTCCCCAGCTCCACCGTACCGCTAACTTCGTTCCTTAGGACGTGATGCTCGAGCTCGCCTGCCGGAACGTCAAGCTGGATGGGCTTTCTGCAGTTCAGGGCTTTGTAACCTGCTTGCAGAAGAATCCGCACCTCGCTCCGCTCGTGCGCACTCTGGACCTGCGCGAAGAGTGCAGTAGAATGCTGCACACTCCCTCGCCGCATCTCAACGAGTGTTTCGACCTGGTGCTCTCCTGCCTCCCCGCCCTCATCAACCTGCGCTCCTTCACGGCGCGGTTCCACGACTACCCTCTCCAGCTCAAGCAGCTCGCGTCCCTCGCTCCCATTGCCGAGACTCTGCACGAGCTGCAGCTGCATCTGGGAGCGACGCACGACGACGACCATTATCTCCTCTCATGGTCCCCTCCGCCGCCGCCCGTCGATTACCAACTCCACGCATTCGCGTCGCTCAGGAGGATCAGCCTCATGATAGGCCGAGGCGCGGCGAATCATCTGACGCCGCCTCCGCCCCATGCGCTCAATGCGCTTGAGACTCTGCACCTCGAAGGTGAAGGCTGCACAGAATTTCTGCGGTTAATCTGCCCGTTACGGTGCGTCGGTCGAACACATTACAGTATAACGACAAAATTCACTCATCAGTTTCTGCAGTCTCGACGCGCTTCGCGCTCTGAAGGTCGCGGAGGTATGGTCCGCCGACGCCGCGCTGGAAGATTTCTGCGCGACGCACGGCCACAAGCTCCGCGCGCTCTCGATCCACCAAAAGTCCATCCCCTCGCTGCTGAAGCACTGTCTCAACATCGAGATCCTCATATACCCCGACGACGGAAAAGTCAACTTCCATGTCCGTTCAGTATTCCGCGTCCTTGGCAGAACGCTGACCTCAAAGTCATATCGGCAGCGCCACCCCAGTCCCGAAGACTACACGGCCGCACCGCTGTGCCCGCGCCTCAAGGCGATCTCGTATTCCGCAATCGAGTGGGTCCGAGTCTGCCTACGTCTTCCCCTTCTGCAAAAGTATACTCACAACGCTCGCAGCCTGCACCATTACGGCCGCGGCGACAAGAAGCGCGTGCAGGAGGTCATCGGCGCCTGGACCGCCTTCTTCGACTTCATCGTCCGAACGCCGAACTTCCCCGCGCTGGAGGTCGTGATGGTCGCCAACCGCTATAAGTTGTGGCCCACGACGGAGTGCGTCCGGCCCGGGAGCACGCTGCTGCTACTAAGCATTGGCATCTCATCGCAATTTTTTTGCAGGAAAGAAATCGCTAAGAGCCCTTTGCCTGGCTGGGCGGAGACGCTGCTCGAGCGCGGAATTCGGCTGGTAGATGCCAATGGTGCTGGATGGACGCCGCGATTGAAGACCCAGAGGAAGGGTAAACACTTGAGTCGACCGTGTAGCGCATAACTGGATTTTGAGGGTTAACACTGTGCCGCACGCTTTGCCCCGCAGGCTACCGAGCCCACCGGACCTATCTTATTCCATAGCCCTATATATGGTTGAAAGGCAGTTATATGTAGATCATCATATTTGACCGGGAGCGCGCGACAAAGCTGCTGTGGTATCTGCGGGACTTTCCCTCATGAACCTCGATGGCTCGCGAAGTCCTCGTCGGGCACGTGGAGGCTGTACGCAAGAATATCGGCTAGCGTCTCGTCTGCAAGCTTGTGCGCCATGCTGTACGTGGGCGGCAAAAACGAAAGCAAGTTGCGGTTTCCGCCGGTGGTGCCGACGCGTCTTTTCCTGCCCCGCGGGTACCGATGGCCCATAAGCTCGCGGACGAGACGCTTTCAAACATCTTTTTCTACCACTTCCACGTCTCAGACGATGACTTTGCTTGCATTACAGAGCGCCAGTCACCGTTTGCTCTTCGACGCCACGGATCGTCTTCCAACGTCCTGCTCGTATGCAAGCGGTGGATGCGCGTTGCAACGCCTCTTCTATACGAAATGGTTGTCCTACGTTCTGGCGCTCAAGCCCAATCTCTGGCATTTGCTCTCAAGTCGACGCCGTCACTGGGGCCTTACATCAGAAAACTTCGCGTCGAAGGCGGATTCGGAGCGGCAGGCGGCAAGATTCTGAAAGCCGCGCCTAATATCACCGACATATGGCTTACACTCGACCTCTATGCTCAGGATAATGCCATCCCGATGTACAAAGCGATGGCAGAACACGTTAATCCCCGCCGCCTGCTTGTGTATGGTCACATTAGGCCCGTGAACATAAATTCCAATACCGCGTTTGAGACGCTGTGTCGTTGTATTGACAGCTGGACTGCTCTGGTCTGTGCTCTTTATAGGTCACTTTCGCAGCTCACAACTGACAACTGCTACCCAGCGAGCAGTTCATTTTTCTGCAAAACTACTACTGCACTCGACGCTCTTCCGCGCAGCGCTATTAGCCGCGAATCGGATTGAGGAGCTTCGGCTGGCTGATTTCTTTGGTACGCACGAGGCTGTAACCTTCCTGCGCGACAGTCGTGCCCTCCGCATCGAGTTGTGCTTTGCATGCGACGAGTTTATCGACCGTTTCATGAAGGATCTCAATCAACTCCATCCTCATGCCCGCAGCAAAATCGTAATAATGCGGCGAGTGCCTCGGTACGTCGTAGTGCGCGTGCGTGCATGTGCTCCACTAATTGAACCGCAGCGCGTCGGAGGTGGCGACGCCGCCTGCCCCAAGCGCAATACGCATTGATCCATCCTATGTTCCTCTACAAGCTACGCCAGCCGAAGTCCGCGATCGCATATGGGGACGCGTCCTGAGCTTCGTCGCCGCTTCTGAGCACGCGACCTTGACGTCAACAAAGTTGAACTGTCTACTCACCTGCAAGATGTTCAAGGTGCGCAACGACTTCTGTCTGTATCCAGTATTCGCGCTCTGATAACTGCTATCAGAATCTTGCTCTGCCGCTATTTTGTCGCAGAGTACAGCTTGCGTCCGACTCCAGCATTATCAGCTTTGCGCGTCTCCTGCAAGCACGCGGCGATCTGGCACCATGCGTCCAGAGCTTTAACATATCTGCACCGCCAACACCACACCGCACGTTCCTCGTCGGGCAGGACGCCAGCGATGAGTTGATGTCCTTTCTTCCGCTACTGACGGAGCTTGTGGACGCCGACCTGCGCCGTGTGCGGCTTACTGGGCTTCCGGGGCACTCTCACAAACTTCAGAACGTCAGCATGTGGATCGAAGTCACTGGCCAACACTTCCGTCTTCCCCTGTTCGCCCATCTCACCGCCCTCAATCTCAAGCTGGATCTGAACTCGAGCTTTTCCCACTTGGATGTGTCGTGTTCCTCGCCACTGGACACACTACCGCTGCTGCAGACGCTCACTCTTTCCGGATTTCGGTTCGACAGTCTTCTGCGCGGCCTAGCCACGCTCGAGTGAGCCTACCTACATTATGTTCAATTGGGAGATGTTGAGCTAACTCAATGCCGGACAGACTGCCTCGTCTTCGCGTTTTCGACATTCAGGAACTATATAATTTACATGATATCGATTCACAGACTGACCAATCTGGATTGCGAGCGTTCATGCGTGCCCACGGCGCGAAGCTGCAGCGCCTGGACATGGGAACGCGCAAGCTGGCAGAAAGCGTCCAACAGTGCCCCAACCTCACCTCGTTGCACATCTTCATTTCCTCCAAGGTGCTTCCTTTGTCTGCCTGTATGTGAACTTGAAGGCTCACCGTGACTGGCATGTGCCCGGGATAGACCACCATCTGCGAAGCGTTCAAAGCGGTCAAGCTGCGCTTCCGGCATCTCGACACCATCGTGTGCCCCGCCATACGGTTCGTCTTACGTCTTGGCTGGCCCGCATGAATTCTCTTTACTGACACGCTTACTCCTGCTGAGTTTGCCTGAATCTCCCTCGATGAGAAGCAAGCGCACGGCAGAGGATTTCTCCGAGTTTATCGATCTCCTGTGTTCGACTGACCAGTTTCCGAAGCTGAGAACACTTCAGTTTGCCTCTGAAGGGCTGTGGCCGACAACCGAGTACGTCCTCCCAGGCCAAGTTGCATTCGAGAAGCTGAAACGGCGCCTTGGGGATCAGACGCGGGATCTCAAAGAGTCCCGCACCGGTATGGGCTGAGGCGCTGAAGGCGAAGGGGATCACTATGCTAGATGGCAATGGGCTCCACTGGACGCCCAGACTCAAGATCCAGAAACGGGGGCGGTCGTGATATCTTTGTCGAGGCTAACTCCAGCGTGCGGGACCTTGCTCCTCGCCCCTTGTATCACTTCATACACTGCAATCCATGCGTGCGCAACCGAACCATAATACTCAAAGCTCCTGTAACAGTATACTTAATACAGTCGTAAATTTGCAGGAATTGCTCCAGTGGGTGCGACGGGAAGAATGGTTCTCGTGAGGCTGACCGGGGATGTCAACGAAGCGGTTTACTGGCAGCGACGGAGACTACTCCAGGACGGCGTTGTCCCAATCAGGACGCGTCCTGTAGTTGATCGTCTCGTGTGCCCCGAGCTTTTTTGGCGACTTCGAGTATCTCCAAGTCGTCCTACGAGGACGTCACGATCACACGAGCGCCGGAGAGTACAGCTTTCTACGCCGCGAACAGCGTCACGCCGCTGTTCCCCTGCAGCACGACAGTTTGACCAGCTTTGAGCTTGATAGGCCCGCCGAGCAGAGCGTTGTAGGCAGATAGACCTGCCATCGCGGTCCGCCGCCGCACCCTGACGGGAGAGAACGTGCACGATCTCAGCGGCGCAGGTCAACGTTGCGGCTTCCTCATAACCCAAGTGCTCCGGGATCTTTAACAGCACTGCAGCTGGTAGTATGCGGGATTCTTGGAGCACGCCGTGCCCTGGCGGTGGGCACCCATCCCACTGTCCAGCTTCTCCGGCGTCAAGGGACCGCCGACACGCATGTCGGTTTAAATTTGAAGGGCATGGAATAGCAATGGTGGGCTAAGCAACGCGCACCGGAAATATTCGTCGAAATCTACACCGCCTTGCTCTTGCGTTGAGTTTTCAACCGGGGTGTCCACCCCGCTCCATGCGCATCGACCAGGCGGATCTCCTTGGACAACAGCTTCTCCGCCCATCCAGGCAGTGGACTCTTGGCGATTTTTCTCCTGTAGAGATATGAGAATGCCAGTGATCGCTTGCCAGTAGATTGAATGCTAAACACACACTGTCTTTGGAGGTTGAAGCGAGGGAATTAGAAGCATCCTCCGAGGTATAGGTACCCAGCGCATGAGCTTAGAGACGTTCATGTGAGAGGGAGCGAGAGAGACGGGCGTATGCGGTTTAATAAAGAGCGAGTCATTGAATGAAAGATATGCCCAGGCGAGGCTGATGTATAAAGCTAGACGCACTCAATGTCTACCCGCTCGCGAACGACGCTTGCGAGACTATGAATTGGCGAAAGACAGCCCATAAGCTCGGCGGAGGCGTGAATGTTGAGAGTCGATTGCAGTTCCACAAAGACAACAAAGACAAATCGAGAACGGGATCGTCAGCGACAAGCGATAAATACGTACTCAGCGCGTGGCACAGCGACAGCGGCGTGGCAGAAAGGCGGTAATGGAACGGAATGCAATGTGGGATATCGGTCGTGGTGATACGAGGAAGCAAGGGAGGAGGACAGTGGATCATGCTCACTGCGCGTTTACGAAGGTGCCGTTGACGCGCGGCGTTTGCAAGTCGTCGGCGGCGACGTGCTCGTGCGCGAGCACCTGGTAGCCGTCCTCTCTCCTATTATCGTCGTCGTCGTCGTCGTCAGAATGGTCGTCACTGTCGCGGTCCGGCTCGGCGCCCTGCGGTGCGCGCGGCGTCTCCTTTAACGGCGTCGGCTTGTGCTTCACGCTGCCGTTGCTCGTCGTGGAGCGCACGGACGCCAAGCTCGCCGACCGGGGACGGATATCGTCTCGTTTCAGATGAATCGCGACAGGCGGCGTCGCCGAGTCGTCGACGTCGAGCGCGCGGTGAGACGCGACGGAGCCCGGGCGGCTGTGGGCGGGCGTCCACTCGCCGCCGCGCAGCACGCCGTTCTCCTGCTCGACGACGCGCAGCGCGGCCTTGAGCGCGTCGCGCTGCTGCGCGACGGTGCGCAGCTCCTCCATGAGCTCCGCCTTGGACCGGCGCTCGTCCGCGACCATCTTGTTCGCCTCCTCGAACAGCGCAGCGCTCAGGCTCTCCAGCTCCGCCTCGATCGCCGCGCGCGCCGCGCGCTCCTTCTGCAGCTCCGCGCGCAGCGACGGCGCGCTCTCCAGCCGGTTCCGTTGTGCGGTGTGCGGCTGCTGGGGCGGGTCGAGCGGCAGATAGGGCAGCGAGGCGGACGTCAGGTGGCTCGTGCCGTTGGACGTCGACGCTGCGGCCGACGGCGGCGGGTGGAAAGACGCGTCGTCGACGCTGTGCGAGTGGCCTGGCGGCCGCGGCGAGACGGGGCTCGACTGTTGTTGCGGGCTGCTCGACCCAAAGCGAAAGCGCGAGAGAAACCGGCCCTCCTTCTGCGGCGGCGGCGGCGGGGGTGCTGGTTGGTGGTGCTGCTGAGGCGGCGCCGGGCTGACGGGGAACGCGGCGCTGTTGGGCGGCGTCGCGGCGCCCGTTGCTGAGGCCTCGAGGATGGGGTCGCCCGGAGGTCGCGACCGTCGCCAGCCGACGTCGCGCGACGTGCCGCGGTTGCGCAGCGCGTCCTCGAGCATCTCGTTGTTCGCGATCGCCAGCTGCAGGTTGCTGCGCGTGAGCGTCAGCGTCGTCTCCAGCTCCGCCTTCTCGCGGTACGCCGCCGCCAGCTGCCCGCTCTGCGCCGCAAACCAGTGAGAAAAACAAAGAAATAAAGAGTGCCCGAGGCCGGGGTCGAACGCACGAGCTGCTGCACCCAGTGGATCATCTCGCCCAGCGCGTCGTGCGCCGCGCCTCCGCCTGCCCCTGCGCTCGCCTCGTGCGCCGCGCGCGCGCGGTCGAGTGCGGCGTCCACGGGCTCCTTCTCCTCAGGAATCGGTGGTATCGGCTCTGGCTGCGGCGCCGGGCTCGACGATAGCGGCTCGTCGCTGGGTGGCGAAGACATGGCGCGGGACGAGGACGAGATGGTCGGCTATCCCCGGACCAGCGCCTCCTTCTCGCCGCGACCCCACAGGGACGGTCTGGGGCGCTCAGCAGCGCTCTGAACAGATTCGCTTTCCTCTAGCTACCAAACGTGTTCTGTAACATCTGCTGGGCTTGCCATGGCCATGGCCTTTTACTGTCTTCCTTCCGTCGCCAGGCCCGACGGCGACGAGACTCGCCTAATAGCCGGTCACCTAGGCTAGCCGACGCCGACCATCAAGGGTGCAAGAACTGTAGTTTCAAACTTTGGCATGTTGACTGGCTCTGGGTTGGCTCTGAGACTGCACTCTCTTCTGTCAAGCTTTTGCTTTCTGACTGGAATCCCGTCGTATCAGGCTCCTAGACTCTGTGTTCACTGTATCCCGACAACTGGCAACGTCTCCCCACGCGGCATGTCCTGCTACTTTGCCACTGATTCTGGCAGTGGCAGTATTCCTGAACCTGCGCAGCTGGTCAATACAGCTTGAGATTGCTGCCGCCCTAGACAGAGTCCACGCGCAAGAACCATGGAGCTTTCGCGGCGAGGATGCGGCACCATTGCCACCGTGCTTCCCATCCATATGATCTTATCTCGGCTGATGCTCGCACGCCTGGACCGGACTGCAGAGAGCTGGCGATGCGTGCCACCGTCAATGACGGTGACATGCATTGCCATGAACGGCACCTTTCCCCAGATGGCAGACACTGGCATGCGCATCCTTCCGTTGCACGTGCAACTTTCGTTCGGTCTTTCTGTCACTGAAAGTCTAGTATACTGTAACTGATTAACGAACGGTAAACCACTCCATAGCTACAACTTATAATCCGACGATATCCCTGGCGCACCCAACGTATTAATCATTGAATTCCTGCAAAGTTTCATCAACATTATAACTTAGTGTTGTAGGAGCTCGGAGTATCATTTGGCTGCTGCGAGGAGCACTGGAGCTGCGCCGACAACGCCCTCACGACCGCCCCCGGCGTCTGGGGATCTTCAATCTAGGCGTCCAATGTAGCCCGTTTCCATCCAACATAGTAACCCCCTTCGCCCCCAGCGCCTCAGCCCACGCGGGTGCGGGACTCTTAGCAATCTCGCGTCTAAATGAATCACTGTTTCAGCTTCTCGAGCAGTGCGACTCGGAACTGGTCGGACGTACTCGGTGGTCGGCCACAGCTCCTCAGAGGCGACCTGCAGGGTCCGCAGCCTTGGAAACTGGTCGGACGCGATTCGGAGCAGGAGGAGGTCGATGAACTGCGCGAAATTGTCCTCGGACGTGCGTCTGCATCTCGGCGTGCGGAATTCCGCTGAACTAAGGAGGAGGAGGGCGTGTCAGTACTAAGTAAGGGATTGCCGGGCGAGAGACAAGACGCACTATATGGCGGGGCACACGATGGTGTCGAGATGCTCGAAGCGCTGCTTGCCAACCGCTTCAAACGCCTCGCTGAGGGTAGTCTATCGTATCCGCGCATGTCAGTAGTGATCAAAGCAGAAAAATGTGTTCGAGTCAGCCTTCCCACACACGAAGGAAGGATTATTTTCAGTCACCTTGGAGAAGTTAAAGATGGAATTGGCCGGGATGTGCAGCGAGGTGAGGTTAGGGCACTGAGCGACGGTTTCCGCCAACTTGCACGTGCCGACGTCCAGCCGCCGAAGCTTCGCGCCGTGCGCGCGCATGAACGCTCCCAACCCAGGGTGGTTGGTCTGCGAATTGACGTCATTGAAACTGTACAGTTCTTGAATGTCAAATTTGCAAAGGCGAGGCAGTCTGCCAATGTCAGGCGGTAAAATTCAGTCAGCATGTCCCAATGAAACACTAGCACGTGCAGAGCTCACGCGAGTGTGGCTAGGCCGAGCAGCGGAACGTCGAACCCGAATCCCGCAAGCGTGAGCGTCTGCAGCAACGGCAGTGTGTCGCGCGGCGCGGGACTCGACAGATCCAAGTGGGAAAAGGAGGAGTTGAGATCCAACTTGAGGCTGAGTGCGGTGAGGTGGGCGAATAGAGGAAGACGGAGGCGTTGTCCGGGGACTTTGATATATACGCTGAGGTTCTGGAGATGGGGAGAGTGCTCCGGAAGCTCAGTAAGCCGTACACGGCGCAGGTCGGCATCCACGAGCTCCGTCAGGAGCGGGAGAACGGATGTCAACTCGTTGCTTGCTTCCTGCCCGCCGAGGAGCGAGCGACGTGGTGCTTGTGGATCAGATATCGTGAGCCTCCGGACGCAGCGCGCCAGATCGCCGCGGGATTGCACGAGGCGCGTAAAGCTGCTGATGCCGGAGTCGGACACAAGCTCCACTCTGCGACAGAAAAACGGAAGCGCAAGCGTCTGGTAGGAAGTATTGGTTCCTGGGTACTGGACACAGATCGATATCATAGCGCACCTTGAACATTTTGCAGGTGAGTAAGCAGTTCAACCTGGTTGATCTCGAGGCCTCGTCCTCAGAATAAGCGAGAAAGCTCAGGACATGTCCCCATATGCGATCGCGGACTTCGGCTGGCGCAGCTTGTAGAGGAACATACGAGGGATCGATGGGTCCTACGCTCGGAATAGGTGACGCGACTACGACCGACTCGCTGCGGTTCAATGAGCGGGGCTCATGCGCGGCCACGACGACGTACCGAGGCACTCGCCGTAAGACTACGATTTCCCTGTGGGCATGAGGAGGGAGCTGATTGATTTTCTCCCAGAACATGTCGAACCACTCGTCGCGCCAGTGCGGGAAGCACAGCTCTACGCGGCGGGCACGACAGTCGCGCAGGAAGGCCAAGTCCTCGTCTGCGCCGGTGCAATCCCCCAGTAGAAGCTCTTCAATCCAATTTGCGGCCAAAAGCGCTGCGCCGATGTGCGTTGAGGACAGCAGGTGAGACGAAAAATGAACTACTCGCTAGGCAGCAGTCATGAGCTACGAAGTGAAGCCATAAAGAGCACATACCAGGGCCTTCCAGTTTTCTATACAGCGACAGAGCGTTTCTGACGCGGTATTCGAATTTTTGTTGTTTGGGGCACCGTAGCCATACACGATAAGCCGGCGGGGATTAACGTGTTCTGCCAGAGCTTTATACATCGGGACGACGTTATCCTGAGCATAGAGTTCGAGGGTGAGCCATATGTCGGTGATATTGGGCGCGGCCTTCAGAATCTTGCCGCCTGCCGCTCCGAATCCACCTTCAACGCGAAGTTTTTTGATGTAAGGCCCCAGTGACGGCGTCGACTTGAGAGCGAATGCCAGAGATTGGGCTTGAGCGCCAGAGCGTAGGACAACCGTTTCGTATAGAAGAGGTGTTGCAACGCGCATCCACCGCTTGCATACGAGTAAGACGTTAGAAGACGATCCGAGGCGTCGAAGTGCGAACGGTGACTGCCGCTCTGTAATGCAAGCAAAGTCATCGTCCGAGACGTGGAAGTGGTCGAAAAAGATGGTTGAAAGCGTCTCGTCCGCGAGCTTATGGGCCATCGGTACCCGCGGGGCAGGAAAAGACGCGTCGGCACCACCGGCGGAAACCGCAACTCGCTTTCGTCTTTGCCGCCCACGTACAGTATGGCGCACAAGCTTGCAGACGAGACGCTAGCCGATATTCTTGCGTACAGCCTGCACGTGCCCGACGAGGACTTCGCGAGCCTGGCCGAGCTCTCCAAGGCGCCGTTCGTCAACCGCCAAACATCGTCGTCGGCGGCGCTGGCGGTGTGCAAGCGCTGGATGCGCGTCGGCACGCCGCTCTTATACAACACGGCCATCATGCGCTCTACAGCACAGGCAGACGCCCTGGCTCGGGCTTTGAAAGCCAACCCGCCCTTCGCGCCTTACCTGAAGAAATTGCGCATCGAGGGCGGCTTTGGCGTGTCGGTCCGCAAGATCCTCGAAATGGCGCCTGAAATTATGGACCTATGGCTCATGCTCGACTACACCAGCGACGAAAAGGTGAAACCAATGTGTGCGGGTCTGGAAAAGGTTGCGAACGTCCGGCGGCTCATTCTATATCGCTTGCAATATGTCTCATTCGCCAACAACGCCAACACACGGCTCATCCTGTCCACTGTGCTCGATTGCGTCAAGTCCTGGGCCAAACTGGTTGGTCGCCTCACTTGAATCTCGTCTCTTATGCCTGACCTGCGCTCGATCGTTTGTAGCGGGTGGTCCGCGCTGCCGCCCGCACCATCGTCCTACACGCGGGACTCAGAGCGGCGCTCTTACAAGCTAATCAGCTGGAAGAACTATACTTTTCAGATGCCTGCCTCGACCTTGTTTCGTTTGTGTCCGAATGCCCCGCAAACATTAAACGTGTCCATGTAGATTGGGTAGACCCAGGCGACGGCTGCTTCCTCCCGGTCTCCCCCTATGCCCGGCGCGACACCGCACGTCTTGCGCCGGCGCATATGGCCAGGCTCGTATTCGCCACTCCCGTGTGCGCAGTCCTCCTACTCTTTGGCGACCATTGATGCTTGTCTGACATTGATTAAACTTGCAGGAAAGCAGCGAGCATCCCACCACCCGAAAATCCCTTTTACAAGCCCATGGATTACACGCCCGCCGACGTGCGCCGTAAGATCTGGTCGCGGGTCTTTGAAATCTTGGTCGCGGATTGCCCGCGCCTGGAGGATTACGACTACGTGACCGAACGCTATCGACCTGTGAAAGAGTGTATGTCGGTGTCCTCCGAGTTCAGAGTGAGCATTTTCCCTTCTATTGTTCAACTGTCAATAAATGGCCGCCTTTCCTAGGAAGTAATGATGGAGGTCGCTTGCCAACAGGCCTACCTTCACGGGGTCCGCGCCACCGAAAGCTTTGCCCTATTGCTAAAGAACAGGCCGCATCTCGCGACACTCGTGAAAGGCGTGCAATTCAACGTCTCCCGCAGCATCTCCTGGGATGGTCACAGGAACGGCGAAATGTGTTTCAACCTGCTGGAAGCTCTCATGCCGAAACTGGTCAACCTTCGCTCTTTTCGGACAGTCTGGAACGACTACCCGTTAGATCTCAAACAATTTGCATGTCTCACTCCGGTTTCAGAGATGCTACGCGAGCTCAAAGTCCACTTACGCCCAGCGCAGCCCGAATATCAGTATTACTCGAATATTATTTCACGGCCATTCGAATTGGCGCTTCCCGCGTTCGCGTCTCTCAAAACGCTCAGTCTGATGCTTGACAGAAGTTCGACTCTGCATATGAAACCGCCGCCGCCTCATGCTCTGAACGCGCTCAACAGTCTTGATCTCCATGGACCAGGTTGTGCCGAATTCCTGAGTATGATACGTCTGCTACAGTGCGTCTGCAACTGCATCGTTGACATTATCAAAATCGGGTTCACCGCAGGCTCGAATCTCTCCGCATATTGGACGTCGCGCGGGTGTGGGAAACTGAGGCCTCCTTGTCGGACTTCTGCAAGGCCCACGGCCACAAGCTTACCACCCTCACGCTGCACGAGAGCATGATCCAGACACTGCTGGAACACTGTCCCAACATTGAATACCTCATATACCCCGATGCCGGTAACCCCTTCCAGGTTCGACGCAAACCAATGACCCTGCAGCACGCAACTCATGACAGAATTCTCTAGCATCCGCCCTTGGCAGCGAACTTTCGATTGCGCGCTCCGACTCCGTATTTGAAACTCAAGGAAATTTCTTGTCCGCGCATCGAGTGAGTGCGTTGCTTCCAGTCGTTTCCATTTGACTTATGCAAACCCATAGCTTGGAGATATCTGGTCCCGGTGACAAGCAGCGCGTACAGGGCATCATTAGCGGCTGGACGGAATTCTTCGACCTCATCCTGGATGCCCGCTCTAAGCAATTCCCTGCCCTCGAGGTCTTCAGAATTGCCAATCGCTTAGGGCTATGGCCGACAACGGAGTGCGTTCAATCTGCTGGCAAGTATGAAGAGGTGTCTCACTGTCTCACATCCCTACAGGAGACAAATCGCCAAGAGCCCACTGCCTGGATGGGCGGAGACGCTGTTGTCCAAGAATATCCGCCTGGTCGATGCGCATGGGGCGGGGTGGACGCCCCGGTTGAAGACACAACGGAAGAGCAAACCGGTGTAACTTTACGCGATAGCGCCAAGATATAATGACGAACAGCTGAAAATAATACACTGGGATAGTGCCAATGGTTTCAGTCCGAAATATGGTCATACGGTATCGGAGCTTACATACTGTGACGTTGGAGCAAGTCTTGGACAAGGTAGGTAGGTAGGTAGATTCGGAGCTGGTGGGCCCATCTGGACTGCCTCCGCTTCGGAACGTAAATACATAAAATGCACTACATTCCGGAATACCAACCCTCCCACCCATGCAACTAGTCTCCTGTGCGGTAGTTTTTCCCGACAGACACTGCTGCTGTATTCCCGGTCCCAGTCAGGATGACACACTCGCCGGCTTGGGTTCACCCAAGCAGGCAGTCAGGTAAAACCTCAGGGGAAAAAACGAGAAAAAACCCCTGAGGAATGAAGGATCGGTTCTCCTCACCAACATATAACTCCCTGACTACCACGAGTGCGGAATCACCGACAGGGCGCCACCAATACATGTCCAGCAAGTGCATGGCGGGGGTCAACGCCTCTCACCATCCACTAGCTGCACTCTCAGTTTGTGCCTAAAGCAAAGGCTCATCTGAATAGCCTCAATTGGCGCAAGAGAACACTAATTGCGCCGTCCGAGATGTTCCGGCTCATTGAGCCGGAGGATCCCGAACTGTATAGTTGCCCGATATGGGAATCAACAAACCCCAAGCTTGCAGGACCGGCGATGCAGGAAATGTGCAAGCTCATGCACGAGGGCGAGCAAGTTTCTTGGCCGGTGCATGTCTCCACTAGCAGCGAAATGGTGCTAATAGCTCATTTAAATCGTACTCCTCCGAGCCGGCTTGAGGCAAGCAAAGAGCGGCAGTGGCACACTCTGGGGTATATTACTGGGTGTGGTGCAAGCGGTGTGATACCACACAAAGCAGACGCGAGGAACGGCAGTCCGTGCTCTACGTCGAAGGGGCGCGAGGAACGGAATCCGCGCTCTACGCCCAGAAAGCGCGAGGAACAGTTCGAGGACTGCGCTCTACGCTAGCACCGCGAGGACCACGGGCGGGGCGCGAGGAACGAAGGGTCGTGCTCTACGCCAAACGTGCTACCAGGGCGCAAGACGGCGCTTGAGGGCAGGGTGTGTTCTGCGCGCGGACGCGAGGGACGGCTAAGCCGCGCTCTACGTCAGGTAGGCCAGCAGAGAGCGGCAGGCGCGGAAAATGTGGGAGGGGCGCAGGCCGTCGGGCAGCACAGTGCGTCGCACGTCGAGGGTAACAAATAGATGATAAGAGTTGGGAGAGGGACAAGTTAGCGGCAAGCTGTCAGTGAGAGAAGTTCCAGTCTCAACTGAAGGAGAAGGAGCCAGTGGTTGGAGGGATCAGACGCGTCGGCCCGGTCCGCAACCTCGTTTCTTCGTTGCGGCTTCCACACGAGGCGTGAAGCTCATGCGCATGACCTATATCGATCGACTGGAAGCTTCGCTGGAAGTCCATGCATCGCCCAAACTTATCCGGCCACCAATAAGTACCCGCACCATGTCTGCCCAAAGCAGATGCTTGAACCCCGGGGCGCTGTTCAGAAACCACGGGTGTACTTTCCACGTGCATTCGGGATTGCATATCCGGTGCTTATGGTGATATAAGACTCAGCGTGAGTCTTTCTCCAATTCTGCCCGAAAGAATGTCCGACCCACTATTCTGCGATCCTAAGGAATACAATGCCGATGTGCACGACTATGCGCGGCTGCTGCAACGCGCTGCGCGCGGACATGTTTTGTGGGAGCCGAGTACTATCGGCCAGATTGGCGATTGCGGGCAGATTCGCGACGGCAAGTTCTGGAAGGTGAGCACATCTTTGAGTATCCTCAGTACTCTAACGCTGGGCGCACTGATTACCGTGCGTAGTTCTTCAATGTCTATGAAAATCCGCCCCTGGGGATACAACGCTTGGTACCGCCAGACCTCCACGACTTTAGGACTTCGGTCGTTGAGAACGACGTTGTGCTGCGCTCAACCGAATCGGTGTCGGTCTCGTTTCAAGGCGGCCTTCCGTTAACCGCTCCACCGTGAGTATTTTCTCAGGTTCACTTCGAGACTTACAGAACAATTGGCATCGCAGAGCTACGTTGTCCATCAACGCCGGTTTCTCCTATGACCGATCCGAGTTTGCATTTCTCTGTTTTGGTGGGCGGGAGAGGGTCAACAAAGTGCTCTCCCCGCCGCAAACGGAGTCACTGCAGCGCTATCTTATCCTGAATGAGAAGGCCATTCGGTCTGCTGTCGGGATTCTTTCCGGGGATATTGTCATCCTGCATGGCGTAACGCATGCCCCCGCTTGGATGGGAGGTCTCGCACGTCGCAACTCATGCAACTATTCAAGCCGGCTGTCGCTCAACGTTGGCACAGTGGGCGTCGACTGGGGCGTCTCTATCGCGATATCCCAAGAAGCGACGTCGCTGGTTCCTTTGGGCTGGGTACGTCCTGACAATTCCGCTAAAGTCACCTAACCTGCGACAGACCGCAACATGCGCGATTACGAAAGGACCTGCAGGCTGGAACAATATGCGGTCTCTGAGTACCGATTATACGGTGGTAGTCCGCCCCATCCGAGTCAAACGACGCCAGAAGATCGTAAACCAGCTCATGAATTTGTTGAGCTCCTCTTTCATGGGGACTGACGATAATTTCCAACCCGTGGCTGCGGTGAGAACTCTGTCATGTAGTATGGGGATGCTGTTTGTCTCATCCGCACCATTTAGATGGGAACGAGCATGCCCGATATGCGCCTTGGCGGTCAGGGCGCACCACCGAACAAGGACTCGGAGTCTCCTCAGGAAGACGATATTTTAAACCTAGATAGGCGCGATTCTTTCTCGTCGAATTCCTCGACAGATGACACAGAGACGGAGGACGATATCCTGGGCATCATTTTACAGCGCATCCTCGATGACAATCCGACCATACAGGTCGTTGCTGGTAGCTGGGACGTCATTTCGGACTTCTTCGTGGTACGTTGGACTACCAGAGAGGTATGCTCAGACTGACAGATGTTCAGAACCATGAAGATGACTGCCTCGATTCCCACGTTGAAGCGACATTTAAGGTCGATGATGCACGTATGCCATCTCTGCTCGTGTACTGACCAGCTACTGAACTGACTCTGGTTCAGAGACTGCATTCCTAATGGAGCTGTCAGTGCCGCAGGGATCAACCGCGACAGCATCAAAGCACCGTATTACTACCTCGCCAGTGCAGGCTCCGCGGCCACTTTCATGGGGATCTCGTCGCATTATACGAGTGAGAGACAAGGGTCCCCGAGAACGGGACGAAAAATCTACGTCTGCGTCGCTTTCGAAACAACAAGCCGGGAGGCAAGAAAATGTGCATACCGGCGCATGCGCAAGTTGCAAGAAGCGCCATATCATGTGCGCCGTTACTCCGCCCAACACTTCCTGCGACTGTTGTATCGCAGCGGGCCTCGACGACTGCAGTGCATCGACCGCCGCGAAGGAGGCTGATCCTGGCGCACACAATAATGCTGCTGCGACCAACAGACCCATTGTTGATCTCGCCGTCCGCCTTCCATCGTGCGAGACTTGCAAGAGGATGAAGATCTCGTGCATCTTCACCCCGGGCCACAGCTCGTGCGAGTCATGCGTCAAGCATGGTCTCAGTGAATGTGACTCCGATGTTCGCGTGCGGAAGCTCAGTCTTGAAGGGATCGATATCCTTTCAGAGGTGCAGGAGGCGTCATGACTCCTCATCCTTCACCTACTTGTAGAGATGATGAATGTATTTGTCGATGCCAGACAACATTGGTGACTTGTTACCTGCTTGTTACAGGAGTTGGAGACGCGCAATGGGCGCCACTCCTGCTTCCGAGAATGTCGGTTATAACGATGCCCAATGGGGCATTGGAAATATAAATCAGCGATCGGTTAACTTGGCATTCGTCCATTGAAGACACTGAGCCCGACGCAGATTGTATACGTCGACTCTGCTAATAGTAATACGGCGAGTGGTGCCCAGGGCTGACAAAGGCATGATGTGCGGAAAGCTTAAAGCATGCTCAAACGACCTCAGAAGATCGCTAGAGTACAACCAACCGATCGACGAGATGACTCTCCCAAAAACGCACAAGCAGTGGTACTGGCCTGGAGAGGTAACCGGTGCATCATGATCATGCTCTTGACGTGGCTGACGAAATTTGTATGAAGGTCAATGGATGGCAAAACCTGCAACAACGCGTAGTACCCGTTCCCGAACCTCGTGCAGGAGAAGGTACATCGTCAGCCTGAGATTTCTGCCATCTGGCTCACAAACAAAGTAGTGCTGGTCAGGATCCACGCGGTCTCGCTCAACTTTCGCGACCTTATGATTGCGCGTAAGCTCTACGTCGGCGAACCGCTACCTGAGCTCGTACCTGCGTGCGACCCTGCGGGAGAGATCGTTTCCGTGGGATCTAGCGTGGAGAGGTGGGGAAAGGGTGACCGCGTCATCGCGGGGTTCTACCTGGACGATGTCGGTGGAAGGGTTACGGCTGAGATGATGAACAGCGCGATGGGCGCTGGCCGCCAGGGCACGCTTCAAGAGTATCGCGTCCTCCCGGCCACTGCACTCGTAAAGATACCAGAGCATATGACTTACGAGGAAGCGTCCACTCTCACATGCGCTGGTGCGTCGCGAGCCACAAGTGGAACGACCGCTGACATAGACAGGTTTGACCGCGTACAACGCTCTCCTAGGCGGGCCTGTTCCGCTGAGAGCTGGCCAGACAGTTGTGCTACAGGGAACGGGGGGAGTGAGCCTGTTCGCCGCGCAGATTGCGGTCCTGTCTGGCGCTCGAGTCATCTTGACGTCGTCGTCCGACGAGAAGCTGAAGACAGCCAAGGCGCTTGGAGTCCACAAAACCGTCAACTACAAGGTACATCCCGATTGGGAGAAGCTCGTCTTGGAGCTGACGGCCGGCGCGGGTGCTGACCACATACTCGATGTCGGGGGCGGCAACACGCTCTCGAAGTCGCTCACGGCACTGGCGCGGTCCGGTCAGGTGTCAGTCATCGGCATTCTAGGCGGATTTGACTCGCCGCCAGACCTGATAATGTCGGTCATGTTGAAGAACGCCACTCTGCGCGGAATCACTGTCGGCACCCTTGATATGCTGCACGACTTCGTCCATCTCGTGGACGTACACAAGCTGAAGCCAACTGTGGGACGCGTTTTCGCATTTGGGGATGTCAAGAAGGCTTTTGAGTGCATGGAGAAGCAGGATTTTGTGGGCAAGGTTGTTGTGAAGGTCGCTAGCGTCTGAAAGTTTGTCATTGCCTGAAGTCTTGGGCACTGCAAATTTTGAATGGGCACCAAATGGGCACACATCCGGCTTCTGTGTTTAAAAATGCTTAGCATGCGCATGAGGACGTGTGAAGCATGGTCCGATCTTGCGGTAACGCTCATCGGGATAAGTATTTTGGCCACAGTTGGGAGACATCAGTGGTGACCGGTGACTCGCGGATGAAAAAGCGAAGTTCGACTCCGACCATCCTCCTCCTTCCGGCATGTCTAAGACTATAGCATCAATTGTAGGCAAACTGGTCTATATATGTCTTCTATACTATTCACGATTGGTCCATTTCCCACGGTATTCGCGGTGCAGGCGCGTTCGTCTACCTGATATAGCGATTGCAAATTTGATACTGGCGGCCTTCGAAGCTCGCAGAGCAGCACAAGCGAGTTTATTGTGTCTCCCAATGACAGGAACATTCCCCAAATTCGGTAGTGCGGTACCTGGGCCCTTCCACTTCGTCCTGCACGGCCCTGGAGATAGGGTCATATGACCAAGCGCTTGTCACGCGGCGCCCTCTGTTTACGTACCTTGAACAGGCAAAAGCGCAATTCCGCCTGGAAGGCGCGTATTCCTCCTTTGCACCGCAGGAACGGAGCGCTCGGGTCTCCGTTGACATGGACATGCGAATCCTAGAGTTGTCGATGGAGAGACCCAGACTCACACGCGCAGCTAAGTCGGGCGAGAAGCTGGCTAGAGCGCGCGCAGCGAGTTCACACAACTCTTTGAGTGGCTGAACATGTTCCCCATAGCTGGTTGGTGAAGGCCTTCTAGCTCGCCTTGGGGGCGGGATCAGTAGTACCACCTACACAAAGTATTCAGCGAACGCCGCCGCGAAGGTTCCTGCATTGCTGCGGATCGCCCGGGGCGTCATGCGGCACCTACACTGGAATGCAAGAAGCCAGTGCATACTTGGATCCTACGCTTTTTGGGTGGATATTTACCCTATCTGCAAGTGGTCAGCTCCAAGTCTAGCTGCGAGGGCAAGCCAAGGAGTCTGGCCAGGTGCTCTCCAGTCGTCTTTGAGCTTCCTCTCCGGGTCCAATAGATTCAAGCCCGCCAAGGGTTATATCACGAAACATATGATTGATCGAATAGCACTTTGAATATGCAATGCAATAAGTTACAATAAGCCATAGCACTACCATTGCAGGTAGCAATACCGCGGTGGACTTGGCGAGCGGCGAGTGGAACGCACGGCGCGTCTGCGAATGGTGCCAGCGCAAGTGCAGCACTCTTCGAGCTCTCATAGCATCCGCACAGTCAACAGCGCTACGCGGCCAAGACTTGCGTGTTATGCGTAGCACTGACAGGGTCACAACTTCAAGTCCCTGCGGTAGCGTTCCATCAATAGGAAACTCACTGCGGCACGACGGCTCAGCTGAAAATACGACTGAGATCATATGGGATGCTCACGTATCAACGAGTCGAGAATAGCCTCGACGCCGGGGTGCAGTTCGAGGTATGGCGCGTTGCGCGAAAACGCGAGGAGCTTGCGCGGCGCATGGAACTCTGCGAGTGGGGCCTGCGCGGGCGCATCGGCGGGTCGCAACTGCACACATGATCATCGTCAGCGCCAGCGCACCCTGGAAGGGCGGACAATGCACCTGCAGACGCCGGCTCTTCGGGTGGACCGTCCACCTGTACGTTCTCCCGTCGTCCCCGACGAATTCGCCGAGCATGCGGCCCGGGTCGAACTTCAGCAGCGCGGCTGCGGGCCACCAGGTGCGCTCGTCGCGCAAGCGGATCCGCAGCGGCTCTTGCGGGCGCTCGTCAAACTGGGCGACTTGCGTATAGCGGGGCTCCTCGCCGACCCGCAGCTTGACGCGCGTTAGACTGGTGATGGTGCTTCCGGACGGCGTCGAGCACTCGTAGTAGATCGAGTCGGACTGCGAGGCGAGCACGACGTTTCGCAGCGAGTTGGTCGTCATGTGAAGGCGGACGCCTTCCGGCGCAATGCGCGATGCCATCGTGGCGGGAGCTGGAGGGAGGTACGTCGGGGGACATTGTCCAGGGCTGAAGTGCGGGATGTAGCTATACGCTGGGAGGACTTGAGCTTGAGACATCACGATGAGTTAAGCAGGCACGTACAGTATGGAGAGCTGCTCTTATAAGCTGGGGGTGTGAGCAAATGACGGAGATGTATCAAGTGACGCTGGGTCAGGCGAACGACGATAGCCGTGTGCTGTTACGCCGCGCGGCTGGACAGCGTTTCCCACTCCCACGAGCCTGTGTCACGGCTCCAGGGCCTATTCTCGGAGCTTGCATCGTGCACGGCGCGGGAACTGTTGTACAATGCGGTGCATACGGGCTCGCAACCAGTTCGCCAGAAAAGTAAGAAGTAAAGAGCCGATGCTTCCGAGCCGACCATTCCAGCGCTTTCCGGTAAGTAGAAGCGCTCGAAAATGGCATTTCCCTTCCAGTCAGCCTTGGTCAGCCCAAACACCTGTCTCAGGCTTGGGTATCGGTCATACTGCATCATGTTGAGGAAGAAGAGCATCAAGGGGCAAGAGCTGTCCCAACACAGAACCATCTCCTTTTTGGTCTGTATTTGACCTCGCCGTTCGGCGGCCAGAAGTTGCAGCCCGCTGTGGTCGGGTCAAATAGACCATCAGCATTGGACCAGTACACCGGCACATCGTACCTTGGGAACAATACCTCACACGCAGGAGTATGGCTTCTCGGATGAGATCAAACAGACTAGTTACTTGGCGGCAGGGTCCGCAAGCGCTGCCAGGGGGCCAGAAACTGGAATCCGCGCACGAAGAGTAGTAAACGATCCGTTGACATGAACGGGTCCTGTTTGGATGAGCACGCCGATCGCTGTACTCACACGTGCGTCTGGCCTTCCAGGGCTACAAGCAATGTGGAGCACCTGTCTTCCTGAGTTCGACAAAAGCTTACTGGTGGATTAACCGCGGAGCGCGAGCATGCGATTACTCGCCCCGTGCGGTAGACCATACGATGACTGGAGCATCCTATCGAAGCTGCTGCTTGAGGAGGTGTCGCCTTGTGCGAAAACAACCAGATAGTTCGTAAACGATCACGTGACGCGCCTGATAGCTCTGGTGTGGCAAACCATTCATAGTATAATTCCGGACAGCAAACTCCATCTCAAGCTGAGCAAGGCAAAGAACAAAATGAGAATGTGTGCAAATATGTTTGATGAGCAATGTCAGAGCGTGGGAGAATGGTCAAAGCTACAGAAGTGAGAAGAGTTCGAAGATTTGATCCCGCGCTCGTAGATGACGTACATCGCCCCGTGGATCAGCCAGAGTTCTTGCGCATGGCGGGCAATCGTTTGTTGATGGGGAAAATGCTAAAGTCTGTTGAATAGCCGGAGCGGAAGTGGTGGAGACCGGGGGAGGACCCGCATGGTCTTGCAAACACATGGGGAAAGTGCCGCGAGTAGTACGGGGTATGGGGAAACGGAAACGTACAACGAGAAGACGACAGTGTGCACTGGAAGCAGAAAGTGTAGGGTGGTAAGCCGGTCGCCCGAGCGTAATTCCGATAACCGGTGCTCACAGTAAGCTATGGGCAGCTCGCCATGGAAGTCACAGCTTTGGGGGAGTCAGCAATATTTAAGGGGATTCCTCAACTCTTGCTCGTTCAAATGGGAATTTGCAAGTCGCCAAGTTTATGCGTCGTAACTCGTTGAATCGGACATAAAAGTACACAATGATTCTTGAACCAGCCATCGCTCGTAATTGCCTACTGCACTGCACCATGCACACCCTGCTGTCCCAGCTCGGCCACGATCTCCCCCGGGACGGCGATAGGCTCGTCTGGCTGTGGATGCACGGGCTTCGTCGGATCTGGGTCTTTCTTTCCGTGCGGCGACATGCTGGGCCTGCATTAGTCACGGAAAAGGCAGAATAGACCCGAGATATGCACCGTAGTTGTTTCTTTGGCAGCGAGAGTGTAGGTGGATGATGGTAAGGAGTTGAGCGAGCGGACTTGCGGCAGCACGAGAACAACGGTATGACGTCATGCTGCAAGCTCAGATTCATGCGGCGCCTTACGGTCGTAAGAATGCGAAAAATCCTGAAGGAGGATTGTACCATTACCCGTTATGAAGCGAGAGTCGCTAAGGAGAGGTCATCAGAATCTCCTCCGAGTCTCAATATAGAAAACGCGGTATTGTTGTCACTATTCGATGCGCTGAGACAGTGCATCAAGACACGAAGAGAAATCTCTGGACTTCTTTCGAGCCTCAAATGGCAGGAGCTTTCGTCTCATCTGCCTCCGAGTGGAGACAGCCGTTGTGTGCGGCCTCTGCAATGGGTACTAGTCTAGATACCAGAAAGCCCGCCCACAAACTGCAAACACATCGTGGGAAAGAGCAGAACAGCGACGTATTGTGTGCTAGCTTCTCAATCACCGAAGACCGGTCCAGGCGTATGAAGACAGCGAGCAGCATCGATGGGGTAATGACTCGATGGTTGTGGCTAAGATAGGAAGGACTAAGCACTGGTACCGCATACTTGCCGCGAAAGCTCCAGGGTTCTTGCGGACATAAAACAACAGAAACGCTTGTATTTGTACGGCAGTAATCGCTGATATCGCTGTTGACCCGTTGTCACACTTTCACGAAGCTGAGGCGAGGATCATGGAAGTCCCTTTATTAAATCTCGCTTTTGCAGGGAGTAGTCGCAAGAACTTTATCAAGTAGAGTATCATGTGGCACGAAATTCCAAGTTGCAAATTACCCGAATCGCGGCGAAGATGTCGAACGACCACATCCGCGGACATTACAGTCTTTCTTAACTGATATAATACACGATCAGCAGTGAATTCATCTTCAGATGGGATTTCATCCTTGTCATCCTCGTCGTGCAGCTGGCTTGCTCGCCATCCAACGGCGGGCTCGCAATGCACAGCTCCGTGCAAAGGCTCATCGAAGCCGTTGCAAGGCCTTCCCATCCCTCGCAGACGGCACAGAGGTTGAGCAGTTAGTTATTCGCCAGTTCCACCTATGGTGCTACGTAGTATGCGAGCAAAAAATGGCACAGCCCGAGCGTCTTTTGTGGGTAGATTGTGGGAGTCAGAAAAAAGCACAAGGCTTGTAGAACTCCGAACGCTCGCCGAGCGTCAAATGTTGCCCCGGAGTTGACTTCGCCACAACAGTAGATAGAAAGCCGTGGCGCAAATGTTCAAGGGCCGAGCAGGATTGTTAAACCACTGCGAGCACGCAATATTGTTCAAACCGTGCATGGAAAATACGTGCCGCGCTCGCAGCGACGCATCTGGCCGCAGCAGATAGTAACGCTGCAAGCCTGCAACGCAGTCTCCGCCCGCGTGAATGCAGTTGGAGTGATGCCACGAGGGCACGTTGCAATTATGATTGTATAGACAGACGGTCTGCAGGTGACGTGGAACGGTGGAAGCGAGAGTTTGCGGCACGACGGGGAGATGACATACTGAGCAACGGCAGCGGAAATGCGCAAGAAAGAATCCATCCACCTAGCACAAGACGATGCTGGATTAGTCGCGCTTTCCAGGGACGCTGACGCCCGCAAGGACGTTGGGCAGCTCGGCCGCGCCGACGGACGCGAGAAGCGCGACGGACGCGCCGGCGACGAGCGCGATGACGATGACCGTGCCGGCGAGCAGGACGAATGGGCTACGCAAACACTAAGTAAGTGAACATCCTCACCTTGCAAGAGAGGAATACACGCACCCGCTGACATCAAGCTTCTCGCACCGGTCGCCCGCCCAGACCTGCTTGCGGCCTTTGCTGTCCTTGGTCGTTCCGCACGCGCACACGAAGCACTCCTTGCCGCCGCGCCGCACGCCCTGGCACTCGCCGCGACCCGTGCATGCGTCCGTGGCGTTCGTGCAGCTGTCGGCGGACGCGAAGCACGTACCCGAGCTGAAGATCGGGTGGCTCGGCGGGAGCGAGGGCGGCAGCGGCTGCTGGGGCGGCTGCGCGATCGAGCTCGTCTGTCGCGCGTGCAGGGTCGAGGGTGTCGTGAGGAGGATGGCCAGGCGGGCGTTCTGGAGGATGGGTTAGATTCGGATGGACGGGGCTTCGACGCAGGTGCTGGTTGCAGGCATGTGCAGACGATAGGCTCGGCGCGGGTCGAGCGCTTCAAGAACAAATGGGGTTCAAGACCCGCTTACCGGTCGAGCTCAATGGCTCGCCGCCGGAAGCTCGCAACACGCGGGACAGCCGACCCCGCCCAACGAGATGCTAAGGGCCGAGGAGCACGTTCTCGACGCCGTCAGCATCGGCGCTCCGCGATACTGGCAGACGACTGACAGCTCGCCAGCGAGGACGTGGTCTGAACCAGCCAGGCTGAACGGACTATGTGCGCCGTCACATTCGTCCAGCTATCGTCGCTGAGCGTGTGCATGGCAAAGGGCGATATATAGGTCGCTCGAAGGCAGAACTATGCCAATAGCGTTCGAATTAAGGTCTGAAAGACTTACCTGAGCAGCCAGTGACTGAAGTGAGGCCTTGACGACTTGTACTGCGGAGGTGTAAAGCTCGCTGTCGGCGCCGTGCTCTGCGCGGAGGGCGCCCAATGAAGTAAACGTGAAGGATCCGAAGGTCTGGTCATCGACGGACGAGTCGCTGTCGACGAATGCTTCCAGTGCGCCGAATTCTTGAATGAAACGATGAGCCGAGGCTGATGTGGACATGGAAAATGCGTCCAATAGTCTGTCTGCCACCGTAGACGACGGGGAGAAGGACGACGTCGAGTGAACCGAAGGATATATCTTGGCCGCGCGCTGAGCAAATGACGCTGCGGTGCTTGCCGCCGACAACGAGTCCAACGGTGCTGGGACTACATATGCAGTCCTGAAGGTCTCTGGTACAGCGTCTATATTTCCTTTGTCAACTGTATGCCCAGGCAACTTGGTAGGGTCGTTGTACGAGCCCTAAGCGCACGCACCGTTGCCTTCGTCCTCCACGGCAACGAGCACGTTCTTCGAGCCCTTAAGAGCGCCAAACACATTGTCCACGGTAGCGCCGACGTCGAGCCATGATCGGTCGCCGCCCTGGACGTTCAGGCCACGGGACTCGTCAAGGCGGTCGAGCGCAAGCCAGTGTTCCAGTACGACTGTTGCTTCGGCCGCGCTGACCTCGCGTTGCACGGCAATGGAGAAATCAGCCTGCGGAAGCAGATACACGGCGCTGCACGCGGCCAGGGGTATCTGGAGAAGCGCTGCCGCTATGAGGTGAACCGCTGGCCGCTTCATGACGAGACGAGAACTTGCGAATAATCGGAGTTTCAATGTGTGAATATCTTTCTTGTTCCGAGTCTTCATCGCGCTTCTCTGCCGGCGTTCATATCTTATGCAAAGGGCTGTATTCGTCGCTCGACCGAACCAGTGGACATGGGCGGACGATTCTCTACCAAGGAGGCAGGGATGCTACGCCTGCACGTATAGCACAACGAATGATAGCAGGGCCGCACGCAGGTACTTAATTGGGTCCGCTGCGAGTCTCGACAAGCTCGACACAGCGGGTGTTCTTACTTATTCCAGGACCGTGATGTCGCCATGTGGCATCGGGTGGTTGCCCCTTGTGCCCTAGCAACCGCATGGACGGCGTTGACCCCCTCTCCGACATATTACTCGACTCTTGCGAGGCACGCAATCAAGAAGAACGCTTTCTGCGCTACCATTTCACATCCCTATTGCCATCCGAGCTCTGGAAGATGATTTAGGAACATCTCCTGTCGTTCACGGACTGCATGACCGTTTGCGCCGTCTGCAAAAAATGGAACGCGCTCGCACAAACTACTGCGAGCCTTTGGAACGAAGTCCGGGTGGTGAGCCCGCCGTTGGAAGGCAAAAAGGCCGACGAGCACATGGAATGGCATCCGGATGTCGTCGACGAGGATCACGAGCTCACGGTGCCGTCCGACGCGGGCATGGCCGCGGACTACGCGGCGCGCGTGCCGGGCATCCCGCCGGGCTCCATCACTAGCATCAGCGTGTTCACGTGCGTGCTTGCACGCGCCGCAACCATTAGCCTGTCATTCTACGTCGTCCTCTACGGCGCCGTCGGCAAAACGTTCCTCGAGGAACTGACTGCCATCCTGCTTTCTCATAAACCTCGAATCGTGGAGCTTCATCTCTTTTTCGTGCGCCCCCGGCTGGCCCACGAGCTGATTTCCGCCTTGCCACCCTTGGACACCCTCCGGTCCTCCAACTCCACAGCCCGTATGATCAGCAATATGCAAACGAAGCGGACGATAACCCAAGGTTTCGTGAATATCTGGATGCTATCGGACTTCTTCAGGGACAACTATGAGGTATTTCGCCAGCTCCAGAGCTTCAAGTCCTCTACGGCCTTCAGCTGGGACAGCACAGACTGGGGACTTTCGTTTCCCCGCCTCACGAGTCTGTGCATCGGCGAGTGCGAACTGCCAACCATAGAAGTCGTCCTGGACGCGTGTCCCCGTCTCGAGCACCTGCTTGCCCACCGGAGGTGGAGGCGCGACGGCTCGAACGCAATATTCTCACTCGCGACGATTCACCCAGCTCTGGTGACTGCCGCGGCGAGGCTGAGGACGGTCCGCGTCACGCAGGTCTTCGCGAACGACCTGCAGTGGCTCTTCCCGCTATTTTCCTCACAAACGCGCGAGGCATTCTCTCTGTCCTACCACCATGACGATGGCAGGTTCTCCACTGCCTGTCCGAATATCCTGGACGAGATCGCGCGCCCGACGCGCGTGATAGCTACCTTGTCGCCGCTTCGCGTTCGCATGGACATCGAGTGTGGGAGCGGAGACCCATCGCATCAGCAACGCCGCGCGCTCTCGATTCCCATGTCCTCAGTCGATTTCGCATGGGACCTCCTGAAACAGCTCCGCATCGCGGACGTGCGCACCATCCGATGCTCATGGCTTGCCCTGGACCCGCTCATCGCCCTCAAATCGCTTCCCGCCCTCGAAACACTCGAACTGCTCGTCGACGACGACCCGGACGTTCTCGCCACCGACGCCCTTCCTCTGCCCTCCCAACGCGTGAAGGCCCACGCCGCGGATATGCTTCCCACCGCCGGCCCGTCAAAGATCCATTCGTTGCCTAGCTTGCATACCTTCCGGATCTGCAGGACGGAGGACTCGGGTGGCTCGCCGAGTTATACTGCTAATGCTCATGCGGCTCTGCAAACTGAAAAGTGTCGGCTGTGCGATGTCCTCGCCTGCCTTCCCCGGCCGTCGGTTCTGGAAGTCAGCGAACAGTTTGACTACCTCGCAATTTGAATGACGAGCACATTGAGTAATAGAAGTGTATCCTCAATACTCCCGCCCATTTCCGAAGCGGAGACTGAGAAGAGTTTGAGTTCTAATCCCCTCCATGCTGTTGACGCTTTGTCGAAATCTGCGACCGAGATCTCCGTTGCAAAATGAGCGCTCGGTGCGCTGTCGGAGTTCTAAGGCGCTTGGCGCGTGCTTACCCCTTGCTTTGTTCCTCGACCATTCATGGACGACACGCAGGCTTTCTCCGGCTTCATTCTCGCGCGTTATGATGCGCCATACGCAGAAATGGACCAGCCGCGCTCCACGTACCCATATACCTTGCCAGCTGAGCTGTGGACAATGATATGGGAATATCTGCCGTTCGTGGACTGCTTGACGCTCTGTTCCGTCTGCAAGAATTGGAACAGTCTGGCAATGTCTTCGGCGCGCCTTTGGACGGAGATCTGTGTTGCGAGCCCGCCGTTGGAGGGCGAGAAGGCCGACGAGGGTGGCGATTGGGACGAGGACGAATACGACGAGGACGAGATGCTGTCCGATGACGAGATGGCCGCCAATTACGTCTCACGCGTGCCGGGAATCCCTCCAGGGTCTATCACGAGCATCAGCGTTCTGATTGACGTGCTTGCGCGAACACGATCCCTCGGATTGACATTCTATGTCGTCCTCTATGGCGCGGTCGCTCGGGCATTTCTGGAACAGCTCACCTACGTCCTGCTATCTCATAAACGGCGCATCATGGAGTTGCACCTCTTCTTCGTGCGTCCTTGGGTGGCCCGGACCCTACTCGTCTCCTTGCAGCCATTGGAAACTCTCCGATGCCTGCAGCTGCACAGCCCCTACGATCATGCCTATTGTGACGAAACCGACCACAATCCACGGTGCCACGATAATGGATGGAATATATACGAGATAGCGGATCTCGTCGACGACTATCCGACAACGTTCAATATGCTGGAGAGCTTCACATCATCTGAGACATTCAGCTGGTACAATATGACGCATCCACTTCCTCGCCTTACGAGTCTTTGCCTGGCGGCCAATGATTACGGCATGGTCGAACGCGCATTCGTCGTGTGCCCTCGTCTTGAGCATTTTTGCGCTCATATGGGTTTCCACACGGCGGGCCTTCCTCGCAATCCGGAAATGAGCCAGGAAGTGCTGGACATTGCAGTGAGGCTGCGTACGGTGCGCATCACGCAGGTTCACAATAGCCATCGGTTGTGGCTACGCCGGTTATTTGCCTCCGCAACGCGCGAGGTGTACTCTCTATCCTACCTACACCGCTGCAAGGTCGACCAAGACTGTCCCAACATCCTGGACGACATAGCCCGCCCGACGCATATTCGGGTCACTTTCACATCTCTGCGCATGAACATCGAAATCGAGGACGATGGTCCCCAGCGACAGCAACGATCGCTTTCACTGTCCATCGCCTCTGTGGATTATGCGTGGGAGCTCCTGAGACGCATTCACGGTTCAAACGTGCGCTTCATCCGATGCTCCTGGTTGGCCTGGGACCCGCTCAGCACGTTCAAGACTCTGTGTTCTCTCGAAGTTCTCGAGCTGGTGGTCGAGGACGATCCGCACGTCCTTGCCACGGACGCTCATCCTGTGCCCTCCTGGAACAGGAAGCCTGCCATCAGGGACATGGTCGCAACAGCGGTTCCATACGTACATTCTTTGCCTGCCCTCCATACGCTCCGCATCTGCAGGCCGGAGCATGGCGCGACTAGTTACATGGCTCATTGGCATGCGGACTTGAAAGCCCGGATTCGTCGCCTGTGCGATGTCCTGGCTTTCCTGCCCGTACCTTTGCAATTGGATGTCAGCGACGAGTTTTACTACCTTGCACACTAATTCTGTGATTGTGAATGCTCTGTTCTGTATAGGAGTCCCCGACTGATAGGTCAGTCGCTATTAGATTGTACGTTTTACGTGCGCTCTTTGTTTCTCAATCATGCGTGGGTATGCATCGTATATACTGTGCCTTTCTCAGTCGATATCAGACGTAGCAAGGTGCAAGACTGCGGCAACTCCAATTTTTCATTGGAATGGCTGAGAGGCCCCGAACCCTCTGACCCCGAGGCCTTGCTCTGTGCCAACTTCGACGAGCATTCCGTAGTCTGGGAGACGGTTCCAACCCCCGAGTTCCTGAATTCCTTCCTTTCGGAACCGTCAAACCCGGCACGCTTTCTTGGAGGGCGAAACCGATGACTGATTATGACTACACGTAGACCAGACGATAACTGTAGATAGTATCGCATTGCAGGCAAGTTGTTAAATACGTACTCTACGTCGATGCTAATGATGATTCGTCGCGATCCTTGTAATCGAAGAGCAGTCTGAAATAGTGCTCCAAGGAGCGGACGGCCTCGGCGCGAAGATCCAATACTGTGCCAACCCAGCCATCTGGTCGAAGCACATACACTGCGCCATCCTCGACCGCAACGCCATAGCGCCTGTGCGCCGCCAACTCCGGTGTGTCAAAGAAGACACGCCCTACAGCGTCGCCGCCAGGAGGTGCGCGGCCGCCGAGCAGCTCAAAAGCAGATGGGCCTGACACGGACGTGATGGTGAGGAAAGCGACGGGTAAGCTCGGCTTAGACAGCAGGAAAGATGCGTCGAGGGCGGCGCAGAAGTCGTGCAGGTGCTTCCGGGTCGCAGATGGGTCCCCGGCGAAGATGACGATGTAAAATATCGCGACATTTGGCGTTTCGCGCTGCAGGCGCGTAAGCTCGAGACTGCCGGGCTTACGCAGCGGAACGTCGGGAGCGCGGTGGCCGGGATCAACAGCGAAGCTGGGCGGCTCTATGTCGGTGAAGGAGACGTTGAGCATGGACGACGGGTCGGGCTCGTAGAAGATGCCGAGCCCGGAGCTGAAGGACGCCGCCTCCGCCATGACGTGACCGAGCACGACGTTGGGGTCCGCGTCGGGGTTGCCCTTCCAGCCCTCGGGCAGCTGCATCGTCATAAGCCGCGCGATATCTTTGTCGAACCTGATAAGCTTCTCGACGTTAGGCCGGCGCTCGCCCTCGTACGTGCGCAGCAGCGCGTGCGGAGCTAGTCCTCGCAGCACGAGCGAGAGCTTCCACCCGAGGTTGATGGCGTCGTGCAGGCCAGTGTTCATGCCCTGCGCGGCGCCGGAGCTGTGCGTGTGGCAGCTGTCGCCCGCGAGGAAGACGCAGTCGTCTACCGAGAATCGCCGCGCAATACGCTGGCCGACGACGTAGATCGTCCACCAGTCCACACGCTCGAACTCCACTGTGAACGGCTTGACGGCGGCGATGGCTTCCTGGACGGCGGCGGCTTCGTCGAAGACGGGGTAGGCCCGCTCGCGCTCGGGCGTGAAGGCGTACCCAATGCGCGTTGCTCCGTGATCGAGGGCAACCCAGAGGACGTTGCCGTGCGTCGGCGACTCAATCGCGCAGTACGAGCGCGGCTTCGGGATGTCGGTTTTGACCATGCCGTCGATGCGTACCCACTTGTCAGGCGACGATGCGCCGTCGAAGGGGATATTCAGGACCTGCCGCATTGTCGACCGACCGCCGTCGGCGCCAATGAGATATCTGCACCTGACAACGCTGGTTGTGCCATTTCCGTCCACGAGCGTCGCAGTAATCCTATGAGCTCCTAGAGGCAATGTCGCATCGATAGTCACGTCCACCAGCTGGGCCGGCGCATCGGGTATCACACCGAAGTTGCGCAGAGCAGACCGAAAGGTTTCCTCGAGGTATTTCTGCCGGAGAACGAGCGAGAAATCCCAGACAGTGTCCTTCATATGCTCCATAAATGCCCATCCGCGGCCGAGCACCTCGTTTCCCGAAGCATCGTATGACACGGTCTCCCTGCAAGCAAAGCATTGCTGCGCGAGCGCGTCCGCAAGACCCAGTTGGTCCAGCATCTCGGTTGTCCGTGGGAATAATGTGATAGCGCGGCCGTAGGTGTCTTGTTCGCTTCTGACGCGTTTCTCGACTATCTTTATCGAGGTTCTAGGCGACGGGAGAGTGCGCGCAAGTTGGTACGCTGATATAAGACCTTAGGGCGCCTGAAGTCAGCAAAGAGCAGGCAGAAACGGTAGGATGCTTACCAACTGGACCACCGCCAACTACAAGTACGTCCACATCCTGAACGTCTGCGCAATCGCCGGCCATATGGGGCGAAACGACGAACAGATGGAACCGCTGAGGGCCTGGGCAGATAACAGGCTATTGGTTCCTTGCGGGCGCAGTTTCACGGTACAGGCGTAGACATCGTAGCGCGTATCACGGAGTCGAAGGTGTGTGGGTAACGCTCCTCGTAGCATGGCATATCCAAGGTTTGCAGCGGGCTGAGGATCTGCGACACCAGGGAATGGACGATTTCGTGATGACAAACGAGAACCCGCACGCCATAAACGCACATAGGCCCAAGGTTCCAAGCAGATGAATGTTGCTCGCGGTCGCACTGGATTGTCTGAGCAGCAAAGTGGAAGCTGGGGAGAAAACGCGGAAGAAGCCGCCGCGCGGCAGCTCAATTTTTGTTCAGCTTTCAGACAAGCAGCCTACGTTGAAACAATGAAGGCGAATTTTACCACATCATGTGGCAGCATTGTTATAGGGGAAATTGAGATTGAGAAGAGAAAGGTTGGAGCTGATATAAGATGACAATTTGAGTTGAAATGGATCTAGACATTGCCATCGAGGTGCCTCCTCCAGCGCTCCAGCGACCGATCCACTGTACTATCTGGTAGGGAGCCTATCCCGTGATCGAACAAGCCTATCCCGTGATCGAAATACATGTGCCAGACAAAAGCATCCTCGTCGACATGGTTGAATCCGCAACACTTGATGTTCTTGAGCTCGCATGCTTCGGGGTTCCGCGGGTCCAACAGACGCATGTACTCAATCTGCTCCGGAGTGAGGGCGGGCGCAGGCTCAGTGGATGCCGCGGGTCCCGGGGGGAATCCTTCGGGCGTCTGCGGGCGCGCTGCAGGCGAGGGCGGGGCGGGAGTCATGGGGAATCCGGGCGTCTGAGAGCGAGCATGCGTGGCCGAGGCGGGCGTCGGACCTCGAGGCACCGGAGTCGCGCGAGGATCTGAGGTGGTGCAGCTCTGCTCTAAGCTGGCGACGGTGGCGGGTTGGCTGACCTGGCTGGGGGTCCACGGCGCCTTGTACCCGTACTGTTCCTCGTGCTCGTGAAGAGCGGTGAAGGTATTGTACGTGGGCTGAGGTCCCTGTGGGAGCGGAGACAATGTCACGCCTGTGGACGGGGTGGTCGAGCGTTTGTTATCGGGCGAAGCCATCCTGAAGGTCGTCGAGCGCAGACGATGGATAGTTCTTGGACGGCGCAGTGGGGGACTGGTTGACTCCAATCGCCTTGTGGCCATTTTATGGATTCTGCATGTGGTTATGTTTGAAACTGAGAGCGAAATCAGCACACGATCCATACCATGCACAAGACTCAGCCTCGCGACGCTTCGGCACAATGAGGGGAAAGGTTGAAAATACGATGATTAGACAGCGTTGCAGTATGAGGGAACGGCAGAGCACAGCTTATTCAAGCGTGGCGGCGGTGGGAAATACTATCGTCTCGGGCGCGTAGAGCAGAGGGAGAGACTTGGTTAACTGACAGCTGTCAGATACGTCGAGGACACCACTGCGGCAGCAGTATTTATCTCAGTTACTGCAGCTGTGAGACACCGGAGACGGACCTACGATACCGCTTGGGCCGCGGACGGTCATGGGTCAGAGCTTGGACCGGCTGGGTCAGTTGTGTATATAAGACAGCGGCAGTGAGAGCGGCCCCACCGTCGGTCCTAGAGCAGAACTAAGAACACAAACCAGAATTCCTAATGTTCGTCATATGGTTAATATAAGGGTAATGACCACAAGACCAAACCGCTGGAACAATATCTGCTTGGGCCGAGCCGGTGGGCTTCGAAGCGCAGGCCATTAAATGCACACCACGCGCTTCGAAAGCCCGTAATGCTCACGCTGTAGCTGAAGCGCGATGCATTCTAGTGGGCAGGACAGCAACGACAGTCGCGGCAGTGTCGGATGAAGCAAAATTCGCCGATAGTGGCCAAGGGTTTCCTTTACGATGGCCGAAAAATCGTGAAAAAGATGGGAAGGTGGCAGAAACAATGCAGGTGATAAATGCGGATCCAGTCAAGTGCGACACAGTCAGGGGACCTGCGGCACAGCGTCTTATCGCCAGGCTGGTATCACGAAGAAATCGCAATTTTCAAGGAAAGCGCCAACGTCTGGTAATACGAATGCTCGCAGCTGAGGGCCGAAGAACTGCAAAATGGCGCTTGGTTGTCGCTGGGGCATTCACTGGGCGAAGATGGGAGTCAAAGAGCGGAACAAGCCGCCGCCGCACTCCTGGCAAACTTTGGGCAAACTAGTGGTCATCCGCATCTCAGGCAATGAACTCCTGAATCTCACTCATACAGGTCGTCATGGTATATTTACACGACAGGGGTCAATAATGTGATGTCTGGTCGACAGTGACGTGTACGACGAGCTGCGGCGGGCTTGCGCGTCCGGGCAACTGGTAGCGGAGATCTTCGTCGCTGCATATAGTGAGTTAACGTCCACCTTTGGTTTTTGAAAGAGAGCGAACCTCTCGCGAAGGCCCAAGGTGGATTTGAAATCGCGACCTTTGTACGAGCTTGACTCGTACCGAACCTACTCGCGCGCGGCGTTAAGATCAGGTTCAACTTTCGCGCTGTCATAGAGCACTAAATAGACGTACGCGCTCTACCTCAGGCCGGGTGTTGGTCAGTTCAAATTCGGGCACGGGCTCAGGCTGAGATGCGCAGTAAGAAAACAGGCACGCATCATTGCCACCAGTGCGCGCTCACCTGGCGCTGCTCCGTCGAGCGGCTGCGCTGCGAGCGAACCTTGAAGACGGAACTGGAGAATTCGTGTCTAGACTTGCGCCCTTCGTCCAGCGACTCCAGCAGAGAGATGTTAATGATCTTCGGCAGGATGTAGATGAAAGCCAGGAATAAGACTGCAGGGTTACAGGGTCAATGTACACTCTGCACGCGTGCGGATGGCTTACAGCTGGTGGGCGAAGCGATATACTGACAACCGTCGTCACGGTGAGAATGCGTTCAAGGACGCGTGCATAAATTAGCGCACCGCGATGAGAGACGTGAACGCCACCACGCTTGTGAACATCCCAGAGCCTAGGCCGAGGTAGTCGTCAACGCCGCTGCGACTGAGCGAAGCGGGGAACAGACGCACCGAACATGTACGCTATCAAACGATCGACGAGGTCCGTGATCGCCACGAAGTCCTCCTTCCCCTGCGACAGCGCGCGACAAATGAACGAGGCGATGATGAGGTCGGACACAGCGCCGATGCTTAACGACGATAGCGCCTGCCACTTGAACGCCTTGCTCTGCGTGATGGAGAAACTCTCGCCGTTGAAGACCGTCCCGGTAGACATCAGTGTGAAGATCATGCGGGCGAGGACGAGCACCCAGCACCCGCCCGCGACGACCCAGCTGCCCGTCGACCGTTTCACCCGCGCGCAAAAGTAGGTCTTCGGAGCCCGTATTAGTGGACTACGTGATAAAGTGGATGGCTCGCTCACCTGAATGGTGAAGATGATCACTGCGCCCAAGAGGACCGCCACCCCTAAGCTCCATACCAGCGTGTTCAGCGCGACGTGATCGCCGAACTTGAGAATGGTGTAGTAGTACGAGGCGTGTAGCAATAGACACGCATGGATGAGGTCCGCGCAGCTGCGCGGGCGATGAGCCGAGTGCCGAAGAAGGCGGTAAGACAGTGACGAACAACATTGCACCGACCTGTGCGCTGTGAGTTCGGAGGCGCCCTCATCGGACAAATGCTTACAAGGACTTTCAGGAACTTATTGTCGTCGGGCCGCTCACGGTAATACTGGGAGTAAGTCAGCGAAACGCAGTAGCAGCGATGCGATTTCATAACACACATTCCAAACCTGTATGGACGCCATTCCAGTAAGGCTGGAGAGAGAGCGCCGTCAGGCATCAGCTTGAATGGCAGCTTGGAAGAGGTCCATACAACAGCGCGATGGCCATGCTGGCCTCCAGCACGCCGCCGGTGAGGCTGACGCTCATGTTCGAACGAGGAGCAGAAGTCATTGGGAAGGAGAGGGGTGGCAGGGGCAAACAGGTAACGGCTCACGCGTCTCGTCTCCTTTATAGCATGATGCGATCACAGCTACAGCGGGTTAGACGCCTCGGTGGTAATCACCTCCAATAGCAGCCCACTTCTAATCCACAGGTCACCACGGCTCCCAGAATGGGACGGGAAGTTATCTGGAAGGCATGCCAAGGCGACGATTGATAGAGGAGACATGGCTTCTGCGGTTGCAGATTGGGAGTCTAAGGACGGATGGTATTTCCACGACCGATGATAATCGAAGAGCCCGGACGTTCCGTTGCTCGCAGAACATCGAAAGAGTTGAAAGCTATAGAAGGCCTGATTAAGGCGGGTGAGGCTTGTGCGCTCGACGGACATGCACCGTATAAGCCCCTCAAAACCATAGCGCTCCCGTAATGTCTCGAACGCAGACTGCATGTTACCGGCGGGGCCGCACGAGATCCACAAGCCAGACAAGAACGATCGATTGAGGTTAAACAAGCAGGAGCATATGAAGCATCGTGTCCGGATATCGGAGAAGAAGACGATTCGGGACCGAGGGTACGGTGAAGATAGCTGCATCCGATGTCGTGTCGACGCTGGGAAAAGTACATGGTTTGACGTGCCAGACGGGCAGCAAGCCGAGCAGGTCGAATTCAGGGCCCATCATGCTTGTACTGCTCGACCAGACCAAGAGCTTGCGCGAGCAAGGAGCGGGACCAGTTCCAAGGGGTTATAAAAAGCAATCGTGTAGAAGCACCCTGCAGAAGACGAACCCGCACCGCCATTGCGACACCAACTGCAGCCGGCCTCTACGCACCGCCCGTCGTGTGGTAAAACTCGCCCCCGATTCGCAGTGTCGCGCTCAGAGCGGCATATGAGAGCGGTGGGCGCAACAGTTGGCGTCGAGCGCGCCCGATATTTTTCTGCTGCCTGGGCTATGCTCGGGCGTTTCGGGCAGAACTTCTAGTGGCGTAGGCAAGTAAGTTGATATCGAGCGGGCAGACATCCAGCGGTGAGCCAGGGCAGCGCGAACACGATGTAGACATCGAGGTCGAGTGCAGAGTTGAGAGGGCCATTTCGGAGAGCGGTCCGGCGAGCCGATTTGTGCGTGTCTGCTGACAAAGCAGTAGGTATGCCGTCCATGTGCATGAACCGTCGTCACTTCCTGAACATGCTCGCATTGTATGATCCTTATTGTCCATATTATTTAGAAATAAATTCTCCAAGTAAAAAAAGGCTTATAGGGTGAGTACAGTACAGACTGTACAGTAAGGATGGAATTGCGAGGTAATTTAAACATTTGTGATAGCTCCAAAGTCCTAAGGAGACATCACTCCATTATAAAGGGTTCAATTGCCTATATTACGAAGGTTAGCATCGACGTTATCTGTATCAGTCTCTCGGGCGCACCAGGACGCGATTTGCCAACGCTTCGCAGTTGCGGCTACAACAAACAGGACCACCAGCGTTCGAAGCAACATGCACTGCACAGGCCTGTGGTGTAGGAGAGGCAGTAGTCGTGACGGTTAGAACCGCAAGCAGCAATGCTACGATGGTATGCGATGTGAAATGCATAGGTGCCAGTGAGGAGAACGCGGAAGACGGAGATGAGGCCGGTGTGGGGTGTTGCTCTCACATACCGTGTTGGCTTCCCTATTTGTACAAGATACAGGCCATCCAAAAGGTTTTATGACGCTCATCGGGGAACTGCCAGTGGGCTACATTATCCGACGCTCATGGGTTTCAGGACGACTTGCGTTCATGCGCTAGCGATCCGCGACGGCGCTTGACCTGGCCTCGAGCTTAGCCACCAGCGCTTTTCGGCGAGAGCGGCCTCTTACACCATTGAAATGTCCCTCTCACACGTAGCCTAGCGGAATGACGATCTGTCTCGCAGAAACTGACGGGTTTCAGTTTGACAGTCGACTCGCCCAAGTCGGACAGGCGCTCTGCGCCAAGTTAGAGCTCATTCAAATCACATAGGAACAGATTATGATTGTGTATCATGTAGATGAGATCCAGAGGAACTATGAAATACATGAATACCCAGTCCTCAGTACTTCGACGCCGTTGTCTGGCACGCCGCACCTGAAGCATGAGTACATACTGCAACACAAGTCAGAACAGGCTGAGAAACTCAGGCGCTCTGACTACGCACCAAGTATCCAGGGTGGCTAACGCGAAACCTGCTGAAAAGCCGCCTGGTATCACCAGTGATCGCCACTTCGCGTTGAATGTACATGTCAAGCGCAACCTGGGACGGATGCAGAATGGCGGTGAGAAAGTCCACAAGACTGTCGGTGTTTATCTTGGGCCGCAGTCCAACCTCCACGCACCCAGACCGATTTGATTTTCGGAAGGAATGGCCCGGTATGCGGGGCAACGGCTTCCGGCGGGACGTCGATATCGATCCACCTGTTCTCCCACACAATGTTGAGCGTCTCGCAGTTGGGCAGCTCCGGCACGATGGGCACGAGGCTCACGAGCCCCCGGTGGATCGTGAATGTGACGACGCGTGATGTGAAGTCAGGCGCGAAAAGCCTCGTGCTCCGCGGCCATTCCGCGATCGCGGCGCCCGGGTGCTCCTGGAAACCGCGCACGGATGGGCCACAGACGTAGGAAAGGTTGACGACTTCCTTGAAGGATTTTCAGATTCAGGTGGAGAGGTTTCCTGTGCGGTATGTAGTCCATTACCGTGCTGATTAGCTCGCGGCAGGGCTGCTTGCATTGGATGCAACGGATCCCAGCAATATCGGGCATAACCTGGAGCACGCTGGCGAGATCTGTGGGCGGCATCTGCAGACACAGGGAGTCGATTGGCGGTTGGGAAAATTGCTCGCCGTTGAATGATTGCGCTTGTTCAATGCCGCCGAAGGACGGCACTATCAGCGCCAGATATAATGCGCGAGGGAAATGGACGAGAAGGCGCAGCGAAATCGAACGCGGTGCTCGCACAACGATTGACGGATCTGTGACATTGATAAATGCTGGAATCGCCGTCCTGGGTATTGGAACGTCTTGGAGACGAACCCGTAGCAACCGAGGACAGGATCCAGCAAATAAATCCAGGGGAAGGCAGGGGGGAGGAGGCCCGTCGCAGTAGCACAGCCAAAAGGTCTGCAGTTTTGGTGCAGGTTGCTGTAAGATTTCCGTTATATGAGTAGCAACGTCTGTGCGCATGGCGATGCGCAGAGATTCCATGCGAGATAGATGTTGCGCGAGTAGAGGGAGGACGACCGTGCAGATACGCGCTTGGTGCGAGTCCTCCGTTTTGTGGAGTTCGAGAGTGATGTCGAGGGCATGCCCGTTGCAGGATAGACGAGCCTGGAAGAAAGCCAACGCCGAGTGTGAGAGCGCCGCCAACCAGACAAAGCGCCAGAATTGTGGCTGAGAGCGTGCAAAGACGCACCATGCTGACGAAACACGCGACGCGCGAACGAGGCAATTGACGTCGAGGAAATTCAGTATCATGCAGAGGAGCTCCACAGGAAGAAGCGAGAGGCCGTGCGCGTTCATGTCGGCTCGGGGTCGGACAAAAATGGTTGCAGCCACAGGTCAGGTTAAGAAGGATGGATTTTAGCTGTCTTGGCCTCCTTATAGTCCGCGTCCGCCGCCGGCAGAGCCCAACATCCGAGACAGAGACGCGGAAATAGGACTGCGCGTCCAGCGGGTACGATTCATTAGGGACTACGAGCGCAGAAGCACCATGTCGACGAGACGCGTGAAGCCTGGAGGAAGCCTCCCAGTTTGCACTGGTCCAGGTATTCGACAGCTACAAGTAGGTCGATGGAATGCCGCGGCTTGATTCTTGATGAGCGACGCACGCTCGTATGCAAATTTTAGAATATGGGAACGCGCAGTATCGGAGTGCGATGAGCAGGGGCGCACAGAGCCAGTTGTCATGGGCACAGGTCAAAAGCAGCTCGTCGCGGATCGCGGGCCGTCGGCCGAGCGAACCCGCGCTTCATCATGATACACATCTGTAAATATTTGTCCTGGTGTGAGCTCTGCTCGAAACTTCAATGATTGAGCGTTGTCCATGTGAGCATAGCGTCCCTCAACTGTGTGCTTGAGGAAATACTCCTTCAATTACCTCAACCTTCGGAGCTACCATTCTGGAATCGTGCCAGTGCGACTCATAGTGTGAACCGTAGACACAATCATACATTGCACAAGTTAGAGAGACCGTACTGGAGCACTCAGTGTTCAGTGCCAAAACAAAACGCCATATGAGTACAGGGGTTATTACAGTAATAATGATACGTGAAAGTCCAGGCTTCAGACATCGACTCCGTGCACATCCTTCATGTGGTTCTTCCACGTGTAGACGTCGCCGCACGCAAAGATATTTCCATCCGCGCAGCACGACGCGTCGTAGCACCGGTACTGCGCCGCGACAAAGGGTTGCCCGTTGCGGATGTCGTACTGGGCGCAGTGGAAGCAGTAGGCCTTGGCATGGTAATGCGGCACGAGTACTGTGAATGCCGGCGTGCTCGTCTCCCCCATGCGAGTGTTGGACGTCGGGTACGCGATGCTGTTCGAGTGCGTCATGGTGTGTGTGTGTGTGTGCGAGGGCGGGCGATGAGTGAGAGATGTTCCTGACGAGCCTCTTGCCCGTGGCCCGCACTTTTATCCCTCCCCGAGGTGGTTCGAAGCGCAACGTCCACACGAGAAGCGTTGAGTGATGGACGCGTCAGCCTCTGCTTCATGGAGAGAGAGAGCGCATGCGGCATCTTTTGTCGTATAGCGCATATAGCGTGCGAGGTGCGAGTTGAGGAGGAGTTGCATGTGAGGGTTCGAAGACGGGGCTGAGGTAACAAGTCCAGGAGTCTCCAGTGGCTTCAAGTGCGAGAATCACAATATCGTCGTGAACTCCCCTTTATGATTCATACGACTTGACAGGGGAAAATCCATCGCTTCAGAACGGATTGTTGCCCCGGAAGTGTAGGGATCCACCCAGGATAAGCGATTCAATGTCAAAGTAGTCCAGGATCATGCTTACCAGTCCCACAGGCAGAGACAAGCGGTTGTGCGCGTTCATGGCGGCCCGGGCGTCGGAAACAAGAGGGAGCAGCTGGGTTCAAAGTGATGTTCTCCTTATGGCGGCGGTTGAGCCCGTAACACATGCTATCAGAGAGAAAGGCAACATGCGCACGTGAGAGAGAGCTATTCCGCGCAATTCCACGGCCAGCAGTGAGGAGCAGGTTAAATGATTTTCTTCCTCTGTCAAATATGCCAAGAAGACTAGGTGCAGGCAGAGGAAACATTACAGCAACGGTAACGCGATGAAAACCAGTAACGAACACATCAACTTCTGGTCCTGATTCAGCACTCCACTTTGACGTTCCCATCGGCCTGCGTATCCCGCAAAGATGAGAAGAGTCTAAAGACCATCTCAAGCCGAGGCCGAGATCAGACGCACCACAGGCAGGCCCCGACTCTCATTCGCCACGCCGCATTTGCACAGGCTACCACCTCCGATAGATCCACGCCCACAGACCTGCGGAGTCGGAGCGGCACCCGCAGTAGCCAGCAGATATGCGACTAGGGCAAAAGATGCGAAATGCATGAGGGACGAGGGGGGTGGGGTGTGCAATGATTTGAGCCACTGGACTCTGGAGGGGTATCACTATTTATACTTTTCCTCACGAATCGAGCCTGAGATCACCGCAGGACGTGGTAGCGATCGGCGAGAGCGCTTGAGGGCAGGCCGGCGGGTCCACCAGCCTGAGCGTCACTCGGTCAATTGAAATAAATGCAAGCTCCCACGGTGGCAGACAAAATGGGCGGAAGGTCAATCGTGCCTGGCGCTCGGTGCTCGAGTCAATTCGAACCAAAGCGGAAAAGTGGAAGCCGCTCGATGTCGATCTTCGCCGTAGACAATCTGCCGACGATGTCCGGACGACACGGCCGTGCGTGACAATCCCATAGCCTGTGAATGTGGAACGCACATCCAGGGAAGCTGAATCGAAGGACGCTCCATTGTAGTCGCGGATTGAGCAAAGATTCCGAGACTGAAACCGGAAAGTCGCAGTCGTCAAAGCGCAGAGGGATAAGAGAAAGAGCGCGGCGTGGTCCATAATATAGTAGCAAGATGGCACAGATTAACACCAATGGCAAAATTCGATGCGGAATGGGCTGTGCTGTCGGACAGCAGGTTCAGACGATGCCAGAGGAATCCATTGCACACATAGTAGAACATAGAATAATCCAAGGGGTGACCATCGGCAAATTCCGATATCACGATCTGGACGGAGGGAGGGGTCTGAGCAGGTCCTTATTTCGTTTTTTGAAAATCGTAAAATTTTATTATTTTCGGGCTCCAGGATCCCAGAAACCGATGAGATTGATACAGAAATGCGGTTTCCGAGCTTCGCGGTCGTTTTCCTCATCGGGTGCGGATGCGATAGCGGCTTCAGCCGTCGGTTAGATATGGCTTGCACCGCAACCATGACCTGCACCACGTCGGCCCCCCACCACGCTCAGCCTGCTGGTCGGGTGTCGCGGCTCATGTGTCCATGGGCCAGGCACCACATCAGCTGGCTGCTCCGCTGTTCGTTTGTCTTGCTTTGCTCACCACCATGGCGAAGAAGAAAGCTGCTGCAACACCGTCGGCGCCGATGGCGCCCGCGCCAGACGGCAAACCCGTACGCGTTCACTATAATAAAAGATATTCTACTGAATACTGCTTAGTTCCATGCACATTCGGTGCTGACCTGCGACTGCGGCATGGAAGTCGCGGTCAGCTTTGGTGGTTGGAAGAACCTCGACGAGCACAAGAAAAGCACTGAGCACGCCAATGCTCTGACTCGCCGTCCTACCCTTCCAGCTCTCAAAAAGCTCAAGGATGGCAAAATTTCGTCGTTCTTCAAGTCGCCAAAGCCGTACAGCGCCCCGGCTCCGCCCAAGCTTGCTGGCCGCGTCCCACCTCCTGTCGATACTCAGCCTCTTTCGCAGCTCAATCCTGCCGTACCCGATGCCTCTCAGGGAGCGCTTGCGCCCGACGCGACGCGAGATAGCGCACGTAAGCCTTGATCTTGTGACGCAGCGGTAGACTGACGTCGGCCAGATATTGCGCGTGCGCCGGATTGCGCACTCGTCGCCTGCCTTCGAGATGCAATATCATCGCTCTCGGACTCCGTGCCTATCGCTACTTGCATTGACATCTGGGCGAAATACGCCATCCCGCCCATGCCTGACTTGTCCGTGGATAAGGACGAACTCTGGATCGAGATCAATACGACTCTCGACCGCAACATTGGCTATGGCCAGCGTCCTGAAGATCTTGCTAAGGTCTTGCGTCGCGGAGAGCTTGGATTAGACGCATTCGCGGACTATATCAATGCCTGCATCGTCGATATCGGTCTCGACGCGGTCCTATTCGAAATGCGCGTTGAACGGGTGATAAGTGCAATCCAACTCTCGTATGTCCGTCTCCTTCGAAGCGACACTGTGTAGCTCACTGTATCATAGGTCTGGCACTCGTTCCTCGTCATCCAACATACCGTTGCGATCGGCTGCGACGGCGAGTCTTCCTGCACCTGTTATTGATCTGACAACGGAGGATTCCCTTCCTGCACGCTCTACCGGCTCTTCTAAAGAACTAGTCTCCGAGCCGTCTACCTCCGCTATGCCGTCAGCTGCGCCGTCGCCTACACAGATTATCGATTTGACGACGGAGGATCTCCCGCCCTCGTGCTCTTCTGGCTCAATCCCTCGACCAGTTTCTGCGGCTCCTTCTGGCCCCAATACCGCTCCAACGTCGTATAGGACAACGTGTTTGGGCATGCATGTCGTGCTACCCGATGACTTGCCCGCTGGGCAGTGCTACGAGTGGGGGTGTGAAACCTCGGGCCCGGGACAGAACGCCCTATGGCGGGGAAATGTCTTCGAAGGCAAACTGTACATCCAGGCGAAATCTTGCCTCGGTCTAAATGCAGTCCGCTTTCCATGCCAAGATTGCGAGGCTGTATTTCCTACGCCCGCCGTCCAGAACCTCATCCGCCGAATTCTACATGGTGTCCACGCAAATACAACCAGCACGCATCTTTCCTGGCTAAATATGCACGAGAGCAACAACCGGCTTCGCCGAGAGAACAACAGCCGGAAACTGAACGCTCTGACGCTTGCAAGGAAGCTCACCCGGGTCATCTCCAAGCTCGACACTCATCAGCGTCTCGTATACGCCATCGCTGAAGGTAGGCCATCGATCTATCCGTATATTGACTGTGTACTTATGCGTTCATGCAGCCAATGTTCCGCGGGTGCAGGTCGTTGTCTCAGTCGCGCTTCGCAATAATCGCGGAGCGGCTGGGATTCTGAAGCAGATCCAACGTGCTCAAGAGCAGGTTTACAGTCCGCGCAGCTATACTGAGGCCGACTACAGCCTGGCCAACCTCATACTACGGCTCGGAGGTGATGCTGCTCTTGGTGTCGCGTCGCGGGCTCTTGGGCTCCCATCGCGGTCGACGGTGCATCGCCATTCTGCCATCCCGCGACTTTATATCTCGCACGGCTATCCGACTCTTTCCGATGTCAACCGCAATATTGACGCTGTCTTTCCCAACGTTATTAGCCCGCCTGCATATGGCTCGAAGATCGGCGTCGTGCTCATGATCGACGAGACAAAGCTAGAAGAACGCCTGCGCTGGGATCCGACAACAAACGCCATCGTTGGGACGTGTCGTGAACACTCTGACCACCTCGACCTCATATTTCGGAGCATGGAGCAGGCACACGCCGTTGCGGAGAGCCTTCAAGCGAAGACGGTTCATTACGCAACAGAGGTAAGCGCGATTCCAGCAGAATAAATTTATGTGGGTCTAACGACGCTTAGATGACCGTTGCTGCCCTGGGACTAGTTGTTCCGAACTCACGCGAGCATGTAGCACGCCCAATTCAGATATCTGGAACCTGCAAACGGGAAACCGCGATAGAGCATGCATCGCTCCTTCGTACGCTTGTGGAAGCGGCCACCAGCCACGCTAAACTCCAGCACACCCGCTTACTCTGCATCGCGACGGATGGCGAGGCGAAACGTGGTTCAGCGCTTGTCCCGATTGCACTCGCGCATCCGCTCGAGCCGTCTTCGCCAATTTATCCTGTGCTGAACAGACTTTCGCTCATGAATCTGCTCTGTGGTAAAGGCGGCCTGACGATCGACAAAGACTTCAAGCACCTTTTCAAACGCTTCCGCGCTTGGCTTTTGCGAACACAGGGAATAGATGTCTTTGATTTCGTCATAACGGCCGACATGTTGAAGCGGCATTTACTCGACCACGGCTTGGAGCCGCATCACGTTCAATCTCTGTTGGGCTCAGATACTACGCTGTCCGAGGCGTCGCTCGCAACCACCCGCAAGCATTTGCTCCAGAACGGCTTAACTCCATCGCACATCGACGCATTGATGGATCCCAACGACAAACAGGACGTTGTCCTGGCTTACTCCCTGCTTGTTGCGGTGATGAAACTGCCCGCGCCCGATAGCGCACTCCACACCGAACGGTATTCGCAGGTTCGGCTACGGCTGAACTTCCTTGGGAAGCTCTTTGGGTTCCTTCTCAAGCCCTATACAATGCTATCCATGTCTCTCTCCGAGCAGATGCAGTCGCTGTCGTCGGCAATGCACTTGCTCCTGGCATTGTATGATGCGGGTCGGGGCGCAGCTCTGCCAGTCCAGCTCTATGCAGATACGGCGCACATGGTGAAGAACGCCTACTTTTGTGTCGCGAAGCTCCAGCTTGATGATCCCGAGGGTGCTTTCCATTTGATTCTTCTCGGCGACGATCGACTCGAAGCTGGATTTGGAAATATGCGCTGCGTTCAACCATCTGACTCTAACGCAGACATCCTCCAGGGTGCGAGCCGGTTTGCCGCGGGTATGGAGGTCTCAATCGCGCTCTCTGAACATCCTGAATGGGATAGGACCAAGCGCCGTTTATACCTTGCGCCGCTCGATGCGCAAGGCGACATTGTCGACCGCGGCGTTGACCATATTAGCCCAAGGTCTTGGACGGGCGATGTGCAACTCAAGCACGTATCTCTCCTCACATGTTGGGATGCTGGTCGCACGGCGGCCGAGCTGGAACTCTCCAAACTCGACATTCGATCTCCATTTACGCGCATGAAAGCCGCCGGCAACATTGACATTCTTCGCCCCTTAGGGCGCTGGTGTTTCAACGACGACCTACTTGACGGCGAGGTCAACGAGGTGGAGGATGTTGAGGAGTTGACACCGAACCCGTGCAGCAGCGGTGGGGGTGGAGAGATGGATCTTGAGGATTATGCCGGTGCTGAACTTGCCGCTTCGATGCTCGAGGAGCAGGGACCGCATGCCGCTCATGAGCCATGGATCCTTGACCGCGGTGACAAGATATTCAAGGCATCAGTATGTCGCCTAATCTCAGACCCCACACAACTTGCTGGCGGCAGTTCGACAGACCGTATGAGACGTTTCGCTGGCTACAAGAAATACGACTACGGTGCACCTGCAGCTACCGAATCGTCGACTGAGCCTGATCAGGATTCCTCATGATCAATGACACTGCAACGACGCTGCTGCGTTGTAGGGAGATCGCATTTCTTGCCCTCATCGTGATTTCGTCCCTCAAAGTGGATGGCCGCCCAACCCAAAGCATCACACGTTCTGCCGCGTCTGTGACTCAGGTGGGCTTTCAAGTCCTCCGACTGATACCTCGCAACCCAACGCCTGAGAATGGGAATGATTGGCGGTGCTTGCCCGAAACTATCCGGTTCGGTGCCACCAATACCTTGCACTGGACGTCGGCATTGCTCGTGCAGCCAATCGAGCAACTTGTGCAAACTTCCACCTCAGGAGGCGCACCCGCACTGCGCACAGAGTTCACGACAGATGAACTCAACGCCTTGACAAAGCTCCTTCTCGAGAGCTCCGAATCGTCTCCGGAACTTGAGCTGCCAACCATAGAAAAGGTTGAAAGGTATCCTTACCACCTCAACGGTATGTATTTGGACGATCTATTCGGCGTCGCGGGCTGATAGTAGATATTAGGGAAGCTTTGTTTCTCGGCGCGCAAGCACGATAACTCGCTCGTTGGTGCCGACAAGTTGAAATGCTCACGCTGCGCTTCGAGCAAGGTCAAGATCGACACCGCTATCGCACTCCTCACACACAATGCCTCGCATTTACTGTACGATGCAACCCTGCAGGGCCGCTCCGAGTACTGTGGCTTCTGTCTTTCGACGTCGCCGGATACATGCCGCTTTTATCTCAAGCGTCGCGGCAATGATGCTTCGAACCAGCAAATCGACCTGAAGAACAGCAAGTGCCCCAAATTACCCGATCAGATATCCTACGGTCCCGCATCGAAATCGAGTAAGAAGACTCCTGGGACGAACGTACCGTTGAATTGTCCACTGTGCGAGGACAAAGCTCCTGCGGTCTGGCGATACAACCTTTTGCACCATTTGGAGCAATGCCACCCATACTCCAGCGTCGAAGATTACCGTATGCTGTGGGAAATATCAAGAAAGGAGAAAGATGGACTTTCCGAAGTCTGGGAACGCCTAGGCAATGCACGCAACACGCTAGTGTAGCCGGAGTCCGGTTCGCGAACCTCCGAACCCCCGAACCGAACCTGAACCGAACCGAGGTTCGGGCTGGTTCAGGTTCAGGTTCAGTGCCAAGCCGAACCTTGTCCGAACCGTGTTCAAACCGAACCGAACCTGCGAACCTCCTCCTATATAAAGCTCAGACATCTCAACTTTTGTTGGCTTAGAGACCACCTTTGTCCCAGTTCTGCTTATGTAACATGTATATCAGCTCTACGAAGGTGTCTATCAAACCTTAGGCATTGTTGGCAAGGAGTTGAGGAGGCAATCAGATGACATAATACATTCCCACAATGTGATATGCAAGCTTGCAGCTCTAAAATCAGGCTCTGCAAGACCTTATAACATTAACAGAGAGTCATAATCATGAATTATGATCAACCACCATCAATATGTGCTTCGTACTAGTATTTAAAGTATCTATTTATGATTATATAGTGTGTTCAAGGTTCGAACCCCGAACCGAACCCGAACCGAACCCCAGGTTCGGGTTTGATGGTTTGGGACCAGGTTCGGTTCGAGGTTCGGAAAAATTGCCGCCGAACCGCACCGAACCGAACATCGGCTACACTACAACACGCGCAAGCCACCACCTCGGCCTCTGGTTCTTTCTGAAGCACACACGTCCGAACTGGCATTAAGGTGATGCTCGCGCACATGTACTTTGTAATTCTGACTGCTTTCCTTTAGTGCTTTGTCGACGGTTGACACAGAACTTGATTCACAGCAAGAGAGCAACGCTCATCTCGAGACACCACCGCTATTCGACGACAATTTGGACATACAGCCCGGGCCCAGTGCTACAAGTGAGCCAGTCCAAGCCAGCTCTTCCACCACTGCGGAGAGTGTGCGCGCTTTTACGCCGACCGATGTGCACGACGTAACACCAGCGCCGGCACCGTTCGCACTTTCGACAGCCCCCAACGAGCCTTCAGCTGATCCGGATGTACCGGCGGCATTGGCTCGCACCGTTGACCCTGATTCCCCTGCACCAAGCCCAGAACGACCACCTGCGCCTGGAAAACGGAAGCGTAGAAGCCGGCTGCAACTCCTTGAAGGGATATGCAACTGCGGCGAGGAAATAGTCTTCACGGCCAACAACGTGCCTGCGGGTATCGTCGAATGTATTGCTGAGGGCTGTGAGACGCGCTTCGTATGTCTATCGCAATATGCGCCGCACGCGAGACTGACTCTGTTCCAGTACCACGAAGTCTGCGCTCTCGCTGACTTGAAAGCAAAGGCTGTGCCCAGCCGCTTCATATGTGCATCCTGTAAGGCCGAGGGTGCAACCAGGAGCAAGAGACAGCGTAAATAGGACTCTCTTTTGTTATATCTTAGCTGTACTATGAAGACATACACCATTTCCGCAGCCACAATGATCACGTGCCCGCAGCACCTTCCTTATATGGTAAGGGGGAGGGGGGGAGGGGTCGCGAGAGGTGCTTATTTCGATTTTTCGACCCTGTGTTCCTTTTTTTTTTTTTGGGCACCCCTTGGAATAATCCTGCGAGTCCCAAGAGCTCAAGCCTTTCTGGGGACAAGCGTGCTGAAGACAGGTTGACAGGTCCCTATGCGCGAGAAATGAAATAGAGCTAGAACAGAGCCTGCGCGTGCGCGAGGATGGATGTCGATGAAATGGGCATTGCTGGACGGAGTTGCCGATGGGGCTTTTAGAGCTCATGATTGCGCGCCGCTGCAAAGTGTTGACAACGATCGGACTAGCGCGGAGAGTATAGCAGGAGGGAACGCAGCCTACACAGTACAGGCGGCGCATGTCGGTGCGTTGCCGTTGTCGCGGTCCAAGACGAAGAGGCGCGTACCCGAGCTTGATCAAGAATCAAACGTCTGCAAATATTTAGCCGAGGTGCAGATTCCCCGAGACTCAGACCGTGGGGTGAGACTTCGACGATTGGGCATTGTTCACGAATCAACAACGTGGCGCTGGAGGAAAATCTTCACTGCTTTGTCACTGTGCTCGGGCGTTGTATCCGGGCAGTCGCGATGCAAACTGTACAGTGTACAGTACACTGGCGGAACTGTTCCTCCGAGTCGGAACATAGATGCAACAAATATTCCAGCACCCTTCACATTCAGAGAAACTACTCGCTGAGTATCATATCCCAGTCTTAGATATCCAATACGGTACATGTGGTTTAGTAGTAGTCAGAGTCCCAATTAAATCTGGCACCGTGACTAAACAACAACCCCATGCCGGTCCTTCATATGCTTCCTCCACGCATACACATCCCCGCACACGAACACCATCCCGCCCGCGCAGCACGCCGCGTCGTAGCACCGATACTGCGCCGCGACGAACGCGGGCTGTCTGTTGCGGATCTCGTACTGGGTGCAGTGGAAGCAGTAGGCGGTTGGATGCGTGTGCGGCGCGACGAATGCGAAGGCGGGGGTGGAGGTTTGGCCGTTGCGCGCGTTGGAGGTTGGGTAGGTCACGTTGTTGGAGTTGGACATTGTGAGCTTTGGTTTGGTTTGAGAGTTGAGTGGTTGAATAGAGGGAGAGGATGAATGCGCGAAGGCTGGCGTTGCGATGTCCGCTCCCCCCGCGCCGGCGGGCAGGAATTTATACGCCAGGTCTCACCGTGGTACGAAGCGCAGCGCCCGCGCACAACAAGTCGCGTTGGCCCGTCCTAGCCCATCTCAGGGGGGGACACAAAGACCGTACGATTGCAGGTGGGGGACACAAAGACCAAGACTAAAGTGCCCGCTTGGACCACCGTGACAGTGCACAAGAAGCCAATACCACGACGGCAAATAGAAGCAAAATCGGCTCTGAGTGCGCCGCGGAGACGCAGAGGTACAGGTGCATGTGCGCATGAGGCATAGGCTCTGAATTTCGACGACTCGGATCATGAATTCCTCAAGTCGGTGGTTCTCCCGGCCGGCCACGTCAAAGCTTCTGCCAGTGGCGAGTCGGTCCACCGCGAGCACCGACAGTCTCTACTGAGAGCCAATGGACAAGCCCTCTCACCACTGAGCCTCGGTGCAGGTCATCCGAGCGCCTCCCATGGCCAGTCGAAGGGTTCTCCCAGACGGCCGCGGCGTGACAGCTTCTGACTCGCGAGTCGGTCACCGCGAGCACTCCCACCAGTGAGCCTCATTTCGCAGCGCCCCCGAATCGAACGTTCTCGCGGCCGCGTGAGAGATGTGCCTGCTGAAGTATGTATGCCATCGTCTCTGCCAGCATGCCGTCCGAACTTGAAGTGTCACGGGAAAACTGCCAGTGGCGCCGCCGTCGGTCAGTACTTGTAGCACATGCTGACTTGTACGAACTGCGGTGGCGTGGGGTGCGTATAGCTCGTTGGAGGGCGAGGTGAGATGCAATCAGCATACTATATGGTAAGCAGTGCCACCGAGAGGAAAGTGCGTCGAGATGAGTTGGAACGCACTGGCAGCTGGCAGGCGCGGTAGCTTATAACCGCCAGGATGCGGACGAAAAAAGCATAGACTTGTCCGCTCGGACAAGTCAAAAGACACAAGTCACAAGTCACAACGAACAACGACTCGGAACAAGAGAAGCAGGGAAAGAAAGAATCGCAGTACCCGGGTTGTTGATATGTAACTTATGGCGATCGGACAACGACACAACGACCAACGACACAAGCACAATGACACAACGACCGCTCGCCGACCTCGGAGCGTGACGCATATTGTGATCTGGCCGGGGGTTCAGATCTAGAGTTGACACATATGTATTCGACTTTTTTTGCGGCAGCTCGAGACAAGGACCACGCTCCGAGTCCGACGCATCAAGGAGTCTTACTGCCAGTATATATCCGCGTCGGGTGGCACATCAGCGATAAGATGATGCAGTCCTTGTGCAGTATGTGTATGTGGCGTCGCTGCCAGTTGTGCGCGCACATTGAAGGAATCAGCCGGATGCAAGGCCGCACGCACGGTGCATAATGAGATGTCCGTGTCCGGCGGTAGCGGGGAGCAAACACGACTCGACAGGACCGGGCGCGGGCGCTCACGGGAAGTCTGAGCTGCACTGGCAGCAGTCTGAATCCAGGAAATCGCGACGGGGAGACGGCGGGCGCCAAGATAAGCAGCCCGCCCGAGTTGAAAGAGTCAATTGATCATGACAGGACTTGGCCAGCAGCCAAACTGCGGGGAGGGCGCTCCGTGAGATTAGAGTGACCGGGGCGCCAGTGTCAGTGTCAGTGTCAAAGCGTAAACAGAGGGCAAGATATCGATGTGCGTCAAGGTCAAGATATGTAGATCGCTGGCTGAGCCATGGGGTCGGACAGCGTGACGAGATGGCGCGCCAGTAGCCGATCGAGTAGAAAACACAGTTTACAGTAAGCGGGCGAGGCGGAAATCGACCTGGAGAAGTCGTTTCCCGAAAAGGCGAACCGGCGCGCACGGCGTCGAGAAGCGTCGAGAAGCGTCGAGCTTCCAGCTTCCAGCGCCGTGGGGTGACGGCGCGAAACATGGCGCGATTTCAGGAGCCTACTTCCGGTCAGGAAGCACTTACTACAGTAGGCGGAGAACCAAACCGCGTTGGCAGCGGGCTGACCAAGCCGCTGCGCTTCCCGGCGCCTTGCACGCCGTGGATGTGTCATTGTCGGCGTCATCGTCGCCGGTCAGGCCGCGCAGGGCGAGAGCGACGATGCGGGTCGAGACTCGACGACGTGTCTCGTGGCCATTGAATGAAGGATGGAACTGGGAGGAGGCGAATTGAGCGAAGCGCGCGATGCAGCCTCTTTGGGCGCCGCGCGGGATCATCGATCCCGAAGAAGAAGAGACGGCGTCAATGCGACCGAGTCAGACTCGGGCGTGGGAAACAATACGGTACAGTACATTCTATTCGGGCATTACTTGACCACTATCTAAGTAAGTAAGAGCGACGACGACAAGACAAGACAACCAGAGAGATAGCAAGAGATACATGGCAAGCAAGGAGCAGCGATTCGTTCGGTGGTGGCGTTGCATAAATAGATCGATCGCAGGGTCGTTCGTTGTCTAGACTGAGACTAACAGCGCGTGGAGGGCGAGGCGGACATGTCGACGCGGTGGAACTCGAGCATGTGGAACGTGCACGCCGTCGTGCTGGGCGTCACGAGCGCCTTGCACACCCGGCACACCGCGTGCCGCCCGCCGTCCGTGTGCGGCGCGAAGAGCTCGGACAGCGCCAGCCCGGCGAATGTTGGCTACGGCGGGGGTCGGGTCAGCGACCGGTTACAAGCGGTGAGTGCAAGGGGCGTACGCTGGGCACGACCGAGACCGGCGAGTTCATGGCGACGGTGGCGAGGAGGCGGATGCGGTTATATGCTGCGAGAACGAGAACGAGGACGCGCACAAGACAAGTCGGCGGTCGTGGTCACTGGCAAAGAGGCAACGCGTGCAAGGTTAAAAAGAGAAAAACACGGGCGCCTCCCGACGTCCTTTGTGCAAAGAAAAGAAGCGCCGGCGCCCGGGATGACGTATGATCGGCCGACATCCGCTTCCGCGTCAACCTTCTGACACGAACGATGGCGACGGAACGCGAGCACCACTGGCACGACCGGTCTGAGCTGGAGGAGCGCCTCGTGCACGCGCCCAGCGCCATCATACGCAGCGCCCGCGGCTTCTGGAGCGGCTTCCAGGACTTCCTGGGCCGCGATAATGTCCTCGAGGTCGCAGTCGGTCTCATGTGCGTCTGCCCGCCTCCCTCTGCCGCCTTGCACCTCGCTAATGCCCGGCCCCTAGGATCGCCTCCTCATTCACAGCAGTCGTCAACTCGCTCGTCTCAGACATCCTGCTCCCGCCGCTCGCCCTGCTGCCCTTCATGAACCGCAACCTCGAGGCCAAGTTCGCCGTGCTGCGCTCCGGCCCGCACGGCCCGCGCTACAACACGCTGCAGCAGGCCGCGGACGACGGCGCCGTCACGCTCGCCTGGGGCGTCTTCCTCGACCGCGTCGTCGGCTTTGGCGTCCTGGGCCTCGTGCTGTACCTCGTCGCGCAGCTGTACGGCGCGCTCAGCAAGAACTCGATCATCAAGCATACGGTGCGCTGCGCGTATTGTCGCAAGAGCGTGAGCGAGAAGGTGCGTCGGCGCGCGGTGCGGGCTGGCTCTGCTGATGATGATGATGTGCGGTAGGCTGTGCGGTGTGCGTTCTGCAGCAGCTGGTGAGCCCGCCCATCGCCCATATATCTCCCGCCTCGCCTGCTCAGTGCTTGCGCTGACGCGGGACAGGCTCGACGGCCGCGAAGAGAAATCATTCAGCGCCTTCGAGGCACCCGAGGGGGCATAAATCATAAAGCAGGGACGTACATACCGTCTATTACGGGGGGGTTAAATGGTATGTGCATTGCCCAGCGTCCTGTGCGAACAGGATAGCTCAACCAGTCCGTCGTGCAGGGCTGATTGAAACGCGATGGACGATGGACGTTGTAGCGAGAGCAAATGTAGCGTACGACGAACGAACGAGCGACGAAGATTGATGGATGCCATTTACCAACGACGACTCGGGGCGCCCACGGTCGCTGCGCGCGATCTCCCAATGCCCATTATAATGGTCCAGTACTACTAGTAGTCCCGTATCCGATATCGATAGCATGAAGTTGAGTCCGACTCAGCCGCAAAGCCTGTTGAGCTTTGTTTTCCCATTCTCTTGGTCCATTGCATGCGTACGACACGACCTGATAGATACACTCGACGGAGTCAACCTGCCGTACCACTACCCGGCACTCGACTCAGACTGGACTGGACGCGACGCGGGAAAGGAAACAATTGAATGACGCTGCGAGTCTTCGCGCGCTTCGCCTCCTCCCGGTCGCACTGGCATAGATCCTTCATTCAGTCGCCAGGCAACACGCTCGGCGTGCAGGTCAGCTTGCGCAGTGCATGTTTCGCGAGTCACTCCACGCTGGAACCGGTTCGCCCTTTCTGGAAACGACTTTACTTCTCCAGACTGGTCTCCACTGGCAGGTCAATTTCCGCCTTCGCCTTCCAAGCTTAAACTTGAAGCTCGCCCGCTCACTGTTACTCTGATGCTTTTAAATTCTGCCTGATCGACGCCTCGGAGCTCTTGAGTCTTGAAGCTGCTGGCCCACCATATCCGATCGCCGGCCCACTGCATGGCTCCGCGTCCGGTGTCCCGGAGTCCGCCGTTGCACCGCGCACCGACACGCCCTTCCTTCCGAGACTCACGGAGGGCCGAGTGGGAGAGCAAGATGGACCGTGACGCCGGATGTCTCGCAGACTTGCTTCCTGCACCCGGGCTCAAACTGGTCATCCCGCGCGAGATGACCGTCGATCATTGGAGATATGAGCCGGCTTCACCGCAGGTTTAGCGTCTGCTAAGTAAGTAATTACATGTGGTCATGTGTATGTATGTGGACTCGGAGGCGCATCATTTGGTTAGATGCTGACTTGACTTGCAGCTGCAGAACACATTGATTTGCACGCTCTCCTCTCTCCCGAACCATTGACATACTGTTCCTAAAGCACGCGTATATTTTCCCCGTTATCTCATGTAAAGTACAGTATCGGGCTTGCAATTGCCTTCAACAGCAACTTAATTCAGCGAATCAGTTCAAAAGTTGAGAATGTCCGAACGCTGCACCGTCACACTGACACATGGCCCTGGAATGGGTCAGTTCGTTTCCCGCGCCGCGGTCGCGGGTTTCATGAGCTGCATTGCGGCGCATTAATTACGACGCAGGCATAAATTTTGGCCCGCATGTCAGAATGCTTGGGCTTCGTGGCCAGAGTACAGTAGATCGATTCAGGACAGCATACAGAGCAATAGCTTCAAAGTTCAATCGACCTCTACAATTAATAGTTATTCGTCCACACCCTGACCCTGGAGAGCACGCTTGCCTATTCCGCAGAGGTCAGCATTGAATGATGTTGTCTCACAGAAGCAAACAACAAGAACACACCCCCGACGCAGTGACAGCAGTCGGGATCATTGGGGTCGCTTTCACAGATTTGGGGCGTAGGCGCCGCTCCAGTCATAATTGTCAGCGCCGCCAGAAGCGATGCGAGGAGGGCGAAGAATGTGAAATGCATCATGATGAGAACGTGCACGATGTGTGTCGGACCCGGAGGGGGTGAGGATTTCCGCTTTGGCCTTGCGGACGAAGAGGCTCAGGACAGTGGAAGAACAGTCGTGTCGACAGAGGATTTATACTCTTGCCACGCCTTGCTTGAATTATTACAGATCATTGTATACCGGCAAATTCTAGGACCCTTCAGATCTCCCCGGTCGTGCAACAGCGGGAAAATCTCAGGGAAATGAACAATCCGTGCAAATCCCCCGAAGATTATGTTTGTATAGGGAGAGGTCGGGCATAGTGCTGCATGATCGAGCTCCTCCGTCGCAATCGTCGCCTGCAAACAAGTAATCAGGCACGAGAGACGTCAAATCTCCGGAATCCCGAGGGTTACTCCGGTGATCTACGACACGAATACTACTACCTACTACGATAAGAGGTCTCATCCAGTGGCAGGTCCGGTAATTAAGACGATATAGCAATGTTGCCGAAAAGCTCTGCGGGACAGTGGTTATCAATCTCAACATCATTTGAGAACGCATTAACGATTCCCCTCACTCAGCAGTCAGTTATCGTTCACGGCGGCGACCGGCGTCCAAAGAAAGCGGCCAGGAGCCCACACACACACACTGCCGAAACGGCTGCGCGCCGCCGAGGCTGCGAGCAAGCAGCATCCATCATGTCTCTATAACCGACATGCGACTCACAGGCCCGCAACAAGGCCCGTCGCGCCCTCCGCGGCAACGACGACCTCGCCATCCTTCAACACGCGCCATCCAATATGCTCCCTGCCCTCCTCGCGCATCATCCCATCCTCCTCACTGCGCACCAGCTGCCTTCCCCGTCTCTCCCCCGCCGCATCACCAAGCTCATCCCTGACGGCCCGCAGCCACTCCAGCGCAGGCCGCACGACCCAGCGCCGCCCGCTGTCCTCGAACCAGCCCAGATGGCCGCCGCAGTGCGTCGTCGCGACGCACACATACGGGTTCGCGCCGCAGTCCGCTGGGATGGTCCGCACGACGGGGTCGTCCGCGGCGTTGAGCGCGAGCAGCGGCACGCGCACGGACGGCAGGACGTGGTGGCTGCTCGCCCAGACGTAGTACTCGGGCGCGCTGCGGAAGGGGAACGGCCCGTGCGGCGCGAAGGACCCGCCCAGATTGCACACCATCACGGCGTCTACTTCTTCCAGTGTTCTGCCTTTGGCCCATTTGTCGTCCATGACCTACAGTGTGAGCGCGCGATCAGGAAAGGCCCGGCGAGGAGGGACGAGATGGTGTACCTTTTCGAGCGTGCCTTGCGCTTTGAGGTGCTCGAGCTGCGGGGAGGGTGGCAAAGATTGGAAGGTGGCGGTGTGCCGCCGGAAGACGTTGATGAGGTTGCGCGCCATCGCCTTGGAGTAGACGTGCTTCGAGATCAGCCCCGAATGCAAGCTGCACCATGCATGAGACATGAAACGAACACACGAATGCGAGACGGTCAACTCACTGCTTGGAGTTGTCCAAGAGGTCCCATGGCTACGGTTGCGCGTGCATCAGAACCGCGACTGGGTGTGAGGGAGAGATAGATCGAGACACACGCAGGCCAGGACAAGTCCAGCAGCAAGGAGGGAACGCTCGCCCTCCTCTGCGAGGTATCGCGTTACGACGTTCGCCCCGAGTGAGAAGCCCATGCCGAAGAGCGGAGCTTTGGGGTAGAGATGCCGCACGAAAGACACTTCCGTACGCAAGTCGTCGGTGTGCCCGGCGCTGTAGAACTGCGCAGTGGTAATTGGAGTCCCGGCGCCTACAGAAAGGAATTCGAGTCAGCCACAGAGAAATGAAATTGGCTCCCAACGCACATCCTCGGAAGTTGCAGACCACGGCACGCATTCCCAAGCCACCGTCCTCAACGGCCGTGCAGGCGCGCGCCAGAATTGCGCGAACATAGCTTTCGTATGATCCTTTGATAGGTGGTCGGGTCAGCGCGTTTTGTTCTTGAGAGATACACTCACCTCCAGTTAGTCCGTGCTTCACCACAATTATCGGCGCGTCTTCGGGAAGTTTCTCGTGGCCGAGCGTAAAGTCCATTCCACTACGTAATGTATGATTTAGATATGAATGGCAAAGAATGAGGTAGAGTACGCACACAGTGCCGCCATCAGCAAGGCGTAGAAACTTCCTTAAGCTCTAATTAGGCACAAGCAATCATAAATCAGAAGGACTTTACTTACCGTTCATATTTAACATGGTCCTCTTTGGTAAAGTCGCCCACTACACAGTACACCGTCTGCCCATGTCCGCTGCAGCCTCGTGAGCAGCAAAAATGATCAAATATGACAATGCACATACGTGGGCAGCCACCAAGCAGGCTTGTAGGGCTCCAGCAGGCTCGGTACGCGAGTCTTGATAAATTCTTCGAGGCTCACGGCGTCAGCGCCGCGCGGCTTGATGACCGCGTCGTGGCCGCCGAAGTGCAGAACGGGGCGCGCGGGCGACGCGCCGACCAGCGCGCGCAGGATGGAAAGCATAACGCCCATGGGTCGGGGCCAGCGTCGAAGTAGAACGAGAAAGAGAGCAGCTCATGGCACCGCGCGCCTGCCGTCAGCACGTTCCCGGCCGGTGATCCAGCAATCACGAGTTACAGCGCCGCAGCGGCGTTATCGGCGGTCCAAAGACATCATGTCCGTGTAGTAGATCCGGAAGCTCCAGAAATACGCGAAAGGAGAAAAAACGCATCTGCTTTCCTTATGCGTGAAGTTCATCGCCCAAAGCTGGCCACCTGTCAAACCCGATATGGAAGAAGGTTGAACGTCCGACAGACCGTCCTTCTTCTTCGCGTCCTGCACCTCCTGGACTAAATCGACGACCCCTGCGTTGCCTACGCCCGTTCTACGCAATTATGGCTCTGAATTTGTGCCTGGAGCGTGCGCGCATTGGCCAGAGCCCAGGATGACGCAGCCAGATTGAACCAAGAGCCATGCTTTGACCACGGCATCATTGTCGCACACGGCGCCCGCATTGCTAGCTGCAGACTGCAGCACTCATCTTAGAAGAATTGTATGGCATATATCATCCATCGCGGTGGACTGCATCAACATCCCGGGGCTCAGACTACGCTGGGTTGCGCGTCGGAGCTCAGCATGCATGGTCCGGGTCCGGCCTTCAAGCTCGCCCACGCTACTCCTCAGCGACCCTGGTTTGGAAAAGGAGGATCAGAGGCACGGCCTACACTAGCTTTGACGATCTCTGCCTATCCCCCTGTCGCTCTGCCGATCCGTCTCTCGTTGGCTGGACGGTGTCTAACCGAAGACGATCGCCCATTTTTTTGCGCCTATCCCCGCGCAAACTGTTGGCTTTGATCATTTAGACTGTTGTTCTCGTCGTACGGCCGCTCTCGAGCCCACGAAATGGACCTGCATGGCGGGCGGGGTCCAAGTCCGGGGCCAAAGCCATCACCGTCTTGTCCCCTCGAAGCCGGAGCTAGCCGCCGAGCTCGCTGGCATTGGCCTCGAGTTTGGTACTATGCCCATCCAGCTTTCTCGCTTGCTTTGACCGCTAAGCCTGGCGAGCGCTTTAAAATGCGGCGGGCCAATGCGGCGTCTCATCAGTCGTCCTTCAGACGCCTTCCTGTTCTTTCCTTCTTACGCCCACGACAACGATAACTATGCCCCGCTTCTCAGCGCTCCTCACCATCGTTTTCCTCTTCTCAACACTCCTTCTCGCTGCGCATGGACACCTCGGTAACGGCCACGCCGGGAAGGCACTGCACCACCGCGGCCCGACGGCCGTGACGAGCGCGGCGGAGGTGCTGCGAAGCCGCCAGCTCACGCGCGAGGAGCTCGTGCGCCGCACAAAACTCGCCGAGGAGAAGCGTACCCAGACTTGCCCCGCGTACGTCGCCCCCCTCTCCTCCCCCGTCTTCGCGCCGCGGACTAACCGCTTCCGTCGACAGCGCCCCCCTTCCCAGCCAAAAGTGCAGCTGCCCGTACGTCCTTACATCTTCATCACGCGTAACAGAGTGTCTGACGTCGCCATCTGCAGCAATCTGACGTTCTGCTCCGGTCTCTGCTACGACTTGAGCAACACCAACTCGCACTGTGGCTCGTGCACCACCGCTTGTGCTTCCGGCAAGACTTGCTGCGGTTCGTCTTCTTCTCTGCATCGCTTCCCTTCCGCGCGCTGACGGCTAGCGACTCGAACAGGTGGCTCGTGCAAGAGCTTGCAGACGGACCCGGGCAACTGCGGCGCGTGCGGGCGCAGCTGCCCGTCCGGAAAGATTTGCTGTGGCGGCGGGTGCATCGACGCCAGCGGCGATTGCGACAATTGCGGCGCGTGCGGAAACAAGTGCACGGGTGGCAAGAGCTGCTGTGGCGGACAGTGCAAGGGCTCGTCTGACTTCTCGAGCGACAATGATAACTGCGGATCGTGCGTCCTTCTTCATCGTGGTTCTCGAACCTTTGCGCTAACGTGGCCCCGTCGTCCCTCTAGGTGCGGCAACAAGTGCGGCGCGGGCAAGACGTGCTGCGGCGGACAGTGCAAGTCGAGCTCGCTCTTCCAGTCGGACTCGAACAACTGCGGCTCGTACGTCTTGTTTCTTCTCGCCGTCTTCTCTTCGCGTCGCTCACTTCTGTCCTTGTAGGTGCGGCAACAAGTGCGGCCTCGGCAAGTCGTGCTGCGGCGGCCAATGCAAGTCCAGCTCGGATTTCGCGAGCGACTCGAACAACTGTGGCGCGTGCGGTACCAAGTGCCCCAACGGCCAGTCGTGCTGCGGCGGCAAGTGCAAGTCGTCCTCCGCCTTCGACAGCGACTGCGACAACTGCGGCTCGTGCGGTAACAAGTGCACGGGAGGCAAGAGCTGCTGTGGTGGCTCGTGCAAGAGCTCATCAGACTTCTCGAGCGACAACAATAACTGCGGCTCGTGAGTGCTCATGCTCCTTGCGCGGGTGTGGCAGTTTGCTGACGCGGCTTCGTCTTTCCCCTTTGTCTAGTTGCGGCAACAAGTGCGGCGCTGGCAAGACGTGCTGCGGCGGACAGTGCAAGTCTTCCTCGCTCTTCGACTCGGACGCGAACAACTGCGGCTCGTACGTCTTCCACTCTCCCTCCTCTATGCTACGCGCCCATTGCTGACTTCGTCTACAGATGTGGCAACAAGTGCGGCGCGGGCAAGACATGCTGCGGCGGCGAGTGCAAGTCGTCCTCGCTCTTCGACTCGGACTCGAACAACTGCGGGCGCTGCGGCAACAAGTGCACGAACGGCAAGAGCTGCTGCCAGGGCGAGTGCAAGGCCGCCTCCGAGCACAACGACTGCAACAACTGCGGCAGGTGCGCCTTGCTCTTCCCTCTTCCTCCTTGCTGCATAGACTCATCACGTCCACTTCAAAGTTGCGGTAACAAGTGTCCCGCGGGCAAGGACTGCTGCGCGGGGGGCTGCAAGGCGCCCAGCGACTTCCTCTCGGACAACAACAACTGCGGCTCGTGCGGTACCAAGTGCACCAACGGCAAGACGTGCTGCGGCGGGCGCTGCAAGGCCTCGTCCGAGTTCAGCAGCGACTGCGACAATTGCGGCTCGTGCGTCTCACTTTTACTCCCATTGTCCCACTTGCTTCACTGTTGCTGACTTTTGTCCTTCCGCGATTGTAGGTGCGGCAACGCGTGCCCGAAGGGCAAGACTTGCTCCAGCGGCAAGTGTCGCTGAGCGCGCCCTCCCCGTTATAGGATTGGATTTGGTGTATGGTTTGGATATCATATTGACGCTTCGACCTCTTCGATTGTGTATATTGTAGATTATGTCTTTGGTGTGACGGGCGACGATTCCTACTTAGGGCTTGCGGCGCGGACGTCTTCTGTACTGTATACTAGCTGGTATAATCAGTCTTCACTCGTTTGGAAGGAACTTTGACTCAGTCTGACTTCTGTCTCTTTGACGCCGCTCGTTGGCTACAGGTGCAACTCCGACCAAGTATTCACTTCTCATCTCTTATCTTCTGATCGCTTGAAATGTCGTGCCCTTGCATTCATTGATGTCGTCAACCAGCGCCTGCCAGGACACTTGACTCACTTCCTCTGGAGGTGGCGTCGATGCCGAGCTTATCGCGCATCTGCCTTTGTTCACATTCTCTCGACGCTGTCACAGACAAAGAGGTTACTTTTCTCGGAGACAGTAGGCCGTCACTGCAAGCTCTCAAAGACGCCCTTGCATTGCCTTCGCACGAACTGGTGCCACTGGTGAGCGAAGCACTTATAAGGACGACGATTGGAGCTTCCTCTCCCCAAAGCTACCATGACACGGACTCGTCGTTTACCTCCCATGGGCCATGTCGTCCCTTGCTCAGGCTTTACGCTATATGTACCGCACGCCACTCAACCGCTCGTTCGTCGTGCACCCCCGAACCCTCGACTCGGCGCTGATCATCTTGCACGCAGAATGGACAGAGTCACATAATTGCAGGCTTCCTTATCCCACGGTTTCCTCGTTGGGAAATGCGCAAACAGTGCATTAGTCGCCACCTGTCTTTACATGGGACTCGACGGGTATGCAGGCTATATGCCAGTACAGCGGCCCGGGCCAACTTCACAAGTACGGCCTTATTGCTCAAGCGTCTGTGCTATTGGCTCACTTGTCTCACTCTATACTCAACCCTCAGGGCTTGAGATGTCTACACGGCTGCGGAGACAGGTGCTGGTTATTTCGCTCACCAGGGTATGAGAGCGGCCGTGCACTCGCTGGAGCTTGAGTACGTACTGCGAAGTACCTTACAACAAGGTGAGCTCGTTCTTCGCTCTCTCCTATTCATGTGAGTCGCGTCCTTACCCCTACCTAGATGCGTTGCAGGGCGTGTTGCGATCTGTCACCCACTGCGTCTTCCTACGGGCTCGGCAGCAGCTGATGATCGTGAACACGAGCGCGGTTTAGCCGCCTCAGGGCCTTATCCTCGAACTCGACCTGGTTGCCTACGGTCCAAGGCGACCACACTTCAGCGACACAGTCTTTCAACAGCATCATGTCCAAGTACGTCCCTGCCATGAGCAATGAGTGTGTTCGACAGTACTCACAGGCAATTACTGGCAGCAGCCCCACTGGCAGGATGTTTTCCCGTGATACCTCGGACGAGGACGCGCCGCGCGCGACAATCCACCCTCCCATAGACCTCTCAGCCAGGCTATCACCTCTGCCGACTTGCTCGAATTGGAATCGACCCGCACGGGCAAAACAAACTTTGCATGGTGAGTGGCATTCGATGCTTTGCCCCTTGCAGGTGCCTAATGCTGAACCGCAACCAGGTCTTTCTGAAAAACCCAACACTTGATTTCGGTACATGGAAGAGAAATAGAGACTTCGGCTACAACTACATCATGATGGTGAGTTGTACAAGAAGGACCGGACGACGGTACAGTACACTGAAGGAACGCGTAGGTGTACAACCATCAAGAAAGAAATGAGCAATAGTCCACGAAATCAAGGGAAACAAGGGTCCATCCGAGCCAAGAATACAGCGAGACGAGACGGGCGTGCTCAAGCTCAGAGCTCGGTGCGCGGGCCGCTGCAGCGGCAGACCGTCTCGCGCCGTGCGACGCCGAAGTCATCCAATACCTCGCAGGAGAGGCACGACTCTACCACCTCTTCGACCTCCACAGTCACCTGGATCTCGATCTTCATGGGCTCGCGGAGCCCAAAGTCCAGGGCGGACGGGGATATCGGCGAAGGAAGCTGCACGTCGCGTTCCTCAGGCGGGACGTCGGACGCGGGCGCAGTGTCTACAGCGAGCTCGGGCTGAGACGCGGGGGTGTTCTGCGACGGCGAAAGGAGAACATCAGCTCAAGTTCAGCACCAAATGCCGACTGAAGACTGACCTGGGCAGAAGTGTTGGTCTGGGACGACATATCGATGATGATATTGGTTGTGTTGTTGATGGTAATTGTGGGTTGGGCGAGATGTACAGCGAGTACAGAGTATAGCGACGGATTGTGCAAAGATCGAGGAGCGTTAAGCGACGACTTGATGCGCCCCCTCCCCTCCCCCCAAACCATTATATACGCACGGCGGAGGAGCGTGGTTCGTCCTGATTGCGTTGGAGTCGTGGTGGTCGTCGAAGCGCGAAGCGGTGGTAATCGCCGGCGCACCACGAACCAAATTGTTTTTCGTCCGCCGCCGGCCGCGGAGAAGCACAGAAGACAATACAAACTGGTTACTGGGCGCGGTGAAGAATTCGGATCGGAGCTGCTAGGCCGCGATGGCGACTCACGTGGCCTTGCACCACGTTTCACTGGCGGGTAGCGAAGCACGATCGCGGCCGCCGACATTGACCTCTTACGGAGACAGCTTCTCGTCGTCGTGTTGTTGCCCGGCGTCCGATGGGAGTCTGAGGAAGTTAACAATTCAGGATGATGCCATGATGACTTTGCGCAGTCGGAAAGACGATACTCTACATTCCGATTCGTATCGCCTTTCTGAAAGCCGAGACCATGGCCACGGACTAGATGGCGACGGCTGGCTTCATCGTTGTACAACGCCGGACAGCGCCGTAGACCTATGCTTCGCACGACCACCAGCAGCGAAGTCTCGGTCAGCTGAGCGACGTTAGCGCAGTGCAGAACGCATTTGCGCTTCGCAACAAAGCCATCTTGCCTCCTTGACAACTTGAATGCAGTCTTGCGAGCACCGACGGGCCTGCTCGATGGCGGAAATACGCAGTCTAGCACTGATAGATCTATTACGAGCAGCGAAGTCTATAAGCATAAGCGCAAAAATGAACGCGGAGAGGAGAGCAAAGCGCAAATCGTGTACTGTAAAGCGTGGACCTAATGTCTTCTACGTCGTTTTCGCCGCCGGTCGTTTTTATCGCTGGCCGTACAGCGCGCGGCTCGCGAGCTCGAAGCCGAGGAACGTCGCGCCGTTTGCGAACGGCGAACTGCATCAGAACGCGATGAATGGAGAGCGAGGAATGGGGAAGGATGGACGCACCGAATGAGCGTGGGCCCGAGGCCGCGGAGGAAGCCGCGCGCGCCCTCGGCGCGCCAGACCTGGCGCAGGCAGTCGAGCGTCGAGCCGTACTTGCGGCCGCTCGCGGCGTCGAAGCCGTCTGTCTGGATGCGCGACTTGATCACGTCGATGGGGTAGATTACTGCCCATAGCTGTCGGCGCGTCAGTATGAGCATGGAGGCAAGGCAAAGCAAGGAAGGAAAGGAATGGAATAGGACTTACCGCGTACCCCGCGGCAGCACCAAACAGCACGGCCTTCGCAGGGCTCACATCCTCCCTGCGCATCGCATGCACGCGCATCTCGCGCTGCATGAGCTTCTCGTACGTGACGAAGTATATCGCATACGCGACGCCCTCGCGCCACAGCGTCGGCACCTGGCCCTTGTACACGCCCTGTATTCCATGCGCCCGCCATATCTTTTTTACGGCGTCGCCGGGGCCTGCGTATATCTTTTCGCGCTGCGTCTGCAGGCGGATGCGGATGTGCTCCACCGGCCCCGAGACGACGCTGTTCGCCAGGCCCGCCGCGGCGCCGGCGATCGCTAGTTGCCCGCTGCCCAGGGCGTTGACGGACGGGTTCGCGTTGCGCGCGGCGAAGTAGCGTTTGAACCATTCGAGCACGCCGAATTGGATCGAGACGCAGGCGCCGATGCCGAGCAGCGGGGAGAGCGTACCCTGTGCGTTCCGTTCAGTTATTAGAGGTTTATAAGAAAGCTGCAAGCAGCGAAGACGTGCCTTGTAGAATGCCAGTGGCCCCTCGTTCTTCAGGATGTCGCCGGCGCAGTGCGCGAGTCCGCGGTAGGTCCCTGGCGGCGCGGTTTGCATTCGCTGTTGGGCGCGCGACGACCAGCAGCAAAATAGCATATTCGTCAAGCACGCAGCAGGCGCAGATGACCAGGATAGTCATCCGCATTGAGTACGGATTCAGCGCCAGGCCATAGATGATACAACAGCAGCAGCGTGAGCGCGTTTTTGGTGTCGGCGAACGCGTCGAGCGAGCCAGAAGACGTTCCAAAGCGCGTCAACAGCGTCCAGAGCAGCAGCAAGCGAGTCATTAAGAATTCAGAGTGTTGGATTAAAGCCCAGGATACGAAAAAACAAAGGCCAGGTGAGCGCGATAAGCACTGAGCAGCGTTGAGCAGCGGCGCACGCACCACTTTGCAAATATCGAACGGCTGGCCGACGAGGACCTGGGCGATGCCGCCCGCGGTGCCCGCCGTCAGGTCTTTGAGCGTGTCCGACATCGGCGCGACGACAGGGTCGGTGAGCGAGTCAACGGCGGCGGCGGCAACATTTTTTCTGCAAGGGATCGGCCGACCCCAGCCACGTAGTCACGCGTCGCTTGTCACGCCAGAGTCAAATCAGGACAGCCTCATTGGCTCCTGCAAAGAGCTCATGACCCTGAAGTATCTCTGAGGCTTGTACAGTGCGTAGGAAACGGTCTCAGCGGAATGGCGGTCCTGTTGTTGATATGTAGGTGTCCGCTTCATATAGCCACGTTCTTCAACGTTGAACAATTCTCAACACGCGCAAAGAGATTATATCTCCTTCAATTCAAGATGCCCAATTACATATACAAGCGGCCATCCTAGTGATCAAGGCGCATTGTCCAATGTTACTGTCCGTTCACGGTCTCTGCTGCGAGTCCGGACGGAAGTCTTCTCCGAGCTGGGGATATCGCCCTCATCGACTCTGCCCAGCGGCGTAGCCGTTTTCTTATCCGTGGGCTTGAGAAGATCACCAAGCCTAGCACCGTTCGCGATGGAGTTGGCGGCTTTCCTGCACGCGAGCTCGAAGTCGAACCGGTCGGCTCTCGTCGTTGCGCGCGTCGTGAACTACCGATTTTCGCGCGTCAGCACAAGCGAATATATCAGCTAATTAGAAAGGACTAAGAATTGGAAGCCGGAACGCACCCGAAGCCAGCTGCCGGTGAACGGCTCGATGACGAGGACGGGCACGGCGCGCGGCGGCGGGAGGTCGGGGATCTTGCGCAGCAGCAGCCGCGCGGCGGGCTCGACGAGCGCGGCCGGCACATCCTGCCGCAGCGTGTATTGTCTCAGCTGCTTCCGCAGGGGAAGCGCGTCCAGCTCCTGATCGAGTCCGGGGACGCGCCGCCGCTGCTCGCGGTGGATCACGCCGCCGTCGCGCACGCTCACTGCGAATTTATCCCACGGGAAACGCGCGTAGAACCTGTTCCCATCTCGTTCAGTCCGACTCAGTCGGCGAGGTTGCTTCGACTCACTTGAAAAACCCCTCGAGCAGCTCGGCCAACGTCGGCTCCTGCACTCCCGCCTCACGGCGCGCCTTCAACCAGTCCTGCACGGCGGGCGTGCTGGCGGGCACGAAGCGCGTGTCCATGGGCACGCGCCACACGCCGTCCTTGTTCGGGCTGTACCACCAGGCGTCCGCGGTGTCGCACCCGTGCGACACGTCTGGCAGATCCAGCCTCTGCGCCGGCGCGGCGGCCGCCAGATCGAGGTTGATGTCCTGCGGCGCCACCTCTGGAAGCGGCGCAACGAAGGGCTGCTGTAGGTTCGGCAGCATGCGCAGCGTCTGGTGCCGTATCCGTGTTAGGTCAGTGTCAGAATCGGAATACGGAATGCGAAGAGATGAGAGACGGAGAGACGTGCCTGCATGTACGCGACGACCATGAGCGCGATGGTGTGCCCGTTGATCGGGCGGCGGACGTGCAGCTTGTTGCGCTTCTGCGTGACGATCTTGTACAGCCCGCGCCTGTCGACCCACGTCTTGAGGAACACGACGAGCGGCGCGATCTTATCGTTCAGCGCAACGTACGACGCGAGGAGCCGCGCGGAGAACGTCCCCTCGAGCTTGTTGAATGACAGGTCGAACGCGATCGGCGGCTCAGAGGGCACCGTCGCGCTCACTGCATTAGGAACCCGTGTCAGCGATGGACGGGTGCGAGACAAAGTGCGAAAAAAACAGCGAAATGGGCCGCACCGATCGGAACGCGCGCTTTGGGCACCGAGGTGAGCTGGTTGAATGGGTGTTTCTCGAAGAATTCTGCTACCGCTCTTAATACAAGGTTGTCATCAGGGATAAGTACGATCGGCGTGCGCGGGACGGCAGGCGAAAACGAACTTGACAGAATAAAAAGCTGCCGTCCGTGCGTGAGGAGTTCATATGTAAGTGGCTAAATTGTGTTCCACCAATAAATAACTCACGAAGTTTTTTCAGGTCTCTCATATAGACACCGGGTCTCAGGCCAGATGGCAATCGTGGATCCTGAGGAATACACGACAATGATGCTCAGCCTTTGCAGGTTTGCAAGCGAACGGTGAACGACGTACGGCAATGGTGAGATCGAGGTCGCTACCCCCCTTGTCCAACCCACTTCGGATGCTGCCAAACATCTCGACGACGTTGCGCAAGCGGTCGAAGCGGTGGATTTTCGCATAGGCGTCGAAAATGCGCTGCACAAACATCAGTGCTTCCCGGCGCGCCCTGAGCTCCCGCGTCGTGGGCCGTGTGCTCTGCGAACGGTCACTCAACGCGTCTGCAGGATTGCGAAGTTTAGACGTACGTTGTAGTATGCCCAGAGCTCCTCGTCCAGTGTCGTCTTTTTGTCAAGGTTGGACCCGGAATCTGGCGCAACCGTGACGGTGTCGTCCCTTTGGGTAGGATAACGTCGCTTAAGGGCAGTCGAATTTGCGCGGAGCGCATCATGGCGGGCATGTGTCGAAAGCAAGAATGGGTCGCTGTTGGTGCTAGCAACGCGCGATTGCCAGCGCGACCAGGCTGGCAGCGGAGAGGCTCGCGTGCGAACTGCCGCACCCAGGACGAGATGCGAAGCTAATGCGTTCTTCGAAGGTACGCGCATCGCTATCTGGCCTCTCTATTAGAGGGCACGATGCGGAAATCCAGGTGCTAACGGTGTGGTAGCATGCGCTGGCTGGCGGTAAAGGAGAAAATTCCGAACGGGACGCGGTTTGCTTCCGCCTGGACCGGCCTTCCGAATCTGGAGTTGGTCTGCTTGAACAGGCGACTGGTGCTTCCCTAGGCAGTCTCAATGCGATTGTAGGTGATATACAATTCACATTTTTTATAAGAATGCAATTTTATGATTTTAATGACACAGAAACCGCCTCTCATGGATGATGTCCAGAATCTCGAAAACTGGTGAAGCTTGAGGATATTCACATCATTTTTCGGAAATTGGTTGTATTAGCGCGAGATTAAGAGAACCATACAATTGACGCGTCCGGCGCGCATGATCACTGACGAGACAACGCATACAAACTGAACACCCAAGTACAAGGCCGGAGCCACCTAATAGAGCCCATGCACCTTCCACATGTGCTCCCTATAGGTCTTTTCGTCTCCACAGACCAGGTTCTTCCCGTTCTTGCGGCACTGCACGTACTGGCACTGCCAGTCTTGGGTACGCAGCGGGTGAGCCGCGTTCGGCCTCGGCGCCGCCATCGGCGCAGGGAAGCGCATTTCCGGCGCGCGCTGCTGAGCTGGGGGCGCCGGTCCCGGAGGGATGCGAAGGCCCGGAACGGGCGGCACGACCAGCTTTGGGGGCGGCGGGCCATAGCGCCGGGCGCGTTCCTCCTCCTCACGCCGCTTGAGGTCGTTCTGCGTCATATGAAAGCTGTAGGACGCAGCCGGCGCGGGGATGGCAAGGTGATGAGGGAACGGTGGGGAGTTCGGGCGCTGCTCCGGGTTGGTGCGGAGGCTGGACTCCGGGTGAGTGGGCTGAGGGCGGTAGGACATAGTGGTGAGGGGGGAGCGCGGAGAGAGTGAGTTGCAGTAAAGAGCGACGGTGAGTCTGTTGCCTGCTCTCACTCTCCCCGCTCGTCCTTTATACCTTCTCCAGCGGCGTGGTAGGAATGGCTGAAGCGACGAGCTCATTATCTGAACTGGACCACGAGCAGGTCGCGGGCGGGCCCAAGCCCCATCATGATTCGGACAGCCGTGGCAGCAGGAAACAATGCATCGACTTCCCAGGACGAGGACCTACGCTTCGCCACGGAGCTACGCGTTCCACTCTGGGCATCGTGGGCAGCAAAGGTGCCGCAATGAACTGCATTACTTTTTCGACCGCGAATACAAAATCAAGATGAGACTTAGTGGTGAAACATGGAGATTCTGAACCGGAGAGACTCACTGCAACGGCTCCTGCGCGGCAAAAACCTCGAAGAAGACGGGGGAAAGAGCGTCTATTCGGGCACCGTGGTATCAGAAAACGATGCTCCGACCTCCCCAGACAAACGACCTACGCTTTGCCGCGGAAATGCCAGTCCCACGCCAAGGATCCTGCGCTATGGCAAAGAGGAAAACACGGCCACGTATTGATGACAGGTAGTGGTCCACTTGGCCCGAGGGTCTGAACGCCGGTTGCCTTGGAGCCGCATTTCGTTGTTTGGGCATTATCGGGCGCCGCGTTCTGGTCACTGTCGTGCGTATCTGCGTAGCGTCTGCGGTGCTAGGAGACGCTCTTCGCTTTCGGAAGTTGGCGGATGCTGCTGGTGAAGAGAGAGCCGGAGCTCGCATGAGTCGGAAATGCCTCAAGCGGAGGCGGTCCCACGAGATTGAAAGTGTTGGCGGCCGGTTCGTGGATGACTGGGAGATCTCAGGCGGGCAGCGTCCCTTGGCCAAGCTGTTTCCACATGCTGGACACTGACGTGACCGTGTCGCCAGAGAAAACGGGCCGAGTCACAGTAGTTTCAGTGTTTCCTTCGATATTGAACGTCAAGTCGTCCGAATAGAGCGAGAACATGACGCCCAAGAAGCCGGTCTCGAGGATGACGGCGTATGTATCCGGAGAAGGGAGCGGCGTGGGATGCATATAGCACGTTCAGAGTCAAGTAGGACATTGATGAGCGAGTGAGCGGCGCCGTTGAGCATCGTATATGTAGCTGGCTGAGGAGGACAAGGGCCGCAATGTGGCACATAACGAGGGCATATCATCTGAAACCGTATTGTTGGAAGGTCGAGATAGGGGGGGGGGAGGGGGGGGGTGGCACAGACGGTGATACAGGGTTGCGGTAGGCTTGCGAAGAGACTCGTGAGGCGAACCCAGCCGCGCAAGACGAACTGTGAAGCTAATGGGTTCTTCGCAGGTACGCGCATCGCTATCCGGCTTCTCGAGCAGAGGAAACGGTGCGGAAGTCGAAGTGACAGCGGCGTGGCAGCACGCGCTGGGCAGCGTAAAGGCGAAAAAAAAATCGGAATCCGGGGCAGGCTGTTTGCTTCCGCTTGGCGGCCTTCCGAATCCGAGGTCAGTCTTGGGTCAGTCTGCGCGAAATTTCGACGAGTGCTGTCCCAGTCCGTCTCAACGACTGCTTTGAAACTACTCCTGTAATATTCTCAATGACGCGGAATACGTTCCCCCATATCGATGATATCCAGTTGACCTCGGAATTTTGAAAGCAAACTCAAGGACATTTTCACATTTTATCCCAGTATTTGTTGTATTAGATAGATGTTAAAGGAACAAGTCTGGACATTGAGACTCAGAGGGTCGACGCGTCCTGCGCGTGTGATTACTGGCAAGATAACAAAACCATCTGACATCGGCGACTAATAGAGCCCATGCACCTTGAACATGTGCTCCTTGTAGGTCTTCTCGTCTCCGCAGACGAGATTCTTCCCTCCCTTCCGGCACTGCGCATACTGGCACTGCCAGTCCTTCGTGTACAGCGGGTGGGCCGCGTTCGGCCTCGGCGCGGCCATCGGAGCAGGGAACCGCACCTCAGGGCGGCGCTGTTGTTGGACGGAGGGCGGAGGTCCTGGTGGGACGCGGAGGCCAGGGGCTGGCGGCACGACCAGTTTGGGAGGCGCGGGGCCATAGCGCCGAGCGCGCTCTTCGGCCTCCCGCCGCTGGAGGTCGTTCTGCGTCGTGTGGAAGTTGTACGACGCAGCAGGCGCCGGGATCGTCAGGTGATACGGGAAAGGCGAGCTGTTAGAGTCGGCCTCCGGATCGGTACGGGTGTTCGATGTGGTGTGTTGTCCGTAATACGACATGACGTGCAAAAGCGAGGAATGAGAGAGAGAGGGAGATGTGCAATGCTGGGCCTATTGCCTGCTCTCGATCTCCCTCCTACGCTTTATACGCTCTCCAATGCGTGGTCTACGTTGCTGAAGCGACGAGCTCATAATCTGAACGCGACCACGAGCAGTTCGCTAACGGGTCCAAGCCCAATTCGGACGACCGTGGCAGCAGGAAACAATGCCCCGACCTCCCTGTCCGTTAAACTACGCTTCGCCACGGAGCTACCAGTCCAAAGTTGGGCTTCTCGAGAGGTTGACACGGTAGCCAAGGTGGCCTTGAATGGACGCAACGCACTGGATCCCAGGTTTGACCGTAAACACTACATCACCCCAGCTGAGATTAGTTGCAAAAAATGGAGGTCATGGATGGGAGGGCTCACTGCATGGTGCTGGCGCGGCTTAACCCTCAACAATGGGGAAAGAAATCCACCGTCCGGAAGACGCGCAGCTGGAAACGGGAGTGGCGTGGGATGCATACAGATAGTGCGACGTGGACATGCGAGGGAGCTGCCCCGTTGAACTTCGTTTATGTACCTGTGAGAACAAGCGCCTGACTGTGGCAGATAATAAGGGTCAGAAGAGATTTGTGCCTCAAACGGCGGGCTGTTGTAGGCCAAGTCCGAGGAGGTGGCACCCATAGTGACAAGGGATTCGTTATGGTCTGCTAGAACCTGCCAACCAAGAGAAAGTAGTTCCAGAGACATAAGTGCTTCGAGCAGACATCCGCACTGTGAAGGGCCGTAGAATGAACATATCGGCGAGTAACTGCAAGCCCGGTCCATTTGTGCAAGCGATCATGCATCCAGACACGATGCTCTCAGCTCAGTCGGTATGAGAAAACCACTCTGCAAGCGAACTCGGGCACTGGCGGGGCCGGGGCGGCATCGACGGGATGCAGTTGGTGAGTTCCTTCGGGGAGGTCCGTGCCGATATTGCTGCCAGTGCTTGCCTGCACGCCGCGCTATCACTCAAGAGCTATGGCTGCGCGGTTCGAGTACATCTCGAGCAACTCAGAAGAAGAGTTCCTGCGTACGTCCAGGCCAGTGCAGAGCCGTACGGTAGCGGAGAGATGACACGCTGTATCAGGAAAATGCAGTCGCCATGAAAGCGGAACCCAGTACAAGGCAATAGACGCGCGCACTCCGACCTGGATGGGAGTGTTCAGCTCTCCAGATGGCGTCTGGACGCTCACATACGACTCGCTGTGCGACCCCGACCCGTCAATTCCACGAACGGCCGGGCTGCAACCGCGAGTCGCAATCCTAGTCAACTTCGTGCATTTTGACGGGCCAGAGCTCGAGCGCTGGTACAATGAGGAGCACCAGCCTATGCTGAGGGCCACGCCGGGATGGGTGCGCAGCTGGCGCTATAAACTTGGTGATGCCGACGGGACCGTCATGGCCCTGCACGAGTACACGAGCAAGGAGTCGTTTGATAGCGCCGAATACAAGGCGGCCAGGAGTACCGAGTGGAGAAAGAAGATCGTTGATAAAGCAGAGTTCGTAGAGCGCAGGGTGCTGCAGGTTTTGAAGAAACAGTGACGTCTGGCGAGCCTACTGTAGCCGACGGCTAGCGCCATGTTTGTATGCCGCGACGTTCTCCTTGACGAAGGCTCTTGTACTCGTTCCCGCACGAGCTCGAGGCGCTGAGTCGGACTTTGATCCACCAGATGCCCGATACGTCCGACTATTCACGCTCCGTCCGAACCGCGGCGATTTCGACCGAGTTCAAATTCCTCTCGCTGACGATGTCTGCATAATGGCAGGGGCGCTGTTTATCTGTTAAACCTGCGCCACCTAGACACTACGTGCGTGAATGACGATTCAGACACTGTCCCCACACTCTCGCATGCTGCTATGGTCAGCGTCTGCGTCGATACGACTGACGTCGACGGCGAGACGCTGGGGCTGATGCTTTCGCACTTGGACAATAGTCCTCAGCTATTTCTGGATATCACTCGCAAGGACAATATCAGCTTGTCTTGCTCTGTCTACGATGCGCGAATGCGCAGCCGCAAATTCACGCACAGTCTTGAACTCGATTGCGGCGGGTTTACGAGGGAGCTCATTGCCATGCGTATACCCTCCTTTGTTTTCAAGTGTGCGACGACAGCACATCGCATTGTGCGCCTGGCGGTCTCGGATCACGAAGTCGCGTTGTCAGAATGTCTTCTGGTTGCGTGCTTGTAGTGCCCTCGGCAACCTCCGTTCGCTGTATAGTACACCGGAATGTGCCGTAGGTAGTCTTTGCCGCGAATCACGAAGTACCCCTCGCCGGCTTGCTCACAGCGTCCAACGACCCGAGCCCCAGGCGACGCGTCACTGTCCAACGACAGTTCTTGACATTCGCGGCCGGTGACCAGCCACCCAGCGCGGTGCAGTGAGGCCTGCACACCAACCTCCTCGGCTTGACCGCCGTGTCTTCCGTTGCTTGACCGCACGGACGCAGCTCAGGCCACACTGCGTTACCAAGCCAGGTAGCCTCCCGATTGTTGGGGAGGGGCTATGCGCCTTAAATGCCGTCGGACTCTGTGTGAGTGGTTGGTTGACTTGTTGTCCCAACATCCGCGCCCTCTTGTGCGCCCACTGTGCATTGTTGCACATCCTGTGCCCTTGGCACATCGACTCGCCCTGCTTTGGCCAGTCACTCGCATTGGTGCCAGCTTGCACCTCGTTCTTTGGCGGTCCCTTCTGCCACCTCGTCCATCCCCCCGTCGTCCTCCGCAGTCAGCACCCCGCTTCTGGACCCGCTGACTCACGACACTCTCTGGGCCGCCACTTGCCCATTGCTTGCCCTCATTCCTCTTCACTCGTTTGGGCTCCACTTCGACTCGCTGCGCCTTTGCTCGCGTCATCCTCCTCGCATCCCGTTGCCAACCCTGCTCGGCGTCAGCATCCTCCAACGCCGGCAACCTTGGGCCGTTATGCCCCACCTCGACTTCCTTTGGCCTGGACTTCCTGCTTGACCCCTGGACCTGCAGCCCGTCAGGATCAGTCTGTGGCCGTGCCATTCGTGCCAGGTTTTGTGTGTTTCACCGGATTTCTGGCATGGTAGGCACTGCCACCTGATTAGTCATCCTAATGCCAGCCAGTCCAGCCCGATGGCATTTCCGACACCGGCACCACCAGCGCACTACCGCCATTGCCGCCACTTCCAATGCCATTGCCACTGCAGTTGCTGCTGCTGCCACTGTTGCCACTGCTGTTGCCATCGCCGCTGCCTTTGTCGTTGCTGCTGCTGCTGCCGCTGCCACTGCCCGCCGTGCCTGCTGCCGGTGCCAACACCGCTGCCATGCCATTGTGGCCATGACCACTTCTGGTCACACCGTGCACCTTCAGGGAGGGTTGCTGGATTCAGGGAGGGTTTTGTTGTTCTGTTTGCTGTGTTCGTTTCTTCTGCGTTCCTGTTGCTTCGCTCTTTTGTTTTCTTTTGCTGTTCTTGCCTCGGCACTCTCTTCGCTCGAGGGAGGGTGTCAGAATGTCTTCTGGTTGCGTGCTTGTAGTGCCCTCGGCAACCTCCGTTCGCTGTATAGTACACCGGAATGTGCCGTAGGTAGTCTTTGCCGCGAATCACGAAGTACCCCTCGCCGGCTTGCTCACAGCGTCCAACGACCCGAGCCCCAGGCGACGCGTCACTGTCCAACGACAGTTCTTGACACGCGTGGAACTTCTTCCTTTTACTGCCATCGGCGTTCCCGAAGGCGCCACCGGAAAATCGCCGAAAAACGCGTGCGCGACCCGCCGCGACCGTTCGCGACCCCGCGCGGCCGTCGCGCAAGCTACACCCTTCCAACCTCGGAAGCAAGGTCGCGCAATCATTATACGGCTTCCAAGAGCAGGATTAGGGCTGGCATGCGATACATATTAAGTTGCAGCAATTACCCTCCCACACGGCTGCAGCGGTTCAGCGCCGCGGGCGTCGAGCAAGAGGCCAAGACACAGCATGCACTGTATTCCTAGCACCATAATACACCCATTTGACACCTTCTTCAGCACTATGTCGTGTTCAGAGGCTCCCGAATTGCCGCCCTGCTGTATGCTGTTTCACAATGCCCGAGGAGCACACAGGCTGGCCGATTAATTCAGAAGAGCCTTTGGACAATCCATATTCATCCTATACCTACGTGCTCCTGGTCTCAGATCCGCCATAACTGCCCTGGATGAGCCAGGAGTAAAATGCAGCTGATATTGGCAGGAAAACTAAGTACTGCACACCGGCCCTGATGCAGTTCGGATACGCCGTCTGGTGACCATGCAACCCTGCTCCCAAAGTCTACACAGGATAGCTTGCGCGACGGTCGCACGGTGACGCAGACGGTAGCGGCGGGTCGCGCGCGCGTTTTTCGGCGATTTTCCGGTCGCGCCTTCGGGCACGCCGATGGCAGTACTCTTCCCAGGGACCACGCTGGCTGGCATCGAGACGCTGTCGTTGACTGACTTGACTCTGTGCCGCGAAACCGTACTTGAATACACTTTGGACGGAGCCATGCGCCTCCCATCTCTGCGGTACATTGAACTCGTTGGGCACTATGGGGACGCCGAGTTGGAAGTAGACGAGGTAGCCTATTTGATGGGAAGCATGCTTCGCTGTGCGGCTCGCCGAGGAGTGGAGATGCGGCTCAAAGGAGTCACCATCGTCGGCGACCTGAGACGCATCTGGGGATATTTCGAAAGCATCACCGTAGCTCCCTGAGACTGATGCAGTAAGGAGTCAGCTGCAGGGGTTCTTTGTATTAGAGACTTGTGTGCATTTGCATAGTGCACTGATTCAGTTGGGATGCTCAAACGCAGTAGAGTATGCGGCAGGACGCTATAGTCTGGCCGATAGCCGAGCTTTGAGGACATCATGGCGTTTTTCTCACAATTTCTCTCATTGTGCGCCTGGCAGTAAAGTGACACTATTTTTCCGGCCCGGTACAGGCTGGTACAGGTTAGAGCACAAAAACAAAGGACTGCGTTGTCACTGCTTTTTGTCTGCAGTTCCCTTGTGAAGCGGAGCCATGTGATTACGGGGACAATTGAGAGAGTATTCACATCGGTTGAGGTGGCGCGCAAGAGTCAGCAGCTTTTGAACTCAGCCGCACCTCTTCGGTCTCGTTCTGCAATGCCTGCACGACTACAGGCAGCACTTGCCAGTGGAGGCCATAGACCACATCATGGTGTTAGAAATCGAGGCCGGAGACCGAGAGACAAGGAGCGGAAAGAGAGTGAAAATTTATTCGGCGGATACCGACACGGGATTTGCGGCTTCACCGGCACAGCCATTCGGCCCGAATGCTGACACTCCCCCTGAAGCCGCAGACCAAATTACAAAGAGATTAACGAATTAAATGAGTGTAGGAAATCTAGAACTCAAACTCGGTGTCCCTCCACGAGAAACTGTGCGCGGCGGTCGCGAGGCCGGTCGGGGGGTTGAGGAAGCTGAACGACTCCTCATGATCGGAAGGCTCCCCCTGGACAGCGGCAGCGGCCTGCGAGATAACCGACGGCGGGCTGGGGCAGACACTGACGAAATGCCCAAAGCCTTTGCAGCGATGGCAGCGGACACCAGACGGTGCGGGCACAGCAGACGATGCGTCGGGCAGTGCGGAACCGCGGGATCGGTGTGGCGCAGCCGAGGCACGCATAGCACGGTGCTCAGGGCGCTCCAAGTCGGAATCGGTGGTGGAGCGGAGAGCAGCGGCGTTGAGGATGCGCTGCACCACATACTCGACGGTGAGTTTCTCCTCGTCGACGTTGTCGAGCGCGTCGACCAGAGTCGGGTGGCGGGAGAGAACACCCATCGTGAGGACGAGCATCACCCACTGGTCAGTGATGTCAGCGCCCATCTCCGTGAGGACGCGGGCCTCCTGGCGGATGCGACCAATGAAGGTCTCCTCCTTCTCCTCGGGCTGGATCTCCGAGGCGACCCATTTGCGCAAACGCGGCTGGCGAGAAGTGAATCCGCGGGCAGCGTGGATGCGCGCGAGGTTTTCCCAGCATTCACGAGCGAGCGGGCTGTTGAAGTGAACATACTGGGACGGGCGGACAAGCTGGATGAGGCGGGCACGAGCGGAACGGTTGGACTTCAGCCATTTCTTCACGGCCAGAGCGCGGTCTTCGCCAAGCGGGCGAATCGAGGTGCTGTCCAGAATGTCGATGAACTCACTGGTCACAGCAACGGACTCAGCGTAGACGACCCAATCCATGTAGTTGGTATCGTCCAAAAGAATGGTTGCCTTGTTCCCGGACATGACGTGCGCGGAGACAAGCAAGAAGCGGGGTGGGGTGCGGGTACTATCGTTCACCGCAGAAAACCGGGTACTATCGTTCACCGGGGCTGAACTGGCTACTATCGTTCACCAGGGAGAAGGCGGGGGTACGCAGGCAAGTCCGAAACAGTCGGGGTCCGCGCAGGTACGACGACGACAAGAAGAAGCCGAAGGACGCAATTTAAGCGCAGCTGTCAGGGCCACAGCAGAAGCCAAACAGGCGGGGCAGAGCCAAGCAGCAAGCGGGGCTCATAACCTGTTAGAAATCGAGGCCGGAGACCGAGAGACAAGGAGCGGAAAGAGAGTGAAAATTTATTCGGCGGATACCGACACGGGATTTGCGGCTTCACCAGCACAGCCATTCGGCCCGAATGCTGACACATGGACTATTTGAGGCTGCCGTACTTGCTCAATGCCAGCCTGGCTTCGCAGCGATGGTGCAGTATCGCTATGAACCACCGCACGTTCTGGTCTCGTCTTTACGCGTCAAAGGCAGACTCACGGGCCGTTTCATTTCTCAAAATTCGGCTCGAAGCATCCAATGGACGCCCGATTTCGATCATCATCGTGCTCACTGAGCGGCACAGGGATGACAGGTTGCTCGCGCTCATTTCGCTCGTGGAAATTCACTTTTCTCATACTCTGCACCTAAATTTGCGCTTATATGAAGACCATTGGGTCTTTTTTCAGGGCGGCCTGCTACGTAGTGCGCCGATGCTTCGATCTTTCAACCTTTGTCTGGAGGTCGCCGACTCCGACTTGAGGGTAGACGTGCTGCCATACCTGGATGAAGACACCTTCAATCACGACGCACCGAACCTTCGGGAGTTGGTTTTACACAATCTTTCACTCCCCTCTCAGCGCCGCCTCCACGAACCGAAATGCTCGTTTGCCCTTCGCCTGCAGCGGCTCTATATAGGCTACGATGTTGGCAGGGAAGGATTTGCGCCTTCCCGCGCGTTGCTTGACTTCTTCGAACCACAGGAGGTGGTCTTTCATTGTCTGCGTATGGACGTGACGCAATGCCTTCGCTCAGACCAATTTTGCGACCAAATCACCCGTCTGAGCGCCTTGTCATTTCTGCGCTGCTCCTCCCGCGCGGTTATCAGTCTACTCTCGCAGATAAACTGTGCCCGTATACCAAGAATCTTGATTTTCCTCCCTAGTTCTACCCCAGTCCGCCTTTTGGTGGCGCACTTATCGGGCGCACTGAGGCTCGTCGTCCTCAACACGAAACAGGACTTCGGAAAAATTCGCATTTTGAACACCTCGGACTCCCGCGAACGCGAATTTGAGACCTCTTTGCAGTGCGACCTATTTCCAGAGATGGCACGACACATATTTCAGTCTCCAGATGTAGCCGAACGCGTCATGCGTTGCGACATGGATGCTTCCCTTTGGCTGCTGGGGCTCTCCCGCGCTTACCTTCTTGAACACACTTCCACATCCGCCTCGATATCGACTCCTCGTCCTTCCCAACTGTACCGGCTCCACTTTTGTGGCCAAAGCTCAAAACTGTCTCACTGGATGATGCCTCTCCGTCGCTGCTGGCGCTGTCAGGGGAAGCAACGACGGTGTTTGCTCGAGGCGCATTTATCGAGGCCAAGGCGAAGATACACTGGGTTTATTCACGCTGTGGAATCCTAAACCCGCAGAATAACTTTGAACAAATGAATGTAATTAAATCTTATGAATCATGACGAACGATTGGCATGCATTGACCAACAGCTCAGGCAGGGGGGACACAAAGTCGCCTATCTCCAGGTTCTCATCCATGTATTATCATGGGTTGCAAGATAGGTACGTAAGGTTAATTGGGCTTTCTGCGAGGACAGCAACTTGAGTCATTTTCTGATCACATGCAGTCGCCACATCAATATCGGACTCGCGACGCTGCGCCAGCTCTTCCACGCCAAGTTCGACATCGTTGCGCACACCAACAAAGGTCCGCTGCTCCTCCCTCGCTGCCCCTCCTATTCTCACCACATCTCACTCACTCCTCGCAATAATCAGCTAGCCAAGACTGCACCCAACTCTGGGGCCAGCTGCACGACGCCACAGCGCTCGTCAAGGGGCCCTCACCGCCCGCGCCCGGCCACGGCGCCTTTCCGCACCTGATGGGTGGCTACGACGCAGGCTACTACAGCTACGCCTACTCGCTCGTCTTCGCCGCCGACATGTTCGCCACCGTCTTCGCCGCGGACCCGCTCAGCCCCGCCGCGGGGTATGGAGGGTGGATATGGACAAAAGTCACCAAGTGAGATGTTGGTTCTGTTCTTGTGTTGGCCAATTACCGCATTGTTCCCGCATCATTCCCGCATCATTCCTGCATTGTTCCCGCATTGTTCCTGCATGGCCATCATCTTTTTCGTGTGCGATTCCTGCATGACGTTCCCGCATCGTTCCTGCATCGTTCCCGCATGAGCTCATGCTCAAGCAATCATGTCCCGGATCAACCTCGGGGATTAGCACAGCCACAGCCTATTGCCAGACGTTCAGCATGCCTGGCATTTGCTCCAGATCCTCTCCTTCTGCACCCTTTGTCGTGCTCTTTTGACCAAAGCCATTACTTTCCTTCCTTTGACTGAAACACTCACAATGCAGTAGTCTTTTTATGTTTCAGCCAAGACCATTCTAGCAGTGCAATAAGTAGCTGCAAGTCCAACTGAGCCAATGGTCAAGTCCTATGAGAATTGAGAAGATGTGAGCTTTTACATCTTGCACAGGTAACTAAGACCTCTCAAATGTCATATGCCTCTGTCTGCTGGTATCATGGAATGCGGCCATAAGCTAGACCACATTTTGTTATACCATGGATTGCTGCGAAGATGATCCTGCAAGACGAAAACAAAACTGTACATGAAGTTGTGATGCGGTAAAAAGTCAAGTGAATGGATGTTTATGATTTTGCCTTGGATTGCAAGGTGATGCGGGAAGGATGCAGGAACAATGCGGGAACAATGTGGGAAGGGTGCGGGAATGATGGCATTCGTTCCTGCATAAAACATGGTGCGATTGCCTGATTCCTGCATCATTCCCGCATTGTTCCTGCATTGTTCCCGCATTCTCACTGCATATGATGCACGATTTTGCGCTGAAAAAGTGCAGGAAGAATGCGGTAATGATGCGGTAATGATGAAGTAGTTATGCGGGAACGATGCGGGAACGATGCGGGAATGCAATAACAAGATAATCTTTGGACTTTTGTCCATTTCCACCCGCCATACGTGGGGAGACGCTACCGCGAGGAGATCCTCCGCCTGGGCGGGAGTCGCGATGAGATGGACTCTCTTACCTTGCGTCAAGGTTCTAGTTTGGCTGAGTTGTTCAGCTAATCGCCGGGGGACTGCGAATGGCGCTAATGATACTGTTCTCTTTGGACTTGCAGGCGTTCCTCGGACGACCACCGAATGCAGAGGCGTTTTTGAAGCAGTTGCTCGGCTCGGATGCAGGGCCTGAGGCCTTGAGTCAAGTTTGAGCAATTGCAATCGCTTCCGGGCAACGATGCCGCGCACCGTCTTCCAGCATACGCTCAAGAAGTCAAGCGCGCGTTGCCATGGTTTGAAGGCCAGAGCCGCTCTGGACGCACTGATACTGTACATTACCTATTTTGCATGTGGGATGTCAATGCGCTATGTCTGAAATAAGTGCTTAGCCACGGTGGTTCTATGTCACTACAAACTAACCGCATGTCCAGTGTCTCCCATTGACACTTGCGCAAATATTATTACCGGCTCTGAAGCTGGACCAAACTTCCCAGCGGCAATTTGTCCGACAAACTCCCGTGAAATTTGTCAAATATGTAGGGACAACAAAGTGGGACGCGTTTCAGCAAAAATACGAGTGCCATGTAATTCCACGTTCAGAACGGGTAAAAGCAACAGAAAATCAAGTCATTCCCCCGCCGGGAGTCGAACCCGGGTCACGTGTGTGAGAGACACGTATCTTAGCCGTTAGACTACGAAGGACATGACAACAGGTATTTAAAAACATGTTATGTAAGCTTTTGTTGGTGTCACAGCCATCTATATTCCTACGAACAACGTTAACATTCGGTGCAACGTCCCTCGGGCATGCCGATGTCTCCGCAGTCTGGGCCGCGTTGGTTGTAAAGTTGGACGAAACGCTGTTTGTGTCACGGTCTTGGAGACCGCATTGAGTGTTCCATTGAGAGTGACATCCGGTGAGACAGATGATTTCGTACGAGACGACGCCGGTGCTCCTGCATCGCCTGCGTATACCCGACGCGCCCATACTGTACCCACGCGTCACATTACCACGGCCTTCGACCTGTGACATGGGGGACACATTACCACGAGCAGTCTGTGACATGTGACCCTTACCTACCGTCAGCGCAGAATCATCCTATCTTTAAGCATACAATGCGACTCTGCAAGAGTCCAATAAAGAGGATGAAGTATGATCATATATAACATGAGATAGCATAGTAAGTAAGGCCTATTGCGCGCAGCGCAGCAAAAAAATGGCATATTTCGAAGCTTTGGACATGTTGTGACATGTGGGAAACATTACCACCACCCGTTTGTGACCCGTGACAATCGCGTTTTATTACCACACCACGAAGGGCCCGTGACCCGTGACGTGGTAATGTGACGCGTGGGTACAGTAGCCTGCGTTCATGGACGAGCTGCGCGCGGTGCAAGTGGGCATCGACTCCGAGGCTTCAGCGAGGCTCACAGCTTGGTGTACGTCTTATGAGTGCGAATGAGGCGGAACGCGCAAACCTCCTCCGATCATGAGGGGCCCAGTCTCCGTCGTTTGAGGAATTGCAGCCGACGTCCAGGAGCGATATGAGTGGCGAGAATCTAAGCCAAGATGAGCTTTCAGATACTTCAAGTTCGACTGAGGGGAAGAGGAAGGCGTACGACACTCACACTCCGCGGCACGCAGAGCCGTCCCCCGCGCGCACGGATTGTCCACAGCTTCGGGGAGTGCTCCTCGAGTTTGAAGGCGGATGAGGGCAGCGTGTGGCGTGGGGTGCATATAGCGGTCCAAGAGCCTGAGCGAAGATGGCGAGCGTGCGGGTCCGTGTCGCTTTGAGGGTGCCCATGACGACTCTGGGTTTGCATTCGCGGCTGGTTTTTATACTTCAGTATTCCGTTGTGCGGACGTTCTTCAGTTATCGGGACGGACAAGGTCGTTGCGACGAATTGGAACAAGCGATAGTTCTTGTCCAGGCGCAGCGTGGCAGAAGCGATCCCAGACGAGTGCGGACAATGGGTTGTAAAAATTGGATTCCGTTCAAGTATGAACGAGAAGTCGATGGAACAGGGACCGCAAAGGAGGAGGCGGGCAACAACGGGAGACCGACGGGTACCTTGCCGCGCCCCACAGGCAACTGGCACTCACGACAGGACACAAACTGCGTAATCAATCACGCATCGCATTCAAACCTACAGCAATACGCACATCTCAGATCTTCAGACCCCATCGCAGAGAGCTACGTGCTCTGAAGGCGTCACGCAACGCTCTCCTTGAGCAACGGCTTGCCCTCCTCCTGCGCCATATCAAACACAACAGTCTTGTCATCATCCTCATCCTCTTCGCTGGCACGCACTCCACGCCGAGCAGCCCGACGCGCACGGATACGACGGAGGAGCCGGCGCACGCGGCGCGAGAGCATGAAGAGCGCGCCGCCGCCGAGCGCGACGGCCAGGAGGGATGCGGCGCCGACGACGAGGGGCGAGCAGCTTGAGGAGGTCGAATCACCGTTGGACGCAGCTTCGGGGTGCTCGAGCGGGGATGCGGGGGAACTGGGTACGTCGTGCTCGTGAGGGTCGGGTATCGCTGCGTCTACTTCCGGACGGTGTGCGGCTGGTATAGTCGGCGCGGCGGGCGGGCTGCACAGAACTAAGTTATTGAGTCAAATGGGTAGTGGGAGGCCGGTGCGTACACTTCGAACGAGGCTGGGCGGGAGGGCTGCGGCACGTCTTTCTCGCTGAACGCAACGTGTCAAAGGCGACGAAAAAAAACAGAGCAGTGCAGCGTACAGCGACGGGTCGGTGATGGCGAAGAAATCGACGCTGGCGAGCGTACCCTTGACGGCGTCAACGGTGAACTCGAGCACGTGCTTGCCGAACGGCAGCCCCGTCGCCCTGCGCACCAAAGCGTAAGTATATCCACAGTTATATGATAGAGATGCAAGAGCACCTGAAGAGCCCAGTAACGCCGCCGCCGAGCCGCTCGTTGGTGATGCCCCAAGTAAACGGCTTGCGCTCGCCGCCGTCGACGGCGTACGTCCCGTTCGCGCCGTTCTCAACGCGCAAGCCGTAGAACGTGATGCTTGTGCCTGCGCAGCGCCGTAAGTGCTGTATATACGCTGTAATGGCAAGAAACTGGGCGCGCCTTGGAAGTCGACGCGACACGATGCTTGTGAGTCAGTGACGACCATACGCCCGCCGTGGTAGTCTTTGCCGTCCACCGCCCACCTATAGCGAGCTCAGCGCTGTACAGTCCAGCCATACGCAGATGGAGCGCACCATGAGTCCGAGTTCTGGCAATTCTCGAGCCCGGCGCAGGTGAGCTGGCCCGGCGCCGGCGAGCACTGCACGCGCGTGTCGGACTCCTCGAACGTCACGATGGGCTCGACGAAGCTGGCGGTAATGAGCGGCGCGGCGAGTAGGCTGGTGAGTAATATCGTGAACATTGTACAGTTTAAGCTGGTTGCGGACGAAGATGAAGGGTGGCGTGGCGGGGCTGGAACCTCCGGCCGGACTTGCTGCGCTATCTCCGCGGAAGCTTCGCAGGAACAACATTCGTTCGACTTCGATCTTGCCACAAAAAAGAGCGTTCCGCTGACTGGATATCGGACAGAAGGAAATATCCCCCTCTCAGGAAGCAACCAATCAGACGACGGCCGGCGCGCGTTATCTGTTGAGTCGTTCCTAACCGCAAACGTAAGCGTGGTGCAGAACAGCGATCCGAAGCATCCACGTTCAAGCTCCGAATGCATTCGTTGTCTCTCTCGCCGCAAATCCATCAGCGCAGGCGGTCAGTCTCCTAGCGAGTGTGCACCACGTTTGGAATTCTGCACATCAGGACCACGAGTTGCCTGGGTTATATAGAGCCCCGCAGCTGTTATCACCCTTCCACGGCCAGTCGCCAAGTGTCCAGTCGTCAGTCGCGTCCCAACCGCTCGAGCCATCCTCCGGTCTTCACATCCTACGTGCCCTCGAATCGATGACCGTCCTCGCTGCGCTCAAGCTCGTTTGCAAGCGCCTTTTCGCCGGCTCGTCCAACTCGCGCAGCGTTCGTACCCATTCCCAGTTCCATCCACACGACTTCCGCTTCCAGGAATAGGCTCGACATCTGCCGTCACAGCGCCTTCCCACATCTCGCTCTGTCCACTTGCTACCCTTCCCCGTCCTCTTCTTCTTTCCCACTACCCGCTGCAACCATGCGCTTCTCCATCGTCGCACCGCTCCACACATCACATCCCTCTCCCAACTGAATCCTCGCCAAAAGCTGACGACGTCCTCGACACCACAGATGCGCAGCCGCTCCGTCTCAATCGAGCCCTCGGGCTTCGGATACATGCCGGGGGATACCGTCCTGACGCCCATAGTCGAGGCGTTCAACGCGCCGCACGAGCCTCAGTGGGGCAATGCGAGCGGGCTGCGGCGCGTTGAGGAGGGTCGGGCGGGGTGGTGATGCCGTCGATGCCTATGTGCATGGTCAGTTTGTGATGTGGGCCTGGATATTCATGTTGGGATATGCTACCTGGTGTAAGTGAATGGATGTACTGCCAAAGCACTGTTGCGGAAGTCTGTATGCGATATGTTTTCATTCTGGAGTTCGGAGCACTCTTTTACTTTCATCTACGTGCCACATAAGGAAGTAAGCCGTATCTTTGCAAACTGTACAGATAGGACGAAAGGGACGTGTTCCAACCTCGTTGCGGACAGTCAACACCGGGACGAATGTCGCGCGTCGGGCTCGGGTCAAAAGCCCGCTGACTGTGCGGGATTCTGTCTTTGTAGCAGAAGAAAGCTTAGTACAGCGCACAACTCGCACTTTCCAATCAGCCAGTGCTGCCCGAGCAACTCGTTAGAATCTGCTTCCGGTCTTGTTTTCGCTCGATTTGGAAGCGGTTTCAAACGCCGATGTTGCTCCGTTGATATTCACCCTCATGATCAACATCCGCTACGACGTAACGACATTCCCTGCGCGCTCATGGTCAGAGTAAACTTGATGATGCGCGGGCACATTGTATGCGCACGGCCTCTGGTCCCTTCCATCGTTTGTATCTGTGTCCGACTCTGCACGCCACGGCACTGTTGGGCATTAAAAGAGTTGAGCCTACTTTTTGTCTGCAAGTCGTCACCATGGCGCTCCCATACCTCCTCCCCATTCAGCCATGAAGGAACTCGCTTGTCTTGTCCGAGTCGGCGCGCGCGTGCCACCCCCTCGAAGACGATTTCCACCGCGATGCATTCTGCTGCTTGTCATTCTGCACTCTGCTTATTGTTCATCTTTTATTTACAACAAGCGCTCTGCAAGAACCCGTCGCTATAAAGCTGCGCCTGGGGTACACTGGCCTCTCCTCAACATGCCTCCGAGCCTTCATCTGCATTCCACATCGACACTGATGAGTACCTCTCTGGCTATATGCATCCCACGCCCTCGACATGCCATACTCGCTTGGTGATACCCGCTGTTCGGCGACACGCAAGGTACGTCTGCGATGCGGCTCACTGGCAAACAGTTTTCATGTTCTGAGTCGATGGCTGACCATGCTCTTGCTGCAGGTCTCTGCGCTCGGAGGGTCGGGCTCAAAGACCGAATCGCTTGTTCACATGTCTGTCAGTGGACTGGCCCTGTTGGCCGTTGGCCGCCTGGGTCGTGCGCGGCAACCTCTACAAACACCGCGACGCTGCTCGCCCCCGCCCGCGCGTGTATTGAAGTGAACACGCTCCGAAGACGACTATGTGCACGCAGAGAAGCGACGTCGAGTACAGCTTGGACCGCAGCCTCGGCAGACGCGCCACCAAGCGGGCGCCTCCACAGCGGCGACTAGGTGCAACGTTCCAAAAAAACACCGCGACGACCACTACTCCTGCCAGTGCTTCACAATGTGTAGGCATGGCCGCTGTGGGGGAGATTGAGACGGTGGCAACTGGTTTAACGAGGTACTTCGCCCCAGCGTCGAGGTGTGCAGCCGCCATCGTCGGCCACTGTGACCTGACACTGGCAGTGTCTCGGCGCGCTGACACGGACAGTACCCAATAATGACGGCTACCGCACGAACTACGCCAACTACCTGCGCCGGCATCCGCTCCCTCACTTCCACCGGTCGAACGAGCTCCCCAAGCGGGCTGTCGCTCCCCTTCGAACTCACAACCTCAACCAGCCCCCGACGTTTTGTCCGGGCCGTCGTCGTCGTATCTTACGCCGCCGTACATGTCCAGCTATCATCTCCACCTTTTCGATTTCAACCTATCTCTGTCTCTGTCCAAACTTTTCCAGCTCGCACGCATGCGTCTTTGGAGTACCACGTCACTCCGGTGCCTGCCCCACCAGCCAAATTGCCGATTTTTCGGCCGGTCTGTCAGTGCTGGCGGTCGACCGTAACGGTCTGGGTGGTCTAATCACGGGCGTCACTCCGCGCGGGTGGCCATGCTGAGCCACGCGACTTCAGATCGCCCGTCATGGAGTAGTGCCTTTTCGCTGCGCGCCCAACTCGAACTGCCAGTGGAGCGATGACCGTCCTCGCTGCACTCAAACTCGTCTGCAAGCGCCTTTTCTCGTCGAGCTTGCGTAACGTTACTGCCCAGTCTTATCCGTCAACCAGCTAGGTTCCGCCTACCAATCCTCTCGCTTACTGTGGAGTCAACCTTCGTACGTGGCACGGGCAGCCAACTGCCGATCACTCGAGTGCGTTCTTCCGAAAATGCATTGGTTGGCCTGGGGGAGAGTAAACACGCGCAACCTACGCCTCTCCGCAATGTCTGCTCGCTCTCATTCTCATGTCGGTAACGCATCCAAGCACACGTTCGCCATGGCCGAGCACAGGACTCCACGCCCGGCGAGCGCTCATCGCTCATCATCGCTTGGCAATACAGGTGCCGTCCGCGCGCACTCTGAGTTCGCATGAGTCAAAGCAAGAGGAACCTATCTCATCTGCGCTCGAGGGATGCTATGTGACCTAGCTTCCTATTGGTGCGCAAATTTATGATGCCTGATCAGTGTGCAGATAATCTACTGCGTACACACAAAAACTATGTCTCAGCTCCTGGCACTACAGTGATTTTTTTGAAATAACCCCAGATGCGCCTCAAGTCGCCGACGATCGTTACTCCCTTGAGCTGCATCAGCAACTCGCGACGCGCCACGCAGCCAAGCAGGCTCCCCATCAGATATGCGACTTCGTCCACCTCTAACTCAACGTCGCCGGACTGGCCAACAAGCTCAATGCGCCGTAGGGACGGGAGGCGCATTACCCCGTCCAGCTCCATATCCATCACACTTTCGCAGCACAGAGTCAGCTCCAGCGTCTCGATGCCCGCGAGCGTAGTGTCAGGGAACATGGAAATGAAGAAGTTCCACGCGACGTCGTGGTCTGTGAGCGCCAGACTGACGATCCGCGGGGCCCTCAGAGCGAAGTGCGGGACGTACGTGGGCATTAGCTCCTCGATGAAGTCTCCCGTGCACCCGCTCTCGTAGTCGAGGGAGTGCCGCATGGTGCGGCTGCGCGTATGCGATGCGTCGTAGAAGGTGCAAAACAGCGAGACGCCGTTCTTGCCGGTGATTTCGAGGTGCAGGTGCGGGCTGTCGTCCAGCTGCGCGAGCAGGAAAGCCAGCGTATCAGCGTCGACGTCCGTCGTGTCGACGCGGACGTTTTCCATGCCGCGGTGCGAGAGTGCGCGCACGACGACCGCGGTGTGAGCGCTGTCGGCTACGACGGTGAGGGACATGCTGCGCAGGTTGATGATGTGCGGCGGCGGGCAGGCGTCCCAGGACGCCTCGGTAATGCTGCATTCGTTTGCCCAGATGTCCAGCTCCTCCAGCACGGGGCAGTTGATGAAGAAACGCTCCGGGTACAACTCCCGTGCGGCGTCTAGATCTTCGATGTGGATGGTGTGCGTTATGGTCCGCACATTTGCGAAAGCCGCAATAGCCGTCGGTGGGAGACGGAAAGACGAAATGTCCACGTCCACGAGCTTCGGTGCATGTCCGAGAAACAAGCCGAGAGGAAGAGTCGGCGCGAATCGCAAAGTCTGGTCCAATTCCTTGATACCCGTCAGAAACAAAAACCTCAGCTGTGGTGCGGGGCCTGTCAGTGCCGAGAACAGGTCGGGGACCAAGTGATCGTAAACGGATATTTTTAGCGTGACAAGACGGTGCAAGCAAGAATTGACTTGGGGAAGGATGGTGTTGCGGATGACTGGGTCAGAAATCTCGTGGGACCTGTGGAGGAAGATGTCCAAGTGAATTGGTTTGTTAGGCTTGGCTGCAAGCCGGTCAAGGAAGAACTGAACATTTGACTCCAACGCTGAACCCTGGTGGAGCCTGATGTTGCTGCAGTAGGTGCGGTGCGCACGAGCCTCGGTACGCCACATGCGGGAGACGTGGGAAGCGCAGAAGATGTTATCCAGGTTCAAACTGTCGAGAACTCGCCCAAGAACCTCAGGTGGGAGTTGCAAGCGGGGCAGTACCTGAGACATAGTGAGAGACGTTGATCTGGCGAGCACGACAACTATGGTGGTGACGGAGGAGGAAAGAGAAGTGATACGGGATCTATATTCATCCCAGGCTTGACCATCAGGTGGCACAAAAGCAGCCGCAGCGAGGGCAACTACCACGATGGAGCCATCGCGGCCAGGTGGCACACAATGGGAGTTGAGCCCACCCTTCGTAATCTTCTTCTGCATCAAGTTCGCAGGTTTGAAAGTGGATGACATTCATTAAGAGTAGCGCGCGCTGGAGTCCTCGACATGTTTGTAGCCTGCTGCTGTCCCTGGTTCTGCGGAAATGGCCTGTATTATCAGGGAAAGCGCCGGATAAAAAATGGGAGAACTTGGATCATCCAAGGGGCAGGCAAGGGAAAAATAGTGGACACGCACCCGAAAAAAAGTCATAAGCGGGTTGCCGAGCCCCCCTCCCCCCCTCGGAAGCAAATTTGACCCCGCGGATGCCGTATTTGGAACTGAAACTGGGTCAACTCCCGTTAAATGTTTAAATGTCGACTTTCAAAGCGTCCAGCAGCTCAATAGACGCAGCGCAAGCGTAGCCGCGCTCCTGGCGGAGGTAAATTCTGGAAAAGGAAACCGCTGACATAAGCCCTCGGACATCGCCGCTCCCGGCTTGCTCCTGCTCCTCAGGTGGCCAAATTGCTTCATAGAGTCTTGCTTAAGCTCTTGGAGCAATTTAAGAAAGGGATATGCTGTGGGAGACACAGACAATGTTCAAATGGGCCTCCCAGACCCCCGTCGGAAGCAGATAAAAAAAAAGTTATAAGCGTTTGCCTGGACCCACCCCCCACCCGGTCCGGGTACCGGATTTTGCCGATGCCTGCCCCTTGGGATCATCGGGAATTGAATTGCGTAGACCCGCTCTTGGGCTCATGCTCATGCATACTGTGCTCGTCGTCAAAGGTATCAACACGCTACTTGTCTAAAGCCGCAAACTCTGGTTACACTCTACTGTTTCTTCCAGATTTCGAGCACCCGGCGCCCCATGAGGGCTGCGCTTTCCACAATTCTCTTCGTCCAATCAGTGCTCCTGGCCGCCTGCAACTCGGCGCTCTCGAATGATGCGTTGTCCACGTACTCGTGAAGGGCCATGACGGTTGCGCTTTCGCCCTCCAATCTGTACCGCCGGCTGCGCACCCAGCCTGGTACGGCTCTGAGCATGCGCAGGTGCTCCTCGTTATACCAGCGCTCGAGCTCCGCGTTATCCTCGTGCACGAAAGTCACAAGGATGGCCACCCGTGGCTTCATGTCTGCCGTTTTCGGAATGCTGGGGTCGGGGTCGCTCTGCGAGTCGTACGTGGCGGTCCATGGGCCATCAGGCGCGCTGAACACGCCCAGCCAGGTCGGTGTGTACCCGTCTATCGCCTTGTACTGTGTCCCGCGCATACTGCCGTATTTCTCTGCTATGGTGGATGAGCAGTCTGTCTGCTTTTGCCCGTCGAGTGTCTAGCCCGTGCGCACCATCGAACTCAGAATCGCTCGTCACGTACTCGAAACGAGCGGACATGGCTTGTGGGCAAGTGCGCAGCTTGCTGACAAGCAGTGGACGCAGTTTCGGGACGGATCTTCTCGTATTTGGTATTTCTATTGCTCCCCGGCGTCGTTCGTTCCCGCCCCAGAGGTCCCTTCATCTGCTGCACCACCATAGCAGGTGAATCCCTGCGCGGCCTTCTCACATCAGCTTTTCGTGATCCTGCTATCCTTTGGCTCGAATACACTACAATTCCAATCAGATGTTTTCTTTAGTCGAGGGTTGCCTTGAACTGCGATTCCGAGGTTACACAAGCAATAGTACTTCCCATCCAGCCCATCCGTTGTCAGCGAATTTTCTAGACTTCTCAACGAGCTCAATGCGTCGCAGCGACGGAGGACGTACGGTCGGTCGCTCCAGTCAGTCCCACATTGCGCAGCCTGTCACGGACAGAGTCATAAGTCAAGCCATAATCCGTAAGGGGTCGCTCCTGCAAGATACACGGTCAACAATCGCAGTTATGCACAGCATATTTATAAATTATACGGCACTTAGCGGGGTGGTGAGGGTACTGGGCAGCATGACAGGCACGATCGGGCTGTCCATGCCAATCGAGCGCTTCAGGCTGTCAAAAATGAATGCGGTAGCTTTAGAACAAACAACAACTACCGATAAGCGGTTCCCAGCGCGACCCTCACTCCACCCTTCTACCTTTAGGTGGTGTAGCAAGATCTGAAAGACGTACCATGGTGGGCACTGAGAACCGATTCACCTACCTGCGCTCACCGCCATACCCGCTCGTCAGACTGTCGTACCGCCGCTGTCTTCCCGCCCACTTGACGCGCTTTATCTCGCGTTTTTCATCGTACGTGACCATTTTCCCAGGAAGATAAGATTCATATTATGTCTCAGGTGCACATACCCGTTTCGCTCCTCGTCGATTTCCAAGGACTCTATCCGAAATCCTGGACGCCGAGCTGGATGCAAGGCATCGTAACGTGGTACCTTACCACTTACCACGATCCAATACTCGCCGGCGGCATGGGGCTGCTCGATACCAGACCTGTCGACGTCCTCTGGCTCAAATGCTTCCACTACATCGAGGGGTGCGCATACTTCGGTTGTTGCTCGTACATTTTGATCACAGCGAACTACATAGATTATTCCAATTTCCAATCTTCTTTATTGGCATATGGGTGTTGCTCAGCGGCCGCCATAAGTGGTACCCGTTGCTCATTGCCTACGGCGCATCCACGGCGACCACGCTTATTCCCTGCGTCGCGTATCTGGTCGCGTACCCCACTGCGTCCAAGGCCGTCAAATCGGAATTCGAGATCATGTCCCCGACGCAGAAGTGGCAGGTTATTGGCATGATGATGCCGTGGATCGTTATTCCGCCGTTGATGAGCATCGACCTGTCACTTCGTGTTGCGCGCGTCCTCGGGGCTGCTGATAACGTCTCCGCGTCCAAAAAGACTCAGTAGGGCAGAGAGCAGCCGTCTGTGTAATAGGGTCTATCATGCATGTGAAATCTGGAGCGTTGAATGCTATGATTGACGCCGCAGCACGAACGCAAAGCTCAGACTCTCGTAAATTATTTTCACGGGATACTTGTATAATAAACCTCTGCTGGCAGTCACTGCAAAGAATTACTGTAATCTTCATCATTCGCACGGTACGATAGTAATGCTTCTGAAATACCCCCAGACTCGTCCGAGGTCGCCAACAATGACGACTCCCTTGAGCTGCATCTCCAACTCTCGGCGCGCCACACGGCCGAGCACGTTCCCAATGAAATGTGCGAGCGCACCGACCTCCCACTCGACTCGGATTTCATCCACAGCGACAAGCTCAATGAGGCGCAAAGATGGGAGTGGCCGCATACCGCCGTGACGTCTTCCCACTGGCAGGCAAACGAGGTCGAGGAATTTACTACTGGTAGTAGAGGACAGCACCAGCGACAGCGTCGTGATGCCGGAGAGCGTCACGGTGGCTTCCGGGAAGATGGAGCGCAAGAACTGCCACGTGTGGATGTTGTACGCGATTGCGAGGCGGACGATCCGGTGTGCGATCGTGGCACAGTGGGCCACGTACTCCGAGTCTAGCTCTGCGATGAAGTCGTCCTCCGAGTCCATGTCATTGTCAGGCTCCGGGATGGAGTGCCAGAAGACGAAGCAGCGCGCGCGCGCTGCGTCGTAGTCGGAGAACTCCCAGAAAATATCCTCGCGGTCGTAGAGAATGTCGAGCTGCAATTTCCCGTCGGGACTAGTACTGTTCGAGTTCGCGTGGTGCGAGAGAAGCAGCGCGAAGGTGGCGCCGTTGACGGCCGGGGCGTACGCCCGGAAGTGCGCCAGCCCGGCATGAGAGAACGCGCGGACGATCATCTCGGTGTCGGCGTCGGTGCTGGCGGAGGTGACGGTGAGCTTGCGGAGGCGGGGCGGGCGGCAGGCGGCCAAGAAGGCATCTCCTATTGGCTCGCTGTTGCAATCGATGTGCAGCTCCTCAAGTCGCGGGCAGTGCATGAAGAACCGCTCAGCCGGCATAGCGTCCTGGCTGGTATCGTGATTCACAACTTTAACAGATGCGAATGCCGGAATGGGTGTCGTGGGCAGACGCAAGTTGACATCTAGAACATCGAGCTTGGGCGCATGGCCGGCGAATAAGCCCACAGGAAGAGTCGGCACAATGTGCCCGCTCTGCCCGTGGAGAGAGAGAAACGTCAATTCTGGCGCGGGAACCATCAGAGCCGCGAGGAGGGCGGGGACGCGCCGGTCGTCGATGCTAATACTGATATAGAGCTGCACGACGCGATGCAGACACGTTCGCAGCGCCGGGATGATCATGAAGATCTGCCAGTGGTCTGTTTCGCAGCCCCAACTTGAAGCGGTGTTGCGCAGCGAAATGGACAGGCTGTCGATCTTCCCCTGAGGTCTCGCAGAGAGTCGGCTGAGGAAGAACTGCAGGTTCGACTCATTGCGTCTGCCAGTGGGTCTGTCCCTGTCCGAGCCGGCATCGTGATCGTAGGTGATGTGGCGACAGTAGGTGCGATGCTCGCGCGCTGCGGAACGCTATATGCGCGAGACGTGGGACGCACGCACGATGTCGTCCAGCAGAAGACTATCCAAGACATTGCTGATGATCTCCGACGGGAGATGTACAGGCCGAAGCGAGCGGCGCGATCGTTTGAGTAACTTGGACATTGGGGGATGGATGCGTCCGTTGAAACTGCAAGTCGAGCTTGTAAAACTGACCCAGATAGACGATGCGGAATGTCAGAGGCACACTGGCAGGAGCGTGGCGTTGAGCAAAGAACTTACTATGGAGACAATGGAGGGCATTTCAAAACATAATCCAAGTCGAGTTGCTCGCAGGAACAAAGAGGTCCGCAATCTCTCGTTTCCAATACACTACCTTGAACGTCAAATCCTCCTATTCTCGCTGGGACCTGGTGCCATGTGCGTAAAAGATTACATCCGACCAACATACCTATAACAGTACAGTGCTGCTCCACGGCCAACTTTACTATTAGTTGCCAGCTGCAACAGCGCGCTCAATCTCAGCCCTGAGATCATCCATAATCTCGCGCCCGCCTCCCGCAGCAATACGCGCGGCCACACGCACACCGAGCGCCTCAGCGTCTTCGGCAGTGCCAACAACGGCGCTCTCCTCGACGCAGACCTCGCGCGCGCCCTCCGGCGCCGTCAGCACGCCTTTGAGCGTCATCACTCCCCCCGCCCCGTACGTCGTCCACACGCCCAGCGGCACGGCGCACCCGCCCTCGAGCACGCGCAGCAGCGCGCGCTCGGCGCGGCACGGCAGCGCCGCCGCGCCGTCCTCCAGCGCGCGCACCATCGCGCCCACCGGCGCGTTGGACAGCAGGAACTCGCCCGCGAGGCTGCCCTGGCCCACGGCGGGGTAGAGATCGGGCGGGTGCAGCGGCGCCGTGATGCGCGCGTGTAGGTTGAGACGGATTAGACCTGCGGAGGCGAGGATCGCTGCTGCGTAGGGGCCCGCGGGGTCGTCGAGTTTTGCGAGACGGGTTTCGCTGTGTGCGTGGAGCGTGTTAGTTGATGGGGATGGACGCCGTGCGCGCGTGAGGATTGAATTTGACGAACATGTTTCCGCGCTGGCAAAATGTTAAGGTTATCAATCGTTCGAATGACCAGCGAGCACGCACCAAATCCTGAAATCTGAGCCCAGGGTATCGCCTCTTAATCTGCGCAACACGCCTCACACTGCCCGTACCCACGACCGACCCCTCCGGCAAGTCCGCCAGGCTCGTATACGGCGACCCCATCTTAAGCACCAAACAGTCCGTCCGGTCCTCGCGGGGCATGATGGGCACGATCGCGCAGCCCGCGCGGACGGCCGTCGGGCAGTCCTTGAGGCAGTGCACGACGATGTCGAGCTCGCCGGCGACTAGGGCGTCCTCGAGCTCCGCCGTCCACACGCTTTCAGCGGTCTTGCTCAGGGAGCGCAGGCTGCGCACTTTGTCGCGGTCGCCGGCGACCCGGATCTCGCGCGAGGAGAGCGCGAAGGTGTGTGAGGGGAAGAGCGCGCAAAGGCGCTGGTGCACGGCGTGCGCTTGCACGCGCGCGAGCGAGGAGGGTCGGCTGCCTATCCGGATCACGGGGGTCGGTGGCGCGGCGGTGGGTGACATTGGGCTGGATGGTGAGGGAGGTGCAGTATGAGTATCGAGTCCAACCGCACGCGTACGCGCGCGAAAGACTAGGTATTTCTAGGTACCCCGTATGTGGCGTGATCACGAGGCGGTCATCATCCGATCGCAATCCGGCAGCGCCCACCGCCCGGCGCATGTCGGACCAGATGTACTACAGCAAAGTATCTCGCTGAGTCGCTCCTCCCTGATCCCACAGGCTTCCCAGGGCCCTTTCACGGTGCAAGGACGCGTACAGTATGAACATCAGTCTCACATGGCATCTACAGACCGATATCCGGACGTCAAGGCCGAGGTATCGCCCAGACGATGTGTTTGTTACTTTGCTGCACAAGTACTTAAGTAAGCGACTGAGAGGGCCGTGTCTCCCGGCTGTTACTAATGTAAGTAATGTATGATGCTCAATTCTCATACTCAATTAGAAGGTAATCCTCCTGCAACCTGTTTTAATATCGACACAGCCCTGGCGCTCCGCTGCTCAAGGTGCACGTAAGTCATAGATTGGACTGCCCAGTGCCCATCGACATTCAATTGCTGGACTACTACTCTCGGCTCCCATTGAAAATGCTGAGCGAGTTACAAGTGACGACTGCGGCGATGGGAGTGAGAGCCAGAGCCTGAGGGCGAGAGCTGAGTGAGGATGGAAGTGCGCCGCGGCATCGCAGGGGAATTGGAAGACTCAGAGGCGCGTTTCAAAATACAGTCACCTTTGATTTATACGCGAGCCTGAGGAGTCAGCGTGTCTGGAGGGCGAAGTCAGCGTAGGATGGCATCGTTGGATTGAGTGAAGCCTGTGAGTCACAGTTCCAGAGCAGACATGCTCAGTCTACTAATGGTATTACAGTATGGGTGCGCACTTACTTGAGCCAGGTCACTGGGAGGACTTGCAGTCTCTCCGGAAAAGAGAGCAGGTGGCAAAGTTGACTATTACTCTTGTGCCTTCCCTTTGGACGGCCTAGATCCCGCCTTCCGATCCCGCGTGCAGGGTCGCCAGGAACGTCGAGGACCAGTGTGCCTGGCCAACAGTGGTGAGTGTACAGCAACATCCAGGGCGTGCGACGAGTGCAGTGTTCATTTCAGGTTGTGGGGCCGCCGATCGGCTGGACACTCACACAGCGGCGGATCAAGGCGGTGTGGGCCGGAGACAATCTCCGATCCCGCGCTCTTGCTCCTGCTCTTGCTCAGAGTCGGTGCCGATAACGTTCACGACGCCGGACGTGCTTGCTCGTCGTTCTCCGCAACTTGCTCGCTCGCCTGCTCGCTATCGCCTCTCGCTTGCTCGGTATCTCCTCCCGCTTGCTCGCTATCGCCTCCCGCTTGCTCGCTATCGCCCCTCGCTTGCTCGCAGTCCTCCACGATGCTCGTGCACCCATCTCAATCGGCCGGGCTCTCGCCCGCGCTGGCCAACGTGCCCGTCGAGCTCTTCCGGGAGATCGTAACGCAGCTGCATCCAGGCGCAGACAGAACAGCACTGCGCTCGCTGTGCCTGGTATCGCAGACGCTGCGCGACGAGGCCGAGCGGCACATGTACCAGCGGCTCTCTGCGTCGCAGCCGCGCGAGGTGGCGCTGCTGTGCGACGTGCTGGCGCGCGAGCCGCGCGTCGCGGCGCTCGTCGGCGAGCTCACGGTCGTCACGACGGACGTGCCGCGCGTCGAGCTCGACGCCGCGCAGGTCGCGCTGCTCGTCGCGCAGGACGGCGCGGCGGAGGAGGGCGACTGGGACGCCGTCGACTTTTATAAGCCCGAGGGCGCGCTGCGCTACTGGCGCACCGTCGCGCGCGCGCTGAGGGCGCTGCCGAACTTGCACACCCTCACCCTCGCCGGCGACAGGGCCCTCGGCCTCGCGTGGGTCCTCGCCGGCACCCAGTTCCGGTACGCCATTATGCCCTGCAGCTCACTCCCTCTGCCTCGCTGACGCTCCCGCTAGACTGCGCCGATTCTGCGGGTACATGGCCTTTGACGGGTTCCTGCAGCGGTTCCTGCGCGAGCAGACGCCGTCGCTCGTCGACCTCGAGCTGCTCACCGACGGCACATGGACGGGCGACGCCGTCGAGGGCCTCGACCGCGTGTCCATCATGCGCGTCTGCCTGCTCGACCTCGAGCTCGCCGCACACCTCATCCGCGGCCGGCCCGTCACGCATCTCCAGGTGAGCGGCTTTCCGCTTTGCGCGTATCATCCCCTCCGCCCCTTGGCTACGCGACGCTTTTCTTTCTATTGTCTTAAGCGCGGCCCATCCATTGTCTGCTTTACGCGCACAGACGGCATCATTGCGTGCATACACTGCTGCAACGCGGGCGTGCTCCACAGTGCAGCTTCTCGCGCGTCTGTCTCACGCCCATCCCATCCCATCCCATTCCGTCTTGTCCCCGGACATGGGCTTCCTTGCTCCAAGTGTCTGCCCCACCCCGCATGATCGTCGACACCTTTGAGTCGTCCGCGCTCGTCGGACGCGCGGCGCTGTCTACGGCCGTCTCTACCCCGACCGCTCGAACCACAGCATGCAGTTGCTGGCGCGCAGGGCAGTGCAGTCCATCGTCATGAGTCGTCTGATCCGTACAAGTTACGTGCGCTCGCTCGTCATTGCGCCGTTCCTGCCTGTTCCATGGGCCAGCGCGCGCTCTGTCCGTGTCCGCGCCGCTCGTCCTTGCGCTTCGCGCGCGGGCCGCTCCTGCCACCGCCCACTCCTATTCCATCTCTGTCTCCTTCCCTGCGCGTGCACGTCAAGCGTCGAGACTTCCATTTCGATGTGTTCTCCCGCGGCCTGCGCGTTGCGAGCGCCCTCCTATCCACTCCTGCACTGCACTTGCCCTAGATACCATACCATCCACGCCACCCGTTCAGCTGCTCCCATCCTCTATTTTTTTTGAAGTGGATGACGGGAGCTGGTGCGTCCATTCGGGCGACGGCTTCGTTTGCGTGTACCGTGCAGTGCAAAGCCAATCGCGCCGTTCGTGTCGTTTCCATCTCGCGATGCGCGCCCCCGTCACCATCACGCCCACTCCATCTCCGTGCGCCCGTCGCGCACTGTGTTCCCTCTCAGGCTGCGCGCGCTGTCCCTGTTGGCGCAGATGACTTGCCGCCGAGTGTCTGCCCCGCCTCGGGGTGCCGCATTCGCTCGCGTCGTCCTGCCTCCATACCTCCCCCCCGCGGACTCTGTGTCTCCCAAGTGGACTGGCCGTCCCCCCCGCCGTCCGTGCGCGCAGTCTGTCTGTTGCCCGGCCTGATTCGCCTGCCTCCGTGCGTGCACGCCATTGCATTGTCTGCCCGCGCCTGATTGGACGGCGCTGTGTTGTGTTGCGCCATCTCCCTTTGCGCCTCCTCCCTGCGCCAACATTTCGTGTGAAGAGTTCGTCCCTCGACCGCTGTTCCGTCGCGCCGCAATGTAAAGACGACGAGCGCGCTGCACTGCTCTTCCTCTTGCTGCTGCTCCGGTTCACGTTGCGCTGGCTCGTGTTCGCGTTGCTCACCGCCCGCCGCGCTGTGTTGCCCGTCGGACGTGCGCCCTGTGATGGCTTTCGTTCCCCCACCGCCCCCCTTGCACGCCTGCTGCCGCCCGCGCCCGGTTGCTGCTGCCCCGCGCTGCGAAGAAGAAGAGCGCGCTGGCGTCGTCCGCTCGCTGGTCTTACTGTTCGCGGTTTGCTTGCTCTACCTCGCTCGCCGCCGTCGTTCGGCGGGCGAGGGGCGAGTCCGCACGCTGGAGGTCCCGCGCGCGCGTCCATTCTCCCGTTGGCGGACGCATCCACATCCCACATCCCACATCCCCGCCTGTACTCCTCTTTCCTCTTTTTCCCGCCCTTCCAGCCGACCCCCCCCCCCCCCTCCCTCCCCCTATTTTCGGTGTTGCCGTTGCTGACCACCCCCCCGTGCACAGGTGACGACGGCGTCGCTGCACGACTCGGAGATCGCGGAGCTCGCGCGCGAGTGGGGCGGCTCGACGGGCCCCGTGCGCGCGTTCACCGTCGACTTTGGCGACGACTGGGCCGAGCCCGCCACGCTGCGCGCCATTGCCGAGGCGTTCCCCCAGCTTCGGTTGCTCGGAATTGTGCCGCTCGAGGCGGAGGAGGTGCGCGCGGCTGCTGGGGCGTGGGGTGCTAGTGGGGTGTTGGATGTGAGTGTTTTGCGTTTTTGTTCGTTTTCGTTTTCTTTTCTTGGCGGCCGGGGGGGAGGGTTCGGCCCTCTGCGCCTGAGGGGAGGGATGTTCTTTCCGTAGACCAGAGCGGAAGAATATTGTCCCTCTACACCAGAGGGGAAGAATGTTTTTCTCAGACGGGAAGAATAGTCTTTCCTTCGGAAAGAGGATTGGACGGCTGGATGCTGACGTTGATGCTGCAGGTGAACACGTCGCTGAGCGCGCTCGCGGCGCTCGTGGGCCTGCGCACGCTGCTCGTCAATAATCGCGAGAACGTCAATGCGATTCTGCCGCAGGAGCAGTTCGAGATCGCGAATTACATTCGGTGCGTCGCGCGTTCCCCCTTTTCTCGCGTCTGCCCTTTCCGCTCCTTCACGCTTTCTGTTGCACCGTCTTCTTCGCTGTGGCGGTCATCGCAGAGGCAGTTGCCCGCCGCTGCAGCCATCCCATTGTTTTCCTTCGGCGCTCTTCTGCTCTTCGCTGTCGAGCTCCTGCGTTTACTGGCGATTTCTTCATCTGTTGCATATCGTCGCTGCCGCCCTTGCCTCACGTCCCTGCCCTCCCCGCACGTATGGACCTTACATTTTGTCCTCACTGCCTTCGCACGCATTCCCCTCCTTGCGCGCACGTCCGCGCCGCACCGCCCTCATACGCTGCCTCTGTCCGTCTAGCCGTTTCATCCCGCTCACATCCATTCCCTCTCTCCAGCTCAGCCAACCCATCAATCCGCACGATCGGCTTCGTGCGCTACGCGCCGCCGCCGCCGCCGCCGCCGCTGCTCAACGCGCCGACGCTCGCGGGCCAGGACGCGGACTGCAACGGCAGCCCGCTGCAGGTGATGCTGACGAGCCAGCTGGTTGCGGATCTGTACCGATTCACGCCCGGCGGGTTTGGGGGCAAGGGACGGTGGGAGTTTGTCAGTGGGGCCGATGTGGAGGAGGTGTGGGGGTTGGCGGGGGCGGGGGAGGATTAGGGAAGGTTTGAGAAGATGAGGGTGAGGGTGATTCTGCGTTGGTCACCCTCCTGACGATGATGTGGTAGGTTCTGGAAATTGCGCTTGCTTGCTCTGATCGATTGCTCTCCTCTCCTTTCCTCTCCTCTCCTCTCCTCCTCACACTCTTCGCCTTGCCTTGCCGTTTCCGAGTCGCTTCCCCCCGCCTTGTCCGAATCGCTGTGTATTACATAGGTGCACACTCTCCGTAACGGAGTATGGGCGTGCGCGTTTTTCTTGGAATGAGTATGGACGAACACTTGATGCCCACTGCGCCACTCGTACAGAATTTACATACGTCTCGAGTGTGCGCGTTCATGACTTACTGTTGGACGACTTGACTGCTGGCCGACGAGGAGAGTACTAAGCCACTGCTCCGCCTTGCCTCCGCACGACGGGAGATCCGCATCGTTCGAACTGCCAATCCACCGTGTTGTCGCGGTATAAATCTGCCCGCTACCGTCGCATTGGACTCGGAGCGTTCCCCCCCCCCCTCCACGGCAAACTTCAACCCCATGCGCCCTCCCGCCGCCATACTCTTCCAATCGGCTCTCCCGCTCGCTCTCGCCGCCTGTGTCGTTGCGAGCACGACTTGCGTCACTCCCGGATTTGACCCCTGTGAGTGCGTGGCGGCCGAGTCTGTGGTTCAACGCTGTGCCCCTGTAGGCCGCATGTCTCTGGTTTTTGGGATGAGGACGCCAATTTGTACTCGATACTGTACTCTGTGTGTCCTAAGAGCTACAGCAAGTCAGTAAGAGACTTTTCTCCTTGAGATCGAAGCACTTGCATGAGGTAGCATAGTCGCAAAGAGACTTCAAGCAAGAAAGTAAATTAGTTTCTCTTCAAATAATAGAGCAGCGTCCAGCGCACGAACATTACACACGAAGGATCGTCTGGCTAAAGATTTCCAGCCAAATCCAATCTATGAGTGCATTCTTGTACGCAAGGAGAGCTGTTCGTCGTCCGGAGGAGGAAGAATGTCGGAGCTCAAATTTGCCTGTCAAACGTCGCGGCTGTGCGCAATGTTGATTCCGGATCTTTCGACGAACTGCTCTTGCACCACGCTGTCGCAGGAGCACGAACCGTCCTCAGGAGCTCAAGAATTGCGCAATGAGTGCCTTCACCCCGAAGCAGCTTCCGCCAGAGCTTATCTACCACATCCTCGACCATCTCGGTTACAGCGCTCTCTCCGACATTCGGCGCGCAGGCCAGACGTGTCGAGCATGGCGGATGGTCGCGCGCGCACATCCCGCCTTTGCTTGTTGCATTAGGCTTATTGCTATGAAGGAAAACCAGGCGTTTGATCGTGCTGTGGACTTCTTCCTTGATCGTCTATCTGCGGTATGTGGCGGCAACTTGGACCTCCATATCGTCCTGGTTGGCTTTGGCCGGAAGGTGAAGGCGAAGCGCATCGTTCGTAACACTGTTATCCCGGCGCTGAGGGCATCCCTGTGGCGCATGAAGACGCTATCTATCCGGTGCGAGGAGGGCTTCATTCCTGACCTGTTCAGCGCGCTGGCCAGCGGACCGGCGCCGCGCCTCACGGAATTCAGCTTTTCGAGCACCCTCGAGCGCGGTACGATTAAGCATACTCTTCCTATAGACCTATTCGCAGCCCACGCCCCGCGTTTATGCGAAATCAGCGTCAACAGCTGCCACTTCCCCGAGATCGTGATTCCCGTGTTCGCGCGGGTGCGCAAGTTTGCCAGACACCTCGACTTCCAGGGACAGCCTGAAGGAGCCCTCGATCTCCGACCCGAGCGGTGGTTTGTGCACTGCCCGGCATTGGAGGAGCTGGACATCTGGGGGAGTATGTGTCCTGTCCGCGTGGCGTCTTGGGATGCGTGCCCGCCGGTGGACGTCACGAAGCTGCGCCGCTTGACCGTTACTGGTGTCGAATCGGCCGAGGATACCCACTCTGTCGTTTGTGCGCTCGCCCACGCCGGCATGGAGAGCGTCGACCTGGACACGACGCGCGTGAGGCGCGCGACGCTGGACCTCTTGCTTGCGCATTTTGACGGCGCGGATGACCAGCGCCTGGAGCTCGACGTCGTTCAGGACGACCATAAGGTATCCATCTCGATATACGACGCGGCGCGTGCCCGGCGGCGCACGCTCTCCCACGCCGAAGACTCGGAGTACTATGCACTTCTGCATCGACCTGGCAGGCGCATCGCGGAGGTGGTCGCACCCTGCTTTACACGGATTGCCCCAAGAATCGTGCGCATCTCTTTGCTGGAGCAGGCAGACCCCTGGAGCTGCATCTTGGGCCTGTTCGACTCCAAAACAAGTCCTCCGAGTCTTTCCGGCGTCGAGACGTTAACGCTACTGCTCTACGACGGCTTGTTCACCGGACTTTATGGCTGTGAGGATCATCCTGGCGCGTCTCTGAATCTGCCGGCTCTCAGGCGACTGGAGCTAGTATACGAAGGAGATGATCGAGTCTTCCAGGTGAAAGCGGAACAACTCATATTCCTCGCGGGCACCATGCTCAAATTCGGTAAGGATCGTAAGCTCAAGCTTGGTCTGAAGAACGCACGTATTGTGGGGACGGTCAAGTGGGGGCTCGCAGACTACTTCGACGAGCAGTTCGTGCAGGACGATTTTATAGTGCGTTTGATCCGGTAGCACTGGCACTGTGAGATCAATATAACAATTTTTATCGCCACATGAAAACGGTCTTTGAAATTAATTTGAAAAGGTCTTTGAAGATGTGGTGCATGGTTTTTCGTCTCGTCCAACTTGGCTCGGTGCCATGGGCCACGGATTCATGAAGTTGGCTGTTGCCCATGTTGAGTCTTGACCGGAAGCCGCCGTGTACAACTTGCGCTGACCGCTGAGCACTCGCGCACTGTACTCGACTTTGACTCGATACCCCGCACAATGGCACTCACTGGTCTGCAGAACGTCATGGATATCTATTAGTGTAGACTACGCGTGAGCAAACCCCAGTCTGATAGTGCAAAGGCAAGAGACTGGTATTGGCGAACCTATTAGTGTAGACTACGCGTGAGCAAACTGAGAGACATGTGAGATATGCGATACATGGGTAAGAAGGATGCAGATACGTACCCCCAGTCTGATAGTGCAAAGGCAAGAGACTGGGGGCTCGGAGATGAGACGCGAATCATTATATACGAGAGGAATAATGGAGCGTGGCACAGTGGCACTCCGCTTGTACTCTAACACCCCCCCTCAAGCGGAGCGCAGCCCAAGAAGACGAGAAAAGTATCGGTGCTTCATCGGGGAGAGTGGTTTTGTAAAGATATCCGCGACCATTTCGTCCGTAGGCGTGTATTGTACCGAGAGAGTCTTCTCCGCGACGCGTTCGCGTAGCCACAGAGACTGAACGTGTATATGTTTTGTGCGGTCGTGATGTCTGGTGTCGCCAGTAAGAGCAATCGAGCTCTGGTTGTCCATGTGAAGCGGAAGAGAGCCTGAGGCGCCATCGAGTTCGTGCAGCAAATCGCGAAGCCAGATAGCCTCCTTCGCGCCTTCCTTCGCAGCCTGTATCTCTGCTTCCGTCGACGAGAGGGCAATCGTTTTCTGCTTCCGCGAGCTCCAGGAAATCAGACAGTCATGGAGCAAGAACGTGTAGCCAGATGTGCTGCGGCGAGTGTCAGGGCAGTTTGCCCAGTCAGCATCCGTGAAGGCGCATGCGTCGTGACCATCGTGGAACTGAACAAGTTGGGGAGAGACGAAGCCAGCAGGGAGCGAAACACCAGGAGCTGCGTGCGGCGCATAGAGCAAGCCATAGTCCAGAGTACCCTTGACATACTGGAGGATGCGTTTCGCGGCGTGCCAGTGCGCAGGACGTGGACAAGCGGAGAATTGTGCGACGTGTTGCAGCGCATACGAGATGTCTGGACGCGATACGACAGCCAGCCATGTCAGAGAGCCGATGAGTTCCTTGAATGGGACGCGACGCATGTACTCGCGATCTGCCGGAGTGAGATCAGCGCCTGTCGAGAGGTACTGCGCAGGAACAGCGGGAGTCGTGACGGTGTGGCAGTCCTCCATCGCAAAATCCTTGAGGACCTTCTCCGCGTATGCTCGTTGGGAAATGTGAAATGTTCGAGCGGTCCGGTCGCGCACAATACGCATGCCCAGGAACCAACGTACCTCGCCAAGGTCCGTAATTGTAAACCGATCCGCCAGCGACTCAACAGCGCTGTCGATTGCGGTCTTGTCACCCACTAACAGCATGTCATCAACGTGCACCGCAATGATACACGTTTGACCATCCTTTTTCCGCGTGAAAACGCAAGGGTCGCTGTCGCAGCACTGGAAACCCATAGATAACAGCTCTTCGCGTAGCTTCAGGTACCAGCATCGGCCAGCTTGTTTGAGACCATAAATGGCTCGTTGCAAGCGTAAGACCTCGTCCGATGCGAGCATGCCTGGCGGGAATTGCATGTAGATCTCCTCCTCAAGTTCACCGTTGAGAAACGCAGTCTTTACATCGACATGCCGCGTCTCCCAGCCGCGTACTGCTGCAAGTGCAAGTAGGGCGCGTACCGATTCAGGGCGGCACGTGGGAGCGGTCGTTTCTACAAAGTCCATTCCCGGACGTTGGGTATAACCCTTCGCCACGAGTCTGGCTTTACAGCGAACAGGGTTCCCTTTGTCGTCGTGTTTAAGGTCGTAAACCCACCTACAGCCGACAACCTGCTTTCCAGCCGGTACGTCGCTGAGGGGAACCCGTTTCCACACGCCGTGGTCCTCCATTGACTGGAGTTCCACGCCCATTGCTTCGCGCCATTGGCGTGAGAACGGGGACTTCACGGCCTGGTCGTAGGTAAACGGTACTCTGTCAGGAAACTCCCCCATCGCGTTGAGTGCAATTAGAGGGTTCCCAACGGTTTCCGCCACTGCCATGAGGCCTCGAAGGGAGCTGCCAGACGATAACGTCTCACCCAGAACCTCGTTCACGAGATTCTCGGCCTTGCGGTTTGCGTTCAGAGTGTCCGCGAGCGCAAGGGCCTGTTCCGTCGTCATGCGCGCCCCGGAGACATGCTGAGCACGTCGAGTCGCGGGGTCTGCAGTTTCAGTCACCCGCAGCGTCTGGACACGGGTGCGCTTAGAGCGACGCGGTCCCGAACCGTCAGCATTGGGTGTAGGGACGACGGCGGGTGTAGCAGGAGGGGCGCGAGCGCGCGGGGACTGAGAGTCACCCGTCGCGACTGGAGCGCGCTGGGAAGCCGGTAGCGGCGCGGCGGACGGCATATCGCCATCCGCGTCAGAACCCGACTCAGAGTCAGAGTCCGTGGATGCGCCGGCGTCATCGTCGGTCGCGTCAAGCGCTGGTGGATCTGGAATAACAACGTCCGGGTCAGCGGTGTGTATATTGGAGGAGAGGCGATGTATATCGTGGGACTCAATGAACGTTACGTTGCGAGCCTTGATAATCGTGCGTGAGACGGGATCCCAGCATCGGTAGGACTTGCTGTTCTCGTAGTAGCCGAGGAATCGACAGCGGATCGCCTTCTTGTTCAACTTCGGTTTGCGTTTCTTCTTCGTTTTGAGAACGTAGCAGACACAGCCGAATTCGCGGATCTGGACATAGCGTGGCTTCTTCCCGTGGAACATCTCGTAGGGAGTCTTGCCCTTATGGCGTCGAGACGGGAGACGGTTGGCCAGATAGGTCGCAGTGCGCCAGGCCTCAGCCCAGAAGGTCTTCGGAAGCCCAGCAGCGTCAAGCATAGCATTCGCGCGTCTCGCGATCGTCTGGTGGGCGCGCTCACTCTTCCCAATCTGTTCAGAGGATTCCGGCGCGGTCGTCTCGTGCACTATACCGCGTTGGCCAAGCATCGTGTGATAGGAGCTCTCGAACTCGCCGCCACCATCAGAACGGACACAGCGAATCTTCTTCCCCGCAGCAGCCTCAAGTTCGTCGAATCGAGCACGGTGAATGTCGGTGACGTCGTTCTTCAGGCGGAGGAAGTCATAGACGAGGTAGCCAGAGTATTCGTCAATAGCATTCGCAGCATATACTTTGCGCGAGAGAGATTCGGTATCGACAGGGCCGGTCAGGTCGACTATCAAACGCTCGAGCGGCTCCTTCGCTAGGTTCTCCGACTCGCGAGGGAATGGCAGAACTTTGCCCTTAGCTGCGAGACAGTGTTCACAGATGGGCGTCGGCGTAGAACGAGGAACGTGCAGACCTGGTATGGCGCCAGATTGAGCGAGGCGCATCACAGCATCCATGCCAGGGTGTCCTAAACGGTTATGCCAAGTGAGTAACTGCGACGAGACGGATTGGCGCGCAGAGTAAGCCACCTGAACGGGCGAGTCATATAGCATGTACAGGCCGTCGGGCGAGCGTTTAGCAGTCGCGATAATCTTGCGACTGCCGTTCTTGCGGCGCACGGTGCAAGCGTCAGTGTCGAACAGGACCTCGAGCGAGTCGTCGTCCGCGATGAGCTTCGAAATCGAGATGAGCGAGAGATTTGTGCCTGGACAGTGCAGAACGTCCTTGAGCTTGAGAATACGACCTTTGCCGATGCGGTAGTGGACGTCGCCTTTGCCGATGCCGACGGTGTTGCCAGAGAAGCCAGCGACCTGGACTGGGGCGATGGGCGTGTACGAGTAGAAGCGCGACACATCGCACTCGAAATGGCCGTTGGCACCGGAGTCCATAGCCCCCCCTTTGCCCTGCGTCGCCATGAGTGCAATGCGGGTGGGGGTGATCAAGTCGAGAATGGACTTCTCCCGAGGATCTGCGATGGCGGTGTACTCGGGAACGGGATCGACCAAATCGGGGAACCCCTGCACCGGATCGGCGGTGGCGGTGCCGGTGACGCGCGCTGCAAGTCCAATGGAGACGCCCGACTCTGAGGAAGACGAATCGACATCGTCAACGCGCGCGGTGAGGGCCTGAGGAGCTGTGGCAGGAGTCGAGGGCTGGGCGGGCGTGCTAGACTGTGAAGCAACCGCGGCATTAGCCTTAGGTGCGCGTGACTTCCAGTTAGTAGGGCGACCGGCGACGTTGCCACCGCCTTCTTCCCAGCAATGGGCGAGGTCGTGCGTGTGGCTACGGCGTGCCTTGATGCAGATGCCATTCGTGCATCCAGTGCCGTTCTTGCCCGAGGCGCGAGACGAGTTGCCGCCACCGTGAGTCGCGACAAGTGCCTGAATACGACGTTCGTCCGATGCAGCTTGATTGCGGCGCGTTTCTTCGGAAGAAAGGTCGTTGGTCACTTGCTCGTGCTCGTTGAGCGACCACTTGTGCGCGATGATGTTGATGATCTGCTCCCAGTCGCTCGTAGCAGAGACGATCATGGCAACAGTCAGGAACTCGTCTGCCGAGAGTCCAACGCCACCGGGGAAGACGCGCTTGGTGGTTTCGACGAGGTGGTCGTGCAGCCTCGCCGGCGACCTTGGGCATGGGCTTAGCGGTATAAGTCTCCTTCCTCGCTGCCGCCTCGTCGATCTTCTGCTGTTCACCAGCCTTCCAGACTTCAGCGCGAGTGCTGGGGGCCATGATGTTGATGCCCTCGACGTAGTTGAAGAGGAGTCCATTGGTCGTCAGCCAGTCGCGAACCGCAGAGTGCCAGGCGACGAAGTTCTCCTTGCCGCGGAGTACGGTGCCATGGTATTGCGAGAGACGCGAGACGACGGGCATGATAGCTAGGCCAGACGGTGGGGAGAGGCAAGCACGAGGGAGCAAGATCGGATCGATTGCCGGTACAAAGGAGCGACAATGCAAGCGGGATTTTCCGGCGTTGTGCCACTCGGTGGGAAGCACCGGCGATAGCGACGTGCACGACGCGTAGAAGCACGGGAAGCGTGCCAAAGGAGTCAAAGAAAAGATCTGGAGTTGACTACACGCGCTGGAACAGCGCAAGGTGGCTCATAACCTATTAGTGTAGACTACGCGTGAGCAAACCCCAGTCTGATAGTGCAAAGGCAAGAGACTGGTATTGGCGAACCTATTAGTGTAGACTACGCGTGAGCAAACTGAGAGACATGTGAGATATGCGATACATGGGTAAGAAGGATGCAGATACGTACCCCCAGTCTGATAGTGCAAAGGCAAGAGACTGGGGGCTCGGAGATGAGACGCGAATCATTATATACGAGAGGAATAATGGAGCGTGGCACAGTGGCACTCCGCTTGTACTCTAACAATATCAACTCGACGATCAAGGTGCCTGCCGAGGAGCTTGCATTCCTCCTGGATGTAGTACTCGAATGCACCGCAGAAAGGAAGCTCAAGCTGGCATTAAAGAATGTCCGCATCGACGGCGACACGCAGCTCGTGGAGTATTTCTTCGCGGAAATCGATCGGTCCGCTTCGGTTTTCATACAATACCTCCCCCTCCCGATCATTGGATGCGATTATTATTTCAATGCCAGGTTGTAGGCTCAGTCTATTTGTACCACTGAGCACTCGTGCTCGCAGTATCGAGAATATGACAGATATGTTTATGGACAGTCAGCGTGTTCAATGCAATCGTTACCCAACATTAACGCTCAGCGCTGCGCTGACCTCAATCCCACTTGACCAGGGCCGTCGTCGTTTTTGTCTATATCTCGTTACCACCACCCAGTAATATGAGGAAGTATGATACAGGTCTGCAGATCACAGCTTTCTGTCGCTTCGTGAAGGGTCTGTGCGATGTCTACGACTTGCGTGTCCTTACGATGTTCCAGCACAGGCCAGAGTCAGCGAGATGCCAGAGACATGATAATCTGCATTGCTCTCCTACGCAACCGGACTCACGATGTACACACACGAGTCCAAGCCCAAGTTCTTTGTCGATAGGACATGGGTTCTGAGGAGAAGTCTCTGGATCCTGAAGCATTACTGGTGTTGGCTCCGCTAGAGCTAGAAGGATGGAGAACGAGAGTATTATGACTATGCGTGGAACGTGCATCGCGTAAGCAGTGGAAGTCGTAGGTGCACGAAGTCTATCGAAGCCCAGATTTATATCACATCAATAGGCCACCCTTTCCCCGCGACCGTAGACGGCAGATCGTGGTGCAAATAGTGCGGATGATTGAACGATCGCTGACGACGGCGACGCAATCGATAACCCGATTGTAGAAATAGTACGCTCTCGAAGGGGGAACGCCTGAGAGAAGCGAGCAAACTCAGTACAGTGCGGGGTAACGCAAAGAACTACATTGTAGTGTACCTGAGAGAAGCGAGCAAACTACAGAGACTCGTGAGACACAGAACGGGACACATACAAGGAAACCATACCTCAGTACAGTGCGGGGTAACGCAAAGAACTGAGGGAGCTAGTCGTCAGGGGAGCGGAATCGTGGGCCGAAAGAAATCATACTAGTCCTAACTCGTAACGTGGTCATCATCAGGGACGGAGAACAGAGAACGAGAAACCGGGACTCTCATAAATTCCACATCCTCCCCTCAAGCCAAAGCGTCGACAAGCCCGAGGCGCGACGCGAAGTGCTTGACCTTGATAGAAGGCAGCGGTTTCGTCATAATGTCGGCGAGCATGTCGGCGGTCTTGCAGTAAACGAGGCGAATGTCGCCTGACTCCACGAGGTAGCGGATAAAGTGATAGCGGATGTCGATGTGCTTCGTGCGCGCGTGGAACTGGTAGCCGCGTGTCAGCTTTATTGCGCCGTCGTTGTCCGCGTAGATCGTCGTCGGGTCGGGCAACTTGTCGAGGATCTCGGCGACGAGCGCGCGCAGCCACATCGCCTGCTTCGCCGCGTGCGTCTGGGCGACATACTCCGCCTCGGTAGTCGAGAGAGCGACGAGCTCTTGCTTCTTCGTCGACCACGCGACGGTGCCGCCGTTCCAGCGGAATACGTACCCAGATATGGCGCGATGATGCCACTGGGTCATTCCATCGGCATCGGTGAAGCCGACCAGGCCGTCGTTGTCGCCCGTCTCACCGAGCACAAGACGCATGTTGCGCGTGAGGCGAACGTAGCCATAGGCACGCCGGAGAGCCGCAACGTGCGCCGGGCCTGGGGACTCGAGGAATTGCGAGAGGAGGCTCACGGTGAGCGCCATGTCTGGCCGCGTCCATCGCACCAGGTAGTTCAGCGCCCCCACCATCTCGCGATACGGGAAGCCGCGCATCTTCGCGTGATCCTCCCCAGTCTTGGGAGAGTCGTCCGGCGTGAGCTTCGCGTTGACGTCCATCGGCGTGGAGTAGGTGCGGCATTCGTCCATACCGTAGCGCTGCAAAATCGTGTCCACGTAGGCGCGCTGGCTCAGCGCCGCGGTGCGCTGCGGCCTGTCGCGGATAATCTCCACACCGAGGAGCCACTGTGCCTCGCCCAGATCCTTGATCTCGTAGAGCTCGCCCATCTCCTCCTTGAAGATCTGGATGACTTCGATGTTCGGCGAACCGCAGAGGCAGTCGTCCGTGCTGACGGCAACGAGCAAGAGAGTGTTCTGTAGCTTCAGGATGAACAAACCCATGTCAGCGTCCGAGCGACGGAAGCCTAGCTCGAGCATCGCCGCGACGAGCGTCTGATACCAGATACGGCCCGCGTCCTTGAGACCGTACAGTGCCTTGAGAAGCAGCCAGCAGAAGAGTCTGATCGGGTGCAAAGGGTCGTCATCGTAGCCCGGCGGCGGCTCCAAGAAGACCTCCTTGTCGAGCTTGCCGTTGAGGAAAGCGGTGTCGAAGTCGATTTGGTGCAGCTCCCAATCAAACAGCGCAGCAAGCGAGATCATGAAACGCAAGGTCTCCGGCGTCACGACCGGCGACGTCGTGTCCGTATAGTCGATGCCGGGTACGGTCGAGAAGCCCTGCGCGACGAGACGTGCTTTGTAACGCACGAGGCAACCCGCGGCGTCGCGTTTCGCGCGATATACCCACTTGCTGCCCACTGGCTTGCGGCCTTTCGCAGCGACGTCTTCGCGGCGAATCCACTCGTAGACACCCTTCTCCTTGAGGGACACGCGTTCGGCCTGCTCGGCCTCGATCCAGCGGTCAGCGTCGGGGCGGGACAGAGCCTCAGCATGGGACGTCGGCTCCAGCAGCTCGGGGTCCGCGTGCTGCGCAACGAACACGACAGCAAAGTCTTCGTACCCGAACAGGTCCTGGGCGTTGGCAAAAGACGCTCTGGCCGGCACCGGAGCCTCGGGCACTTGTAGGCCGGGAGGGAACCATGGTTGGTTTGGGCGGCCATCTGCCACGCCCTTGCCGTCCTGCAGGTCCCGTACGTACTGCGAGGGCTTACGTACGCGCGCGCCCTCCACGATGTTGTCCTCGTCGACGTCAGCGAGTCGCTGCGCAAAACGCTCTGCGGGTGCGCGCGGGCGCTGGGGCGCATCTGGGACCGGGATCGGCGACTGATTGCGTGGCGGTGTGCTCGGAACGTCGGTTTTGGGCACGCCGGCTGCAGATCCATCAGCGGACCGCACATCCTCCCCTGGATCTGCAGCCGCGTGGTCGGCGTCATCCCAGAACAGGTCGCCCGGGTCCGTCGCAAACACTTCCTCCTCGCGGTCGGGTTCCAGGCGGAGGAACTTGACTGCAGGCTCGACGCGAACCTTCCGACCCGCCTTCGAGTACAGGCGGTGGCCTTTCGTCGGTGTAACCGTGTCGAAGCCGAGCCAATAGACGTGTTCAGCGTTGGGCTCGAGTTTGCCGGTCCCGAGGTCGAAGAGGTAGCACGGCGCTCCCCACTCAGGTACGCCCGTGATGTCGCGCGGTCTGCCGAATCGCATCTCATGCGGCGACTTTCCTCCAGGATTTCCGCGCGTGCCCAGCGAGTTCAGGAGCCACACCTGGTGCAGCGCGCACTCGCCCCACAGGAACTTCGGCAGCCCTGCGGCGTGGATGGACGAACGTACGCGCTCGAATAGCGTACGGTTGAAGCGCTCGCAAATACCGACTTGCTGATGTGTGTCGTGCGTTGTCTGCAGATGCACGATGCCGCGCTTCCGGAGGTGCTCGGCCATCTTCGTCTCGTTGTATTCACCCGCCTGGTCCGTGCACCACGTTTTCATATGGATGCCGAACTGATTCTCCAGCCAGGCGTCGAACTCGACGATGGTGTCCTCCGCCTCGTCCTTGGTCCGATAGAGGAACAGGAAATGCCAGTGAGTAGCGTCATCGGTGTAGATATCCGCGTACTTCTTGCGACCGGCAGTCTCAACCTGTGCAGGTCCCCAGATGTCGGACCACCACCATTCCCCGAACACCTTGGAGCGTGTCCCCTCACGCTCCTTCGGTATCTGGGCAGCGCGGAGCTTGCCTATAGTGCAGCTTTCGCAGTCGAAGATTTCCGAGGACTCATCGACCTCAACGCCTTTCAAACCACCTCGCAGGTACTGGGCTTTGGCGGCAGACGGAGAGACGTGCCCCAGGACACGGTGCAGCTCCATCCAGGTGAGCGGCCGTTTCCCTGATGCATATGCGAAGTGTGCGCGTGCACCGCTGTCTGACGTGCGGTCGATCTGGTACAGGCCGCCGACTTGCGGGACGACGCCTACGAGGCGTTGCTTGACTTGCTTGACGTCGTAGATCTTGCACATTCCGCCGGAGAAACGCGTCTCGCAGCCGACCTTGTCGATGGACGAGACGGAGACCAGGGTGCCCTGTAGCGCGCGCGCATACAGGGTGTCCTTCAGTGCAATCTCCCGGTACGTCTTGTCCTCCTGTGGCAGCTGGAGCATATAGTCACCGTGTGCCGTCGCATAGAACTTGACGCCCTCTGCCGCTACAATCGGGTGCGGCGGGATCTGCTGCAGGGACACGAAGCGACTGCCCAGCGACGACATGTGGCGGCTCGCGCCCGAGTCGATGATCTCGGATGTCGTCCCTCCCGCACGTTCTTCTTCAACCACGAGTGCCCTGAGAGGTACGCCAGTGACGTCCGGTGCTTCGTCACCGTCGTCACCGTCCCACAGGCCGTCGAGCCATGTGCTCGGATCACTGCCATCTGCAGTGAGTTGCTCGGTCATGATCGACAGGCACTGCGTTATGCCTGCGCGCGCCGCAAATGCGAGCACCAGCGAACTGGCGCGCGCCGCGCGTGCGGGCTCCTCGTCGGCCGCTGCCGCCGTGCCCGCCGACGCCGCCTTGGGCGGCTTGGCCGCTTCGTATGCAGCCTTCTTCGCCGGGTCACACTTCTTGTCCCTGGCGAAATGGCCTGTGTCGCCGCAGCCGAAGCACTTGACTTTCGACATGTCGATCTTGCGCTTCTTCTTCTCCTCCGTGGCGACGAGCGCAAGATCGTCTGGCTTCTTCGACTTCGTTGGGTTCTCGACCTGCAGGCGGTCGTACTCGACGCGTACCGCGCGCAGCAGGGCGTCTGCCTTGGGTGCGGGGAGCTCCAGCGCGGTGGCGTTCGCGCGAGTCTGGGCAATGAACTTGCGGTAGTAATCGGGCAGCGACGCGAGCACCGTGCGCGTGCGTGTACTCGCTGTCGAGCATCTTCTCGGCTGCTGCTGCGTCATACTGCTGCCGCAGTTCTTCCATCTCGTCGATGTGCGCACGCAGATCACCGTTCGCAGGGCAGCGCTTGGCCTCAAATTGACGGCGAACCTCCTGCGCATACGCGTCTCCCTTCTTCTCGAACTCTTGCACGAGCCACGCCCAGACATCCTTCATGATGTTCTTGCGCATGGCGGTGCCCGCGAGGCTATCGGGAAGTCCGGAGACGACGTGCAGAGGCGCCGAGGAGTTTTCGGTCTCCCAGGTAAGTCGGATGCGCTCTTCTGCCCGGTATGTCGCCAGCAACTGCGTATCTTGCTGAACGGCATCCCAGTCGAAATCAGGGGCAGCGCTCGGGTCTTGCGGAACATGGTGAGTCGGGCGCAGCAGAGCGCCATGTCCGCGGCGGTTTCGGATATCCGAAGCGGTCTCTTTCTGGGATAATTGCCCCGCATATGGGGTGCCCCGCATATAGGGCCGGGGGCGGGGTGCCCCATATTGTGGGCTACATGCCCCATCTTTAATATATACATAGTGTTGGTGTGTCTGCTGAGACTGCCTTGACTGACTGGCGCTGAAACCACCGGTCAGTCGAGGCGGTCTCAGCTGCTAAGTCATTAGTGAACGATGCAAAGTCAGTGGGCATTACCGAATGATGCAACGTGCACAAATCAGTCAGGCTGCAAGTCATGTTCACTTTTATTTAATTCACAGCATGAGATCGGGCGTGAAACAAGCAACAGAGTATGAAAACATGGGATGGATTACACGTGTCGGAAGTACAGTCATGTCAGGCAGAAGAGCGGGCGGGGGGTAGCGGGATGGGACGGCGGCAACGGCGGGCAGACTGCCTTTGCGGGTCTGCGTGTCAGCGCGTGCGCAAGACGGCGACAAGGCCGGCACACGAGCGGGCGAGCGCGCAGGAGGATGGGCAGGTGCGCGCGGCGAGGAGGAGAGTGGCGGCCGGGCGCGGCGGATAGACGAGGGCACGCGGACCGACTGCGGGCGGCGAGAAGAGACGTCGGCGACGGCGCGCAGATGAGCGGCCGCACTGCGCGTCTGAGGCCTCCATACGAGCGGCCGCGCGGGAAGATGGGCAGGGGGACTGCGGGCGCGGCGGGCAGGTGAGCGGCGGTTGGGCGCGGCGGGTAGACGAGCGCGGAGCCGACGACTGCAGGCGGGCGCGGGCGGCGGCACGAGACGTCGGCGACGAGCTGTCGTCGGCTCCGCGCGTCTGCGCGTGCGGGCGACACGTGAAGGTCGGCATACGAGTGGGCGCGCGGGAAGACGGGCAGGCGGGCGGCGAGAGAACAAGCGGGACAGGGCTGCGCCGACGGCGGGCAGGTGAACGGGCGCGCGGGCGTCTCGATGGGCGCCTTTGCGCGTGGGCGCGTGGGCGCGTACGGGCCACGGCGAGCCCGACGGCGAGCAGGAGCGCGCGGTGGGCAGGAGCGCGCGGTGGGCAGGAGCGCGCGGTGGGCAGGAGCGCGCGGTGGGCAGGCGCGGTGGGCAGGCGAGCGCGGTGGGTAGACGAGCGCGGCGCGCGCGCGACTGGATGGGCGCCTTTGCGCGTCAGCGCGTCGGCGCGTACGGGGCCACGGCGAGCACGACGGCGAGCAGGAGGGCGCGGTGGGCAGGCGGGCGACGGCGAGCAGGCCGGCGCGGTGGATAGACGAGCGGGCGGACGACGGCGAGCAGGCGGGCGCAGTGGGCACACGAGCGGGGCGCCTTTGCGCGTCTGCGCGTCTGTGCGCACGGGGAGACGACGGAGGCGGGCGCGGCGGGCAGACAGACGAGTCCGCCGGGCGACGTTGCGCATCTGCGCACGCGGCGACGGCGAGCAGGCGGGCGACGGCGAGCAGGCGGGCGACGGCGAGCAGGCGGGCGACGGCGAGCAGACGAGCAGAGTGGGGGCGCCGCGTGCGCGTATGCGCGTCTGTGCGCACGGGGAGACGACGGAGGCCGGCGCGCCGGGCAGACGGGCGCGGCGGACGACGGCGAGCAGGCGGGCGCAGTGGGCACACGAGCGGGGCGCCTTTGCGCGTCTGCGCGTCTGTGCGCACGGGGAGACGACGGAGGCCGGTGCGCCGGGCAGACGGGCGCGGCGGACGACGGCGATCAGGCGGGCGCAGTGGGCACACGAGCAGGGCGCCTTTGCGCGTCTGCGCGTCTGTGCGCACGGGGAGACGACGGAGGCCGGCGCGCCGGGCAGACGGGCGCGGCGGACGACGGCGATCAGGCGGGCGCAGTGGGCACACGAGCAGGGCGCCTTTGCGCGTCTGCGCGTCTGTGCGCACGGGGAGACGACGGAGGCCGGCGCGCCGGGCAGACGGGCGCGGCGGACGACGGCGAGCAGGCGGGCGCAGTGGGCACACGAGCGGGGCGCCTTTGCGCGTCTGCGCGTCTGCGCGTCTGTGCGCACGGGGAGACGACGGAGGCGGGCGACGGCGAGCAGACGCGCAGAGCGGGGGCGCCGCGTGCGCGTATGCGCGTCTGTGCGCACGGGGAGACGACGGAGGCGGGCGCGGCGGGCAGACGGGCGCGGCGGACGGACGGCGAACGGGCGCGGCGCAGTGGGAACACGAGCGGGGGCGCCTTTGCGCGTCTGCGCGTCTGTGCGCACGGGGAGACGACGGAGGCGGGCGCGCCGGGCAGACGGCCGCGGCGGACGACGGCGAGCAGGTGGGCGCCGCGGGCAGACGAGCGCGGCGGATGAGCCGTCCCGTCTGACACCTTTGCGCGTCTGCGCGCATGCACGTACGGGGCGGGAAGGGCAAAAGGGGGCGCAGACGAACGGGGCGGGAAGACGAGCGGGGCAGGCAGATGAACGGGCGCGGCTTGCGCTTTCCAAACGGCGACCGACAAGCGGCTGCTATAGCTCGCCGCCGTTCCTTTGCTCTCTGCAAGGCTGTTACCGCGCTCTCTTTACATGAACCGCGCCCGCGACGAGCTCCGCGCAGACGGCGCGACGGATCCCAGCGCCCTGGATTGCGAGGCCACGCGTGTATCGCTGACCTACCGGGGCGCGGACGTTCCACGACGCGAGCCGGTCGTCCAGCAGGCGCGCTTCGAATCCTTGCATGATTCGAACGCTAACGCAGTTCAGCAGGCGCCCCGCGGCGCGCACAGGCATCGTATCAACGCGCCTGCCGGTCGAATTGGGAGCACACAGGTGAGCTTCAATTCTTTGATTTTTCGTCCCACCAACGGCTTTAGGCTATCGGCGTTGCCCTCACGTCGTTCCTGCTGCTTTTTGTCAACGTTCGCCTCGCGTTTATAGTCTCCTGCATTCTTACCGCTGTCGCGTTCGCGAGTTTATTCGTGATCGTTGCGTGCCAGTGGTACTTCGTTGCACACTATCCCGACCAGGCATTGTCATTCCATGCCGTCGCTGCCTCAGCGGGCGGACTCACCCTCCATACTTGTGCCGTGTTTGCTTATGCCTGCGTTCACTTGTCTATTATGTTGACAGATTGAACTACTTGTATCACCGTTCGAAGTGTTTCTTGATGTAGCTTAATGTAGCAGTCAGCTGCACATATCAATAAATCAGTGTTTTCTTGCAGAACAAAAATACAGAAGTAACAGTGAACGGACGCGACTCGCGGATATCTTTCTCGTGGGAGGATCAATTCCTGACTATAAATTTCTCAACGGCAATGGTTTCTTGCGGGAAAGAAAACTCAACGAAGCAGCCCAACTCACATCGCGATATTGTCATAATTACTGACCGTTCACATGGACACGCATCGGGTATCCGGTTCCGCGCAAGTGTATAGTCAGCTCGAGAAATTCTCTCACATTGAATCTGATTGTCTTGATTATGACGGATGTGGTGCGCGTACTGGTGACAATGTTGAGCTAGGCTGCGGGTTACAATAGATGATACGCACCGTGAATCGTATAAACCTGCGTCTACTCATCATGTATGCGGCGTGATCAGCTTTGCTGTCTTGGGTCAAGAACACATCTGGTCAAGTGGTTTACATTGCTGACATTTAAGGGAAAGATTCGACGAGACATGTATCTACGCGGACCACGGCACAACGGTCGGGTACAACATCGGAACTGGCGGCTCGCGCAAGAAGTAATCTGAATACGTCTGGGCATAGGCGCGCCAGACATGTTGCTCGAATGAGACGAAGCGCGACTCGTCGTCGAATGCATCGGGCATTGCGGGGAGAGCTGCGCGCGGCCAAGTAGACGCGACGCGGTGGAATGCCCGTATCGAAGCTTGCCGCTGGCGCCAGTCCGCAGCGGTCAGAGGACTCGGCCCTTTCGGCACGAACGTTGTGTCGCCCCAGATCTCTGTTATCATGCGCGTACGCTCGAGCACCGACTCCGTGTTCAGCGCCTCGCACGACGGGTACGCGCGACGCAGATGGTCATCGAGCTGGAATAGCGCAGTGCGAAACGTGAGCTCGGCCATGTCCCAGATAATCATCGTCCTCCATTCCGCGGACGGCCAGACGTATTTCAAGTCGCCCGGGGCACATGCGAACGCAGGCAGCATATGATTGTTGTAGAACAACGGGCCTTCCTCGGGCTGTAGCACATCGTGCAGGCGCTGACGCGGTGTCGGGCCGATTAACGGCCCCGTTTCTGAGGGCGCGACTGACGTCGAGGACGTTGCGGTGGGCTGCGGCGCCGACGACGCGACGGTAGAGGTGGAGGCGACTGCACCTTGCGGCGCCGACGACGTCGGTGATGTTGCCGTGAGTTGCGGCGCAGACGATGTGAGCGAGGATGAAGGTTGCAGCGCGGACGACGCAAAGGATGTTGAGGGGGAGGCAGCTCGCGGCCCGGAAGAGCGATGCTCGGGTCCAGGTGCGGCTGGATCTGCAGCTGCAGCTGGAGGAAGGCTTCCTGGCAGCGGCGCGTTCGGGTAGAGCTTGGCGTACTCGCTGACTGCCAATGCGAATCTCCGGCTGCGCGTGCGCGAGCCGACCGCCCCGAGCGCGTCCATGGGAACCTGCAAGCTAGTAGCGCAGGTTGCAATTAGTGATCTTGTCCTCACAGCGATGTCGCGCACTCACGGAGCGTCGAAGGACTGCGCTGGCCAGAGGCGCAGCTGAACCGGCTTGTCCTTCGTCCCATACAGGTACTTGGGCGTGTTCCCGCTATACAACCGCAGCGGCTTTGTCAAGCGCTCTCCTGCCAGAGCGCCGCCTTCGCAGATCCCGTCGTCCATGAGGTAGTACAGCACCCTGCCGTTCTCGTAATCCCACCACTGGAAACAGTCCTCGTAATCGGCCCGATTGTTGCCCTTGAGACCGAAGAGCTTGAACTCCAGATAGCCATCGTCACCTTCACCTTCCTCGCCAAAGTGCTCGAAGTCCTTGAGCGCTCGTTTGTTCCCCTTCTTTGTCCAGCGCCAACCCGACGGCTCGTGGAGGTAACGATCGTCCTCGCGCGCCAAAAGTCGTCCGTCCGAAGTGCGCTGCCCACCCACTGCGTTCTCGAAGTACCGGCTCTCGACCTCGATGCGAGTGCCGTCCGGGTTGACACGCGTCATGTCGACGTCGTCGTCCGAGTCGTAACCCTGCCCGCCTGCACCCTCGACGGGGCTCGCCACTCGCGTAGTGGGTGCTGTCGATGGAGGCTCGGAAGCGTAAGTCGATGCGGCAGACGACGAGGACGAGATCGAGGATGACGCCTCGAAAGACGGTATGTGCAGCTGCGACGGTGCGACATCCAGCTCGACCTGGATCGATTCGGGCTCGGGCTCGATATGTAATCCGAGTGCTCTCGTCCATTCCACATCGCGAGTTGCAGGGATGACGGCGCGCAGGATGGCGCGCCAATCCTCCCGGTCGAACTTGGAAACTTCTCGGATAGGCTGCGTCGCCAGGCTGCGCATCCGTTGCGGTCGAATCCTCATCCACGCGGCCAGCATGAGCGAACGCTTCGTCTCCTTGTCCTCGCCGCGAAAGCCCACGAGATGCTCCATGACAGGTACTAGCAACAGGCGCCCAGGATTTGCTTTTTCGTCGACTGGGAAGTCGGGCGCAGAAGACAGCATCTTGACGCGCTCTTGGGATCGCCCCAAAGTCTTTGCGACGGCGTCTTCTGCCACCGGCCAGTCCTGCGGCCACCAGGCGGGATACGGAGGCTTGTCGGCACGACGCTTGCTGTACGGCCATCGCACCTTGTCCGCGGCCTTCGATTCGCGCTCTTGTTTCTTCTTCGCACCACGCGCCTGCTCTTCCCTGCGGGGTTTCTTTTGCTGCCCGGGTTGACCTGATACATCTCATTAACCCTCACGCCGCAAGGTCCTATGTAGCATACCTTTGGCTTTACGCTTCTGGCCACGGACTGCCTGCTGGATATCCACCTCCATCGCGTCCTCGACGCCGCCGCGCACGTCGTTGAGACCGGGGTCGTCGTCGTAGGGAATAACTACTTAGTCAAGATCAATTGCTGCGTAGCACAATTGAACGCCGGGACGCACCTGTCAGCATCGAACTGCTAGCCCATCCTGTCTGTGCCGACGGCGGAGCTTGTGGATGTTGCCCTGGCGGTACCGTCGCTGGAACGGGCGGCGGCGCCGGCAACACTTTGGGCGCGGGGACTTGGGGCGCGGCGGCTGGCGGCACGGCGAGTTGTGGCGCGGCGACTTGGGGCGCGGGGACTGTCGACACGGCGAGTTGTGGCGCGGCGACTGGTGGCGCGGCGAGTTGGGGCACAGCGACTGGCGGCGCGGGCGGCGGTGGCGGCACCGGCCCATCGTCGTTCATAATGGTATCGTCGTCTTGCCGGAATTCGTCGGTCGCAGGCGGTGGAGGTTGGCCCCATTGCAGATGCTGATCCTCCTGATACGCTCCGACGTGGGACACAGCGCGCGAGTCGTTCCAGGCGCGTCGCGCGTGATGCAGCTGCAGCAGGTCGTTGATGAAGACCATGCTGCCGGGTGCGTACTGGTCCACATTCGGCACAAAATCCCTGGACACCACTTCGACCATGAAAACGGGGATGCCGTACTGCCCGTAGCGCTCCGCGATCTCATGATCGTGAGTGAAGACGCCGCGCGACCAGCGTCGCGTCCGTCGATCCATTGCGTTCGCGGTGGGAAGCATCGGCGCGCCTGGATGGCGGTCCGACAACTGGCGAAGCCAGACTCGACAGCGCACATATTCATTCCAGCCGCGCATCTCCAGCAGAGCCCGCTGGAAGCTCGCCATCGATTCCACTGCCTCGCGCTTCGTCACTTGGTGGTGGGTGAGCAGGTCGAGCGCGAGAAGACCGCTGTTGACGATGGAATAGGGCTGGCCGACAAGGCGGGGGTGGCGTTGCATGTTGTCCAGCAGCTTCTCGTAGTCCATCCTCCAATACAAGTTCATCTTCCGCCTGAGTTGCTCGCCGCACATGTACATGTTCCGGCCACACGATGTGAAATGCCCAGGAAAGTCGGGCACGTACCACGCGATGTCTTGGTCGAGAGCTTGATGCTCGTTGCGGTGCGGCCGGCCATCTGAGCGCCCCTGGGGAATGAAAGCGCGATACCACATGCCGATCTCATGCCATTGCGCATATCGCGACAATTCGCCTGCGCCGTAACGGCCGTCCGTACGCCGGACGGGGAGCGATGTAGGCGGCAGTGGCGGAATGTAGTCGACGTTGGTGCGAATGTACACGAGATTTCCGTGTTGATTAGGCTCGGGAGCGGGGAAGAGCGTATACGAGTTATAGAAGAAATCTCGCAATTTCGGCAGCGAGCGGATCGCGTCGGTACGCTTCGCGCGGGAGGACGTGCCACAGTACGACATGTTCACTGCTGAGCGGCGTCTCGCACGGCTTCATGAACGCAATGCGGTCTTGGGCGCTGCGCCGTAGCTTTTCTTCTCGGTCCCGAACTCGCATTTGCTCCGCGTTGACCTCGCCTTTCTTGACGACAACGCTCGCTTTCTCCAGCCAGGCCGTTGAGTCCGGTAGCCAAGTCTTCTCCAAATACTCGGCGAGGTCAAATTCGTCTTTGAACGGCCTGGTGCGCGGCCCACGGCTTTGGCAAAGGCATCGGACCGAGGGAGAAGAAGCCGTATTGGTGCGTACCCTCGGGAGGCGGTTGCAGCAGCCAACGGTGCCATGCTTCATCGTTGATAGGAAAGGGAGGGGGGTCTCGCCACGGCAGTATGAGTCGATTCAGCGCCGCGTCGACGTCGGGCGTGTGACGCCGACGAAGCTCGTGTATCTCGTGCACGTTCTCCATGCAGCGCAGAAATACGAGCATCTCGACGCTGATGTACCTGCCGACCTCGCCCGTCAATCGCCGTGTTGGATACCGAATTGCAGCGAAGTCGGCGAGTGCGAGCGCGGTTTCGGTCGTCTCCTCCTCTTCCTTTGTGAACTCAGCAGGAATTGCAGCGGCTGCCTCTCTGCGGAAGACATCAATCCCATAGGTGACAGATTGGGCAGGCCAGACTTACGGGTCCAGCGGTGGAGTGACAGCGCGAGCCTGATCGTCGCCGTGCTCGACGGCCGCAAAATCGCCCAACATCTGAGGCGCGCTGCGCATCAGTTACCTGCGTCTGGCATCGCACGACGGCTGGGCGCTGTGACACGCAGTACCAGCGTTGCACTCACCGTTGCAGATTACGCTTCCTTTGCGGCCTCGAGTGGGATCGCCGGAAGGGTCTTGTTGCCTATACTGCGTGCAGCTGCTCAACGACGCAAAACGTGGCGTAGCGACGACGACGACGCACCGCTGCAGTCACTGACCTGGCTGCCGCGGCGCGTTGAAGTGAGTGGGCTTGTCCGTGGGCTGCCGACCTCCGCGCTCTGAGTGGTACACTGTAGTACTAGACTCTTTGCGCGAAGCTCTCGGGGCAACGCACGCGGCACACTGTAGTGCTGGGCGCGCGGTGCCTGCGAGAGCCGTCCCTCGGTGAAGACGGTAAAGATGCGGAACGTGCCGATGCGGGCGAATATACCCCGAAGCTCCGCTCGAACTGAGCACAGCCACATCGGAAGCGCCAAGTCTTTGGTTCGGCTGATGTCAAAATGCCAGAGTCTGCCGATCGCGGGTCTCAGACATTTGCGCACGCAAGTCTGAGCATAATGCAAATCATATATTGCGGGCAGCATGGATCACAACTGGGAAGACTTCGCTATCTAAGGATCAAAAAAACCAAAGGGATCATTTCCGGCATTCTCGCGCTCGTCGTCGCCGCTGTCACCACCGCCACGACGCTTCTTGTGCAGACGCTCCTTGTCCTTTCCTGAGCTGCTGCGCTTCTTGCCCTTTGCCTTGCCTTTGCCCTTGAGGTCGGGCGCGGGCTCTGACTCCTCGTCGCTCGAGGTAATCTCGATGACCTGGGTGATCGACAGCGCCGGCGTGTTGACCATGCGGCCGATGACAACATTTTGATGGGCATGCACGCGGAGCTCACTGTATCGGCCGTAGCGCGACCACTCGCGCAAGAGGGCGTCGAAGAACTCGAGGGCGACGAGCTTGCCGGGGTCGGCCAGCATGCTGAAGCAGCTCGCGAGCGCAGGAAACTTGAGCTCGTTGTTTACGATGGCGACGGTGTGCTCCTCGAAATTGTGGTTCTAAACCCGATGTAAGCGGAGCGCAACACGACAGCAGCGAGGCAGACTCACAAGCAGCTCAATGCGGACGGTGATGTTGCGGCTGATGTTGAGGCCTGCGCGACTCAGCGGAAACGGCGCAACCGCCCGGGGTGCCGAGTCGGAAGCGGCGGTGCTGATGGACGAAGAAGACGCGGGCCCCGGGTTTGCGTTTGCCTTGTCGTCGTCGTCCGCGTCCGAAATGGTGGATGGCGCGGCGGACGCCTCACGCGCCCGCGACGAAGTGTTGTTGCGCGAAGTCCCGGACCCGCTGGCTTGCTGCGCGGTCGGCGAGCGCTTAGTCGGCGTGGCGCCGGCGTTCTTGCTGGGCGTGCCCGTCGTCGCGAACTCGGCCTCGTGCTCGGCTTTTGCAGACAGATACGCCTTGAGGAAGATCTTCATGTTCGCCTGGGTAAACGGGACCTTGCTCGCCGGAGCCCCACTCGCGAGCAACGCAGCAGCCAGTGCGTTAGCGGCAGGGGCGCCGCTAGCAACGACTGCGTCCACATCGACGGGGCTGTCGGCACTGCCGGCAGCGGATTTCGACGAGGGCGATCCCGACGCGACGACGGCAGCGGTGTTGGCGTGGGCGTTGGCGTCTTCGGATTTTATGGGAGGAGCATCCGGCGCCGCGAGCGTTCCGCCGCCGCCTTCGTGCGCGTCGGAGACCGTGTCGGGAATCGCTGAAGTTGACGCCGTCGCGTTATCGCTGCCTGGTTTGTTTTTGGCTACTTTCTTTCGCAGAACTAGCAGCGACATCAGTGTATGAACGAATCGCGCACACTGCAACGACGCACGATCTTGAAGATGTTTGGCTGGGAATGCGGCGAACTCGACGTGCGACAGGTCGTATACAGCGCATGGGCCGGTGCGACCTTTCGGTGTGCCCGGGACAGGGTCAGGCTTGCACAGAAGGCACTGCGCGCGTTCTAAGTTGGCGAATGAACGACGGAGAAAAAACACCAACCCTGATGAATATGCGTTGTTCGTATGCCTTCGTGCGAAAGGTGGACAGATCAGGCCAGGTCGCGCCGCACGTAGTACACATGATGTCCTCCAGCCGCGGCGGTCGAACGTTAGTGAGCCGGACTTTGGGATCGTGCGGGCCGCAGATGTATACGTGCCCGTCGGGCACGGCGTCGGGCAGGATGTTCTTGAATTCGCGATACGCGTCCTGGCAGGAGCGCGTGTCCCGTCCGTACACGTCCAGCAGCTCACCGGGACTGACGAGCGCGGGAGCTTGCCGAGACTGAGTTGCAGACGGGGCGCGGAACGCGGGCGGCTGGTCGCCGGGCTTCTTGTTTTTCTTGCCGTCGTCGGACTTGGCTGCTTGACTGGCGGCGAGCGCGAGTCTTTTGAGCGGGTTGGGGCGGTCGAAGGGCAGCATGGCGAGAACAAGAGGCGAGAGCGCGCGCAGTGAAAGGGACCGGCGAGGGGATGGTGGGATGGTGAAGTCGACGGATGGGTCGCGCTTTTATAGAGGTTGAACGAGAACCTGCGCCTTTGCGAGAAAACGCACAAGTCGGTCGTCCAAGCCTGACACGAGAAGAATGACGAGAGATTCCAACAGAATTCCACGATATGCAATCCGAAGTACTAAGGCATGATTTAGAAGCACACTGCGGCCACGACGAGATGTATTGTGAAACACGGAGGTTGATGCAGGATTATCGACCGCGAAAGCAAAAAGACAGTGCCTCCAGCGCGACTCCCGCTCCAGCTTCGCAGAGGCAGAAAACTCGAAGAGATGCTTGCGCGCGAGGTACACACAGACGCAGACAGACGGGCGACGCGCGCGGGCAAGCAGCAATCGTTGGACCCAAGCGCGACGGCCTTAGGAACGAACAGAGCCCGGAAATCAATGTTCCCCGTAAATGAGGTCTGCCGACGAGATCTGCACCCACGCGGGCAGCTTCACAGCATGGTCACGACCAAGTCAGCAGGCAACAGCGACGAGCAGCGCGCGAGCAAAACCCGCATGAGGCGAACACCAAGCTCCAGCGAGTCGATGTTACATGCTAATAGTCTATCTGTGAGAAGTACACCTCGTTAGTCACTGATTGGCACTGGCAAGCTTGAATGTTAACTGATGTTTCAACAGCTGACAAACCGACGCACACTATATCTGATCAACTTGATCATCGCGAAGACTGCGCGTGAGAATGCCAACGCGGATGAACTTAGTAGCGTCGCAACTCGTACGAGGCCATGCCATGGCGGCGACTTTGACTTGTGGCCGAATCTTGGGGCAGACGTATATAAGCCCACATGCCCCGGGATATCGCTCTCATTAACCCACCTTGAGTCCTTCGCCGACGCTCACAAACGACACTCATCTTGACAAATGCCGCGCACCAGGAACCGTATGTCGCACCCGTTACTCCCCCAAACCATGTTTCACACTGACTTTCACTGGCGCAGTCCCCAAGCCCAAGAAGACGGGCAAGAAGGGCAAGACGGCGGTGGCCAAGAAGGGTGCCAAGGCCGTTGCTAGCGTCACGCTCCCAGGGCCGACAACTCGCGCTCGCGCCGGCGGCAGAGCTCCGTCGCGGTCGCCAGCGATGGCTCCAACAGGAAGGCGCCGAAGTGCACTCACTGCGGCAAGCCTAGGGCGGGACACGGGAAGAAATGTCTCGTGAGTCACAGAGTTCAGTGCGATCGCTGTCGAGCTCACCGGGTTCAGGACGGATATTCGAAGGCCAAGGAACTCGAGACGCTGACCGACAGAGCTGAAGCGCTCGCCAAAGGCGTTGCCGAGGCCGAGGCCAAGATGCTCGAGATGCGCATCGACGAGGAGGTCGCCAAGGTGCTCGAGGACGCGGGCGGTGAGGTAAGCATGGAGGACGCCGTGCGCGCCTTGGCGCCCGAGCTCGCGGCCGTCGCGGGTGGCGGGTTGTCCATGCAAGAGCTCGTCGCGGCGCTGCCGATGATGTCCGAGACGCCCGAGACCGCGCAGGGAACCATCGACCCTGCTGTCCTCGCCATTGCCAAGCGTACCATCGATCCGGCCGACCTCGGTGAGGACGAGATGGTCGTCGAGGACGATGAAGACGCGCCACCGTTGACCACCACCGCGGATGTCGCCATGGGTACCCCGCGGGCCACCACCACCGCTCGTGACGGCGACGAGGCGACCACGACGCTGCAGAACGGGTGGAAGTCCACTCCCGCTGGCGATAGTCCGTTGGGTTCGTCGCTTCATAACGTGGATCGCGCCAGAAACTGATCTGGGATTCGTTCAGAGCTCGAGCGCAACGGCTGCAAGAAACTGCCTTACGGTACGCAGATCGAACGCAGCAAGAGGATCCCTCGCCTGTTCCAGGCCATGGCGCAGAAGGTGAGCAACGCGATGCACGTTCTGCGAGCCGAGCGCTGATATCATCTCAGGGAGACGTGTTGGCCAGTCGCGCTGACGGCTGGGCGTTCTGCATGTTCGTGCCCAAGAACGGGCGCGGCGAGATGAGGACGTGGCACTCGGACCAGGTCCAAGCTGAGGTACCGGCACTACCTAGCGCCATTCGCGAGCTCGTGTTCGAGACCCTCGAGCCCATCCGCCGCCAGCGCCTAGCGGAGATCGCCAAGATCGATGAGGCCCGTCGCAGGGAGCTGAGGCGCTGGCAGAAGGAAGCCGCCGCCGCGAAGAAGCAAGCTGAGTCGCTGCGCGCACAGCTGGACCAGGCGGTGAAGTCGCTCAAGCTCGAGAAGGCGATGAAGAAGGTCGTCCAGGCCTAGGCAGCGTCGTTGCTGTCGGGGAGAGAACACGAATATGCATGCCTCGCCTGTCTATGAAATCTATGTCAATCTGCTAGTCTCGTCTGCCAATATCACCCCCGCTCACAGTGCTTACAAATTTGACCCTGCCGGATTCCCGTGGCTGAGCACGTGTGCACCTTGTTCCGGCTCAGCTTGAATGATTATCGACAGTGACTGCAGCTTCGGATCACCTCAGTTGTGGCGCCGCTGGCCTATGATAGGGGTACATACATGCACCGACCCGACGACAGAGCAAACACGATGATTACGGCGATGGCAATGAGGAATATAGAGCAGAAGCTACGAGGGTCAGCAGGGAACAGCACGCGAGAAGAGTGTAATAGCAAAGAAGTTAGGAGCGGTGGCGACAGAGCAGAGCGCGTTGCAGGAGAGCAAGGGGATAGGATAGCGAAGGACAGGGAGGAATAGGATTGCGAAGGAGAGCGAGCGAATAGGACAGCAAAAAGGACGGATGGTCAACGGATACAGCAGGCGACGACGGGTATCGTGGGTAAGGCAGCGTTAGTATGGGACGTGATGAGTGAACGGCGACGAGTACATCGGACATGCGAAGCAATAATAAAGGATATGCACGGACTCGCGCAACGGGCACAACGAGCAGTCACACTGTAGTGAGGGTGCTCTGGCCCTTCGTCGCTGGGCGGCGGTCACACGGTAGTGAAGACGCCGACGCAGGAGAGGAATGTGGGGCATTTGAAAGTCAGATGCCCCACCCTCGTAGCGGAGACCAAAAGGCCCGCCGGTCCGCAAAAAGCTCCGTCGGTACCGCGACCATGCTGACCAAGTCAAGGACTTGACCACGTGACGAGACGCGCGCCGGGCCGGAGATCTCGAGCGCGTCGCGTCGCGTCAGCATCCGAGTGAGATCTGTGTCCGCGCGGAGTTGCAAACGGACTTTGACTCTTTCCGCTCGCCCACCACCCACTCGGGCGGCCGCCGCCCGTCGACTCGCGCCCACCCCCGACCGGAGCCGCGTCACCTCTGGCGTGGCTCTCACAGTAGCTCGTGCACGCCGCGGGCACGGGCAAGTTTTTTTTGTTTCGTTTATTTTGATGCCTCCCTGCGACTCATGCCGTTGCAGGACTTGCCTGGCAACGTTGCCGCAGACCCAATCGCTGGCGCCCGCGACCGCATTCACTACCGTGTGACCGGTCAAAGGCGTCAGTAAGGAGGGAATCCACCGTTTTGACTGCTGTGTCACCGGGGATCCTCTTGTGATTTCTGCTCGTCGCCGCACTCACTTAGGACTATGGCACCGACAACCTCTACCTATGAACCACCTCGCAAAGGCCGCGGCAAGAACAAGCTCAAGCGACCCGCATCGTCGTCTGGGACGCCGTCGCCATCAAAAAAAGGTCGCACATCTATCACCGGTGAGATCAGCTCGTCTGCGCGGCAGGCGGTGCGACTGACGCAGTATCTGAAACAGCATCAAGCACGGCGATCGAGGCGTCAGGACAGACGACACCGACACTGAGTAAGTGTTCGTGATGCATTCGCGCATGAGTGTCCCATGATGTCGTTTACAGTCAGCGTTCCGACGACCCCGCGACGAGCGTCCAAAATCTCTGTACCACGCACACCGTCTCTGCGGCGAGCGCGACCCCCGGCTTCGAAGCTTCATCCTACACAGGCATATGCTCAATATCGGGAACTGGTCGACTATCGAGCAGCCCAGGTCTTCCGCCTCGACGAGCGCACTTGGGTCGCCGAACTCCACGACGTCGCTACAGGCGAACGGCACGTCGGTGTAAATGCGTGGACGGTCCTCCAGCGGCATGTTCACCTGGCGGGCCCTGCGACGCATACATGCTCACCATGTCCAGATTTCCAAAAATACGATACGTGTGTTCATGTTCAACTTCTCGAGAGTACGGACCGCCGAGAATTTAAAGAATTGTCTGCAATGGGTGAGATCTGATTCCAAAGTAACGGCTGCCGGAGCGCTCAAGTGAGAACTCAGACAATCCCGAGTGCCTGCCCATCGGCTACGACCCCCCGTGCGGAGACGAGGACGCGCTGTATACGTTCGTCTGCATGTCGCCCTCCGAAAAGCCCGTCTTCGTATGCCATAGCCGTTCGAGCGACAAGACGAGCTCGTGGGCATGCAGCAAGGATCGCGCGGGCGGCTGCATCCATATCTCGCGCGCCCGCAAGGCTCTGAAGATGACCGAGGGGGGGGAAGCCGCGCAAGCGGACGAGGAGGAAGCGGGAGAAGATCCTGCTGATGAAGAAGATGCCATGGCGGCGAAGCGTCGTAAAGGTCGGTCGGAATGTTGTTGCCTTCGCCACGGGGTACTCAGCTGTTGTAGTCAACGAACGCAGCCTCAAGATGCTCGCGGATGAGCAGAGCGTGTCGTACGAGAGGGTCGGCCCGCCTGCCTGGAGCCGTCTGGCGAGCGACACGGCTCCTTGGTTCCCGCTTGTCTCTCCGCTGCCCGCGTTGCTGCCACTCGGCTCAGCGCCCCGCTGCCGCTGCGGCAGCGGTCCGAAACCAGGCAGCACAGTCCAGCGTATGGAGTGCACGGTCTACAGCTCGACGCGTGCGGAAAAGATTCAGATCGAGGTCCAGCCTTGCGCAAAGGAAGAGAGGGTCTTCGCTGGGCCCGACTTGCGCGAGCTCGGTCTCTTTAACTACAACAACCATCGCGTCTATACGCACGAGCTCATCAACAAGTTCACCAGCTCGTACTGCGCGCACGAGCTGCCATTCCATGCGTACCAGAGTGTGATTCAGAGGACGTACGTAGAGAACCTCAGTCCGATCGACTTCGTCAACGACGACACCTTCCGCCTCGTGTGGTACTCGTTCTCCCGCATACAGGACCTTGGCGACAGCTTCCAATGCGAGAAATGCGGTCCCAACCCAGCCGTCGTCATCTTCGACGGTGTGACCGCGGGTTTCAACTCCAAGCACCGAACAGCAACGCTCACGCCCCCAACGACGATATTACCTGGAGCGCCAACGCGATCGTCTGTCGGCGGTCCGCCGGAAAGTACCGCCGCAGTGTGGGGTCAGTTACGACAACGTGCGCAGCGGGCAGTGCGCTGGCGCCTCGGGTTGACGAGTTCCAATAAGTCCAAGTTGGACGGCATCAGCACCGAGGATAACGAGTCCAACACGCGCGCCGTGCCCGACGCCGACGCCGAGTCACAAAAGGCAACCCGCGATACCGACGCCCGAGTCTCGAAGCGCGACGCAGCTGACGAGGCGATGCGGGCGAGCCTTCCGGGTATCGCGAAAGAGCTGAGCGGTGTTGATCCGAGTCTCGGCGCCATGTTCGAGGCGATGGTGCGCACCGACTACGACGCGAAGGAGCTGCAGAGACGGCCCTATCTTGAATTATTGAATCATGTGAGCGCTGCAACGTTGAACCTCGGGCCCGTCACTTATTGTAGCCCGCAGGTTCTTGCTTACGAGTCGGTTCTGATGTTTACCCCGGGTTCGACTTGGCTCGCGCTGAAACGCTTGTGTGCGGACGACAAGCGCGCAGCCGATGTACTGCTGCGCGAAGTCCCTGCTATTGGGATCGTGGCCCGTCAGGAGCTACAAGCAGACGGTCAATACTCGCGCGTCTTGAAGGGCCTCGTCGCGTTCGTGCTGGCGCGTGCCATGCGCGTTCTGAGCTCGTTGGGGAGCATGACTTTGAGCCTGCAAACCCGACCGGCGACGACGCCGATTGGCGCGAGGTGAGTGCATAATCAGCATCGCCGTTGCTGTCGCTGATCGATATGGTAGACCGGTACCTTCTATGGGCGCCCTCGCGTGCGTCTGCGCCCGGAATACCCTCACCTGCCTGGCGACAAGAAGGTCGACCGCTCGACCGTGACTCAGAGTGGCGCGGGCGGCATCGGCTGCTCGAAGTACTACGAAACCTACGGTCTCAGCGGTCAGACGGGCGGCCTGATGGCCGCATGGTGCCCCCATTGTGTATGCCTCGGTTTTCATATTATTCCGACTGGCGAGGGGCGAAACGACGTGTTCTCAGCTGTATTCACCCGTTGGGAGAAGGCACCGGACATCATCATCTACGACTTCGCGTGTGCGCTGGGACCCTACTGCATGCTCCGCGAGCCCAAGTTCTTCGCTCACACGCGCTTCCTCATCGACGGCTTTCACGAGAAGGGGCACAGCCGCTGCTCGAATGCGTGCAAGATCAGCACGTTCAAGAAGAACTCCCCCGAGCTGCTCTCTGTGAACTCCAGTGCTGCCGAGTGCGGCAACAGCGGCTTGCGCAAAATCCGTCGTCCGATGAGCTATATGACGCAACGACACGCCATCGTCTTTGCATATACTTATCTCGCGGCCTGGAATCGCGTTCGCCGTGTCATGCCCGGCCGGCGCGGCCGGAACTGACTGACTTGTGCGGTGTAGTTAGTTTTAGACCGTAGTTACTTCGTTGCCTCTACGGGGCACATCTTGCGGACTTGTTTCCGGGGGCAGCTTACTTACCTTTGTTTGTGGGGTATGTCGCCAGCGCGCATTTTGTGGGGTACGGTACTTAGATTAGATTTGTGGGGCAGGGACTTGGTACTATTGCTCGGGGTATCCTAGTTGTATGTAATTTCTGGGTCATGTACATAGTTCTCCGATGTGGGGTGTTTCGGGCCAAAACCCGGGGCATTCCACTCGCAACATGGGGCAATTATCCCAAGAAGAGACCGATCTGGATACTCCGGCGGTTTAGCTGAAGAGTAATGCGGTCCCTCCAGACAAACCAGTTACTGCCGTTGGCCTGCAGCATCGGGGCTTTCATGCCCGGCTCGACTGTCGCGGTCGTCGTCGTCGACATGGCAACGGAGTGGTGATGACAGCAGGTGGCAAACGGTAGCGGTTAGAAGCGCACTTCTTGCGCAGCGAGTTCTTGGGTGAGCACTGGTATCTCTCAGGCGAGCGCGGGGCTCATAACCTGTAGAAATAGTACGCTCTCGAAGGGGGAACGCCTGAGAGAAGCGAGCAAACTCAGTACAGTGCGGGGTAACGCAAAGAACTACATTGTAGTGTACCTGAGAGAAGCGAGCAAACTACAGAGACTCGTGAGACACAGAACGGGACACATACAAGGAAACCATACCTCAGTACAGTGCGGGGTAACGCAAAGAACTGAGGGAGCTAGTCGTCAGGGGAGCGGAATCGTGGGCCGAAAGAAATCATACTAGTCCTAACTCGTAATGTGGTCATCATCAGGGACGGAGAACAGAGAACGAGAAACCGGGACTCTCATAAATTCCACACCGATATGATAACCTTCGCGCAAGAGAACAGCAATACCAGATACTATAAATGAATCCCGCATCGCCAGTAGAAGCTCTATTTTACTGCAAGCGCTGTGTTCTGGTAAGAATTACAAACTCCGCTCAAGCTCCTCATCTTAGCTCCGATTTTCATCGCACGTGAGCCTGTCAGCACCCGCCACGGCTATCGGCCCCTCAGGCTCTTGTGCCCCACAAGGCCCGGTTCTGATGTCACACACGTCAAGGTGCTACAGCGATCCAGGGTGCCCGGCAAACGCGACAAGTTCGATATCCATGCGAGTTCGATATCCATGCGAGCAAATCGCCTATAGCGAATCAACCGCATCGGCTAGGGTTCTGTGTACAATGCCATGTTTTCAACACGGGTTAAAAAACAGTGTTCAAAACATTGTTTTAAAACAGACGTCCGAAAATTGGCTGTTTAAAAACAAAATACAGTTCAGTTGCAGGACCTCTGAGACATGTGTTGGAGGCATGGATTTTGTCTTTGTGCCATTTCCCGCTATATCCTAGCAGCCTCCATTGCTGGTAGCATATGAGTTAGCTGCATCTCGCATCTCACACAGGTAATCAATGAAAGATTCATTCAACTGCAGGAGCTGTCTCAGTGCTGTAAGTAACTAATTAGCAAGATCTCACAAGAGAACAGCATTCTTCCAGTGCCCAGACCTGAGAGTGTTGTTAAACATCTAGTATAGAAAGTGGCTCAATCTGACCTATATTCTCACAGGTAGAAGTCTACAACATTACATCGAGCATTAAAGTTTCAAGTACCATGCATTGCCAATTATACCTGGCAGGTATCTGTGATATCCTAGGGTATGAGGAGGTATACCTGGGCAAATTTGACTGGAAGGTTGCTTTTTCTAAGCTTGTCTCGATGTTTCTAATGCATTACATAAGCTGTGTTTTAAACACTGTTTTAAACACCTGTTAAATAACGGGTTGGTTAAAAAACATGTTGAGAATAGCTCGGGCATTTTACACAGAACCCTAGCATCGGCACTATGGCAGGTGCGTCTGAAGAAGCCATTTCCGGGTAGCGCCGATGCCTTTTCTCATCTACCCTCTCGCAGAAAGCAAGCTGCTCAGGGACGCTCGGGCCATAGTCCGCCCCGAGGATACAGACGCGCTCTTGAATGGGGACCTGGTCAATCTATGGGACGTTATATTTGCCTGGGACGATTACTGCGTCCCTGAAGCGCGGCTCGCCAAGTCAGTCAGCGTCGCCACTGAAATAAGTAATAAACCTGACCACTTGTGTAGATGGCGACAGGAACGCGACACACTGGCCGACGACGCTCTCGCGGAAGTCTTTGACCGTGCGCCCGATGGTGAAGGCCATGGAATTGACCTACTCGCTGCCGTGGAGCGCGCAGCTGGCTCGGATTCCAGCTGCGCATGCGGGCGCTTCTTGTCGAATGTCACGCAGGATCCGCCACTCGACATAATGGCTTCCACCTCCGATATCTTGACGGCGCGCCGCTTCTTCTGGGATAACAGTTTTGCTATCCTGCAAAGTCTGCTGCACATGAGCCTGGCCGGCGGCTTTGCAAGGTGTGCCGCAATACGATAACTTGCTCTGTTGCTGATTTCTTGAAGTCCGAGGATCACGAGGGTTCTCAGAGAAACGTCGTATCTCGTGCCGCCACCGTCTACAGTCGACGACACACTGCGCAACGCGAGGGAGCGTACATTCACCCGCCTGCTCGAAACCGTGCAGTTCGTTTTAGACGTGATGGGCGGGATCCCCCCGGACACAGCATATCCAGACTCATCATCCTCAGACATACTCCTGGGCAACCTGGTTCCCCGTCAGCCCGGTTGGACGTCCGTTATTCGGGTCCGATTACTCCACGCCCTCGCAAGACGCCGCGCTCGCGCTCGCTCGCTCGGCGAAGCTCCTCTGAACCAACAAGATATGGTGGTCACGCTGGCCTCGTTCTCGATAGCACCTATCTGGTCCCTCGAGCGAATGTCTCCACGTAAATTTTGGCCGCCGCAGCGCGAGCGCGAAGCTTTCGTCGCTGTATGGCGTCACATCGGCTGGTACATGGGCATATCGCCGGACCTATTACTCACGCACTTTTCCTGCTACGACGCTGGTTCGAAGCTCTTGGCCACCGCGGGTCTGACGTCTCTTCTTCCCGAAGATGATGACGCCCACTTCATTCCGCCGACAATGACTTTACTCCGCTCCATCGCCAATCGCGCGCCGCTCCAGTCAACCATTGAATTCCACTGCGCGTTCGCGAGGTTTCTGCTCGGCGATCCCCTGGCAGATCATCTTTCCATCCCGCGAACGTCGCTTGCGAGTCGACTCAGACTCTGTATTGGTATAATTGCGCTTCAGGGTACTGTATGGTTTGGCCGTGTCTGGCGACGTGGCTGGCGTGAGCAGCGCTCGCGGATTCTTCGACACGGTGCATTCCCCGATGACAGAACACGCGCATTTGTATCTGACACTTTCCAGCGCTTCCTAGAGTCGTTCGTAATTACTTAGGTATGCGCCGCACGACCTTCCGCGCACGCCAGCCCGGCAAATGGGAGTTCTCGGAGGAGGTTAGAGCGGCGGAGAGCACGGGCCTGCCCGACTATATCGGCGGCGCTAGGATGGCGAGCGACTGGCGTTGGCTGATGTGGGAAATGGGCGCCGTCTGCGCTGTTGCTGGTGGACTCGCACTCGGCGTCTCAATAGGCACCATTCGCCTGCTTTCATGATACTTTCCTTCGGTCGTTCTCATCTAGCGCTTCCCTGACATTGCACCCTTTACGATATATTGACAATGCGTAATACAGCGTCAGCCGCTGAGCACAGTTGCTATATCACGCGGTGTGTATCAAGTCTAGGACTTGGGGTGAGTACTGAGGCTTCCATCGTATCGTCGCGAGTACAGACCTTCAACAAACGATCGTTCCACTGAGGAGTGCAACGCAATCCGTGCCCGGCCAGGCATCGAGAGACTTCACCGGAGGGCAAACGACAGTGCCGCTGCTGAGCGCGAAGCAGGCTCCGGTCGCAGTTTCTGCCGTGTGCGTGCCGTTGTGGGCGAGGGCGAGGGAAAACGCGAGGGAGATAGCAATGAAGATACGCATTGAGGGATGGCAGAAAAACCTCGTGCCACTACGCTGTCTTTGTGCACTTGTAGCGGCGGCTGCGAATGCGACGCTGGCAGATGGCCGATGTCGGGAAAAATCAACCCTGGCTGGAGGCACGCTCAAAGGTGAACACGTTCCAGGAACACCAGTCTCCATCGTCTCAGCTGCCGCACTAGGTCCGTTACAGATGTTTTCCACGGCAAATCTTCATCTATCCCTCGACGTGATTCACCCAATCTCCGTCGTGACAGTCTCTCTGAGAATATTTCGCTGGAACCTCTTGAGTGTTGTACGAGAGCTGCTTCGACTGGGAGTATCGCAAGGTGTTGGCAGCCATCTTCGACTATCGCGCCGAACTTCAAAGTTCAGATTCATCCGAATCTTTCCTGATATTCTCTGCATTTATTCATAGAATGACATGTCTGGAGATGGTGCGGGACTTGGCCCAGCGCAGGCGTTGATGCTCAGCGTTCCCTCTACGCAAGATTATTGGCCAGTGTCTCCGAAATGTAGGTATGGCCGCGACGTCTGCCACTTGTCTGCCACTCTGTCGGTGTCAACGGTAGCTTTGAATTAGAAAAGTGACAAGATCTCAACCCCATGCGTCTGTCGAACGTTTTCCCGGCCCAGCGATAAAAGGCGAAGAACTAGATCAACTTGAGAAACTCACAGCAAAGACACCCAGTCCCAGCCGTAGCCCTCTCATCAGCCATGCGTTTCTTCTCTACCGTCGTCGCCCTCGCTCTCGCTGCACTCGCCGCTGCCGCCCCTGGAGAAGTTGGTGCTCGCGCTGCTGCTCTCCAACCTCCGTCTGGCTGCGCGCAGCTCCCCTCGGGCACTGTCGTCTGCTAAATGGAGGGTAACTCGAAGGTGGGGTTTCTAAATCATCCTCTACGTGGAAACCGCTGAGACAAGGTCTATCGCAGTCTTTCGAATACGGCCTCCATAGGATTATGCGGTCGGAACGTGATACTTGTTGATCACTTTCAATACATTGCTATTGGTTGTCGAGTCTGAGATATACGCGACCCTTTTTATAAGCATGCTAGTGACGGTTGGCACGGTTCGAACTGCGCAAGATGTACGCGCGACCGGCGGCGTGGGGATTCAGACTATTTCGACTTGGTTTGGAGGACGTCCACGCCGCCGCACCGCTCAGAGACTACATAAGCACGGGCACCCCACGCTGTCCACCGAATGGGACATCAATGGGGTCGCTGTGCCCGTCCAGATTCTCGCGCCGAACCACGATCCGATGTGCAATCCGGCATACCTTCTAGAAGATGCTGAATCGAGCGACTGATTTATGTAAACGCACGTGCTCCGTCAGCGGTGCCCATGAGGAGAACAAGCCTGGCCGGGAGGCGCGTCGCGCCGGGGAGGGCCAAGTGTGGGGGCGTTTCCTGGTAGATGTAACACTTACTTGCAGACTGTCCAACAGAGGCCTGGGCTCTCTTCAGTGAATTTGTAATTTGGGAAGGGCAGGAGCACTGGTACGCACAACAAAATTGAAGCGCGCTACACCATGTCGAAGCGCGGAGTAGCGCTGCCGATGACCTCAGGTAGCTTACGCGGCCATTTCCTTCGTCAGCCGCAGTAGATTAGTGCCGCAAGGCGGCCCATATATGGGCCTCATTGCATGAGGATCCCTGCAATCGATATCAGCTAAATCTCGTTCGCAACATGTCGCTCGCTCCGTGCTGCCTGACGGGTTTCCAGTGGAACGGCACGCCCAGCGGACGCGTGGGCAAGCTCGGGGCCAACGACGCCTACATCACGGGCGACAATCCCAAAGTCGCGGTGCTGCTCGTGCACGACGCGTTCGGCTGGACGTTCGGCAACACGCGCCTGCTCGCGGACCACTTCGCGCGCGAGGCGAACGCGACGGTCTTCGTGCCGGACTTCTTTGGCGGCGAGGTCCTCCCGCACGACCTGCTGCTCGCCGGGCGCTGGGCTGAGCTCGACATCGCGGGCTTCATGCAGCGCAACTCCCGCGCCATCCGGGAGCCGGAGGTCTTCGCAGCCGCACGCGAACTGCGCAAGACGCTCGGATTCGAGAAGGTCGGCGCCATCGGGTACTGCTTCGGCGGGTGGGCGGTGTTCCGCCTGGGCGCGAAGGAGCACAGTGCGGCGCCGCTGGTCGACTGCATCTCGACGGGCCACCCGTCGCTCCTGACGGTCCAAGATATCGACGAGGTCGCCGTACCGGTCCAGGTCCTCGCGACCGAGATCGACCGGATGTACACGGCAGAGCTCAAGGCTCACACGTTCCAGAAGCTCCAGGAGCTCAAAGTGCCGTTCGACTACCAGCATTTCCCGGGCGTCGAGCATGGCTGCTTCAGCCGCGGCGACGAGAAGATTCCGGGGGACCGTGAGGCGCTAGCGCGGGGCAAGAATGCAGCCGTTGCTTGGTTCGTGCAGCAGTTGCATGGCTCGAAAGCGTAGGTCGTGTGACGAGAAGTGAGAATTCGCTGTAAGCCTTCTTCGCCTGTAAACCCGCTGTTCAGCAAAATATGTTGAACAAAGAGCACCATTGCGCTATACGTGGCATTTTATATTATCTGAAATTAGCACAAGGAAGTATATGAGGAGGTTAGGCAATGGGACACTGTCTCATGACTCGCGGTCACCCATCAACACACCAAGAGAAGTTTTCAAGTAAACCGATTATCTGTGATCATTGGACAAGTCGATGCACACCGTTCGTAAGTTGCTAGAAAATCTACATGGTCGTTAGTCGGGAAAGACGCGTTTACACTCCGACAGCCGAACCTTGGCCTCATCCTCCGCCGCGCACCAAGCCCAATGGCCAAGAACAAGAAGAAGAGCAAGCAGGTCTGTGGTCTCGGGTACCCATAGTAGCTGGCGCGCTGACTGTGCGTAGACGCTGCTGCCATGGTGCTGGTATTGCGAGCGCGAGTTCGAGGACGAAAAGGGTGCGTTGCTTTCAGTGTTGCAGAAGACGCTGGGCTTACGGGTTGTCATGGAAATAGTGCTCATGCAGCACCAGAAGGCCAAGCATTTCAAATGCCGCCATTGTCCTCGCCGATTGAACACGGCTGGCGGTCTCGCTGTTCATGTACAGCAAGTACATAAACTCGATCCTGACAAGTACGCTCATCATGTTTCGTTCTCCGATTTCACTCACCAATTCATCATTATCCTAGGATCGAGAATGCGTTACCAGGTCGAGACGGGTACGACGTCGAAATCTTCGGCATGGAGGGCATCCCGCCGCCTGACCTCGCCGACTACAAGCGGCGCAAAGAGGCCGAGCTGGGCCTGAAGCCGGGCACGATCACGCAGCCCGCGCAGAAACGGCAGCGCGTCGAGAACCGCGTGTTGAGCGAGACGGAGCTGCGCATAGCACTCGAGGCGCACCGCGCGCTCATGGGCGCGTCCGAGGCCGTCAACCCGGCGCCGGCGGCGGAGGCCATGGCCGTGTACAACGCCGCGCCGACGACGTACACCGTCCCGCCCGTCGTCGCGCCCGTCGTCCCGCTCCCGCCGCCGGGCATGTTCCCGCCGGGCATGCCGCCGCCGCCGTTCCCCGGCGCACCGCCGTTCCTCCCGCCCCCGCCGTTTGCGCCGGGCATGCCGCCCCCGCCGGGCTTCCCGCTGCCGCCTCCTGGTATGCCTGGTATGCCACCGCCGGGTTTCATCCCAGGCGGCCCACCGCCCCCGCCATCGTTCGTGCCGGCGTCTGCGACGATGGGCCCGCCGCCAGACGCAATATTGTCAGAAGCTCGCGTGTACGCGCCCAGTTCCAACTACACCAACCCGCCGCTCAAGGACGGTGCCGTGCTCATCTGGACCAATCCCAACTTGTCTCCCGTTCGTCTGCTGTCCCCTTTGCGCGCGCCGAATTCGGTCTCTAACCTTTGTACAGGAGGAAGTACGGTCTACAGAGAAGCAGTACGCGGTCAGCTCCGAGGTCATCTCCGCCATCGGGTTCTCCATGGGCGAGGACATGCGCGGCAAGAAGCGCGCGCGGGCGGAGGATTTCTTGTGATTTTTCTAGTTGACCTTGCTGACTGACTCGTGACTTGAACTCGCGCCAAAGGTGAGGTGCCCAGGTATGTGCGGTGCGATGTACGTTGTACTCCGGCCTTTCGAACAAAACATTGCATCGGCGTGAAGCGGACATTGCACATCGTCCTGCCGCCATGTTTTGATATTCCCGCTCCTCATCGGCGTTCTCGACGACGATGAGGTCTGACCTTGACCTGCTACAGCCGGGCTCTGTGTCAGGTTATGCTGATGATACGTTGTCGCCTGCTCGATTAGGGCTTGCTGCAAGTTCGTCCCGTTGGTTGAGTCTTCTTTTCGGCGTTCTCGGCGACTTCGTGAGGGAGCCAGAAAACTCAGTGCGTACCTACTGCGCGCTCTGTCTTTATCACCCGACTATCTGCCCTAAGTGTTCATGATAAACTCGAACTTCATGCTGGGCGGATGCTCTCTCATTCCGGCGGACCCACTGGGCGGCGACGTAAACTCAGCTTCTGTGCTCTTTATCTGCCCATGGATGCGACTCAGGGTGCTACCACTGCGAGTATACGACTCTGTTACGGCCGTTGCCTCTCGCCCGCTCGTCGACCATCTGAGATGTTGCGCAGTTTCCATTGCTGCTCTTCCCGTACCTCGACGCCGTTCGCAGCAATGTCACCAATCTGATGTCGCTTCCTGCAACCGCCTTGCAGAGGATTTGCTGCAGTATCCAGGCTATGGTGTTGGGCTAGGTGCGCGCACCGTTAGTCTTGAGCTGACTGGCGCTCAAGACTGACTCGCGGATTTGCTGGGCAAGCCCTTAAGCTTCCACTGGACCTCACGAAGCGAGAGACATTTTGAAAGATTCAGCTGATACCAGCGGCGCATA